>OX465282.1:138574365-139280212 GCA_949987705.1 Thereva unica | reverse complement strand
TTCTGTCGAGCTTCTTTGTTCAATCGTCGGAATTGCTCAAAATCGACGTGTATCATTCGTTTCCGCCGGTCGACGAAGTCCCGACCCGACAGCTGTCCGAGATCCATGGCTGCGTCCGTTTACGGTTAGGTGGACACGACTCCATTGCATACCCCACATCGATGTCGTCCGGCATTGCGAGCGTCACGAACCTGTTGGATAATGTCATTTTAAACTATCGCCCGATGGCCGGCTCCCATAGACCCGATCAATTCTTCTTGCTGGTGGTGGCTCCGTTTTCTTCTCTCTTTGTAATCGCATCTGTAATTTCGCTCGAACAAGATACTGGTCCCATCCGTAATCGGGCCCACGCCTTACACGCACGTCTTTGAGCGTCGATCGGAATCTTGCGTTGATCAAAACGTAGTATGACATCGCCGAGTCGTTGCTGGATAGATTTTGCCAGGTGAGTTGGATGTCGGAAAATGCTGTTGCCAGCGATCAATTTGTTTGATGATTCGAATGAAAGCAGGCATAAGCCGATGTCGTTAATTACTCTGGGTGCGAATTTGCCCATGGTTCCTTCCCAGCCGGTTCGATCTGCTCCTGAATGTGCTTTGAAGTCCCCCGCGAGTATCATTAATTCGGTTCGAGGTATCTTATCCAGCGTCTGTTGAAGCTGATCGTAAAATTCGTCCTTGTTCGCGTCCATGCTGCTCCGTTCATGCGATATGGGTCTTGATAGTTTCACAGATGGTTATAACCGCCAAACGCTCGGATATCGGTTGAAATGCGATAACGCTGCTGGCAGTCCGTCGATCGACCATAAAGCCGACGCCGGCCTCTCTTTTCTCACCACCGGAATAGTAAAGCGTCATTGTTTCGTCGATTGTTTGCGGGACGATCGTCAATGTCCCGGATCCGGTAAGTTGAAGTTCCGATACCGCAGCAACTGATATTTTGCATTTCAACAATTCCATTGCTATGATTTTCTTTCGACCGACGTGATGTCCTGTTCGTATATTCCACGCGGCGAATTTAAATTTCATTTTCGGTGTGTCCGCCCAACAAACCCACTACAATATAAAAATTAGCAAAACTCATTCCGCAATCAATAAACACACTTGAAAAATTTGAAAATTAAATCTCTTGTCCAAAACATGCCTCGACCAGAGAGAGGTGCTAACTTAGTGCTCCACTAAATTAAATTAATGAAAATGAAATCCCCAAATCACAAACAAAAAAATTTGATCAAGCCTCCACATTTTCCATAATTGCCATCAAAATTGGGTTCTGTGCCGGTGATTTCCATTAACTTTTATAATTAGCGCCTCAAAGCCAAGTTAACAATCATTCTGTAATCCTTAAGGACCCTGATGACAACGAGGAGATGTTAATGAGGAAATTTTCCAGCCTCTGTTGGCATTTTCCACCGCGGAGCGCGGGCGTAGCGGGGGATAAGCTTTCGGTTTTAATTGTGTTATCTGAGATTTTCTGAATAAAGGTCGTTCCGGCGGTCCTGCTCTGATTTATCCCGGAAGCATCCCCAACGTTGTTCAGCATACCTGAAATAATCACGGCGATAATTTTCGCAACTCCCCCCAGCCCCGGTGATTCCCCCCATTTGAGTGAGACAAGCGGGGAGCACAGTTCTTACCTCTTTATAATTATGGAAACGGTTTTATTAAAAGGACAGCATATTTCTGTGTCAAGGATTTGCGACTCTGAATCTGAAATACGCAAATTGATTCCTGAGTCCTTAAGGTTTTATGGAAAAATGAAAATTTTAATGGAAGTATTAAAGTGTGTGTTAACGGCTTTCGGATGAATGAGGAGAATTACATTTCGTGATAATTTCTGATGATACTGATATCGTTTCCGTTTCACCCCCCAGGAATGGCTGTTGCCGATAGAAAAATCTCCCGGAATACGCCACGGCTGAAAGAAGGCTTTAGGGGCTCCATTAGATGAAAATAATTGGACACATTATGATAAATGGATCTAATGAATGTCGAGTACAGCTAGATGGATTACCGCTGAGGTAGTTTTGGGAACTAATTTGATACAGGATCCCTGGCAAAGGACGTTGATAGTCGTAATTTGATAACGGATGAGATAAGTTGAGAACGTCAATTGCTTGTTGCTCTTGTTTATTGCTAATTTAATTAAAGGTGAAATTCTTTCTTGGAAACATTTAATTGGAAGCCGCAACTTTTTTGTAGATGAAATAATTTTCTTGAAAACTATTTCACGACTTGAGGAAAATTGCGAACCATTATATTTGACTGGTTAGTTAGCTTAATTCGGAGGATTAGAGCTCATAGGTAAGCCATCGTTATACTGTTGGCGGCTGTAGTACTGTAGAGTCTGTTCTCACATAATCTAGTCAAAAACAAAGTAGAGAGAATAATAAAAGAACAGAAAACGCGATTTAATCCCAGTGTCGAAAAGTAATGCGGGGTTTGACACGAGATGAAAATCAAAAATTCCTAGAAGCTTCGTATTGTAGCGGAGACGATTATAATCAATTCCGCAGCCAAAATAATGGCAAAAGTAATAGAGCGAAATCAACTTTTGAACGTGTTCCCCTCTCAAATAATACAGTTCATCGATGAATTCTTTTTGCCCATTCTCATAGGTTCTCTATGATGTTGAGGTATGGAGACATTGATGGCTAATCCAGCTCCACCTCCTTATTTACGCCGTATATTAGTCTCCTTTAGATTGAAAGTATTTACGAAAATCATACAATCGAGGCTACAGAAATATCGAGAGACGAGCCGAAAAGAACAAGCTGGAATTAGTCCATATGGAGAATGTTTTGATCAAATATTCACACTCCGACAGCTAATGGAAGAAAGAATTCGTTGCGGCAAACGAACTGTCGTCGTTTTCATCTCCGCTTTTCATTGCGTTGATTGGAACAGGAGTCTTGGAAACCGAACACGTGCCAGTGAAAATCATCCAAACTCTCCAAGCATCGTTGTGATCGACGTCTCTTCAACGTTGTGATCGACGTGATTATGCGTGAATCATTCGATGGAAGACTCGGAGCTCGATACGACGACAACAACTTCTTAACCGACTTGATGTTCGCCGACGAAAGCGCCGTCTTCGCTGACATGGGTACCCAAGCAACGGGCATCTTATACGACATTTCCCGCTTCGCCCAGTCAATGCGGGAAAGACCAAAGTGCTCACAACCGACGGATCGAGGGCCAGTGTTCACCTCGATGGAACCTAATTCGAACAGATTCCGATGGACAAATATTGGGGATCATTGGTCGAATAAACGAAAGTGGCATCGACGTCCAACGTTCACAGCCGCTTCGCAACATTCGCCTCGCTCAAGTGGTGTATATGGAAACGAACAAATATTTCCGTCAAAACAAAAGTAGGCTTTTACCGAACGTTGATCCTTCCGATTCTTCTTTCTGGATCGGAAACGTGGACACTGTTCAAACCAGACGTTAAGAAGCTCGAGGTTTTCCAAATGCGATGGTTGAAGCCAGTCTCCTTGTCTCACTCTGCAATCGGCTTCGAAACGAGACAGTTAGACTAAGATGTGATCAACAGACGATGATCGACGGTGAAATACAAAAACGTCGACTACGATGGCCTGGACAGGATAGCCGAATGGGTGATAACCGCAGACTGGAGAATCCAACGATCGGCACCGTAGAAACCCTGGGTAAAGAATATCGAGGGTGACCTAAAGAAACAACGTTATCAGTTACCGAGGTTCGATACGTCGTCAAAAACCGGCCGTGATGGTCCACCAGAGGCTTAATTTCAAGACCCACTTGGAGGGCATGGCGGATAAAGCTGTTGCTATTATTGCAGCATTGTCCAACGTGGGGGCCCAACCCGATGCGTCGCCTCCTGACAGTGAGGGACGTTATCTCAGTCTAGCTTTACGCGATGCCAGTGTGGGCAGCAGCATTGAACAAGAGGGTTAAATGGAGAATCGCATACAGACTCAATTTGGAATCAAATACATGCGTGCTTACAGTGCGTGTGGTATTTGCTGCGAATTTTCGCTAACAGACAGTTGCGAGCATGGGTTCCGTCTAGTCTTTTAAAAATAACCAAAAAGCGAAGAGTGATGTGTCAGTTAACTCTGCTTGTATTTGGGTATTTGAAACTATGGCGAATGCGATCATACGGAAATATATGTCAGTTTTCATTTGAATGCACGATTCAATCAACGCATGCCACAACGTAAGTATATATATGTCTCCAGCTTAAGTATCCTACGCGCGTGTTGCGCATACAGGACCATATTCAACGATGCGGCGTACAAATAGAGCCGAGATAAATTCAGTGCGGCGGCGGCAAATTACGCACTGCGAGTCCGTAACGTAATTTCAAGGCAAGTGAAACGAGCCTGTTCAGTGTCCATACTTAACCCAAACGTGTAGGGAAGGGAGTGTAGTGGAGTGAGTTATGACCTCATGCAGAAGGGAAAAGGAGGATATAGAAAATACTTCCATCGTTTCGAGCACCATATCTCAGGGCTGTGATTGGTAGGAGGATAGCGCAGAGCACATCTTTTATTGTGTGAGATGGGCTAGAACCAGAGGCATTCTTCATGTCACACGCTGAGTTACTCTGAAATTTATCGGTATTTTACCCACCCGAAATTTTCCGGTGCTACCCACCATACCCACATTATCCCCCGGCTATGCTTGACCATCAAACCACCTGACCTAGCCTTTGACCTAGCCTTGAAAGACTTGTAGAATGAGGAAAAATTAAATGCATTCCCAACAGTCATTCACAAATCCCAATCAGTGGCTTTGAAGAAGCAAATAAGGCTCTATAAGCTGAGTATGTTGAAGTAGTGGAAGCATATAGGAAGAGCTTACTTCGCAGTGTTCATAGTTAGTGGAAGGTTAGTCAACATCGACAGAGTACCATGATGATCAGGATGATATGCAATTTGTTGTTATTTATAGATGACTGGGAAAAGGTCAGCACCTTGCACTACAGCCGTGCCGTTTAATGATTTAACCAATTCACACGTAAACTTTATTTCACACTTCGGGTGGCAGGAGAAGAATCCAGAAATAGAATCGGAAATTAAAGTGGAGGATTCGTTACTAATATAATTTCTCTTTTCTAGAAAACAGACGAGTTTATGAAATGGCTACGAAGAATCAGTCTAATTCAAACTTGATTAAAATCTATTGATATGCTCTTGTAGGCAATCTTGCTATTCTTGTTATTCACTATAACTATGACCACAAGAGATACATATTAAAGTTTAATGCAATTTATCTAAATTTTGCTTCGGGGGACTCCTAATCGATTTACCAATCAATGCTGTGTACAAATATGTTTAGGTCACCCTGCATAATTAGTATAAATTATTTATGAATAACAACTCTTGAGGGGAAAATTGTCGAATGATAATTGCTAAAATATGAAATGATATTAAAATCAATTTTCAGCGTTAAACGAATCACAAAAGACAACTTGAGCAAAATTTGTGAACAGTTTGAAACTTAAGTCTACCCATTTCAAAGAAGGTTGTTGGTTCAATTCTCTCTTTATGAACATTCAATTTCACCCTGTTACGTTGTGTGCGAGAATATAAAACAATTTTAGTGGGACTTAATGGAAAATCCTTTTGCAAATAATTCAATGTGTACTTTTGGAACATGCTTGCTGTAATTTCCACTGAACTCAAAAGTTCACCTCTAAAACATCAAGAATGTGGATGGAGGTGTTGTTCCTGGAAATTTGGTTAATGACATTGTATAGGCCCAATTACACGTCTGCAGTAAATCGTTGTGGAACCCTGCCATGGTGAGATTTAATTAGAACAGCAAAGGCTGTGATGGCGTAGCTTTCTAGGAATTAACCCACATATTTTCACTTAGATAAACTCTGCGGCGTTGTATTGGGGGTAGTTAAGTAATTAGTTAATATATTAACTAAGAAATTCATTGCCGGTAATAAAATTTTCTATTTTCTTTCAGTTGGTAACCGGCTGATCAACGCCATTTACTGTATGAACTCGGTTCATTTGAAGCTGTTTAAGGATTGTTCAATTAGGGTGAGTATCCGCTGGTTTTTTTTAATAATAATGTACTAGTTGCATCCTAGTTGATTTTTTTTTGTGGAAACCAAAAGGCTTTTTGGGTTAATTAGTAAAGGACGATGGGAATTTGATATTGAAAATTACTGATTCACTGGCTTCAATTCAACAAAAGGGATTTTTTTTAATTAGGTATCATGTAATCTTTAAATTTGGTCCTTACTAAAATCATAGAAAAACTCTACAGATGTAATTAAATTAAAATCTGTGGATGTAGAGAGAAAGAGCAGAAGCCTACGTAATTTACAAAAAAAATATTAAAACTTGTAGGCATTGCGAGCACAATTTACAAAGGACGATGCTTGCCATGTGTCAATAATAAAGCTAAAAATACGCGAAGCAAACATGTTTTTGAGCTCGTCAATGAACTATGATTAAATGATTCCAGGAAAATTCCTAGGTATTCAATATCTTTCATCTATTCCAATTACTTTACTGCGATGCCAAAATAGGGTGCTTCTGAATAGAATTTAATTAGGAATTGAGCCTATCGAGTTCAACAAAAACTGGCTTAGACTTTAATTTAAAGTTTAATGAATTTTTTAAATAAAAATTTATGCTTGAGATTGGTGAATATTTAAGGAGTTTTTTTTTGGGAATTATTTATATTCATTATCTACTATTTGTTGTAAGTTTTGCCATCTCTTATACAACTGAAAATTGACAAATTCGAATTATATTTTTTGGACCGAATATCTTTTAATCCATCATTACTTACCTATAACAGGAATACGGACCTTGCTTCTAGCGGCAGCTTCTTCCACCGATATGGATTTAAACCCGACAACAACCAATTTGGAACTCCTAAGCTTTAGGCATCCTGATCTACGCTATTCTTCCAGCGAAGATTTAGTAGAGATCGATGTTCCATCCTATAAATCCTACCGCAAAATACTCTCCGAGTAGGTTCCTCTTCACTCATATAACCTAGACTTGCTTAACTAAGTCAGCCCACCTAGCCTTGTTTATCTTCACAGCACACGATATACGAGTACAAAGAAGCAAGGCAATGTAAAAGAGACTGACAACTCCGAATTTCGTGGAAAACGGGCACCAAGTGACGTCAACCCTAAAATTTTCTTTTACATTACCTTGTTTCTGTACACCGTGTTCACAGCATTTATATCGCAATAGTGCTCGTAGATTACCTTGAAGTAGAGTCACCTGAAGCTCGCTCCCTCACATACAGAACTAACATTCTCTGAAGGATTTTCCTCTTGAGCGCTGCCAAGAGGCTAGAGCTTTTTTTAACGAGCGACCAAGTCTTGAATCCGTATGCAAGAGCAAGTACTCATATGATCATGGCAAGACCTGATTTAAAGAGCCTTCGCAGAGTATACTAGGTTTAGTTGGAATTGAGGTAGTAAGGCTCAACCATTTCCGGTAAAATGACGTTAGTCACGTTGGTTATGGCCTCTGGTGTAGATGTGGTCTTAGGCGAGTGTGAGCAGCTCCTGTGTGAGATTAGTTGAACTACGCTGTGTCTTGGATGAGCTCTAGCGCTGGTAGATTTGGTTGAACCATTGATAGTCTACAAATAGATATGCATCCTTGTTGTAAGGCTTTAGATATAGATGGCCTTACTTACACTGCTTTTAAAAATCGATGTATAAACTGGGGCTAATGAGCTGTCGAAAAATATAACAGCTGTCTATCATTTTCGCAGTTTATGTACATATGTAATTTTAAAAATTTTGTAGCAATGGCATGAATTGAAATTTTTGCGATTGTAGTTGACGGAGAGCAAATATTTGATCAATGAATCGTCGATGTGGTCTAAATCCCACTTGTGCTCTTCGGCTTGTTTGCTCTCGATGTTTCTGTAGCCTCGATTGTATGATTTCGTAAATACTTTGCCGACCATCGAAAGGATACTAATACCGCGATAATTGTTGCATTCCCGACTGTCGCCGTTCTTCAAAATTGGCACAACGATCGCTTTCTTCCACGCTGACGAGACACGATGCAAATGCCTTATGTGTGTTTAGAGGACTTGGAGTCGTTGTGATAATAAATCACCACCTTTTTTATGTTTCTTTCAATTTCGTGGGGTCCTGCTAACTTTTACTGTAACATCTGCATTGGGAAAGCTCTTCGTTATGAAATTTTCTAAAAACTAAGCCCTGCTAGAAGTCCCTAGGAGCAAGTGTGATCTTGCAAATAACTTCCAAAGTTTTCAAATCACGTTAATTTCCCTATTTGTTTACTCGATAACAACTGCATATGGAGGGCTTCTTTCAGATGGTGTTTATATAGTCCCGACAATGTACAAAAAAATTCAGCAAGATCGGTTCCTTACTTTTTCAGTAATAAACGATCTACTTATTTTTAACGTTGCTGCCATTTTTGTAAGATCAGATTATAATTGAGAAACTCATTTAGAAAACTTTAAAAACAATTGAAAATGAAATCCCGGAATTTTGATTCCGTGTTCGAATTTACCCATCGTTCCTTTCCAGCCCGTTCGATCTGCTTCTGAATGTGCATTAAAGTCCCCAGCGAGTATGATTAATTCGATTCGAGTTATCGTATTCAGCGTCTGATGAAGCGTCCTGTTTCGTGTCTTCGTATTTCGTAAATAGTTAGTTCGTATATCCACGCAGTTTATTACCGTGTTTCTTCGGTTTCCCGATTCTTATCAATTCGGCAGGTCGACTACTCTCCTCCTTTCACACCCTGGACTTGGGACCAGACGACATCGGAGTTCAGTCAGTAGTCAGCAGTCAGTATTGCCAAGCTCCTACAACATCCAAGAGTTCAAACGCAGGGTTCACCGCCACGTTATACAACACTTCCCGCACCCTTATAACCCGATATCTATGGAAGAAGAGTTCTAGATGGGCGTCAGCAATTGAAAGTTGCTCTCCAGAATTAAAGACTATGCTTAGATCATAAACTTGCAGACTTAACATCATTCTCTGTAATCTGGCTGGTATATCAGTCATAGCCTTCTTAGAAAGAATTAGAAGCGGCTTATGATTTGCCTCCACTTGTATTGTATGATCACATAAATATTGGTGAAATTTTCTACAACTTACTTCTACACATTTTTGCAAAATGATCTAACTTTTTCACTTAAGACACTCTAATCCCTTGCTGGCCATTAAGTCCGGTGCACTTGACCGCAACAATATCAGGATTTCTCTTCTGAAGGTGATTTCACTTTTGATGTTCCGCCTTTCTATAAACTTTTCTGTTTACGTCTTTTTTTTTCCGACGAACCGTTCGGGTTGACAATTGGCGTATTCCAGATGACTTCGCAAAAACCCAAATTATCCCCCTCTGATTCATAGACAAAAGTTTGAATGCAATGTTATACGTTCTCGTAGCTCCATTCCAAAAATACCTAGTCCATATCGATGGTCTCACCACGATACCTTCTTAACGTCGACTGTAAAGGCCCCTATATACGAACGATCCAAATGGGCTCGAGCCAAAAATTAGGGGCCCACTCATGATAAAGCCTCGAGTTTCTTTCAGTAGCTCTGTGTCATTTAGGAGCTTCGGCTTCATTTGAAGCCTGCAACTTGCAGCCTTCAATCTCAGTAGAAAAAAATCCTATAGTCCTAATTTTGGAACCTTGCAAATTTCAGTGTTTCAGTCTCCAAGGACCCCACGATATTTTGTTTATAAAGTTTAATCAACTAACAATCATACCAAAACAAATCGTCTCGAGTCAGCCATATAATTTAATCTTAAAAAATGTTGTTCAATTATGAAAATCCCGCAAAATAAAATACTTTTATTGACAAAACGCATAAAAAACAAAACGCAACCCTTTCTCATCCATTTTTCATTCGGCCATAGGAAACCCTTTTCCATTTCATAAATTCCACTTATTTCAGCATTAATTCCTCCCCTAGCATGATGAAAAATAGCACACTCACAAGTATTTTTGCAACAACAACAAAAAAAAAAATACTCAAAATACAGCAACAGGTCCTTTTTGGTCCCTTTAGTCTCAGGCTAACAACCGTCTTCAAATTCGTAAAGAATGCGGCTCGAAGGAAATTATATGTTTGAAAACCAAACATGAATTTCTCATAAAAGTGGTGGGGATGACCACTAACAACCTGATTTCAATTTCCGAACGAAAATTTCCTCAACCGTAAATCAAATACTTGGGGTCGAATATTTTTGGTCCCTGCAGGATCTCTTGCCCCCACCCACAGCCCCCAGCAGCAGCAACAAAAAAGACGCAGAGAAAAAATCAAGCCCAAGGGACATCGATAAAATCTCGTTATTAAGGGCAAGCCATTGATCAACGGCTAATGCTTGCTCAAGCAAATAAGGGAAATGTTCAGAAAACTCGTTTAGCTGATAGGGAAAATGAGGGTTGCCAGTGGCTCTTTGGGGCAAAAAGGGGTGAAAACCGAAAACAATTATCCCCCAAAACGGAATTCGTTAATGCTGCCAAAGCCTTGTTTTAATACCTTTCGTGTACACTGATAAGTTGTCAACGGAGTTTTGTTATTTTCTTCCTGAAATGAGCTGCGAGGATGCTGGAGGGAGTGAGGCTGGATAACTCGGAACTTTTTTTCATCAACAAGTTTCCTAAGGGGACGATTTTATCAACAAGTTAACTTTTTTTCGTCATGATGATGCTTTCTAGGATGTGCACGTGATTCATATCTTTCACAAGGATGAGTTATCCAAAAAGAATGTTGAAATGCGGAATCAGGAGTCACTGGTAATGTTACTGACTTTTGCATAACGCTTGAATCCAGATCGGTACAATCCGGGAAGGCATTTCTTCGGCCTGGCTTCTGCAATGCGACTCTTAAAAGAGGTCCCATGAAGCGGCGATAGTAGGCCTACCGTCTCTGCTTTCTTTGCGTGAAAGGTGATTTCGACGAAGCACGCTACCGAACTCATTTGTCGCACAAGTTCCCTCAGATGGCTCCGGATGTGGTGGGCAGTACACCACCGAGAAGCTCCCGCCGTTCGGTTATTTGGAACTCTAGCCCAGATAAGAAAAGGATCAGCTCCTTCTTAACTCTTATTCTCCCCGCTTGACAAGCTTACGTGCCACCAGCTATTTCTCTTTGCACCTCCCCACCTCTGCATCTAACCTGAAGAAGTGAAGGTATGCACTATAACCCCCATATCCACCTAGGAACTACGTGAGGCTTACTTACATGGCTTACTTCACCATGTTCCCTCGTAACTCACTTCTTTCATACGAGTCTATGGCTCTATCGGCACACTCAGTACACTCGTCTCACCTCCCCTTTGCCTTGCTGCGATGGACTGGGCGCATACCAAAATCCATCGTACTGCTTTAGACTCTCGTTCCATATTACAAGTTCAAGTAGTACAAGTTCCCACTCTCAGCCGATAGAATATCGATGGGATCATTTTGCTGTAAACATGCTGAGGGCGACGGCGAAATTATTTTCCTCGGCCACGGCGAATGGCCCGACGAAATTCGTTGTACGCGCACCCATTACGAGCGACGCGACGGCGACACAAATTACAAAACATACACCGAAATAATTTTCTTGCTCAGCCGAATGCTACACACCCACACAGGAACACAAGAGAATAGATGCTCAAATCAATGCCACACGCGATTGCTAGGAAATAGAAAATAGATTGATTCTGTTTGGCGGCGTTGCCATCGCAAATTGTGCACCTTCATACAAAAGCCGTGTATTCTATTCGTTTTTGACAGTCGCTGTGGAAAGCGATGACTCTGTGACGGCTGACGCAGAGTCAAAGCTCAACATCCGGAACTGGAGACATGCTGCAAGGGACCGTCAAACTTGGAGAAATGCCCTAGAGGAGGCCAAGGCTCGATTTGGCCTGTAGCGTCATTGGATGGATGGTGGAAAGCGATTCGTCGATCTACTATGACATATGCTGCTTCATCGAACATATTACAAAAGGGCTCGAAGGGCCCTTAGCCGATATGCAGCCTATTAGCCATTCTGCCTTAAGTCGCTGCCCACATTGGCGCTGCATACATTTGGACAGAACTAACCAGATGGCGTTAAAAAGCTTTCCTGTCCTGTACTCCCTCACTTTCTCGCCTGACTTACAATGCAGTGTCCCACCTATCACAATGTGCACTAGATACTTCGATGTATCCAACTTTATCAATGCATCGTTAGGCTTGTCACCATAGTGACAGCATCCGTTAGTAGCATTCTTTAGCCCAGAATTATCGTTCCGACTGCCGTTTCCCCTCTGGGGCCTTTGGAGTAATCTGTTATACATGTATGTCAACTACTTCAAACTTTTTGAAAAACTTGTCCACGGTGCTTGGTAGACATATCAGTTTGTAGGCCGAAGGGTCCCACCCGACTTAGGGAAGGGCGCAAGTTGTTGACGCTACTGTTTCTCAAGCAAACACTCCGCTACTCTTCTTCTTCTTTCTTCTTTAAACTCCTTTAATCCCTCATGGGGCATAGGGCGGAAACAGTTGCCCTCCAGCGGACTCTGTTTTGCGCCACAGCTGTTAGCTCCGACCAAGATCTCCCAGTTGTTGCGGCTTCTTCTAGTAGGGTTCTCCTCCACGTTGTTCTAGGTCTTCCTACTCGACGGGAACCTTGCGGATTCCAGTCAAGGGCCTGTAAATACTTGGGTGAACCCACTTGGTGGTATATAGGCTGCCAACTTCCCTCTCTGTTCGGTATATTGTGCAACACAGGGGCTTTTCCAACGGTCATTTCATCGCTTCTACAATTTCGTCCTCCCTTACCTTTAGGACGTTTGCGTCATCGAAGTTTACTGCAGCTATGCTTTTAGTGCTCCCGTTCTATGAGAAATTGGTCTGTACGAGGTCTTGCAGAATTAAAGACCAGGTAATCGTTTGGGAGGCTTACTCGTAATCGACCATATCCTTACCCTGTACGCTCCCTCCAGGATTACTAGCCGCTTCGATGAAAGCTTCCTACAATGTTCCGTTTTACGCTTCCGAAAGACGCATTTTCGTCTCCCTCTATTATATAAAGTGCTGCTCAATTCCGGCCCAAATTCTTCGACGACAGGCATTAGAAGCTATGGCTAGAATAAAGGATGTTGTTCTTTAAATAACTTACTGGAGTGGATCGCAAGTGCGGAAGACGTCAGCTGCAAAAAAATTCTTCTCAGGATGAATCTGGTCTTTTTGGAGCTGGATACCTTTCTTCAACTAGGCCGGCCGGATTATCAAAATCTCTAGGCTGTCTTCTAAACCAAATCAAGTGGTTTGGTGAGATATGAAAAGCTGTTTATAAGTACGATATATATGCAACTGGCGAACTCGGTAGTTTTGAACTAAACGCCTAATTAAAAGACAGAAGGATAATAGAACAGATATTTTAGATTCTAGTAACCACTTTGGCTGGTGTTTGAGAGTTCTGAGCTCTTGTCGTGTTATATAAAACAATCCCGAGCTTGATTTATTTTCAAAAGATAATCGTTTTTCATAGAGTCATATATTCAGCTATTCTTATATCTCCCCCATCGAATGAGCTCAAAATCAACTATAAAGGTATCAATTACCTCGCCTCAAACCAACCCATATCCTTTTGCCTACAACCATATTATTCTTATCAAAGCAATTGCGCTTCTATTGTTCCTATCACGCTATCATCTGACCTGTTCGCTATAGAGCATTGGATACCCCATCAATTGATATTCCCCCCTCGAACAATGAACCAATATCCTGCCATTGATTGGATTTAAAGTTTACTGTCGACCAAGCGCCCAGCTAAGCACAATGTCAACTTATTCAAGACATGGCAATCTAATGATGCCTGGCCATATTCCAGCGCAGAATAATATATGCACGCCGTCGTCATCATCATCATCATAGTCATCGGGATTTCGGCCCCAAGTCCTAGACAACGGCGCAGCATAATCGATAGGATTTTACATTAAAATTCAAGTGGTGTTCACCAACGTAAAACAATTTCCTTTTGAAATTTAAACAGGAATACCATAGAACTGTGTACAGGATATCACTGTTCGCATGTAGATGGGCACTTATCCACCAAAGGATATAAAGGATAAGCCATGCTAGAGTCAATGACCCGGAAATTGTAATAAATTCATTTTGCCAGTGGCACGATGGCGGTGGGTGGTTCTCTTTCGTGATGTTCTCAAATTGTTTTGACAAATTTTTTAAAATTTTCTATTCGGTTGAGTTTTGTGGAAGTTTGTGTTTACAAGGATCGCGGGATTCGTTCAATTTTGGTATCTCGTTGTATTTTTCCAGTTGAGCAATTGCTGTTCTATATTAAGCATCCTTCAGACGTTCCCCGTAATCAGATGTGGTTTGCTGCTGCTATGGCTGAAGTCGTCTTTGTTGTTGCTGGAGGTGGGTTCGTTGAGTTCAAGGATCGTTGAAATTTTCAAAATCACTTTTACATTGTAGCGCCTCACAAGAAATCGATTCACCTTGGTCTGAGACTACAAATCAGATATGAAATGTGTTGAAAAATCAATAAATCGTCCATTATGCATGCAAAGAAACATTTTACAACACACAAATATTATATGGCTCGTCCTTTCGATGATACTGCAGGGAGTATCACAAAACCCATACCAGTATCAATTCCCTTAAACTATAGATTGTGTAGAGTTTAAACAACTGGGAATACACCGGAAGCCTTTCAACTCGAACAAGCATTTAAATACTGTAGTGTACTTACGAAGGCTCTTGTCGAATGTTAGACGTCAAATTTCAATTGGCATTTTCTTGCAATGAAGTAGGATTGACTAGCAAGTAGCTCCTTCTGGATCCTGTTAAGGGGAAAATGTATCGGCATGTGAAGGACATTCATGCATAGTGCATAGACGATCCCAGCGACAATTGAAATGTATTGGGAATTAAGGTGAAGGATAAAATTCTTTGCTGAACATAAAATGGAAAATTGTTCATATGCCGAGAGCTTCTTAGGATAGTGGAGTGCTGCACTGCACATGTTGCTCATATATTGATTTCGAGCTGATTCCTTTTACGTGACCCTTGAGATGTTATTGTTCAGTACAGATATAAGGATATTCTTTTAGAATCGTTTCAAGGAGCAGAGTCGTTTTATAATGTAAAGCTTATTGCAGTTGCATTCTGGTAAGCTGTGTTTTGTTCGAATTTTTAAAATTAAAATAAAATAATCTTATAAAAAACACCTGGCGGTCCGTAAACTTACAGAAATATTTTTAGCATTTTAATATTCGACTGCTCCAGATTGTTCATTTTAATAATAGAAGATTAGTGCCAAGATTATGGAAATTTGATCAACCAATATTGGGGTACTCAAGTTAAATGATCTACCAGAGATGGTGTTACTAGAACCTTATGCAATTAGCCCACGCTGAAACAACGTCCTAATATAAACCCTGCCATAAACTAAAAGGATCGGTGGTATATGTCATTTTGTGGAAGTGTTAACAACCATATTTTTAAAATAGTACAGGAAAATTCGGTTTAAGTCGGCCTTTAACTAGCCTTCAACTAGCGGAGCTGGTTTGGTACACCCTTTCTCAGCTGCTTAGTGGGATTCACTTGTTTCAGGAAGCATGGCACTCCGATGAGGGTGTCTCCTGCTTACTCAAACGGTTTTGCTTCTCAAACGGCTACTATTGAAGATATAGACTTTGCGGAATCGAATCACCTTTCCAGAAAAAATAGTTTCAATTTTTGTTACCGTGGGCTTCGTGGACATTTCTTCTCATCGGTGTTGACGCTAACTAGTGATGAGCGAAAATGGTCTTGGTCTCGCAGTCTTGTCTTGGTCTTGCTAAATATGCAACAAGACCAAGACTTAGCTATGCTCGCAAATCTAAAACCCAAATCTCCTTGTTTTAGAAGGTATAGCACTCCAGCAAGGCGCTTTCCTTTAGCGCTGTTGGTTACGACAAAGGCCCCACCGGTTTCGACTGAGGATTGCAACCTTGCGCATGCGAAGCCACGATATAAAAACGTTTGTATCGACTTTGCCAACATCCGAGGGCTTCAAGCAAATTTTCACTCTGTGCTGTGCCATTTATTTACTTATTGTCCTCCAATTTTCGCACTAAGTGAAACCCAAATGTTACCTAATGACGTCTTAGATCATTACCAGGCTTCCTTCATTAGCATTAGACGCTATCTCTGAACGTATAAATCTCCGAATTCTTATCCTTATATTCGGAGTGTGAAGTCATTTTTGCGGGTAACTTCAACGTTCACAACACAAATTGGATAAACTACTTAAATTACACCAGTGTTTCTGGCCATGAAGCCGAGCTCTTTGCAGAGACCAATAACCTACATCAATTGCTTAACTGCCCTACACGAGTTACTGATTCTTCAGACCAAGCGGCCCATCTCCTTGATCTTTTTTTTACCTAACCCTCACCCAAGCTGGGGCTTATTCGCTTCTTCCAAGCTACAGACTGGGATCTGTGTTTTCATAATCGCGATGCCAACTTTGCCTCTCCCTGCATTACAAAAATGATGTCAAGAATGCGTTTATATCTCCCGATTCTTCTATTCTAAACCTCTGCGCAAACGCTACGTCCTTTCATACTTCTCCGGAGTTTTCCCGGATTCCTGGAAACTGGCCCATGTTCAGCATATACCGAAATAAGGTGACTCTATCGACCCCTTTAACTACCGCCAAATAGCAATCACTTCTATTCTCTCCAAAATCATGAAGACAATAATAAACAGAAAGCTTATTGAATGCAACCAAATATTGGCTGGCAACCTTCTTTTATGCCTAACTGAGCACCTCTACCAAAGCATTAATCGTTTTTGTTGAATCAGGCCTGGTTGCTCTCGATATCTCCAAGGACTTTGATAGAGAATGACACTCCGCTCTATTGACTAAACTCCAATCTATTGGTATTGACTCTCTTCTAAAAAATTGTATTGAAGGTATCGTTTCTGACCGTTCAATAAAGATAGTTTTGAACGCTTGATAATGAAGTTATGTCCATTTCAATCAACAGGGATATAATTCTGATTCTATATTGGGGCCTCAAGAATCGTGTCGAATTCAACACACGGAAAACGAAATACTATCTCTTTTCTGAGAAAACGCGCTCCTCTATTCCTTTCCTTTCAGTGGATAGTCTGGAGTTAAAGGCAGAACCCTCTCTCAATGTCCTAGGGTAACATTAACCGAAGATCTGCGTTGGAGTAAGCACATATTCCAAATCGCTAAACAAGAATCACAATGCTTGGGATTCCTTTAAAGATGCAATTTCCTCCTTCAGCCGTCGGTCGGCCAGGGCTATAATCTACAAGTCCTTCATTCGGCTCCGCTTAGAATTCAACTCGTATCTCTAGGCAGGGACACCAAGTACCACCTTAGCGTGGCTAAACCAGGTGCAAAACCGCGCCCTCCAACTCATTGGCGACGGCGCCATTTGCTCCACAATTGATTCCTAAAGCCATCGCAGGAATGTAGCGGCTCTGATGAATTTCTACCGCATCTACTCACAACGACTGTTCCACCGAAATATATAACTTATATGTGTATATATTGCCTCCACGGCAATGTTTTCCGGCAGCACAAGACTAGCCCATCGGCTCATCCTCACTCAGCTCTTATTTTCACGCACACATCAGTTAATAAATTCGTTCCTTTCGAGAACAACTCGACTGTGGAACAACTTCTCACAATCAGTATTCCCGAACTCATACAATTTCCAAGAGTTCAAACCCAAGGTTCACCGCCATCTGCCGGCGCTATCTCGACGACATATTTAACATTTTTGCCGTTAATTTTGACCTTTATTAATTTGCAAAGTTATCAGTTAAAATCCAATCATGTCGCTAGAGATACTAAATGGTTTCAATCGAATAAGTGAAGTACTTCTTGACACAGGAAAAACTTTGATTGTATCTCTCAACTTATCATAAGATCGTTTGCCACTAATTAATTATGACTTCACGCCAAGCACATCGCAGAACCAACCTAGAGCATGTAAGGCATCTGGTGACATAAATCTACATTGAAACCAGAAGCTCATGTAAATTTCACTAAAGAACAAGAGCAGCATAACTTCCAGCCAATCCACACTTTGCCTCGCAATAAATTAATAGTAAACAGAGGTTTAATAATTATCGTTTGTGTTTACAATTTGGACAGGTTTCCTGTTCACGTGCAGCACCCCATTACTCAGGTACACCAAAGAAAAGTCTCATCAATCACTGTCGCCGCTCTGTGTTCAATGGGGAGGTGAGCCCTCTGATTCCATCATTCTGTTCGGTTCGGCATTTATCCAATTTCCCTGTGACCTATTTGCCGGTCCTGCCGCCCCCTACCTCCCCCATTCTTTAGCATTTCTCAACTTGTCAAGATAATGGAAACGAAATCGAATAATAGTAGGTCTCTCTGCGGCTGCACAGCTCCTGCCTTTCGTACAGTTCTTGATAAGAGCGTACATTCGCCCCTTCACACCCGAATGGAGGTGGAACAAAGTTTGATGTTCCCCGATGCTCACAAGGGTGTCAATTTGTTTTCGTTTGTTTGTTCTAGTGAAGTCCTATAATTAAGTAAACACTAGACGAAGCTATCCTGCAGAAGCAACATTTAATCATTAAGCACTATCGAAATTCTCGCCCTCGCATTAGTGCCGGGTAAATAGGTAGAGGAAAACTAAAGATGTTTTCCTTTGCAAATTGGTGGTGGAACTACTGGAAAACAATAATAAGATCTTCAGAATTTGTAAAGTAATTTTAAGGATATGCTGTTAGCAGTTCAGAAATGGAAGAACATTCTTTGTCTTTTCTGTACAAGTTGTACTTAATGGGGAAGCACACACGATTATTCTTTGGGCTATTGTCGAAATGGTTTTACAATATACTCCTCTAATACATGTTATTCCTTTAGTGCTTCTGGTCTGTACAAGGAAATATGTACAAAAGTGTGACTGGGCTGGTAGAGGAGATAAAGAGTAAAATCACATTGCGTATTTTTTTGTATGTGCCAATTCTAAGCTCAGAAATAACCTTTTGTACTATTGTTCCGTAATTTTTTTGGTGCAATGAACTTTATGGTGCAACTACTAGTACTATGCTTAGCTCAAAGGATAAAATCACTTTGTGTTAGTTTTCACTTCTCTCCTATCAGAATTAATCCGTTTTACTAAAAAAAAACTGGTTCGACAAGTGTTGAAAGAATAATCTTATATGCTTCCCTAATGGGTTTTCAAATGAAATTTTTAACCGAAGATTTTTATCAATATAGGAAACGTTCAACTATTAGTTTTTCGTTACACAATGCCCATTATCGGCTTAATTTATACAAAACAACCGAGGTTACAAGGGGAAGCACAAGTACACTCTACCTTCATACATGCTTGTGAAACCATCATCATAGTAATGAAATACCAAACTCTTTAGGACATGCGTTTTAAAGCCACCGAAAAAATGAAAGAGTAACTTTGTAATTTTGTTTTGTCATTGTTTAGTCCGAGTGTTTAAAAATCGCCACTTTTCCTTATTATTGAGAGGAACAACAATTCATATTCAGATGTTTTTTAGATTTGACAACAGAAATCCGATCAGAGAAGTGTTATTTGATTTTTTGGCATTGTCGTTTACTTTTTCTCTCTCTCCAAACTGAGCTTGAGCTTGGTGATGATCGACGTTCAATTTGGAGATAAAATCGTCAATAGTACAAACAGGCTCTACGTCAGAACTCTAGTCGTCAGATACCGAGTAGAGTCCTCAGTTTAACGTACACGGCGGTTAAGAGATTCATTCATGACTAAAACATCTCAATTGTACAACAACTTTCCGCAGTCAGTATTTCTCTCTTACACTCTTACAAAATCCAAAAGTTTCATCGCAAGGCTTATCGCCAACTTCTCCAGAACCCACCACATTCCTTTTAATGTATTCTAACTTATATCTATCTTTCGAATTAAGCATATTACTCGACACGACATTGCACTATGACTTACATGGCTTGACGAACTGGGTAGTAAAAAGGATGACTCCTGTTTTTAATTCTGTCGTATAAAAAAAGTCGGATAGTCGAAACAGTATGCAAACCTTGCCTGTCTTTTTCATTTCCCATGAAGCCCTGATGGCCCAGGTCCCAAAATTATATTAAAAAGTAATAATATCCCGAGTAAAAATAAAAAAATGGGCTTACAGCGATCGAACACCCACTGCTGGGCTTTTTAAGGGCATATGATGGCCGTAGAGTTTTTAACCATTTTTAATGGGAGTACATGCGGCCCCACGACGGCCAAACTTGACCAAAAGATTTAAAGGGCCAAGAACTAAGCTATTTTGTATTTTTATTTGGATAAAGATACGACGATATATTGCTAGGAGGGTTCATAACAGCGGGCGATATATCGGCGCGACATAGGCGATGAAAATTCTCACTTCTTCAGTTAAAAACATGAGTTCAAGTGAAGAAGGCGTTGTAGTGGCTTATTGGTTCTAGCGTAGAATGAGAATTAAAAGAAAATATTGGGTACATCCCTACAATCTTACCAGCGTGAATTAAAATTCAGAGAGTTTTATCGAATGAATCCTGAAAACTGTTTTCTGAAAAGCCCACTTCATTTCTTTTTTTACATTGATGTCCTACGGAGCGAAGATATACAGGGTGTATTAGTGAAAATGTCGAAATGCCTGGCTGTGGATAGGTCTTGGATAGGCGTACAAAAAATCGTATGGCTGGGGGAAATCATGACGATTTAGCCGCAAGGGCGTTTTGAATTTTTTTTTTTTGGCAGGAGTTTACATATTAGCCTGTATTTTTGTAGCCCTATTAATTATTTTCATGAGTAGGGTACCAATCTACGCAGAGTTCTCCCACTTATCTAAAACTGTAAAAGTCAAGGTTTCAACCCACCAACGCCAAAATTTTGCTGTATTTTGACTAAAATTTCAACTTCAACCACCTTTTTCTCCAAAAAATACGTAGTTAATCAATATTTGATATTTTAAGAGCAAGATAAATGAGGTAGTTTATTTTCACACCTTCATTTGCCTTTTTTCAGTTTAGTGATATAAACATCCACGTCCAGTTCGAACAGTTGATCAATTATGTCGTTTACGTACACCATTTCATCACAAACCTCATAAAAATGTTTAAGCTATACACGTTTTCATGAATATCCTTAAAAGAATTGTGTTGCCACTTTACTTTTATCGCGCCGTTTTATCGCTGAAGCGATCGGCAAATCGCACTTATGACTGTGAACCTTGTCGTGTCTCGTATATCGCTCGCGATATATCGCTTATCGTGTATCGCCTCAGTATGAACGGGGCCTAAATTGTGTTTAAAAAAAGTCTACAATGTTAATCAAATTGGTGACGCCAAAATAGAACGTTTAAAGTGTTTTTAAATAACAAAACTGCGATTTTCAGTATTTGGATGTGAAGCGTATATGTGGTTTCAACAGGAGGTGCCATTTGCCACACCGCCAACGAAACAATGGCATTTCTGCCCAGAACATGCGATTTAGCACCGTTTGGCATGGGCGTAACTTTGGGGGACAGGGTGGGCCCATCTTCTTATAATAACCATTTCCCTTTCAAAAAAAGGAAATTGAACGCCTCGATTTCCAAAAATTGGCGTGCGCTCTATGGAAAACTCCTTCCTTGTAAAAAAGGATACAAAATTAATGTTAGATTAAATAAGTTCCCAGTTTAGTTTTTTGTGACAAAAGGGGATTTCTTATCTACTTTGCATTTCGAGCAAAAAGAAGCCCCTCTCCGACTAAAAGAACCCCCCGTTGGACTACTCTCTTTGACGGTGTTTAGACGGTTTACTTCCAGGAACGTCACTCACGAACTTTGTCGATGACGAGAAGTAGGTATGATGAGAGGTATTGCCCCACTTCTCCCTTCATCTATAAAGCTCGTGAGTAACATTCCTGGGAGCAAAATGTCTAAACAGACCCTTTGGGGAAATTTGAAAGTACGACAATGAGCCAATAACTATTCAAGAGCTGGATAATTCGACACATTAATGAAATTAATTCACAATTTTGCCTCGGTGTCATTCAAAATGTAGACAAGCGGATAGAGGACTGACGCCAGAGCCGTGGGGAGCATGTGAGTGACACATATTGTAATAAACTACATTATTGCCTAGAAGAAAATTCTCATATTTGCTTCATACTTTTGTAACATCGTAAATCCCGAATTGGAGATACCCTATAATGGACACAAAGTATTTATAAAGGGCCATGATGTATAAATATTGAATGAGCCATGAAAATCGATCACCAAACAGTTTTAATTGAAAATGAAGATGAACATTATTATGATAAAACTATAATCGAGAAGAAAGCCAATGATTTTGTTGGAAGAATCGTAAAAAGGATCAACAAACAATGTGCAACTGTCAAGTGAAAACTTAAATACCGGACTTCAAGCCGTCATTTTCCTTTAAAGTTCCAAAGTTCATTTATTTGATTTTAGAAGTTTAATATCAAATTTTTGATGATCTAATTTCAAAATGGAAATTTCTTCCACGTCAAACTTTTTTTTGTACCAAGAATAGCTAAGTCCCATTTAATATCCAATCTATCCCTTCTCCAAGATTATGGCTCCAACATCATACAAAGAAATTTGAAAAGTAATTCACGACACTCATAAAATCTGTCGCCAAGAAACCGTTTACAAGAATTTGAATCTCTTTTTTCCTCCATTGTGCATAAAAAAGTAAAACTTTGCATCAATTTCACCCTAAGCCGCAGGTTATTTTGCTTGCCCTGCACAGGTATAATCCTCCTCCACTGCTCTCACCTTCAGACAATGTCGCCATTGTTCCGTTTTATTGGCACAGTTCCTAGAGAGCGATATAAAAAGCGCCTTTCAACATAAATTTCCCATCTCTGGGCGCTGCTTTCATGCACCGATCGCCATCAAAGATAATAAAAACCGCGAATGCTGTGCAGCAGCATTATTACAGGTAAGAAAATTGGAGATGAATCCACTGCGGGGGCGGAATTGTTTACCAAGTGATATCGTCCGTTCGTGCGGGGCGGACTGTAGCATCACGCAAGTCGCTACCACCCCTGTTATTACCCTATTAGCAATAACTCATCTCATAGGCACTAAATTGGCCCCCGTTGTTGGGGCTCGACGCTTTGATCTAGAAATGAATCCGTCGTCAGGTGAGTAAATAACGAGAAGATTTTTTCCAGCTTACAGAGGCAATGGCTGCGGGCAATCGGGTCTTGCACGGTGACATATATACTCCAGATGCTGGATGTAAATTTCTCTAAGTTTTAATGAATTTTAATTGAGTTTTTTCCATCTTTATTTGTGGAGATAAGAAGAGGCGCTCGGAGATTGTTGATTTTGGGCATATTTAAAGGTGGATTTAATGGCGGCCGTTCGGTACATGGGGCCGAGTTCTTTATCGTTGGCATGTGGTACGCAGCATAAGCTCCATTGAGGCAATGTTAAACATTTTTTTGCGCGTTTTTTTTTTTAATAAAGATGAAAAGTTGAGATGTATGCTACCGAAAAGGCGCACAAGTCTTAAGAGCTTGAAGATTATTTTTATTCCATGAATTCTAGATTAGTTGGAAGAACTACCTACATATAAATGAATTTATAAATACTTCCCCCCATAAGTGAAAAACTTGATGAAAACATTTCAAATTAAAAAGTAGTTTTTAATTCAATGCCACATACAGTAGACGGCCGAAGAAGTATGCGCACAGGTAAATATAAAAAAAATCTTTTATGGCAGCATATGCGATGGTGGTCTGAAAAGTTTCCGACCTTAATGTGAAGATGGCAACACTCGTCAATTAAAGCTAGTGTAATTTGACAGTCGTTTGTGAGTCAAAGTGAGTGTTTTTGTGAATATGATGAGGGAGTGAGTGATGATAAAACGATGAGCTGGAGCCTGTGTACGGGAACTCTGCACCATCATTTTCCACAGTGAAATTTCGGGCAGCTGTCGTAGCAACAGCAACGACTGTCAAATAAGGGCCCCCATACACCGTCAAATTGGATGTACATCGAACGGCGGATGTACAACCAAAACTATCGATTGTGGGCCGGTCGGCCGACCAAAACTCGTTGCGCTTATGGGTTTGATCAAATTCTGGATGTACAACCAATTTGACCGTGTATGGGGGCCTTTACAATTGCGCTTCCAAAACAGCTGAAACTTTGGGGAATAACTGTCAAAATGTGCCCAACTACATTCACTAGCTTTTATTGACGAGGGTTGCCATCTTCACGTTGAGGTCGGAAACTTTGCAGACCACCCTACTTACTCGGAAAGTGGCCCTCTGTTTTATAGACTGAAATATGTATATGCCATTGGGACCTGCGCTAGGTTCAACCTTGAGAAAGATTTGAATGGCGCCAAGGCACTCTCAACGCAGTAGTTTCAGGGTGTTTTGACATATTGCAGAGTCTGAAAGAAAGAAATAAGGTTTCGCGCTGCTGGGTCCACTACTGACTCTGGGGAATCGAGGGCAATGAACCTGCAGACAGCCTCGCCAAGCAGCAGTTTGAGACATTGGGCCAGGGTCCAGAACCCTTTTGTGGCATCTCATGATCCACCTCCAAGTCCATAATAGAGCAGTGGAGTAAGGACTAAACCTATCTTATTGGGAATCAGTCTCAGGTGCCAGAGACACCGAGGTTACATGACACACTCAACACGAACTGAGTTCAATTTTCGATTCGGTTTGTGCCATCTAACCAGGGACCGACCGAAAAATCTGAGCCGAACATGTTTTGAGTTGATTCACAAGTTGTTGCTTGGTTGAGTACCATTTTTTGGTCGGAGGTCAATTCAGAATAGCGGACCAATTTGGACACCACAGCACCTTTTTAAAAAATAAAATTTCTTTATTCATTAAAAAAAAGTCATACACAAACAGCTTCGGTCTCTTAAATATTATAATCTCTGGATACGTGTTTACATGTTTCTTGTAGGTATATCTATGTAACTAATTACGGATTATCTCTAGGTATATGGTGCTTTCTAATGTATTGCTAAGCAGCTATCTACTTATTACTATACTCCACATGTGCATAAGCTGGGGTCAGTGGTATTACTGGTGCGGTCTAGGAGGATATGTGTATAATACGGTGTTCGGTATATGGTCGGTCTTGTACCTCCTCATACCGCGACACTGGTATAGGAAATGCTGCCGGGAACAATGTCGGATCATACACCACGATACTGGTACAGGAAACACTCCTCAGGTATTCGGTCGGTATGTGTTGTGTATGTATTATCTCTGTGGTCTAACCGTGCCGGATCATACACCACGACACGGTCTAGGAATCACTGCTTCGGCACATTGTCGGGTCATATAACACGACACGGTATAGGACCGGAAAAAGTAACCTCACCGGAACGAGCCTAACTAAAAACTGAATTTTGACCTGGTGAAGCGGTTTATTTTATACCTAGAAAGCTCGTCGGCGTAGGAAGCTTTCAAGCTTCGAAGTGAAGGAGAATCACCCAGCCTGCTGAGTAAATATTTATTTTTCTAAAGCTTTGTTAGGAGAGGCATTCTAGAGTTGAAACGTGGTATTTTAGTATTTTTGTAATGATCGCGGAGAGGGTTCTTAGTAACGAAACCTGGTTCGTTACAACATCGCCTCAGAATCGGGACCGGTGGAGAGACAGCTGCGAGGGGCCAGGACCGGATCCCGGCTCTAGAGCCGTTATAGAAGAAGAAGAAAGACATTTTAAATTTAATGCCTAGAAGTAAGGTGCACAGTTTTTTAAGAATTTGATTATGAATAAAACTTCAATTTCACACAATCTGTATTTTTTCTACTTAATGGATAGGTTGTGCTGCTCCGCTCTACCTTCAATGTTGCTTCTCTAATAGCGGTCCTAACTAAAACGCAATAACTTCTTCGTAAACGACTGGAAAAGTTTTACTGCAGTAACTTTAGCAGGATTACCCTAGACGGAAATTTGTCATTGTCATTGTTCGTCATGAAACGTTTATGATTTTAGAACGGTAATTTATCCCCATGGTCATCCATCAAAAATGTCCAAATCACTATGCTAAATTTATCTCTACTAGATAAATTTAGAATCAAGATTTGAATATTCACTTAAGACAAACCCGGGATAGTAACGAACTCGTTGATGGCTTATAAAAAGAGCCATTGTCCTTGTAGCAAACTTTAATTAATCTGCCAGAGTGTTTACTGTCAAAGGATACCTTTTCATGTGTAATCTGACGACCTAATTAATTTGATTGCCCCAAGTCATCAAGTGTACCCCACTAATTGTATAATAACTGGTAGTCCCCGAACTAAATAGGGGTGCTCCCGAAAACCGGGGAGAACGAATTAACAATAATTAAGAAAATCCATGCTAAGGAAAGGATGTAGTTGAACTTCTCCCATAGCGTCAGTCTTGGAGAGACGAGATAATTTTTGGTTAAATATTTTCGGTTTGGGGGTGAATTGCTAACAACATGATTTCCCATTATTTTTAGAAACATGCGGGGGCGGATGTATATTTACGAATTTCAATTATGATGTCTTTGAAACAAAAGAAGAATTAATTGTTAATTGTTTCAGCTTGTTTTATTTATGAACAATATTAATTCAACAGAGTGATTACGCATAAAGGGTGTGTTCGCTCGCTTAAGCGCACAATTTTCGGTACTTATAACTTTTTTATAAAGAACAATGATCACAAACATTTTTTGGCGGTGATAAAGAAAAATTTATGCTTCATGAATTTCCATATTAAATATCACAAATGCAGCAAAAACCACAATCCATAAACAAAAGTAAACATTTTTATCTCAAAAGAGTAAACTTTACCAGAAGTAGAACCAAAGTGTTTCCCATTTGTGATTTTGACGTTGAATTATGATAAGACTTAATAAAATCTGTGTCATATCAATGTCAACGAAATATTTGAAGTGTTACTTTTTTTCTCTGTTTATCAGTTATAACATAGAGGCAGGTGAATACAGGTGAAATTAAATCAAAACTTGTGATACACATGACAAGCACAGTAATAAATGATAGGGAAAAATTAAATTACTTTTGTGCTGATATCGTTATTGTGTGGAGATGTTGAAGGATGTTTGGTATCCTTTTATATGATAAGTCTGTTACTCTGTGGCGTGTTATTTAATTAAAGTTGTGGGGTAGTTAAATATGCATTAAATCAATTTTGAGTTATTTATAAATATTTAGCTGAATTTAATACTCTTACACATTGTGTGAATAGAAGAGCTACGAGGTGTTTTCATCTGATTTATCGAACAAACGCCTATTGCTTTAGTTTTGCGCCATTATTTGAGTGGTAGAACAATTTTTTTGAACAAACGTTCCACATTTAGAACCAAAATTTGAAATAATCTTTCTGAACTGATAACGACTGCATTAAAACTTTGGATTGTCATCACCTCTTATTACCGTCCGATATCGTCAAGCCTTTATAGTGTCTCCTAACAAAACTGCAGGCTCTCATGTTGATTCAAGAACTGGTTTGAACATTTTCTTTCTGACCGTTCAATAAATGCAGTATTACTGAACGTCGAGCTAATCCTCAAACCCGATGCCCTCCAAAGCTTCATTCCACTCTAATCTTTATAATCCCTTCCCTTTTCATGACTTCACAGCTTCTATGCGTGACATAACTTTACTTTGTCCGGTTATGTTTTAGGTTTGCCTCATAAGACCCTTATGAAAATCTCATATGTCTTACCTCACTTCAGGATGCAGGAGGATTGCAGTGTTATCTTAAGAAATCACCAGAGAAATCTCTCTATCGGCATTCTCCGCATAACCCACACTCTACTTGAGGCATGGTCCCTATAAATTTAAGTTGGATAATCGTAGTTTGCTACAGTCTTTCCATGCCATACCCATGCACTTTTGTATTAAACTATCTAGGCTTTTGCCGCCAGCGGCCAGCAAGTATTGATATTAAATGGAGATTGGTGACCCCACCCTTTGAGCTATTTGTAGCGAAATCCTCAAGCTGTAGTGTGACTTGGGGTGCTGCTGCTCCATACTTGGTTAGGACGATTTCCTCGCGTAGGAACAGCTGTGATGACTTGTTCAAAAGGAAAGGAGGGAAACTCCTAGTACGTAATCATTGGAAGGTAAGACCTATTTAGGAGCCTTATGGCTTCCTCGATTATAGGTTACTAATTGGCAGGCCTGTAGGAAGGATTTTTTTAAGTTTCTGTGAGGGATTGAAACGACGGCAGCAGTCTTATATGATTTTCAACTCGGTCGTTAGGGACGTTCTTTTCTCGCCAAAAACAGGGGGACTTGGTGTACTGTTATTTCCACGTCATTTCGTAGGACATGGTTGTTGCATCTAGGCATGACTTCTCCTTGGTTCAAGTGTTACGCGTTGAAGTGTTAAGCCCAAGTCGTCTCAAATTCAGAGAGGGGCGCGCTTACCCAGTTAAGGAATTCTTGGATCAGATCAGCGGTGGTCTGGTGTAGGGGGGTCTCCTTCAGCAATCCTATGGGAAATAAAAAAGTATGTTAGTCCAGTAGAAATAGGGTTCGAACAAAAAAAAATTCGTTACAGCAATTTGACAGCTGGATATTGTTGAACAAGCTCTTGTAAAAGAGCGAAAAATAAATCGAACCGATTGCTGATATCCAGGGTGGAATGGACCGAATGCTATGAATTTTTTTACAGAACAGTTTATGTGTTTCCATCGGCACCTCAACGAAGTCTATATCATTTTATGCCCGCGCGGTATCGTCCAGGTACCAAAATCACGTACATCGTTTAAACAAAAAACCGCTCAACCGAATTATATGAAAATCTTTGCAGATCATATTTTCGTTAATACAGTTCGAACGGCACTTCAACGAAAACGATCGTGCAGGAAAAAATGACCACACACACACATACTTCTTCACAAATGTGTTCTTAAAATGCTATTGGAACTTTGGAAAGTGAAATTACGTTGAGAATTACGATTTTGATTTACGGACCGATCTCAATAACTTCTCTATAAACTGGGAAGTTAATAATGAGTCCATTTTCGTTCGTTGTGCAATGATGTGTTGTTTAATGTTCAAAAATCTCTAAATCAAATTAAAATATAATATTTATAAAGGAACTTATGGCTCACCCTGTGTAATGTTCGCGTTGAAAACCATCATCCAGGTGGCAACTCAGACTTATATAGAGATATTTCAAATTGAATAGGTTCAATTTTTAAGCGAAGCTATTAAGTATAACTATGTTATCACGTTGCCCCCAATGCTCCATATGTTATAATGGGCTTCTAAAGCGTCACACAATAGACCTTACTAGTTTTAGGGTTCATGTATGTCTTTGTTACTATTGCCACCTTACGCTAGTCGTATTCTTGAGCAAAGTCGTTCGGGGAATAGATGGTTCGCTATGTGAGAGCGGACGATTCTAGAGATACCACAATAGCTACATTTACAAATGCTACGGTTATATGGGAGACCTTGTGTGGAAGAGAAATCTGGAAATTTTACCAAGCAGAATTACGTGAATTGTAAGAAAACTTGTAGTTGTAGGTATCGCGATATTAAATAACTTGTCTGTATGAATTTAAGGACTCGCCCATGACGTAGCTAAATCATTGATATACGAGATTTATTTTTCATGTTGTTTTTTAAAATTCCGAATTCTTTAAATTCCCCCTGGAATCTTCGTAGTGAAGATCCGGTTTCACAAAAATTCAAATTCTTTAAAAAAAATTCTTTTGTTTTTTCATACCTCATCCCTGAGCTGAATTTGTCAGAACTGCATTTTTTTGTTCCTCTAGAAAAGTTCTGTATTTGAAATTCCATAGCCTCTGGAGGACTCTTATTAAACGTCACACAGCAAAAAAAAATGTTTTTCCCTCTTGAAATTCAGGATCCATGCCCCAACTCCAGCTTGACACTCGTTCTTGAACACGAAATATTAAGGCTCCCCTGGGACGGGTTGTGAAGGATTTGAAATTCAACAACTAAAATTTCATCGCTGATGCTATTTCGCTCCTTATTCAGTTGACATTTATTGCTGGTAAATCATCCAGGAACAAGGACTTTCCACACTGACAGTGCTCCGCACCGAGCTTGTAGCTTCCGCAAAATGTCAAGTAGTGCGAAGCGAAATTCAAGTTTTTTTTTCGCACGTTGTTGTGGCGTTTCAGGACCCTTTTTTCCTGTATCATTATCCTTGATAATTTAGTAACTGTCTACCGGCGGTTGATGTGGCGTAGTCATGGTATTTTTAATTTAATTTAAACGCCATCCCCCATTATCTATGGCATGGAAGGAGCAAGTCGAGGTCCTTCTCCAAGTCCTGTGCAAACACATAATTTCATTTTTTTTTTTTAATTTTGCATGAACTCTCAGCTTGATGGATTATAATCCAGTTTTCTCTCCTTAAAATCAGCTCCTTTTATGGCCAACCCGAACAAGGGCACTTCTAACTATAGTACAAATGGCTACTTGTGAAACAAAAAGGGACTGAGGCAAGATTGCGGCAGAGGGCTCCCATCAATCCCTCATCAAAGCCGATCCTTAAGAGGGGATTCATGCATGGATCTATTACCAAGTTAACGACCGCCTGCCACATACAATATCCTCTCTGCATAAAGGACATACACATATACACATATATCCTCCGCTTATCGATAGTTAATGGGGGTACCAAGATGCAAACTCCGTGACTTATGGGCTTGTCAAAGGATTCTCTACTGAATATTTCACTGTTTTGTCAGTTAGTGCAGGAGGGACGACGGGGAGCAGCATAAAAGGATCTTAAACAAGATAGACGCTGAATAGCTTATCAGGGAATAAGCTGATATGGACTTAGCCATGCCTCAGTATTAGACTGAAATGCGTACCTGAACGCTAGAGATGACTGCTTTTGCCTCCAGCCGAAACATAGTCCATTCCCTTAATGTGTCATTCTCAGGAATTTCACAACCCTTCTTGTAGGGAGCTCCCTGTTGCACGTTTCTGTATTTCAAAGGTTTCTTCATTATTCATGGCGCTGAGAGGTTTTAGGTTGTAAAGTTAAACAAATTGAAGTTGAGTTTCTCTTGTTGATTTGGTGGGAATGTTGGGTTTCTTGGGGATCAGCTGGAAAAGTGAGTGTGAACATGTGAATAAAGATGTCGGGGTAGAGGAGGGTTGTTAATTTTGAATTTTATTGACTGTCAGAGTGCTGGGGATAGTTTTTTCTTTCGCCCGATTTTATTACGATAATTTGACGTAAAACAAGTTTAGTTTTAAGAAGATTTAAACTACATATACAACGTGAATTGGAGTTTTAAGTAGTAAATATATGCAGTTACAATAAGTAGAGCCGTTCCAAAAGAACTGCCTGCAGGAGGCATTGTGAAAGCCTGCAGATTCTCCACAAGAAACTAGACTCCAAAAGTCCTCCCCAAAGACCTATTCAACGGTGTGAGCCTTCTCATAAAGCAGGGAGGTTCATATACCTTTAACCTCTCCACCTCTCTGAAACTTGAGATGCCCGCTCATCGAGCTTTTTTCAGATTCAATTCTCCAGGCCGCTTATTTCCAGTCCAGTCATAGAACCGTTCCAAACCGTTACTCTCGTAGCTTTTCTGGTAACACCTTCGACCGGGATAAGGTTAAATGATCAGTTACGTCTTTTCAACCCGGAGAGATGATATTTTCCAGGACTATGTCAGAAGTTCAGAGCCGAGTTTAGAGCCAGCTTCAATTGGAGATACATTCCAACCTTAGGCTGTTGGTGAGATATCCGATCGGCCATGTAACACCGCCAGAACCTAGGACTGTCTCAGAAGAGATAGATTGCCAACTCTGCCCGAAAGGCGAAAAGACCTGGCTTAGAACAAGAACGTTTATCAGAGAGCTTATGAACCCCGATCAAGTCCGGCTACTAAACACCTTCTAGCCTTCGTTCGGAGGGCAGACGGTCTTTTTAGCCCCACGCCCCTCAAGATGATGGGGTGGACATTCGTACACGTCCATACGGTTTGGGCTGGAGAAGCTGACTTCTCCGAAACGTGTCCGACAAAAGACTGAACTTGGATTGGATTGGTGGTTCGGTTTATTTTATAGCCGGAAAGCTCTGTTAGTTAGGAAGCTTTAAAGCTGCTAGGATTGAAGCTTTCAAAGAGAGAACACCTCTCTTTGGTATAGTGCTTCAATCTTTGTTATCTAAAGTTCTTGGAGAGGGATTTCAGCAACGAATCGTGGTTCGCTACAGAGCAAACCAGATCCGTATTTCCAGGGCTCCGTTATAACCATGGTACAATAATTACAAGGTAAGCTTATAAAAGTCTCGTGACGTCACTCAGATCTTAGTTTACAAAGAAAAAAAGCTTTCTCGTGACGTCACTCAGATCTTTTCTCATATAAAAATGGTAGAAGCTTTTCAAAATGGAAACAGAGCTTTTTCTTGCGAACCTACCTTGTATTATTGTACCATGCGTTTTAACGAAAACGACATCTACACCACGTTGTTCAACAATGCCTACTTCCCAGGAAACTAGAAAACGGCTGTAGTATATCCTATCCCTAAAGGAAACAAATACAGGTCAAACCCAGCTAATCTCAGGTCAATAAGCTTAGTTCTAAACATCAGCAAGGTATTTGAAGTTGTTATTAATCGTTCGTCGACTAGGGTTGAGGAAAACAAAATAATTCCGGACAACCAGTTCGTATTTCGGGCGGAACGTGGAACTATTTAGGCTTACATTGTATGCGGAAGAGCAGCAACCACAAGGATAGACAATTTCAGCATCCGAAATTATGTTGTGGGAGCAGCAGAGAACGACAATCATCTCATTTTTGGGGCTTACTATTCCAGACCAGACTACTAAGCCACAACAAGACAGACTGGATATGTACCACCCGAAGCATTCCCATGGCTAAATGCATTAGGACTGATACAACACGAGTAGACTACGCGCCAACTGAGTTGATGCCGAGAAAGTCGCGTTTTCCATGCGCAGTAGAATCCCCGCATGCCGTTCCCGTCCCTTTGCTCTAGTCGCAACAAATTTCGAAGGGGAAATTTGAAAATACATAAGCGCATTTCTTATCGATATGTGCGCAATTTTTATTTGTGTGCAGCTTTAATTTCCCCAGCTGCGCGCTCCGGCATCAACTGAGTTGGCGCGACCCATAGCTGGGCTTTATCCCATGTTTATCGTCGAGGGCGGCATAAACGTGTACGAGCGAGCCGATAGAATGAATTCAGAGCTTCTGCGATTCAGCACGCTAGTCGTCGTGTGTAGTTTCCAGTTCAGTTTAAGCAGTGCTCACAAAATGTGACATATGTAGCTTATTGAAATTCGGTTGAAGACTTTTAAGCCTGAATCTTGAACCGTACAACGATGCTGTTTCTGACTAGTATTCTAATACCAATATAGAACAATTTTTTAACGAATACACATTTAAATAACAGGTATTCAGATAAATATATTTCGTACCATGTCATCGAATCGATAACATTGACGAGAATGAATTACCAATAACGACGAAAAAATAATTTTTTACCACTGAAAGTTATCCGTACCCTTTCCACCATAATGACCGTATTGGACATGGAATTTTCACCCATCAATTAATTAATATTGCATAACAATTTCTCGCAATTAGCAAACGTGACTAACAGACAGATTTTTTCATACAAAAACAGTCCAATTTAAAAGTAGACAATGAGAAAAACCGCAAATTTTTTGATCCGTGTCGTTCAATATTTCTCCATAACTAAAATAATCACTTTCATCCATGCAGAATTAATAAAAAATTCCATCTGTTGTTGGAAATTCAATTAAATTGCATCTGTTTGGATTTAGCAGGATTTTTATTTGTTTTTATTTATTTCACTTTTAATTAAATGAAGTTGAGTTATATTTTAATTTATTTCATCTATCTGGAAAGTATCCCTGAGGCACTACAATAATGTTCCCAGGAAAATTTGTCTTTTCATTAGACCAGCTAAATCCATTCTGTCATTCGGAAAAGTCACAAAGAGATATACATATATATTCTCTCACAGTAGGAGAAATATTTTAAGTAAATTGCACTAATCCAGGATAATATTCATCGGGTTAAAATAACAATGCATTTAAACAAGGCAAATAGATAATTCGAAATAATCTGAATATGACGAATGCATTTTACGTCTTTTGTAACTGCAATTTCTTGCGTTTGTAGATATTTTATTGAGATCATTGTTATGTATTTCAAGGTTTTCAAGTTTAGATATTATAATATACTTTTAAAAATCCCCCTCTTAGACTGGTCTGAACTTCTTTTCTTCCTTTCTTTATGCTCCTTTAATCCCTCATGGGACGTAGGGCGAAAACAGTTGTGTGTACTTCCACGCTTCCTTAATATAATGTATATTTTCTCTATCAAATATCCCAAATTACATCACTGCTGTCAAATCCGGATAACAAATGAACGATTTTATGATATCAATATATAACAAACAGATCATGAGTATTGGCGAGCCAGCACCTTTTTTTACTCTCAGACCACCCCCCGACCCTTCACCCCCGACCATTTACCACTTTTCATAACACCCTTTAAAATGAACTAAAAAGTAAAAAAATAACTTTGAATGTAAAGTTTTTATTGCTCCAGACAGTATATGGAAACAAGATACCTTTCGAAATGTAAAAAAGAGTATTCTTATTTTATTAACACGGGCACTTTTCGCTAGTCCCCACGTTTTTTAACATGGTTGTTTGCATATACTGGCTGGAGCAATAAAAACTTTACATTCAAAAATATTTTCAACGTCCCAATAGCATTTTAAGCAAAAAATTGAGTAGAAGTATGTGTGCGTGTACGTGTGGGTGCGCGTATGTGGTCATTTTTTCCTGCGCGATATGGCGCGAACCAAGAAAGATATCGACTTAGTTTTGGTGCCGTTCGAAGCGTATTAACGAAAATATGATCTGAAAAGATTTTCATAAAATTCGGTTGAGCCGTTTTCCTGTTTAAAAGACGTTCGCGATTTTTGATCCTGCATGATATTACGTAAACAAAAAATTATACCGACTTTTTGAGTTGACGATCGAAGCATATTAACGAAAACATGCTCTAAAGAAAATTTCGTAACATTTGGTAAAGCCTTTTTTGTTTAAATGGAAAGACTTCGACTAAGGATCACAAGGACCTTAAATTGATTAGTTTTGTTAATCTATATAAATATAATTGGAGTGTCTGTCTGTGATTTCAAAATAATTGTGTTTTTTTAATTTTATATGGTTATTTACATGATTTTAAAACGAAATCACGCATTTTTAAAATTTTTGTCTGTCTGTATGTCTGTGTGTCTGTATGTCTGTATGTCTGTCTGTCTGTTTGTTCGGGCTAATCTCGGAAACGGCTAATCCGATTGGGATGGGACTTTGACTGGAAGATTCAGTATTTTGGCGGGCATGTTTTAGGCTATTTATATGCACTATATATTAGCTCTACCTGTATGTATGTATGGATGTATGTATGTAGACAAATCTTGAAAATTGTTTTTGACCCACTTCCATATAACCGATCAGCTTCAAATTTTGCACACATGCGCAGTTCAAGTGACAATGCAATCTGACCATTTTAGAAAAAAATCAAGATGGCCGTTTCAAGATGGCGGCCAAATTTCGCAATTTTGCACGCTGACCGCCGACATGGGTATCAAATGAAAGAGAATGATAAGTATAACATAATTACCTCTTTGGTGTCATTCCAAATTCAAAATGGCAGCCAACACAAAATGGCGGACTACATTTTTTTACAACGCTTTCGGTATGGATACCAAATAAAAGTATATGATGAGTAGAGTACAGTAAGCTGGGTGACCTCATTATAAATATCGGTCACCACAAAATAACCGAAGACATATCTGTGGTTTTTTTAACTAACTGCTTATCTGCAAAATTTGTGATTTTGAGTTATTTATACTAAAGTATTCAGAATTAAAATGTACACAAAACCTTATAATTGTTGCAATTGAATTTACTATTATTAACAAAGTTTTTTTGCTGATATCATCTTATCTCGTTTATAATTACTTTGAAATAACGATACAAATTTCAATCTCCTGTAAAATTACAATTTTGCAGATAAGCATATATTAGAATAAACTAAAAGGTAGAAAACTAAAAATATAGTTTAAAAAACTTAAAAATATGCTTAAAAAGTAAAAAATTATGTTGAAAGAAACCTTCTTTGCTCAAGTCAGTATATAATATATGGGGCGCTAGCGAAAACTTGCAGTAATAATAAAATTAGAATATAGGTAAAGTCTCACGCTTTTTAACATTTCGAAAGGTAGGCTATTTGGCCAATATGAGATCAGGACAGTAGCAGAGATTTTGGCAACTTTACTCACATCAGGAAGAACAGCTCATTCTATGCTTAAGATACCGATCGAAGAAGATCATATGGACAATCCTGCGTAGAAAAAATCTAAAAACCTGCGTGGAAAAAATCTAAAGTTTTACAAGATTGAATGATGACTGTCTGGGAATGCGATGAGTGTACAGTGTACTATCGCAAATAAAGCATCTATTAACAGAACACCGCGATACATCTTACATGTAAAAAACAATTATTTTGGGGAGTAACTGTTTTATTGGCATAAATTCCGGGCAAATGTTGCCGGCTGTCCGGACAAATATGTGGGCCGATGATATTGATGCATGTCTGAAATGATCACTCATTTAGGGACATATTGGAAAACTTCATTTAAAGTAAAAGATGAGAGCGCAATCGGAAAACTCAGAATTCAGTACTATTCTCCTCAACAAAGGATATACAATAGAAAATGTTCTGAGATTAATGAGAATGATGACAGTGCGCTGCAGGATGTTGTTTGAAAGATCGTAATAGACGAGGAAATTGTGATGAGCGACATTTATGACGATTTCGAAAATATCAACTCAACTAAAGACTCAACTCAGTAATAATGCCACAAAGAAGTGAAATATCAAGTGAAATATCGTTTATAAACAAGCGTTACAGTGGATTTTTATCCAGTGCAGTGCGGGCCGTATGACCGGAAACGACGTAACACGAAAACGGGAAGTAGCAACTGTCCTTTTTAGGATCAAATCAGCAGTATCGTCTTAAAATGTTGGCAATCTTCGTCTCAAGCCATGTTCGCCATGGGGCAAGTTCAGGGTGCCAATTATCTGAGAACGTCAAAATCTACGCGCACAAGACATATTCTGAATAAAATTGGCTAGGAATCTGTTGTGCACGTAGTATAAAAGTTGTCCGATGATTAACCTCGAATTTTAAAAAAGTTGTAGGTAACATATTTTTATAGTCAACTCTAAAGTTCAAAATCATGTCTTGCAGATTTGTTCTTTGTTTCATTATACCCTTTTCTTATTCGGGACTATGCACACATAACTTTGTTTTATTAAAAGGCATTGCGACGCACGCGGGTTTTTGCTAGTATCTAATAAAATCGTTGAAGTGAATCCTGTTCTAAATGACATCAGCTTTTGCGAAAGCTCCCATCAAGACGTCATCTATCAAAATTCTAGCACTCTTAAAAAATTTTGCAAAACTTCCTTACCCTTTACAAACACAACAAATTTTTCAAACCATAGGTCAGGGCTGGGAATTGTTGATCGTGAGGGTCAACCCACAACCCAACTAGCTTATTTAATTATTCTAAACCAAATAGTTTACATAGGCTAATACAATAAAATGCATTAATACTAGCAAACTCTATATAGGTATAAAAGTACCTGTGCGTAGGATTGGATACTTCCCTGCACACAATTTCTTGGCTGCTCGCTTTCTCGAGCTATTTCCGAAAGAAAACTTGTCGAGAATTATTCTAGAAACAATCGTAAAAATGACCCCAAAACGGTTCCATGGTTTTATTGCTTTCTCCCTTCCAATGCTTTAAAATTTGAAATTTTGGAGGGTTTTGCCATCGGAAGATGAGTGCGTGCACATGACTATGCAGGAAACGCAGTCCCGATGGGAATAAGGTGGCGAGCATTTTCAATAGCAGAAGTGAATGGACAAAAACGAGCACGTAAGCATATAAAGCATTCGAGATACATTCGATATCGATTCGAAAAAACGAAGCTCACATACATACATGCAAAGCCTTCGAGATTCCATCTAAAAAGCGATTCGCTATAGCGTTCCTTTTTTATCATTTTCGATAATGCTTTCGATTCGTTCTCGATTTCGTTATCGAAGAAATCTTTCGCTTTTTTGCAGGGTTAAATTAAAAATTTATAAACTAAACTAAAATAAAAATGAGTCTATACAATTTGTTACAACAAAATTCAAAATCTTAAGCAATTAACAAAATTAAAGTAACGGAATGATTTTGGTAAAACATAAGCCCTGATGCATTAACAGCTATCAATTGGAAATTAAAAGAGATCCATTTTCTGATTTTACGCTTCCTAGACTTAGATTCCCTCAAGGTTTTAAGATCCTTTTGAAGGCTGTTATAAGCATTAATAGTCATTACACAACTGTTTTTGCTACCCGCAGCTTTGTATATCACGGGTAATAGAAAACTTTTATTTCTAGTTATACTATTTGAATAAATGTACTTGTTCATTAAGTCACTATAGTGAAAAGTTAGAGTCTTAAAAACATACAGTTGATACAAATTAAGTGGTTTGTTGTTTAATAAAAATTGATTTCTGGAGACTATCTTTAACAATGTTATTTGAGGTCTTTCTAACATGCTTCTATGAGATGGAAAAAAACCACCCAGACAATAATTCCATAGTTTATAATACTATGAAAGAACGCATAGTATATCATTAGTAGGGTTTCACTTGTCATAATTTTAGACATTTTGTAGAAAAAAAAAAAATTAGGTACTTCAACTTACTAGCAACATAATCGATGTGGTTAACCCATCTTAACCTATAGTCGAAAAAAATTCCAAGATATTTGCAGGTCTCAACTCTTTGTAGATTAACATCATTAATTACAATGTTTAAATTTTGTGAAACGCTGTTACAGTAATTACCAAACGTAATATAGACCGTTTTGTCAACATATGGTGATAATTCATTTAGTGCTAACCATTGGGAGATTAATTCAACGGAGTTATACATCTTCGATTCAACAACTTCCCAAGTTTTATCAGTAGATATTACAGCAATGTCATCAGCAAAAGATAATATTATGTCTTCCGGGGGATTTATTAATAGATCGTTAATATATATGAATTGTGCCTTGAGGAAAACCAATTTTAACTACACAGAAATCGCTTTAACACGTTGTCTGTTAATCAAATAACTTGTAATTAATTTGTGGGCATTACCTCTTATTCCATAGTTATATAGTTTCTCTAATAATATTTTGTGATTAACTGTGTCAAATGCCTTAGCAAGATCAATAAAAGTGGTACTGGGCCTACTTTTATCAAATTTGTTATAAATCAGTTTAGTTAAATAATTTAGTGCATTTATAGTTCCTAGATTTTTCAGAAAACCTTATTGTTTCGTAGATAAGATATTAAATTTATGAATAAAATCAAGAAATCTGCAGGACAATATTTTTTCAAAATTTTTAGCTAAGTTCGAAATTAGTGAAATAGTTGCCTCTACCAAAAAAAAATTCAAATCGCACGATTCCCCCCCCCCCCACCTTTTTTGCTCGTTTATCCAAGACCTATCCACAGTCAGGCATTTTCACTGATACACCCTGTATAGGCTAAATCTAAGTTACAGGGCTTTAGTTTCGTGTTACAAAACGGGGCTTAAAAATTTTATAACTATTCTAAGTAAAATTCAAAAGATGTCTCGCTTTTTCGTCCGAGCCGGCAGGGCTGGATACCCTTCTAACCATTACCAGTACCATTCCACTTTGAGGTAGCGAAATCATGCTATAAATGTGGCTGAAAAAGAAAGGCTCCCTGGGCGTGGAGGACCCACCTACAGACGTTAAAGTCTAAACAAGCTATTTGACAGACTGCTGAACCTGTTCAAGCGGTCTAGCCTACAAAAATGAGCTCTACGTAATGGACGTACGTACAATTTACCTTTCGATAACTTAAGTTTTTCTACAATATATTTAAAGCCGAGATAGAACTTCTAAATGGATTTATTTGAGGACTGGCTAAATACCATGTGTAATACAATGCAGTGCTGTTATGAAATTCAATACTTCGCATTCCTATTACCATAGCAACAGCACTACAAGTGATTTTCAAAGGAGCAATTGTCTTTATTAGAGAACACAGAATTTCCAATCTTCTCACTACATTACATTCCTAGAAAGCCATCCCTAATCACTCGTATTTCCTGCAAGGAAATTACAGAACAAATCACTAACAATCATAAATAAATAATTCAATACACTTGCAAGCACACATGTCTCCATTCCAATTTTCTTACAAAACATTTCAAATGGCGAATCGAATCCATCAACATCAGGATATCAAATCGAGTATCATGTAACATAAAATGAAACTACTCAGCACAATTGCATAACAATAGAATAACGTTTTATGTCTGCCATCGAAGGAGCCACTCCAGCTCCTGCATTATATTTCTTTCGGGATTATTTATTGATCTTTAGAAATAATTCATGAATTTTTGCCAAGAGCTTGCCATATTACTTGGAGCTGACGTCAAGTCATCAATACAGCAGAAAAAAAACCCCATCGTAAACAGAAATTATATCCCCAAGCAATCAACTTTTGCGCTGTCAATTTCTAACAGACATGCATACACATACGAACGCCCACGAAAATATTCATAAGGTATAAGGAGACCATGGCTCCGCGACGGTATTAGGAAAATTTTTAAGACTTTTGAAGGGGTGACGACTCGACGACTCATCTCGTGAAGACCCTATTAAGGCAACATCGCCTTAAAGGCATGCCCTTTTTATTTCCTATATGGGGCATATACCTTCATACATCTCCTTCAGATTCACCCTTAAAGGTTGCCCTATGAACGGCAAGTACCATTTTGATAATATTTCCATTACCGGGGGAAAGTCAATATTATGCTAATTTGGTGACAGGTAAGTGAATAACTCATCTACTCACGTTGAAACCCTGAAAAGATTCCTTCGGCAATATCATTGGCAAGATACTTCTGTCACCTTGGCAATTTTCCCTTCTATGTATAAACTGCTGAGAATTAACGCGTGCACATACATCTAGTTTACCCTTACCTGGGTAAAGTGTTTACCTTGCTGTTGTTTACATTTCTAATGTTTCCGCTGTTAAAGGCAACCTGTTAGCCCTTAAATTTTCACTTTTATAGACCAATAAAAGTTAATGTTTTCGGTGAAATTGTTTAGATGCTGACTATAAATGTAACATGCGAAAAAGTGGCCACACACTGGCAAACATACATTTGTTGTTTCGTTGGTTTTTTCAGAGTTAAATTAATGCCTTGTAGTATGAACTGCCTCTTTACTCCTGAGCAAGATTGAGTGGGTTATTTTCCTGAATTTACTGCCCACGGCATGGAATATTATAGTAGCAGCAGACAACACAGCACTAAAACGGCATAATTCGCACTTGATCCTTTGCCTTTCGAGTTCATTTATTATTAAAGTCTTAGGATCCAAAAGTTGGGCGGTTGGATTGAGGTAGGTTTATTGACAGCAAAACACTTTATATTATGTCTAGGTGTAGAAGCTAGTCTGAAAACAAGGCGGTATAAGCCCTTGATTTGGTTTTAAAATTAGTTAATATTAGTTTTAAATTAAACCCACAAAATATTTGGGATATGTTACGTAGCGACATAGATTGGGGCAGAACAGTTCAGTGACCAGAGCCGTGAACTCACAGAGCTCTTGTTGTAGCCGACCAACTCCTGGCAGAGAAACTATTTGAATGAATTCTGCTAAATATCGAAAATGTTCTGAATTCTGCAAAACACCCATTGACACACCACTCTTTTTTGCAAAACAAACTCGTTATCATATCTTGGCCTAACTTACAGATTGATTCCAGCTTGCACGGTTTCTCGAAGCTACTTCTCCCACCCATCTGCAACCCATCTTCTCCTGTTCCAGAAATCTTCTGACATCGTACATTTTTTTAATTCAATAACAAAATCTTATAAATACCTCATAAGTAGTCCAGTCAAATTAGAGGTTTGACTAAAGATAATTCCGAAGTTGCTGAAAATTGGAACAGCCGTTAAAAACATTATTATACGTAAGCTGTAGAGACTGCCACGCGATTGGGCGGCTGCAAACTTTTTTATTCAAGGTCAAAGGGTCAAAATATCAGTTTTTTGCAAATATATGCTAAACCGTACGTCTTATCAGAAAATTGTGTTTACAACGTTTGTAGATTAGGCGATTATCTACAAAAAAGTATATTATACATTTTCTCGTAGGAATTGCCATTTCTGAGATATTGTCGTTTTAATAAGTTAAAATACTCATATTCTATCATTCCCGACTTGTAAAGGTCATCAGAAATTTAATAAATCCTTTGTTGGAGTACGCGGCTAATATTTTCAGGGGTGATTCCTGGATATATTTGGAGAAAAAAATTGTTCTACAGAGGGCGGCTATCTCCACTATCCACTAAGATACAGGGTGATTAGGGAAAAATTTTTGTTTTTTTTTAAATTTACTGAAATTTGAATAACTCCTAAAGTAATTATGATAGAGTAGCCTAATTAGGCTCATCTTTTAGGTAAATGTGTATTCTTTAATTTGGTGTAAAACATAGCAGCCTGAGTGACTCCGTTCAAAAAATATGTAGGCTCAAACCAATGCTATTATGCCGCAGTTGAAAGACGAGTAACTTTTTATTTGTTCACGATAAAACACGATAAAACTACTACTACTACTACTACCTACAAAACTACCCAAAATAAACACTTATTGTATATGGAAATATTGTAGGTAATAGTTTGCTGCATCAGAAAAGCAAAAAAAAAATGTACTGTTAGTAACGAATTTTCTGAGAAAAACGAAGAAATCTGCCAGGTCTAGATTCTAAGCATTGTTTGAGCCTATATATTTTTTGAACGGAGTCACTCAGGTTGCTGTGCTTTATACCAAATAAAAGAATACACATTTACCTAAAAGATGAGCCTAATTAGGCTACTCTATCATAATTACTTTAGGAGTTATTCAAATTTCAGTAAATTTAAAAAAAAACAAAAATTTTTCCCTAATCACCCTGTATCTTAGTGGATAGTGGAGATAGCCGCCCTCTGTAGAACAATTTTTTTCTCCAAATATATCCAGGAATCACCCCTGAAAATATTAGCCGCGTACTCCAACAAAGGATTTATTAAATTTCTGATGACCTTTACAAGTCGGGAATGATAGAATATGAGTATTTTAACTTATTAAAACGACAATATCTCAGAAATGGCAATTCCTACGAGAAAATGTATAATATACTTTTTTGTAGATAATCGCCTAATCTACAAACGTTGTAAACACAATTTTCTGATAAGACGTACGGTTTAGCATATATTTGCAAAAAACTGATATTTTGACCCTTTGACCTTGAATAAAAAAGTTTGCAGCCGCCCAATCGCGTGGCAGTCTCTACAGCTTACGTATAATAATGTTTTTAACGGCTGTTCCAATTTTCAGCAACTTCGGAATTATCTTCCAATTATGGCGTTTTTTCGTCTATTTTGACTGGACTATAAGGGGTTGTTATATGAGGCGTTTAAGGGTGGTCGAGCCGAATCTCATTCAATCTCACGCGAGGGAGAAGGGGGAGCTTGGCAAATATCACGTAACTTTTTTTTCTTCAAAAAACAGTGCACAATTGCGAGAATACTGGGTTAAATTAAGTAAAACATGTTTCTCCACTAAAGACCCCCATTCACTTACAGGCCGCCGGTAGGCCTTGGTCTTTCAGGCGAGGTGGGAAGGCACGGCCCGATAAAGGCCACACATCACTCAGTTTAACTGAGGGAACAAATGGACAGGCCGAGGCATGCAGATGACGTCATGATTCCCTACAGACACACAGGCGAAGACGACAGTTTAGCATATCAGGTTGTTAATTCAAGCGCAAAAATGTTTATTGCCTCAACGAAAACTTCAAGGCGGCTCCAGACTTACTCCGCGAACAAGCGCGAACGCGAGTGTGGATAGTTTTCGCACCTAGTTCGCTCCTTGCTTTCCGTTATGAGGGGATAGGGCGTGAATTCATGCCCCAAAATTTAGGCTTGAGACTAGTGATGAGCAAACGCAAGAACAAGATGAGCAAACGCAATGAACTAATCTAGTCTTGGTCTTGTCTTGCTCTTGTTCAGTCTGTCTTGTTCTTCTTCTTACAAGCATAACTAAGTCTTGTTCTTGGTCTTGCTAAATGTGCAAGAACAAGACCATTTTTGCTCATCACTACTTGAGACTGAATAGAAGTTTAGATTTTAAGGCCCGAACTGACGATAAATGCCCACACACATAAAGATTTTTGTTAGATTTCTAGGAATGCAGACCCCATCCAGTTAACAGCAGGTGAGTGTACGGTGATACTTCGCTTCAAGGCGAAAACTTTCAGATCACGGCCTGCGGGCGACCTGTGTGAGCATGAGGGCCCTAAGATATGGCTAAATCATATGTTTTAGTCAAATTGCATTCTTTCAATTTTGCCACTCCCTGATTTTATTTCTGCCAATGAATGCACTGACCTCATAACACGAAATTGAACAAAATTTGAGTTCGGTGACAAAGGGGGCGATAGACTAGAGGCTTAGGGAAAGCCCCTTTGTACTGTTCGACAATCTATGGATGAGCGAAAGGACTGTATTTTTTGATGCCATGAATTTATATGGGAATAATTTCAGATGAGCAGTTCCTTATTATATGACAGATGATAACCTACAACTATATAATAAGATTTTTTTTTTTTTCGATCCGTTTTCACGTTTTACATTTATTTGCCAATGTTTAAAATCAAACATCGGCAGCACCAGGTAAATGAGGATTCTTTCCTTTGTTGTTATTTGTTGGGGACATTTTCAGTGTCCCTCTCTTTTAAGGGACACTTTCAGTGCCCCTCTCTTTAGCGGGACACTTTCAGTGTCACTCTCTTTAGCGGGACACTTTCAGTGTCACTCTCTTTAGCGGGACACTTTCAGCGTCACTCTCTTTAGCGGGACACTTTCAGTGTCACTCTCTTTAGCGGGACACTTTCAGTGACACTCTCTTTAAGGGACACTTTCAGTGTCAATCTCTCTTTAAAGGGACACTTTTAGTGTCATTCTTTTGTTTGGGAACAACCTTGTTGTCGTTCACTACTTTGGGATAGTTTACTATCACTCTACACTTTTTTTCTTTTCAGTGATCAATTTACCCACAAGGTTTTTTGTCCTCAGTCGGAAAATAATTTTATCAAGTATCAAGGCGTGTGTCATAAAAAATAGAACTGAAGAATATCGATTCAAAATCCAGATCAAAAATCAACCTCAACGATAAATATACATTATAATTGTTATAGAAAAATATATAAATAAACCGTTATCTTTTTAATCATTTAGGTTTCCCCGAAATCTGACTCCTAACAGCCAAAAACCATTTTTTAAACTTACAGGAATTTTTTAGGTTAGATTCGCCATTCCAAATTCAAAAAACAAAAACGCTATCTTGTTTAGAATTTTTTTTTCTATATCACAATATTTTTGTTTCCTGTTTGGCAATTGACGCTAAAACTAAATTAGGCTATTGTAGATTGATTGGACTAATAGTGTGCGTAAAAACGGGAATTGCTGGGTGTGTGCTAAACGGACTAGACTAAATTTTGACCAGTCATAAGTCATAAGATTTTGAGACTTATGAATGTCATTGAAAGTTTGAGACTATTCTTGTAAAAATCAGCAGTTTTGGTGTTCAGCATCACAAGCATCACAAAAAATCTTATATAATTCACGATCGCGTGAACTCTGCTCACTGTCGTCAGGCAAAGTCTTTATTTCTCCTAGACTAGCACATATTGTTAGCCTAGAGTTTGCAATTGAAACGAAATGCATGTTGATATATTTCTTCGTTCCACACAGCTATTTATGTACTCTAATAGTGTATATTAAAGATTTGCTACTAGTGTGGCCAATGAGTTCGTCTTCCCTGTCACCTTTTACCCACTAAATGCTCATATACCTTCTCACCCAGAGAGGTAGATCCTTTTTTGCAGTTTTTTGGCAAGCTTGGACAGATTACAGGGCGCACTTAATGCCTTAATGGCCGCTTGGCTGAGAACAAAATTTTCTTTAACCCTGTTCCTGGCTGGCAAAATTAAGCAAAGTGGTTGGGCAATAGCACCAATATCCCACTACAACTTGGAACGATCTGTGTACAGACTATATTTCTTGTCAACCTAGACATTACCCATTCCATCTCCGGTGGCTATTTCTACATCGTAACTTGGGTTGAAGTTAAGTTTCAATGTCATTCAGTCTGATTATTCTTTTACCCGCGCAAAGCGCAGTATATTGCTGTCCATGAGTCTCTACAGCAAGCAGCTCGCTTCCCAAACTTCGGGCCATGAAAGCAGTATCGTCCTGTAACAGTAACTTTGATAGTTGTCTTTAGAAAGTAACGAAAAAATTTACACACGATTTCATACGATTTCGATTTCGATATTTGTGGAATTTCAGATGGTTTATCTAAATTCGATCGATTTTTAAAATAAATGAGTTTGTTCAAAATATAAAAGAGCATAAATTTTTTCAAATGCGTAATAAATCCTCGACCACATTAATTAAGCCTTTCATACAAATTTCAACAAATACTTCTATACCAAACCACCCACTAAGGCTTCACTAAAGGATATCCAATAAATCACCAATTAAAAGTCAAATCCTATAATACTAAAACAAGCTCGTAAAAATGCATTCGAACTAAATCCTTGACGCGCTCCAAAGCATTTATCCTTCCTCTAAAATTATCTAACAGCGGAAACTCATGGACGAACAAAGTTTCGATTGAATGAAAGCAATTTCCCGCTGGTATCAGTTTCCACGGGTGGAATTCATGGCGGAAAATCCCGATATTAATCACTTAACCCAGTTCCCGAAAACCCTTATCCCAAACAATGTCTGCAGTCATGCACCGACTCGTCATGCAATGCACGATATTTTCGGCGAATGCTTTATATTTTTCCGTTATTGCATTTTTCCACCACCAGCGAATTGGAAGCGCAAACCATCAAGTGCTGAAGAATGCCTTCGCCTGATTTATCCCCAGGACTCTCGATTTTTGATTTACTATCCTCGCGGCGCAGGAATGTACCAAACTTGTACTCGTCCGTCACATACTATATTTACGGCGATAAATTCTGTGACAACAAAATGTTTGTCCAGCCATTTATTAGCACACCGTGGCCCGGGTGTGAATACCCTGCAGAAAGGGCACCTGGCTTTCGGTAACGTGCAAACCGAGCAGGCAGGAAGTGGGGGCAGCCTTAATAGAGAAATCGATAGCAGAGCCACTCCGGGGAGTTTATGAAGTAAGTGCTCCGTTGAGTTGTTTATTTATAGCGACAATAAAACGTGATTTATGCACCTACCTTCACAGCTGTCCGACAGGTGTTACATGTTGCCACCACGCGCGCTAAGTTAATAACATTTTGAGGAAGATGCAAATTGACGAACTACATGGAAAGTGTGCTTCAGATTTATGTTTGGCAAGTCTTTAGCAGTTGTTTATTTGGGGCTGTGTAAGGGGGAGGGGTTCGTTATGATTTATATGGACCCATCGCTGACAGTTGGTCAACAATTTGTCTGTTGTCTATGGTTGTCTATGGCTGTCTCTGGCTGATGATGGTGTCCTTTGTTATCTGACAAACAAACTGTCAAAAAAATAATAAATTAGGAAACGTTCGGGTATTCTGAAGATGCGATTAGAGGGATTGTTTGCTTTTGATAGATTGGATTTTCGGGATATTGGGTGTTGCCTATTGAAATTTTAATTGTTTCATATAAATTATGACGAAAGCGAATAAATTTGCTTTAACAAGTCTAAAATGCTAACAGAAGCATTCGTGAATACGTTCAAAGTGAAAATATTAATGACAAATATTTATCACGTCTATTTTGAACGAACAATGTCGTTTAAGTCTTCATTTTTTCGTAATGTTAAAAAAGTGTTTGTAATAAAGAGCTATTGAACGTCGTGAAAAGAACAGATCTGCTTTTGCTGAATGCTGAACGAGAAGAAGGTTTCTTAGAGGTTCTGCCAAAAGAGTTGATGCCGAGAAAGTCGCGTTTTCCATGCGCAGTAGAATCCCCGCATGCCGTTCCCGTCCCTTAGCCTAGTCGCAACAAATTTCGAAGGGGAAATTTGAAAATACATAAGCGCATTTCTTATCAATATGTGAGCAATTTTTATTTGTGTGCAGCTTTAATTTCCCCAGCTGCGCGCTCCGGCATCAACTCTTTTGGCGGAACCTCTGTAAGGAGTACATAAAGCTGTCCAAGAAAGCCATTGCCTCAGCAAAGACAGATACCTGGAAAAAGTATTGCCAATCTATCATGGGGGGTGTTTCTTTATTCATTCCGTAGAAGGAATAGGCAGAAAATGCGTTTCTTTATTCATTCCCAAGTTTCGAATTGACAGATGAAGCGTTTCTTTATTCATTCGGAATATTCGGAATGTATTCTTTTTAAACTACCTCTTGAGGTGGAACACTTTTAGAATAAAGGGAATTAACCTTACTAATATAACAAAATATAAATATACTACTGACATAATTGTGTCATTTGGCAAGAAAGCGGCAGCCGTGGCCCTTAGTAATTATTTATTTGTTATCATTTTTAAAAGTATTTCTAATAATAATAATAATAATTTTAAATATGGATAATAATAATTTCAAATGGACCCCAGGAGACATCAAATGTCTAATCTTATTATAGTTTACATAAAGGTCCCACAATATTTTTAAAATACACAACTCTTTGGAATAAATCGCAATTTTTCTTCAGTTTGTTTACTGTCATTCCCGGTGCGTTTCTTTATTCATTCTATTCCGAATATTCCATGAAGTAATCTTTTTATTCTATTCCTTCTATGGAATGAGTAAAGAAACACACCCATGATCTCCAAGGGAAGCTCAGCCAGACTATGCAGGATCCTTCCCAAAGAACACACGAATCTGTCCTTTACAAACATGGAGCTTGGACAGAATCGCAAAGGAGTCCCTAGGGCTATGTAACGGACGCGCTATGTGACCTGAGCACCCCAATGTTAGCCCCTCTCGTTGGCCCTGGACGGTATCATTGCCCTATTCTCTCTATTCTAGTTTTCTTAAAAGGCACGAGTGTTCTTCAATTCAACTGTCCTCTTCAGCATCCCTGCACCGCGGACCCACCCCATCCGGCGAGCTAGCTTGCGCATCGCAAGTCGTGCCAACCTCCGGTGTTGAGGATGCATATCTTTAGTGATACCCTCCCGGCTGTGGAGCCGTCCGAACCACCTTTTCTTCTAGCCCCTGTTCTCGTTTTTTTGTAATGATGGTACTTTGGCCTCTATGGCAGTCCCCCCAATTACCCTGGCAGCTACAGCTACTAATAAAAGCACACTTTCCCCGACGCCATTACCATTTGTCTGGGGCGATACGTCCCTACATGGACTCTAAATATATCAAAATAACCCAAAGATAAAAACCGAGAATAATAATACTAAAATATAAGTTAGTAATATTCATAAATAATAATAATAATTATTAAAGAACAATAATATTAAAAAATAGAAACTGTGTTGTATATAATAAAGTTAGTTCTAATTTCAAACTCGCCTTGTATATATTAAATAATAAATTGTAAATATTGTAAATAGCAAAACAATCTATTTTTGGTTAGTGGCTAACCGGGCCACTACACATCCCAAAAAAATGAAGAAGTGACCACCAATCTGCGAAGAACTATATGCTGACATCTTTCATGCTCAAGTAACTGGAAGCGGCTATCTATCCCACATTTCTGCCAATCGGCGGATGGTGCTTTTTTTAAGTTCAATGGCACTACAGCCAAATCGAGCCTTGGCCTCCTTCAGTTTTCTACTCCTAACTTCTCGTTCGCTGGCTAAAGTACTCCGATTTCTTAGGACCTACAAGTGTGCTCCTGCTGCTTTAACCCATCTTTTCCTGAGTGGATCGCTCGGTTCCATTCTCCACTACTCGTTTCCATTCTCGGCGTTTCGAAGCTCGATAACTGATAATCGTTGGTTCTTTAAGTCACCCTCGATATTCTTTAGCCAGGTTTTCTTCGATGCCAGAGAAATTTACGTGGCAATCGGTTATCATCCATTGGGAAAACATGTCCAAACCAGCGTAGTTGCCGTTTTTGTATCTACTTACTTTCAGATCATCAGCTTAACCCAATATTGCACCGACTTGTTAATTAATGTTCCATTCCTGTCTAATGCTGTTCTTCTAATAACAGCTTCTAGGGCTAGGTTGAATAATATCGGTGGTCTACTTCTAGGTTCTTTTTGAAACTAGCAATCAATGCATCAACGCATCCTCATATCACGTGTATGTGCATTGTAAGAAATTCACGTTTGTAACGAAAAAAATATTCTGATTTTTTAATGATGAATGGAAAATGTTCAACAAAAATGAATGACGACAAAGTTCAAAATTAATGCGAAACATACCTGAAATTCGAACTTCCTCCCTCTGAATGGAAATAGAGCCTACAAAAATCGGTTTGGTATCTGATTTTGGCTTTGAGTATAAATTCTCATTAATCAATTCATTGACGAAGTTACCTGATGTTCTGTGAGCCCCTTACCATTTTTAAATTTTGTATTGTCTCTCCAGGAGTTATGTGTTTCATTTCAATGACATCGTTCCATTTCGCAGAATTTTCGTTACCAACTATGCAGGACCATATTTCAGTTTCAAGGACTTCTAAAACAGACAAAATTCCCAGAATTTTGATAATAATTTTAGAACTATGTACATATATTTTTTTAACCGTTTTTAATGGAATTAAAATTTAATGTAAATCCATTCGAATGAAGAGAAAATCTGATCTTAATCTACGTCTTCGAGTTTGGTTATGTAGAGATTAAATTTAAATGGGAACTGCAAAACGTCTTTTCTTCTTTGTCTTTCTTACCAAGTCAAATTGTGTTTTTTTAACCACGAAAGTTGTGGGGTAGTACTAATTTCTTCCTTACTATTGTGTTGTTTGGGGTGCTGAATCCGAATTGGAGGTTTGCTAACAGATTTCGTGACGCAACATTGCGAAAAAGGCCCCAACAAAAATTTGCAAATATATCTCTTATCATAGAATAGTTTATAATAAGTTTGTAGCCTATGCTATTATCCTTACTAATATTAAAAAATGAAAAAATACCTCTGTCTGTCTGTCTCTCGGATACGCTTTCATGCTAAAACTGTTGAACCGATTTTGATAAAATATTTTACAGCGATAGATTAGACTTTGGAGAAGGACATAGGCTACTTTCTGTTGCGAAAAAAGGCTTGAAGAGAGTCAGATTGAGCAGGCGGCAGGAAATCTGGGACTGCACATTAACGAAAGCAAAACAAAGTACATGGTGGCCTCGTCTACAAGAACACCTAACATTGGCCACACAATCAAGGAGGAATACGAGTTTGAAGTCGCAAAATCATTTACCTACCTTGGGTCAATAGTAGCAGCCGACAGTAGCATGGAACCAGAAATACGCCTACGACTGCTAAAAGCCAACAAAGCCTACTAAAGTCTGTCAAGCGTCTTTAAATCCAAGTATCTAACCATAACGTCTAAACATTTACTATATAAGACGATGGTCTTATCGGTTCTCACATGTGCATCCGAAACGTGGGTGCTTAGCAAAAAGCACTCAAACCGTGTTCGAAGGAAAATACTTCGGAGGGTTTTTGACCATCTATGTGAGGAAAGACGATTCCGAAGACTCTACAATAACGAGATCTGCGAGCGCTATCGCGACATAGATGTTGTGTTAAGAAAATAAAGCTTGGTTGGTTCCGGTGAGTATGAGCGAAGATGAGCCTGATCGTAAAGTTCTCTGCGGTAAGACTTAAGGGGTGCGACAGCGAGGGAGACCCAACCTTCGCTGGAAGGATGGCGTAGACCAGGACGCTCAGAGCTTAGGAATGCCAAACTGGATGACATCGATTCAGAATCGAGAGAACAGTTGCGAGAGTTGTTTAGCGCATAAAAGGGTAAAACCAGAAAACAATAAAAATCGCTGTGGAGATTGTGGTACTACTTCTCATACAACCTACAAATGTCTACATAAAGCAAAAGGTGCAAGGTGCATCAAATGCAAAGAGTTTGGCCACATTGCAAGTAATTTTCCCCAGAAAACAGGAAAGGGGAAAGCTCATTCCATAACAGAGTTAACTTCATAGTGGTCTCAAAGCGGCACGTCGACATGTTGTTGAAGGACCACGCAGTAAGGGGAATAATAGATACCGGCAGCGACCTTTCTCTGATTAGACGAACACAGGTAGAGCCACTGCAGATTGGTAAAAGCGAAGAGGAGCCAGCGATCCTCCTTGACAGCTTGAAAGAGACGATGGGCTCGTTCTTCACAGGGGTGAAAATACAAAGGAAAGCTTATACTATCAAGTTTCATGTAGTCCCAGGTAGGTGGATATCACATGATATCATTATCGGCAAGGATTACCTAAAACCAGCCAGAGGAAGCTCTGAAGAAATTATATCTACAAAGTGAGGTTTTCGGCGATCTGCATAGCATAATATCGGATAGAGGAGCTGCCTTGATCTCTAAAATACTCCGCACCTACTGCGGAGAGAGGAAGATCCTACAAGTCTTCATTAGGAGTTCGGCGGAGAACACGGATAAGTGGAGCGTCTAAACCAAACGATAATCTCGGTTCTATCTAAATTATCCATTGACCATCCTCAAAAGTGTACAGGCATATTCCATGCCTCGCCTGCAAAGACTACTTAATTCAACAACAAGTAGAGCTACCGGTCGGACTCCACTCGAACTATTAATTGGAGCAAAGTTGCTAAGACCGGAAGACTGGGATTTGAACGAGGTTCTGAAGAAACAGCTTCAACTTGAATTTGAGCACAACCGAGACGATATGAGACAAATTGAGAACGTCAAAAAAAAAAACAGGAAACACAGCCCGAGGAAGAGGAAACCAGCGACCAAGTACAAAGGTTACGATTTGGTGGCCATCAAACTAACTCAATTCCTACCCGGGTCCATGCTAATCGCCAAAATTTGTGGGCCCTTACGATATCGTCAAAGTTAAAGGAAAGAATAGATACGAAGTAAGGAAAGTAGGACAGCATGAAGGACCGAACATAGCTAGCGCTGCAGCTGGCATATGAAAGTCAGAACGGCCTAGTGTAGCATAATGCACACACAGAAAAAAAGAATAAACCGAAAAATTAAACGTTTATCATCAAGAAAAGGCCCTGAGCAAATTTCCTGCAGCAGTACGATCGGTACCTGAGAAGTAATAATAAAAATATTAAAGCAAATAAGAGTGAAATTTGGAAACTCCTTTTTGAATTAGTTGATTTAGATTGTAATTTTGAGTTTAGCGAAAATACATTACATGAAGTGTCATTGTAGTGAACGTTAGAATTAGATTTTGAATTAAATGTAAAATATAAACTGCCGAAAAAAACGAACTGACGAACTCCACCAAATCCTACATGAATACACATCTATCTCAATAAACATCCATTTATTGACCCCAAAAATTGATTTGAAATTTTATGGTTTGGTATTTTTCTTCTACGTTTGAAGATAAGAGAATTGTTTGCTTCTAACAAAATTGTGCACTTCTATAGCTTATCAATTCACTACACACTTTTTACTACCGCTTCCATACATCGCCCTTCTGAACGGCATACCTGAAACGAATGCAATATGTTCTATGCACATTCTCGCCACATTAAAACCACCATTTGAAATCTCAATATGAAGCAAAAAAAATCAAATTTTCTGCACAATGGCGCACAAGTAGAGGTCGTGAAATGAAGAGATAAGCCGTTCCTCAGTCCGTCCGTCGGAACACATGTAACGCTCCATGGAAATTGCCGAGCGTAAAGGTAAACTGCATCTGCTACGGCACAGCATTTACGGTTATTCCTCGACATGAATTTTTATCCCACGGACTATTAACTTTAACGATTTTTTGACAGGCATAAGGTATCTCGGGAAGCGATTACTTGCGAGGCAACTATTGCGGATTTCCAGGGGAGAAACATCCCCAGTGTATTAGGGTCCTTTGCAATGCCTTGGCATTTACGAAGAGAGTTCGCCCCTTGCAGATACTATGCTGTGACAGAAACCACCCCTCAGCCGAAGAAGACTTCATAAACTCATAATCCCCTCCGTTAAAGATGTGAAGCTGTTAATGTAGAAAACTTGAAGACTTGATGGCATTATTTTGGTTTTCTGTGGGGTGGATGTGCGGATAGCGAAACGAAAGCGGAGAAGATTTCAGCTCGGGGTGATATTCCCTGTTGCTTTCGGGGTGCCATGCATGCAAGGGTGGTTATGAATGCAAAACACTGGAGTGGGGATAATGGATATATACACACACATATACGAGCACACATTTCCACCATGTTATTTCCCCCATTTTAGATTAGTTCACAGTTCTGAATTGGCCCCCTGAACAAGGTGAATAATGGAGGATTATCCCCCTTTTCTCATCTGGCGACAAATCTCACACAATTTCAGAATCCATAAAATTTCACAGATTAAGTTTTCTCCCATCCTATCCCCTTGTCACTGCAAGGACGAAGAAGGACCTGACGCTTCAGGGAAAGGTTAAACAATTTGTTACCATCTTCTCTAGCTTGGCTTGTTGGAGCTGGTGCGACGTTTCCTGATTAAGGTATTATAATAGTGGGAATTCCACTCCTCTGGCTCTCGGTATAAGAATGGAAGATTGTGGATTTGTGGGGTTTCCATGAATTTCCTCGGTGGAAATAATGATGAGGCTAAATTAGCTTTGAGTAGTATTTGTTCTTTTTTTGTAGCAGAAGTGTAACTGGAGGTAATTTTGTTAAACGAGCTTCAGTAAGAATAATATTTGCTTCTTTATTACTAGAAAGGCTTTAAAATGGATATTTTTTTGCTGTAGCAGAAACTTCATTTGTAAAGTTAATAAACCACTTTATAAATATGTACCGGTACAAGACAAATTACAAAATTCTCATTCTGGACTGCTCGTGTAGTTAATGAAGGAAGAAGTACTTTAACCAAATGGAGTGTGCCCAAATCTGAGTAAGTACCATTGACAAAAATAGTTTTTTAAAAGTGGAAGTCAACAATCCAGATAAAGCCCCTCCACTTGTACTATTGATTTTCATGCTATTTTGTGGATCATATAATAGCTCAATGCCTCGAAAAAATATTGAGTTGAAAAAGTACAAAAGTATTTGTGTTTTGTAAGGGGGCCTCGGTAGCCTAGGGAGTATGGCGTCTAGCTACTATCCCGAGGGGTCCTGGGATCGATTCCCGGCCAAGCCCCACGGTCCTTCGCCTTTTCCAATTTTCCACCTACATAACTTTCCTTCTTTCTTCTTCCCTCTTTACATTCCTGTTCCTCTTGTCATAGCCTTCCTTAGCCCTTCCCCGCTCCGCCAAAGCGCATGTCATCGGTTGGTTGGTGAGATTCAACTCGTTTCAGGAGGCATAACACTCCAGCGAGCTGTTTCTCGATGCCCCGATTACAAAGTCGCAATAGTAATGGTTGGAAGTAGGTGGACTGAAAAATATCGCGGGTAGGTTGTGGCAGTTCCTTCCTTCCCCGACTAGAGCTGCTGTTCGACATTGCACTCTATATGAAGAAAATAGATTGTCGACAGTATGAAGGGTCTTCCCTGAGACTCTAGTCTTTCACATAAAAAAAAAAAAAAAAGTGGCCTTCATGCAAGTACCAAAGTCGTTAATGCTGCGTGACTTTGATGATCAATTGAAGACTTGAAAAATCTACGCTGTGATTAATTGATATCAATTATATTGTTAAAGATATGGCCACTATTCCAAACGCAAATGTCGTTTTACCAAGCGGTCCCCCAACTAAGTACTAACCAAGTCCAAGGCTGCTTGACCTGCGCAATCGAACGAGAGCCCCAATTTTTCTCTCTTTAATTTAAAAAAGTGTGAGCGTATCGTGCTTCGTTGGACTATTTCGTTCGTGCCTACAGTGGGCCGCATTTGGAAAAGTAGAATTTTTACTTAGGCTTACCGGGACATGTTGCGTAAGCCTTTCGATGCTGCCGTGCCTGTTGCTGGCTAAGAAAGGGCGAGTCTTATTTTTACTCACGAGTAACATATCTGTTTCATGAGGGTGAGTCCTATTTCTACACAGGCGTACCTTGCCTGTTTCGGCTGCCATGCAGGCATTTTGACATTGTACGCACCTGTTTCAGGATAAGAATGATTTTTACTGGGGATGGGATATAAAGATTCCCCGTTTACATCCCAAACGCAAATTGGAGCTCTTTTATCGCACTGAAATTAGTATTTATATTTCTCTACCTGGAATCCACGTTCGTGCAGCAGAGAGAAAAGCATAATAAATTTCTCTACCTGGAATCCACGTTCGTGCAGCAGAGAGAAAAGCATAATAAATTTCTATACTATAAAAGAGCTCCAATTTGGTTTGGAATGGAGAAAAGCGTCTCAGAACGTTCAAGTACGAACTGCGCAAGTCCAAAAAGGAAAGCTGGAAGATCTTTTGTGAGAAAATAGAAGGTTTTTCGTACACCGCAGGACTTAGAAAAGTTCTCTCTAAAAGCCCAATGTGCCAAGAATTGCTGCAACCAGCAGGCGGTACATGAACCACAAGCAGTTAGGAGTCATTAAAACTCTTGCTCGATACCAACTTCCTGGATCGACATCTTTTACTGCAGAAACAGATTTAAGACCTTAACTAATGAATATAATTTAGGTACCATCGACAGACTGATAAACAGATATTTGCGCTCCTAAGGGCCATAGAAGCCTTTAAACCTTTTAAAATATCTGGACCGGACAGAATTTATCTTATTGAAATTCAGGAAGTCATTGACCTAATTCTGGACTGGCTTGCAGACATCAATAGGAGTTCCCTTCGTCTAAGCTACATTCCAACATCCTGGAGGGTAGCGAAGGTGGCTTTCATTCCGAAAGCGGGTAAAATCTCTTACCACAAACCATAGGGCTTGAGACCTATAAGTCTCACATCCTTTCTCCTCAAGATCCTTTAAAGACTTGTGGAGATTAACATTTAGCAAAGCACTGACAGAAAACTGCTCTCTTCTTCGCAACATGCCTACACAAATAGTAAATCGGAAGACACTTCTCTTCCATTCCTGGTAGCGTTCATTGAAAAATCCCTTGAATTCAAGGAGTTCAATTTGGCTGCTTCTTTAGATATTGAAGGAGCCTTCAACAATGTTGAAGAGGTCGGGGTCACTCCAGCGTCTAGGTGTTGATTTCCGATTTTCACTCTGTAAGACTCTGTAATGAAAGATTGCAACTTAAGGAGAATCTGAGGACAGCTCTCTTCTTATGTCAAAGAACGATTGGAGTGAATTGGAGCCTTAAACATCATCTTTCATCTTATTCCTTTGGACATACATGGAGCAAACGGCAGACTAGATGGCCGCCAGGACAAAGGCTTCTCTTGGGTGGGCTATCTTCTTCTTTGATCCGTTAGCTGGCGGTCCGAGCGGGACGTCCCCGCAACGGATACGCTGCTGTCGGTGCCGCTGGGTCCCGAACTCTATTCACGATTCGCTTCCATTCTTCTCGGTTTTTGGCGGTGTCTCGAGCCTCGGTAACTGATAATCGTTGATTCTTTAAGTCACCCTCGATATTCTTCAACCAGGTTTTCTTCGGTGCCGATCGCTGTATTCTCCAGTCTGCAGGACGGTCTCGCCAGAGAAGTTTACGTGGCAAGCGGTTATCATCCATTCGGCAAACATGTCCAAACCACCGTATATATTCATATGGTCACTCATCCGTCCTTAGAAGGTTCGCCATCGCTGCGGACAACCTAGATTATACTTCATCTACGTCGACCATGGAGAAAAGTTTCAATACCATCATTCCCGACAGAGATTACTGGACAGTTATCGGTGTTATCCCGATTTGATCATTATGTATCTACAGACGGCTCTAAAATTGAGAACAGCGATGGTTGTGGTATCTTCCCCGAGGTATTGAATATAGTTAGCTCTCTTCGTCTACCCGGCCATTGCAGCGTCTTCCGGGAAGAAGTCACTGCGATCTGGGAGGCTCTCGAATGGCTGAAAATAAATAATATATCTCATAAAAATACATGTATTCTATCGGATATCCAGGCGGCTCTCAAGGCTCTTAATTCTTACTTTGCAACATCCGCAACTGTTCTGAACTACCGCAGGTCTCTGTGCGAGACTGCCACTCAGTTTGATATAACTCTGAGTTGGGTTCCTGGACACAGGGGAATTAGGAGAAACTGCAGAGCAGATGAGATTGCTAGACAGTGAAGCAAGTGTTAACCCAGATAGGAATGCCCTTAACCACCTATATACTGGCTGGGAGAAAAATCAGCTTAGCTCGAGCCGGGCTGAAATGGACACAACAACGGTGTGCGCACACTTCACACAATATCGCCGACTTTGGAAGCGAAGCTACTATGAAAGTATCATATTAATGACAGTCTTATGGTTAAAGTTCAAAGATGGCACGAATATTATTAAAATGGCACCTTTTTTTGAAAGATCCTTTATAAGTGTTTCCATAATTAGAAATGGGAATAGTTATAGTAATTCGTTATAATTCATTTTCTAATCCATCCAACCAATTCATCAAAGCAGATTAAGTTCTAGTATAAAAATATTGTGGATACCACTAGTAGACTGTAGAATGACAACAAATTAACCAATTGCATATTCCCTATCAATCACACAACTACACACTGAGTAGAGTTCCAAAAGCATACCGATTACAGAGCTACTGTGAAATACAAAGCAACCACTGACTGAAAAGATTACCCATCCATAAAATTAATTAAAACCAAAATCTTCCGTAAATCAACATGTCACCATTTATGTAAGCGCTAATTAAAGCCCTCTGTTTGAGGGCATTATAATTTTAATGTTTAATTAATACCTGCACCATTACCGTCCGTAACACGAGCAGCAATGTCGAATTCCCGCGTTTTGTGCAAAACCGAAATTAATTACAAGCACTAACCACCTTCATTCACGCAAAACACTTTGTTTTTAATATTTCAGGAATGGCGGCCTCCAATCCGACTCCAATGTTTCGTTCATTCTCATCCGAAAGCCAAAAGAAGGACTGGGGCAAGAGATTATCACTGCGCGGAAGTCGTCGATCCGCCAAAGAAGTAAGTACCGCTTTGTCTTGGAATTAAAATAAATTATTTAATAACATAGTGCCACTTGACACCCCCTACACCCCCGCACTCCCGATGTGGTCTCGATAAATCCGAGGATGTTCTTATTCTGGAATTCCCTTAACGAGCAAAGATAAGGCACGAAACCACACAGCTGAGAACGAGAAAATCCTTACCTTCGTCCTCGGTGCACAGTCGTCCTGGCGTCTTGTGCCTCCTTCAGTAAAAGTTTTTCCTTAATCTTATGTTTGGCCAAGTTCTCCGCCATTGATTACCGCTGGAACATCTTAGGCTCCTCTTGCGGGCATGATGGTCTTCTAATTGAATGGAAGTGCCGGGGAGTTGTGCAGATTCCTTGGTCCTTAAATAAATACGAGGCTGGATGTTGCCGCACACCCTTGTGTCTTTAATTCAAGGATTCGAGTCACGTAAAACGATCCTTAATCTTTGCAGTTTATTCATTGCGACTTGGAGCGTGAAAATATTGTTTTCCTGGAGCAGACAAATAAATACGCTTAACTCCACTTGTGGTTATTTTCGGCAGAAATTATAATTTTTTTGCAGGATTATGGTTTTTGCACTCCTGGCGGATTAGCAGGGAAAAACAACAAGGACCACCAAAAACTAAGTTCCAGCTTCCAACCTGAGTATTTGTGTAGTTTGTTTGTTTACTGTGACTTTTTTGGGGATGCGAAATCGATTCAGCTGTTGAATATGGAATCCTCGGCTGTCAACCAGTGATAAACGGTGTATAGGTAGATGGTGATTGTTAATTAAATCGAAATGCAAATGAAGGTGGCTTCGCCGTTTAGCCGCAAGCCACAAGTGGTAAGAGTGGTTACAAAATCTTCAGAGAAGGGTCCGTGAACGGGGAATAAATTACGTATTGCATTCTCGGATCCAACAAAATTTATTACCATACCATGGATCTCTCTTGATTTATTGTTGTATTTTCAATAACCATCGTATTTTAATCAATTGGTGTCTTGTTGTAAATGATAGGAGTCTTATATTCAGTATTAGGTCTCACGGGATTTTAATCATTTTGTAACCTCGCCGTACATTTTATAACTTCGCCGTAAGTATTTTCTGGATTTAGTCTCAAGTTGGTTTTCAATGTGATCAGTTATTAAATAAAACTTGTATACGGAAAATTCTTTTTTTGGACTTCGTCGTGAGCAATATCCTATTTCGCGCGGTGTTTCGCAAGGCTCAATATTAGGACCGTTGCTTTTCTGCATATTCATAAATGACCCCAGTAGTATCGTGACGCATTGCAAACTGCACATGTATGCAGCTGATGTCCAAATCTATTTAAATAGTCCCATTGGATTGGTAGGGGACTGGATACACAACATTAATGCCGATCTGGATCATATCTATCAATTAGAGATGCGCCGAATGTTCGGCCGAATATTCGTATTCGGTATATTCGGCGTATTTTTTAATTTTCGTACTCGGCCGAATATTCGGTTAGTTAGTCGAATAATTACCGAATATTTAAAACGAATTTTAAAACGATATCGATTTGAAACTAGTTTGCAACTGGTTGCGTGCGACTGTTCTTGCCGGTCGGAAGCAATATCAAACTTGTGACAGACAAGCGTACCTGCGTTGCATTCAACAGTTACATGATATGCGGCGAGCTTCTACTAACATCTAATTGCGTAGTTGTATTCCGTCCCGGCTTTTAAACATAGTCCAAAAATCGATGTAACGAGTGTATGATTGTATGCGCTATTTTGAATACGGCAATACAGAAAAAGTGGACTGACATTTGGGTTGCATGCATTCGAATACACACACTTCTATATTGTCTGTCACCGAATGCAATGCTGTACGCTTGGAAATGTCCCCAGTTTCAGTTGCGTGGTTGCATTTGTACGTGTCAAATTTTATTCAACAAAATCTTCGTGAGCACAGAACTCTGATTGATTAAAAATCAGTTGTGCTTGTGTATGGACAAAGGTTTCATTTTGGTTGCAAGCTGGTTGTGAGCGTGATAATGGTGAAACCAGTTTGAAACTGGGATTGCAAATCAGTCGACTCATGTGCGTAGGGCCTCAATATTAATGGAATTGTCATTTCCCCACATTCTTGCTTTAGTCCCTTATTTTTGGCGGTAACTACTCTATCACGAGAGAAATATCAATAACAGAAATAGAGGCGCATTGAGTGAGTGAGCCGAGCTAGCGCGAAGTGCAGGAAGGGTGGGCAAACGCTGCTACTTGCAGAACGCTGCGATGACCTATATGAACCTGTTTTCTGCGTAAAACTGAACCAAATAATTCGGCCGAATGTTCGGGGCATCTCTACTATCAACCATCTTTATCCAACCACTAGCGCATCTTTATCCAATGCCTCTAATCATGTTGCTTTCCAATGTATAGAATTCAATTAGACACTGCTTTCCTTCCAACTATTATAAAGGTGAGATTTAATACCTCCTTGTGAAGAGGGCCAGCTCAGTTTCAGTTACTGGGTTAACGTTGACTCCGCGGGGAAAGTACTCCTTTAACCTCTTTCCAATAAGAAGGGATGCATTTATTTTGAAGGCACCTAGTAAACATGACCTGGAACAAACAAATCGATAGCTCTTGACAGACTAAAACCTGCTTTTGAGTGTCACCGAGAGAGCATTCCTTGTTGGAGCATTACTTAAAAAGCTTGCAGCGCTCCCGTTCCCATACCAGTTCCATATACTTTTTAACATTGCATGTCCTTGCAGGGGAGCATACGTTTTAATGCTCCTCAAAAGCGTTTTAGGAGCATTATAAAAAGCTTTTTAAAAAGGAAATATTCATGGACGCCTGTTGATATGTGATCATCCGGTATCGAAAAGCTTTTATTTTGTTCATCTTTTGCAATTGCTTTTCGGTTTCCAAGAGCGAGCGTGTCTAGCCAAAGCAGTCCCCCAACTAAATTCTAACCACTTCCAAAGCTGCTTGTCCTCCGTATCGAACGAAAGCCGGGCTACAAAGAAAAATGTCCGTTGTTGTTTTTTTTTATAAAATTTATTAAAACTCAACTAAAGTTCCCTCGAGAATATAGTTAACAGTGCTCAAAATAAGCTCCCTGTGCATCGCTCCCAATTTTTCCCACTGGGTTGGTCCATTGAGTGTGCTAATATCACCAAGAAAATCGCCCGTTTTCATCGTTCTATAAAATCAATGAAAACTCCAGTAATACTCCCTCGGAAGCATATTTAAGAGCGCTCAAAATAAGCTCCCCTGAGCAGTGCTCCCAATTTTTCCCGCTGGCTACAGTCTTTTACTTATTTACATATGCATTTTCGATAGTATTAAGAGTTGCCTGTTCAAAAAATGTACGAGTGTATTTGAAAATTTTTCTATTTTATTTCCTGAAACTCTTGTTAGGTATACTACTATTATTAAGGATATTCACACAAAGATCAAAAGATTGTAGCAATAAAATTATCGTCAGGTTGTACATTTTATGATAAAAAAGCCCCAAATATCTTCAATAAAGTATCGTCTCACGGCACGCTTGATTTCATCAAAACTATTGTGAAATGAATTCATCCCTGAGTTTCTGAATTCCACTAACAGAATGTGCTTCCACATATGCTTCCTACAATTCCCCGTCCTCATATCAAAAATATTTCATCACATTTTCCAGAAAAATATATCTGGTAAAACTGCAGCGAATGCTGTTTAAAATATCGCCATGACAGGAATATAAGTAATGAATCAAAAGGAGAAATATGTTGAGCGTGGCACCGTTGCATTGTTGTCGTGCTTCCATGAGGAATCCTGGCACGGTGCAACTTAATTACTTCCGTGTTGCTTGGCAACAAATGGATTTCATGGAATTTATGGAATTCTCGGAGTTATGTGCAACAACGTATTGCATCTGCACTCGCATGCAGCTCCAAAGCCAAATTAAAATTGCAAAGTAGGAAGCTTCATTGGAGACGAGAAAAAAACACACCCTGGCACTTTTCCAATTGAATCCTTATGAATGCGTGCTTGGATGGAAAATTTCATTTCAGATCCTTATCATGATGCGATACAGTAACAAAGTAATCTAGTTGCAGAAAGTTTCCTCATATGCTGGCAATTGGTCTGGATTTCAGATATACTCAGATGTTTCAATAAGTATGTAACTTGGTATAAATGGAGTGCAGTATGAAGTGTATATGGGTTCCTTCAATATAAATATGGCTGTGAAATACTTTGAGATGGTAGTTTGTGAGCTGGAAATTGCACAGATAAAGTTTGATGTCTTGTCTGGGAGAATTGTACCATGCTATATAACATATACCATTCAGGGTTGGAATTTTGATATTAAATTTATTATTTATCTCGCAAACATATTTTGCAGAAAATCCAGAAATAACAGATTTCGAATGAAAATGACTCTGTTATTTGATTGTTGGTTTACGAGTATATAAATACATGAAGCACAGTATATGGTGGGTTTAAGCTGGCAATACAACTTTTAACGAATTCTGAATAAGTTTTCCATATTTGTAAAATAAGTCAAAAAACTAGAAAGTAAGCAGAATAATGAATCATTTTAAAATAGACTTTACCCCGATTGCTTTCATAAAAATACAGAATAACCGAACAGAAACCCAGATTATTACATATGACCGTTTGCTCCACCTGAGCAACCGTAGGAACATCCACGCTAACAAGATTCTATCGCTTCTATCATAGTGATTGCAACGCCGAAACAAAAGCTTTTTTACCTCCACGACAATGGTACACAGCCAGTACCAGATTGGACAGTTCGGCTCATTCTCTATTCTATAGCCAATATTGCTGGCAAATATGACGTTCATAAATGTGTGAACAATTACACAGTCTGTATTTTCAAATTCCTACAACTACCAAGAGTCCAAACGCAGGGTCCATCGCCATCCTCCAAAACCTCCTTCTGACTTCTCGTAACCTGAAACCTCTTTTACCGTTGAACTAATCTTATTACTAAGCTTACATTGGTACTCTAAATTTTTTTAATTAGCCAGAATCAATTTTTACAGATGTCCTTTTTCATTATACCTGTTTCCTACCTCGGAGCAACGCACGCGGGTTTTTGGTAGTTTAGCCAATAAACAGAGTCATTACATACTTTATACTTAGGGCTGCCATCGCCTAAATTGCGGAGGCCGGAAAAAAATTGAAAATCCCCGGACATTTGGGTGAAATTGAGTTTTTTCCCCGGACACCCATTTTTTTTAAATTTAACGAATATGTTTTTTTGGCGAGTTAAAATCTAACCATCGTATCGATTCGATAACCAACTATTCGGCTACCAGCGAATTGCTGGAAGCTCTTTCAGGCATTAATTTTTTGCTATGAAACCTACGACCCAACCTCGGACAGGACAGAAACTTGAGAAACTTAGGGTATCTACAACTACAAAGTTTATGACTAGGTTAAAAAGTTGAGTCGAGGTTGAGTTGAAATTTCGATCACCGTATATGATGTCGAGTTGAGTTTACTTTGGGTTGAAATAGAGTTGAACTGAAATCAAAACATAACCTCAAATTTTTGTGTGAAATTCTCATTTTTAGATTCGTATAAACTCAGAACGAAATAATTTTTCATTCCTGTGCAAGCAAAAACAACGAAGACAAAACTAACCCCAAAGGCTGACTTCACGGATGTTAAACAAACAAAACAAATGTCACTTCAATCCAATTACAACTAAACCAGTGTATATGAGGCGAAAAATCAGCTCGACCCAGGTAGGAGAGCTGAGTTGTGTTGAGTGGACCCAGCTTCAACTCGACCCCCGTTTAAAACTCGTTTGAACCTAGTCATAACCGGGTAAATGAAAACAAGAAGATACAGAGACGGAAAATAAATGTGCCAGGATTAAAAGAAGAGCAAATTAGGGGTGAATATGAGAGTCGAATATGAAGCTTCATTACTTCGCTTCGGCGAAGTTTTTCTCGAAGTTGATCTAAGTCCGAAGGACGTTATACAGAAACAAGGCAATCTAAAAGAGAAATATCATTTTAGTGCTGAAATCACATGGTGACCCCTTTCTATATAAAATCGAAGCTGTTGTTGTTGTTTCTGCATTAGTGCTGACGTCACTAGGGGACGTTCTTCTGCCGTATTCGAATATATCAGTCTCTTTTACATTACTTTGTTTCTGTATACCGTGGTCCGAAGTGCGGGATTAAACGCTCGTGCAACCTAGCGAGGAGTTCAGTCGTCCGGCAAAAAACACACCGCGAGTTCTTTGACTCGGTCGCAAAAACCGCCGAAGTAAAGTTACACAAAGTGAATCGAAGTGCCTTTCTACATTCTCGACTTCGGTCAACTTTGCGAGTAGGGTAGTGTAGGCTTAAGAATAAATAAACTTTACAATGTAATGACCCAGCTGATAAAAACAGAGCATACAGAGGTTCATAAAGAAAAGAAACGAACTAAGAAGAGCATACACAACGCAAAAAAAGCCAGTATTAAGAAAAAGAAATGAGGGATATACATAAAACAATCAGCAACGTAAAGAATTTAAACTCAGAATGACGATGTTGCAAGTAAATGGGGATGTACTACTATACCAAGAGCTACAAAAACGTGCCTATCAAGTACGAGGATGAAATGTTTAGCGATCATAAGAAAAATCGTGGTCTGCCTGGGCGGAAATACTGTCCAAATGTAGTATGTCCGTTTTTCGGAAAATTTTTGGGACCGCAGCGTGACCTACCGCGTAAGAGCTTGTAATTACTCTTAAAATTTAGTACTTACGGAGTAAAAATAAATATGTTGGTCTGCCTGTTCAAATCTGGAGCTAATGTTTTGGCAGACCACTTTTTTTTTGTTGTTTGTTTTTGCGACCGCAACTGACCTATCGAGTAAGAGTTTCCACCTACAATAGAATTAAAGTTTGAGCATTGTTATACTAGAAAACAAAGATCTACTGGGTTTGTGCTGGTGCCACGTCTCTGGCAGACCACCTCCTATTTTAGTGTTTAATTGCTTCTTAAATCTTAATAACTTCTTTTTTATCTGGAAAGATTGATAACTGAAAACTTGGTTTCCTTGAACGACTGGATTAAATCGTCTTTTCGTTTCGGATTGGTGTTCGTTCGATAATTTTGTTTTTGCATTTTTGCCACGCCGAAGTTTGCTTGGATGCGTACTACGAGTCAATTTTTAACTAAGATTTGTTTTTATTTATTTAGTATCTTTCATTTGATCGGGTCACCCCTGACACAAAAATGCCCGGGTTTTATCTTTAAAACCCTCCCGGACGGCCTTCGGACGCCCTCCAAACTAGGACAAATCAACCAGGATGGCAGCCCTATTTATACTTGACTAACCACAATAATACGAATAGGATTGCCAGGCTAATCAATTTTAATAAAAAAACACATTATGTTTCTAGCCAGCTTTAGCCTACCCTAAATGACCGCTTTCCTAGAAGCAAATACAATGAACAGTGAAAAGGCACAAACTGTCGGCTGAAAAATTTAGAAAGTCAACTAAAATTTCTAAAAGAATGTCTTCTGTTGAATTGGGATTGTTAAACAAAAGCCAAAGCCGTGCCAACCTTAATGTAAATATTTAACGAGCACAAATTGAATAAAAGTAAACAAAATGAAAAATTCACGGAATGGAAAAGTTTATTTTTATATTTTCAACCCTTGGCATTGAAATTTTGTTTTCAATGAATTTTTTATTGTTATTTAATTAATTAAGAATGTTGTCTCGAGGAATAATGAAAATTGTCTAACATTAGAAGGAAAATCTTTGAATAAATTATCTCCTTTACTTCGACGACGACGTCACAAAAGGAAACGGGGGTGGGGGGTTCAAGAAATATCACAGAACATGAATGTCAGATTGAGACTCCAATAAAATAATCCCAATTCCCTGCAAGAGCAGAGATGCAATCTGGTTCTGGCTCAGTGTTCTCGCTAAGCAAGGTAGTTCTTTAATTTCCCAAGGGGTTGCAGCAAGTATTTTAGTATTTCTCAATTTCCTTCAGGAATACAGGGTATAAATCCTGCGACTGGCGCACCTCGAAAAAGATTACTCATAAACAAACTCGCGAGGATTGTGTCCTTGGGTTTAGAGTGAATCTGGTTGTTCTTTATACTTTGCTTTCCTTCCTTTTTCCCGGAAACAATTTCATGGTTTTTTGTGAAATGCTGAATCTGATTTTAATGCAATCCCTGCGAGTTCCTTTTACATACGTTGGAGGATTCGCTGTTGATGGAAATATGTTATTTGCACCTCTCGTAAATAGAAACGGGGCCTTTGGCGTTGTGAAGTTATATCAAAGCTGGAAGAAATATTTTATCCTGCAGGGACTGAAAAGTTGATTTGATATCGCGTGGGCGAAGAGGTTGAAATAAACTCTGTTCAATGTTAGCAGCATTCCCTATGTTAGTACTATACCTTTGCTGAATATCCACTCAGAACATCAATACATAGGAGGACTAGAACCAATTACTCGTTTTTTTGTGTTGATTCTGTACGGGCTGGCTAGTAAAAACAAGTAGTGCTGGTAAAGTACTACTTAGTGATAATAAAAAGCAGTTCACATTACGACAATGGTAGATGAAGGGCTGCCTCCAACGCGACTGGAGGCCCTATTAGCGCTTGGCGCTCGGTTTTGTTGCCACAACTCGTGTACCTTGGTTGTGGGGTGGTGGTGTGGTCGGGTGTGACGTTTGCTTAAAGCCATTCTGTGGAGTTTAGGAAGGTTAGCACTAATCTGATCTCCATCTGTGAGACCTCTTTTGAATCTTCCAAAACGTAACTGCCTAGAGTGCGCTGCCTGACTTTAGCCCGTCCCCACGCAGCTACGACAGCAAATGTTGAACAGGACGCCCAGCTTGGCAGCGTGGTTTAAGAGGACCACTTTTTTTTTGTTATAAGTCGGCCAAGTCGCCCTAGAGATAGTGCAGGTCTCCAGTGCTCTCCATTTTGGGCTGGCTAACAGCAGGGGGTAGTCAAAAATAGCGTTTTTGACTCCACCTATTGCGCTGCCGTCCATCTCGGTGTCCGAGCCCCGGGGGAAGACAACTTGCTTTGCTAAAAAGTCGACCGGGAACCCAGACGAGAGAGAGGCTCCACTAACTTCAAGCTCATCATTACTGGATCTAGTGTTTTTATAGACGAAAAGACGATTTTATAGACACTGTCTACGAAAATTCCACTACTACATCCTTATGTAAGCTCCAAGTTCATTGTGAGGCAGGCCTTCAGGATCGCCACCACTTCAGGTTAAAGACACTAGCATACATCGGGAGGTGCATTGATAATGAACTGTTAGTGCTCTCTATAGTAGATAAACTCCTACTCTGACGCCCTCTGTCGTCTTGGAGCCGTCGGTGAATATTCGTACATCGGACTTTCGCAGGAGATCTCCATTTCTCCACTCTCTTCTTGAGGGTAGTTCGAAGTCCTTGCTAAAGGTCAATCTAGGGAGACGGTAGTCTGTGGTTGTAGGGACTTGTAGCAGATTCAAAATATTTCCGTAGGGTTTTGACGTCCAGGCCCCGGATTCCCTTTATCTGAGGGCACTACACTACGTTAGATGTTTGATGTGACGGTAGTGGGAGATTAGGTGCAAGAGAAGGTAGAGGGCTTTCGCAGGGCATATCCTCATGGCGCCTTTTGCCGTTCTTTGAACACTTCCCAACTTTATGACGTAATAGGTTCTACTCAACGCTGGCCACCATACATACATATTGGCTTCGCATCCTACGATCAGGCTGACACTATTCGATTTTACTGCTATTGTCATTTGCATGAACTCCCCTGGGGGTGCAGGCAGTTTATGAGCCATTGTTAGGTCCTTTAGATGCGTTGAACTGAAGTTCGGGCAGAAGAAAGCTTTGATGTCCTTTAACCAAAATACAAGATCTTGGCTTGCCTTGATCCGAACGATGGTAAAAGGTGTTGTATTGCCTGTCCAAGAGCCCGTTTATGTTCCGTCCTCGTACCCAGCGTTCTTGTATTAAGGCGAAATGCAGATTTTCCTCGTTTTAGGAAAATCTGAAGGTTGTTTGTGGCTATTTTGAATTGTTTGAGTTTGATCTGAATGATCTCAAGCATTTTCCGATGCCCACCTCCAAACCCGAACCCTCCACCAGTTCATCCACATTCAAAATTCCTGCTCTGGAGAAGGGCTTTTAAAAATTTTAGTTTGTCCCGATGCCAAATCTTAGTCGGTTTTCATTCTTTTGCAATATCACGAGGAACTCTTCGTTAATAAGAAGAAAAAATGCCCTACTACTTTTCCGCGGTTCCTCTGTTTGATGATCACCCAGTCAGGCTTTCCAGGTTCCAGATTCACTTTTGGCAACCAGATGGGAGATATAGGTTTCCTCGGGATATCTGTAGCTTGTCTACAAACCTTGTAAACACTATTCAATGATCAGACTTACCGTTTAAAGGCAAGTGTCCACTGTAGATTTTGTTCGATAGAGTGTAGAGCGTATAGTGTAGAGCTCTACTTGTTATGTATACACTACAGCACGTCTCTCCCACTCTACTACTTCAGAGTAGAGCTGCTCTAGAAAAATTGGAGTAGAGCTCTACCAAGCGTTCTACAGATTGTGTACACTGCAGATGCTTTTTTCTCCACTGCGTATGGTAGAGTTCGCAACTGCGGCCATCAATTTAAAGAGAATTAATAGAAATAAAAAGAATAAGTAAAATCACTTCCCGCCAAAAATAAGCTGCTGCTGTTTTATTTTTGCTTGAAGAAGAGAGAAAGAACGGAAAGAAATATTGGAATCGAAAAGAAAAGAAAACGCTGTAATGTATCGAGAAATAATGAATGAGGTCACCGAAGAAGATGCATCTTTCATACCAAACTTGTTTTATTTGTTACTTAACACAGGATACTGTAGAGAGAAAAAATCGATCAAACATGCCTGATATAGCGTAGAGCAGATGTAGAACTCTACCAAACACCAAAAAATTGCGGTTGCACTATAGAGTTTTTTAGTAGAGAAAACTTTCGCTTAGGATTAGTGTAGAGCACATGTGTAGAGCTCAAGAGGATGTATACATTTCTCTACCCGTCTCTATATGAGAGTTTTCTCTGTCTCTACGTTAAAACTCTATAGTAGACACTAGGCTTAAGCCTCCAGAGATATTAGCCAAAAACGGATTTTTAGGAGGTGGTTTTTAGAGGTAGCGTACAACCAATTATCTGAACCTTTTTTCTAACATATTCTACTCACTTAAAACTATTTAAAATTTTGCTCTGACTTGACTGAAATATGCAAGTAATTAAATGCGTCGGGGTCGGGCGAATCTTTTAATTAAAAAAATCACTAATTTCTCAATTATTTTGGATTTAAACAAATTTTGCTGTAAATTTGTACAAACTCCTCTAAACGAAACCCAGCTTTAATACTCACCCTCAACGTATTACAAATATCTTGTCCCATCTCGGTAATAAATCTATAAGAGATATTGCCTTCATGTGTTGCGTATACTTAAGTAGCAAGTTTGCTAACACCATCGAAAATCCTGCCAATATTTTAGTTATTAATTACTGATTAGTGTACAACGATCCATCAATTATATCTTTGATGTATCACTTAAGCTTAACACAATTATGTTAATCTCACCCGAGAATACTGTCGGAATACACCATACAAATGCGTATATATCCTAATAGACTTTTACTTTTGCTGCATGAGCATCTATAATATATTATCCTGGGTAAGTGTGTCTGGAAGGGCGTGGCTATACAAAGAGCGTCGTCTATCTTATGGAAAAATGATGCATCAAGAACATTTCTAACACATATTTCTGAACATAATATACTCGGAGCAGAGAATATAACACGGCATAGCATTAAAGGAAAGATAAATGGAGACATATGTAGCCTGTGCTCATGTGGATAGTATGTAAGAAGGAATTTAAAGGACTTTCAGAGCTAAGGATATTTATAAAGTGACTTAAAAGTCCTGGAATTGAATATATTCCTCTTATATCTTCATTTGAATTTTTCAGAATTTGTCGTTTTTTTTTGGGGAGAATTTATTTATGGCTGATGTTGCTTTGCAGCTTAAGTCCTTAGAAGGAGCTTTTGCGAACCTTTCTGCAACCTTTTTGTTCTTATTGAACCTCTTGATAGAACTAATGTTTTGGATAATGGTTTGAGGAAGTCATTTAACAATTTTTCTGGGATAAATTCCTGTAAGCTTTTTTCTTGGAAAGTACTTATAACTTTCAAGGATTACTCGATTTGTACTTACAAGAAAAAATTGATAAAAAAGTTACGTCAATAATCACATAAACCCTTTGTATAGTGATCCTAGGAGATAAAGCCTGATAAGGTCATGGTTATTATCTTATTCTTCTTAAATATCTTCTACAGCTCTTGTGGGACTCCAGCGTTTCGAAGTCCCTTCTTCTAGTCGACGCTATTTCTGTTAGTTCTCCCCAGAATGTTATTATGAAGTTTTGTATATCTTCTAGCACGTCTCCATCCACATATGTAAGTATGTATTTCTTTGTCATCCTTCGCTTCCTTTTCATGATAGTTTACCATTAAAAATCCTTGCTAGCATTCTTTCTTACGAAGTGCCGAGAAGTATCTACATATGTAAGCTCTGGCGTAATCATGGCTGTGCAACATGTGTTAACTCCCAAATCTTTCTTTCTGCAAAAAAAAAAACAATTCTGGTCTTTTTTGCCTCTCTTCGAAGAACTCCACCATTATTTCAGGTAGACTGAAGTCAGAGAATTTTATTGTGTTCGTAGTCGCAATCGCCAAGCTACCATTGGCAATGGTGTCAGCTTGAGTTCCTCGAACTGTGTTACATTAACAGAGCTGACCTCAAAGCCGGTCTCGGTATCATCCTCCTCGCCACTATTAGTAGACGTTCCTCGGTCGCGGAAGTTCCAGTGACTGAGTCGACCTCTATGCCGGTCTAGGTAGCAACTCCTCCGCCTCTAATAGTAAATGGTTCACCGGTTGCCGAAGTTATAGTTAATCTTGAGCCTTGCACTCCTCTGGTTACGGTACCAAGTCCTTTAAATAAATTCATCTCGAGATTCTCTCCGGAAACTAAGATGGAATCTATCGGTGAATATTTCGATGGGTCTTACGAAAAACATATTGTTTCAATTTATTGCTGAAAAAGATATTGTTTCGGTTTCTCGCTGAAAAAGATATTGTTTCGGTTTCTCGGTGAAGAACATATTGTTTCGTTTTCTTGCTGATATGTTTTGCAACCAGAAAACGAAACAATATCTTTTTCAGCGAGAAACCGAAACAATATCTTTTTCAGCGAGAAACCGAAACAATATCTTTTTCAGCAATAAATTGAAACAATATCTTTTTCAGCAACATTTTGAAACAATATATTTTTCGTAAGACCCATCGATTTGAGGAATACATCTATAGACCCCGGAACAGTTAATTGCAGAAGAGTTAGCAAGACTTCCAAGCCAGTTGTCCTACAACCCCATTTTCATGAAATGTATGTAAGGTTTGATTTAACACGAACTTTCTTGTGACAAAAGTAAGTTCCACCAACCATGACTTAGTGGGAACCATGGTACAATAATACAAGGTAGGCTCATAAGGAAAAGCTCTGTTTCCATCTTGAAAAGCTTAAACGCAATTTGTTAGAGAAAAGATCTGAGTGACGTCAGGGGAAAGCTTTTTTCCCTTATGAACTGAGATCTGAGTGACGTCACGAAGCCAGAGCTTTTCCTTATGAGCCTACCTTGTATTATTGTACCATGTATTATTGTACCATGGGGGCCTCGGTAGCCTAGGGAGTAAGGCGCTTGGCTACTATCCCAGAGGTCCCGGGTTCGAATCCCGGCCAGCCCCACGGTCCTTCGCCTTTTCCACTTTCCTTCTTTCTTCTTCCCTCTTTACATTCCTGATCCCTTCTGTCATAGCCTTCCTTAGCCCTTCCCCGCTCCACCAAAAAAGCGCATGTCATCGGTTGGTTGATGAGATCCAACTCGTTTCAGGAGGCATAACACTCCAGCGAGTTGTTTCTCGATGCCCCGATGTCAAAGTCGCGACAGTAATGGTTGTAAGTAGGTGGACTAAAAAATATCGCGGGTAGGTTGTGACAGCTCCTTTCTTCCCCGGCTAGAGCTGCTGTTCGACATTGCACTCTATATGAAGAAAATAGATTGTCGACACAGTATAAAGGGCGTTTCCTGTGACTCTAGTCTTTCACATAAAAAAAAAAAAATGGTGGGAACTACAAAAGTCAACGAAAAGCTCACCGTAGCTGTTAGTGACCTGGCCTATGCCTTGATTTCCTATTGTATGTTCAAGACCGGTGTTGTTTGGGCCGATCTGTGCGTCACCTCATTCAGTCGCATATAGAATTCTTCCTTGATGTCGTCATCTGCGTCTTCAGTTGGAGCATAGCATTGGACTACCGTAGTACTTCTTAGTATGCTACGCAGGCGCACTGTAATAATCCTCTTAGAAACTGCTGATCAGCTAATGAAGTTGGAACTGGCTTCTTTGGTGAGTATTACGCCAACGCCATTCGAACGGCTTTCAGTTTCGTTTCTACCAGAATATAAGAAGGACTCACCGTTTTGGCAGATATGTTCCCCGCGTCGGACCATCTGGTCTCGCTGAGTGGTGATGATCTTAATTTGATATCGATTCATCCCGTTCAGGACTTCATCCAGCCGTCCATCAACAAGCAGTATTCTTACATTCCATGATCCCTAAATCTCAGCCAAATAATACGATTTTTTGTTCGTCTATCCAAGACCTATCCATAGCCAGCCGTTTCGACATTTTCACTGATACACCCTGTATTCATACTTATCTACGCGTTATTTTATGTTACATTGCGATGGGAACATCACCGTTCACCCATGCGCATGCTGAGGGTTGTAGCCGAGACATATTTCGAACAAGCCAAGCATTTGTGCAAATCACTTGTGCAAGTCAATTTGCACAAGTAAATCGTTCCGTGTGGACCTAGCTTAGTAAATTTTTTTTTAATTGCCCCCGAAAAAATACGAAAAGTACGAAATAAAAAAAAAATTAAAAACCGACTTCAGGAAATAACCAATCCCGTGATACACAAAAATAAGTGAAATAATTGTTTGTAATTCTTAACAACATTGAGCCAATCAGAATGAATTTGGTATGAAGAATCACTTTTTATTTAAGTAATTATTTAATTACATGCACAGCCAACGTTAAACATTTCATAATAAATTCCCAAAAGCAATCGTTTATACAATGGAAAACACCAATGTTATTTAGAATAAAACCTTTTTTAAATTCCCATCGCCCAAGGAAGAAATTCTTTATTTCACGACAGGATCTAAATTATTTTTGGCGCATTTGAGTTTATATTTAAAACGTGTGAAATGTAAAATTTCTCACCTTCATCTGCACAAGGATAATTTCTTATAAGGATAATTGCTGCCGAAATCGTCCTCCTGGAGCATTGAATTTGAATTCTGCGTAGCAATTAGTACGTGGGCTGAATAAATTCCCAAAAGGAGAGCACTTAAAAGCTGTAATATCATCTGGCGTTAACTTAAGACAACAGAAGGAAATAACTTTCGGGAGATAAAAGGATATAAATCCAAAGAGCTGCCTCACAATCCATCATCAAGGATCATTTGGAAAATGTTTGTCATTTTCGCGTTTGAAGCCAACGCTTCTGTCTAACTTACTAAAAAACCGGAGTCGGGAGGGGGTAGCAACTTAATATTCAGTTTCTCTACCCGCATTTCTTGAAAATATCCTTGATATCCTTAATGGATACAAAACACCAAATACTCAGCCCTTTGAGGAGTGTATTTTTGTTCTGCTTTAATTCAGCCAGAGGCATTTATTCGACGGTTCGTTCGTAACGTTCGTTGGTGAAGAAAGGTCGTGAGCATAGCGCGAGTCGAAAAAGGATGATGAGGCGAACAGGACTGGGCTAGAAGTGGGAAGATATTAAATTCAATTTACTTGCTAATGAGGACACAAAATCATCTCTAAGGAAGGTTTACTTAGTTTTAAGTACAAGATGAAACTTAGAAGTCGTTAGCAGGTGCAGCCCTTGTCCTTCGGCGACCTCATTATTGAAATCGCGGGTAATTCTCGAATGTTGTTGTAAGTTCGAATGTTTAAAGCCCTGCGGGGAAATTAATAGCAACCAGCAGCGCCCTCTGCCTCAATAAAATGGATTTCGGATGGCGGTTAAATTTTAAAATATGAGAAATGAAAATTTAATGGTGGAAAAGTGAACCTCAAAGGCAATGGGTTTTCACGATTCCAAAAGCTTTCGTTTCGTTCCAAGGCTTTTAAATGGAAAGCGAAATATTTCCTTTTTTTAATTTTTCTTTAAAAATGAATGGCCTTGTGGAAAGATTTAAAAAAAGCGAAAAACTCGGAACGTGTATTTATGTATTTCCGGGTATTTTTCACAACTGGTTTCAAAACTCCTTTTTCGTGGAACTGAAGCTTTGAAATTTAAAATGAGAATTTTTTGAATATTTGTAAAAAATTTTAAAACTCGTTTCAAACTATTTCAACGTTTAAATTCATCTAGTTTTAAAACAACGATATGTAATGTATTGGACGAGTTCAAATAAGAATGAAGTTCTCCCTACGAACAATTTAATTAAGACTGCAATAAATTAAAGTATTAAAGATGCAACAAATTAGAACCCTCTAGATTTTAAAATTTTGGAAAAATTTAATATTAAAGTATCTAGCTTAATCTTGTTCTGTTTGAGCCTTTATGCAGGAAACATCTTTGACCCATATTTTGGGCGTACAATGTATATACTCTTTAAAAGCTTTCGATAAGGACCCTAAAAAATAGATTCCATTAAGCTTCTCAAGAAGCAGTCGGGAAGAAAATGCAACACTTCCTTCCAATGACATACAATTATAAAAAATATATGACGTGGGATACGGACAGGAAGGCCTCCTAAGCTTCTAAAAAGCTTCTTCATGTCTTAAAGTTGGCTTCTACGCCCCAGTGGGCACGTACAAAACTAACACCTTCCATCTTTAACCACGACATTGCTGTCGTATTTTAACAAAAAAGCTCTCAGATTACGCTTTCAAAGTATCATTCATGGCGAAGGCAGTCTAAAGTTTTTTTTTTATATGAAAAAACCAAGCCAAAGTGTCACGCTTTATACTACCAGTCCGTCATGTCCTTCACGTCATGGTGCAATATCTAGTAGTAAGCTTGGTTTCAAGAATAGAGGAGAATAGGAAAGGTTAGCGGGGTCTGATGGTGAACTTTACGTTTGAACTCTAATACTAGGTTTGTTCCAGTACTTTTCCTGCAAAAACTTGTTGGGCAAAAACTTACTTCAATGGTGGGGATAATTTTGTCAAAAATTCAGAAAGTAAAGAAACACTTTTTGGGCAATTTCTTGCAAATCAAGAAGAAGATAACATAAATGTCGATTGTCTATGTGTATGCCGCTTTTCAAGATACCCACACACTTACAAAAAATTGTCAATTGACAACTTGCAAGAAATCGCAGGACCGAAAACCTCCGGCTAATTCCTGCACGAGGAGGGGAAGTAAAAATTTCCCCGCTTTTTCTTGCATGAGAAAGTAAAGAAACACAAATTGGGAAAATTTTTGTCCCGCGGGATCCCACATTCGAGTTCTGGAACAAAGCTACTGTAAACATACTAAGGGCGACGGCGAAACTATTTTCCTCGGCCACGGCGAAATTAAAAAACACCGGAATAACCATCTTGCACAGTCGAGTATGCGCAGACGCACACAGGAACACACGAGAATAGCAAAAACAAACTCATGCCACAGCGCATATGCAACTATGACAGGCGACGGCTACGAAATAGAACTTGGATTGATTCGGTCGCCGAGCTCGGCGGCGTAGTTATCGCAGTGGTCTTCAGATTGTGCAGCTTCATACAGAAGCGGTGTGTTCTATTCGTTTTTGACAGTCGCTGAGCAAAGCGATTCGTCGGTCGCCCCGTCGCGATTTTTATCGGTTTTCTTGCAATAACTAGAGTTAGTTTTGCAATATTTTGAGACCGGACCAGGCCAGCTCGATCCGTATCAAAGAGCTACACAACTTTGTCATTTAACTTTGCTTTTTGCCAACTTTGGTGGTCATTTTGAAAACGACGCAAGCGCGTCAATTGCTTTAAAAATAGTCCATAGAATTCTACGGGAAATTTCCATTTTTTACATACTTTTGTAGCCTCTTAATACTTTTTGCAAAAAACGCGATATTTTCGACAGATTAAAATTTGGAAACTACTGCTCGACAGTGGTCTGAAGAGATGAATGGACATCAGAGGAGAATCGCGTTGAATGAAGGGTAAGCAAAAGATCAAGGAGATGAACTCTTTGGCTTGCTACAATGTCAGGGCCTTTCATCGGTTGGTCTACAAGATAATGAACATTTTTGATGTCTGCAAAGAGGTCGGCGTCTTTGCCAGAAACACTGCAGTCACTAGTAACCCAACAATTTTACATTGTACATATTGAAATTATCAGCAACAATCCTTTCATACTCAAGATTGGGTGATAAAGATCCCGAGATCTGTTCTTTTTGTATCCTTCAACACGTGGTTACAATAAAACGAAAATTGGTAAAAAAAAAATATTTTTTATTTTAAAGCATTATTTTCCTGATATCATAAAACGTGGAAAATATTTAACGAAGCTGAACTGCATTAAGAGTATGGCACCATATTTTCCGTATGATTTTAAATTTTTCAATATTTCCAGGATAACTCAAATCCACCCAAACCTTTTTTCCCAGTTTAGTGCCATAAATTTCAAAATAACAGATTCAGGCAGCAAAAACTTCTGGGCCTTGGTAACTTCCATCAAGAAGAATTTTACCTCTTCCTCAACCCCTCCATTCATCAATGGAAAGGAGGTGATAACAGAAAGCAAATCCAAGGCCGATTTATTGGCATCTCTGTTCGCCTCAAATTCTTCTGTGCCCGAATCTGATACGTCACCACCGGTCCTCGATCGCATCGCCCATTCAATGGGCGGGATCTTCTTCAGGACCCGTGAGGTGTATAAATGTCTCAAGGAGCTTGACGTCAACAAATCCACTGGCCCCGATAATATTCCCCCTATGGTACTCAATAAATGTGCCTCACCTTTGGCTAAACCTCCGCGCAAACTTTTTGCCTTATCATATTTCTCCGGAGTTTATCCAAACTCCTGGAAACTAGCTCATGTTCAGCCCATTCCGAAAAAAGGTGATGTCAGGGACCCTTTAAACTACCGCCCAATAGCAATAACTTCTGTTCTCTCCAAAATCATGGAGACAATAATTAATAGAAAGCTGATGCAATATTTAGAATCTAACCAAATCATACACGACAGGCAGTACGGCTTTAGACCGAAAAGATCTACTGACGACCTTCTTGTGTATTTGACCGAGCATCTACACCGAAGCATCCATAGTTCCGGTGAGTCTGGTCTAGATATTTCCAAGGCTTTTGACAGAGTATGGCATCCCACTCTGCTGTCTAAACTCCAAGCTATTGGTATCGACTCAGTTCTTATGAACTGGATTGAGAGCTTTCTTTCTGGCCGTTCATCAAGGTAGTATTGGATGGCGTCGAATGCAACCCACACTCCATCTCGGCCGGCGTTCCCCAAAGATCGACCCTATCACCTGCTCTCTTTCTAATATTTATTAACGATCTGCTCTCAATCCCCTCCAACCCACTCCACAGTTTCGCCGACGACAGTACTCTGCGTTACTCTTACGCCAACGCTAGACAAGCAAGTGCCAGACCTTGTCTCTTAGACCGCGAACTCATGTCCAGCTCTCTTAACGCGGACATCGAGCTCATTCTTGACTGGGCCGCAAGAATCGGGTCGAATTTAACGCATCAAAAACAAAGTACTGCCTTATCTCCACCAAAACCTGTACCGACTTTCCCTCTATTTTAGTGGACAAGGATAACCTTACACCTGACCCATCTCTTAACATCCTGGGAATGACTCTATCTAATGATATGCAATGGAATGGTCACATATTCCAAATTGCCAAACAAGCGTATCAATGCGGATTCCTTAAGAGGTGCAAGTTCCTCCTTCAGCCAGCTGCTCTAGCCACAATCTACAAGTCCTACATTCGACCCCACCTTGAATACAACTCGTATATCTGGGCGGGCGCTCCTAAAACCACCTCGGCTTGGCTGGATAAGGTGCAAAATCGCGCCATCAAACTCATTGGTGATAGCACTCTTTGCTCCTCCATCGACCCTTTAAGCCACCGTAGGAATGTAGCTGCACTCAGCAAGTTTTATCGCTATTATTACAGCGAATGCTCCACTGAAATAAAGAACCTTCTGCCTACACGGCAACTTTTTTCCCGCAACACAAGTCTAGCCAACTCGGCTCACCCCTTCACCCTGCAGCCCTCCCCTTCACGCACATTACGGTTTAGCTGTTCGTTTATAAATAGAACAACTCGGTTGTGGAACTCTCTTCCGCAGTCGGTGTTTCCGAGCTCATATAACATTTCTGAGTTCAAACGCAAGGTTCATCGACACCTACTCATGCACCCCCCAGACCCCTAACCTATCCTTTCTATTCTATCCTTCAGATCAAGCTTACTACTATACATTGCACCATGACTCGAACGACATGACGGACTAGTACTAAAAAGGGTGACTCCTAAGCTTCATCGTATCACAAAAAAAAAAAATTAATAATTTTTATCGATTTGTCAAATTTAAAACAATTTCCCGATTCCGTAGAGGGAATATCCGCTTTCCGAGGCACAAAAAAATGAGGAAGCCGCGAATTCTATTAAAATTTCCTGTTCAAGCACACCACCCCCGCCCCGATCAATAACAGAACGAACATCCCTGCTGGGCTATAATCACAGCTAAACGTGGAAAACGCTCAGGGAAAACACAATTATTGCTCCTATTCCAACATTTTCATTAATGTGTAAAAAAACACAGCCGATAACGAACGGAAATTCCTTCAGGATTTTCCTAGCTCGCATTTCACTTTCACCCTCCCGCAAGGACTAAAACATGCTTAATGAGATGGAAGAAAAAATATCGAAAGGTCCTTGAATTATAGGGAAATTTTGTACCATTTCCTTCTGATGTTACTCTGGTAGTGGATGGAATCTGATCCGGCCAGGGAAAGTGGAAAATCGTGTGCATATTTAATAGGCGAAATTATTAAGGAAAATTTTTGCAGCTCCTCAAGATTTAATGTTCCTGAAAAAGGAAATTTTTTTAACAAGTGGATTTTTTTATAAGGGATCCTGAATACACACTCAGAAATCAATATTTGGGTGTCGATTCTTACAAGGATCGTTGAAGGGAGAATGTCCTTAAATTATGAAGTTTTATGATAAAGTGTCTCTGCTGGAAGAATGCGGCGCCTTTTTTGTGGGGTGATAATAAATACCGAACAATTTAATCACGAGTATTTAGATTTATTATGAGGAAGAATGAGACGCTTTTGAGGGTGTGCTGGTGTCGAAAGTGATAATTTCATCTTTCCGAATTTTTTTTCATCTGGATTATTTATTACTCTGATAAAATACAGGAGCTTGGTAAATTGCCCTGATAATTTTTTATTACCGCCATTTGTGGTTCCTGTTTTGTCTTTATTTGAGCAAAGTGTATACCTCTCTACAACCCCATTTCAATTTGGTAAATTCTTAAAAAAATATTATTTTTAAACCATAGTACTTAAGGGTGGCAATTAAATTTCCTTTTTTTTATTTTTTGAATGTGTATTTTATTCATTCCAAAGTGACTGTAAACAGAGCTGGAAAAAAATATGCTGGCATCGGGATTTTATTGTTAATTTCACCGGAGTTGGAAGCTATAAATTTAATGGGCAAAGAGGTAAAAACACGAAAAGCGCGGTTTAAGGCTGGCGATAAAAGTAATGGAATATTTTAACAGCCTTAAACTGCATGTTGTATGTACTATGGCAGTTCTATACTGGTAGGGTGTGAAGTCGAACTGAACTGAACCAAGAAATGGGAACAGCGAATCGATTATTTATATGGTTTGACGTTGCAATTAAACTGTTAGCAATATAAGCTCATTTATTTACGTTTAATTAAATTCCAGTCACACATATTGATTCAGAGCAATGCAAATAAACATCAGAGAAAATATAACGGTTAATTGAACATGTCCTTTAAGGATGAGCGATCAATTATTAGGTTTTGTTGTGATTGTGTTTTTATACTACGTGTTGAGAATTTAGTATATTAACACATTCAATGTTTGTTGAGCAGTCTCCTGTTGAAGTTCTTGATTCTCAACCAATAACATATTCACTTGATGTTGATTTACCTCCAGATAAGCCTGATCAAGGCCAGAAGGCTTCACTTCACTGAGTTCAGCTAAAACAGCAGTTCCAAGAAGACATGCTTCGAATACTAACTGACTAGGTCTTGCAAATTTTTTTTAGCCAGTTCACTAAGACTAATTTTCAGCAGTAAAGATATAAATTTTGTTCTTCAGAGAATTGTTTCGCGACTCATCAACCTGTAATTTCTTCTATGTGGTGAAGACTCTGCTGGTTCAGTAAAATAGGTAAAATGCCGAGCAGCAAGCTCAAGATGAAGGGTCCCATGTAAAAATATTGATGCGTCACGTATTTTGACCCAACACGAGCTTTCTAGATCAATGTCATACCTTAGAAGATGGAGCTACACACTTAGGGCTGCAAATAAATGCAGACCAGAGGCAGATTCTTATTCATTCGAGGGTGGAAAGAAGAAGAATAAATCGCTACACCGCCAGGGGGCAATATAACTTCAAATGGGTAAATCCTTTCAACTACCTGAGATCCACAGTGGTAGTATAGCAATGACGCTCCCGGCCCAGTGGCATAATCGGTTGCGAGATCGGGTGTGAGCTTTATTCGAGACATGAACCTGTGTGGTAAGCTTTTTTTATGCCGAGCTTTTGATGTGAGCGTTGCCTTTGTAAAACTAATTCTAAATGCGAACTTTGCAAATTTTCAAAATATTCATCTTCAGAAGTAATACGATTTTGACTTACCATCTTGGTGGCAGCTAACGGGTGACAGGCGAATGGCGAGCTCTCTGCGCCACAAAACAGATTTTTAAGTCGGTTGGATAAAAAATAACAATGCCTCGTAACCGAATGGACAAGACGACGAGAACTTTTGCCTTTCGAACAGGGACACGAATCGGATCATGGAATGTGAGAACACTGCTTGGTCATGGACGGGTGATGAAGTCCTCAACGAGACGAATCGAAATAAAACCAAGGTAATCGGGAATCGAAATAAAACCAAGGTAATCGGACTCAGCGAGACCAGATAGCCCGACGTGGGGAAGCATATCAACCCATTTCACAGATTCGCCGATGACCGTATTCTGCATTACTCATACGCCTTTGATGTTATCTTCACGATCGCGAACTAATATCAAAACCAATGAATAAGAACGTTGAACTCAATATCGATTGTGGCCGCAAGAATAGTGTTAAATTATAATAAAACTTGCAATATCTCATGTCAGTGGATAGTGTTGTAATAATGGCCGATCAATCCCTTATCATCTTAAGCGTAACATTCACATTAGCCACAGACTCGCAATGCAATGATCTGACATATTTCAACAAGCATCGCAGTGCTTGGGATTTTTTAAGAAGTTCAAGCTCCTCTACCAGCCATCGGTCAGTGTCGTAATATACAAGTCTTACATTCGGCCACTCATCGAATACAACTCTCTCGCACAAAAAAGGCCCTCAAACTCCACCTTCGACTCCTTGAGTCACCTTAGGTATGTAACAGCACTGACAAAATTTCATTGATACTGTCGTAGAGACTATTCCGTCAAAATGAAGGCTCTACTGCATTCAGGGCAATCTTGAACCCACTACACCAAATTGATCCATTCGTCGCATTCCCTCTATATTCAGGTCCGCCCCACCTTTTCACGCAGACTACAAGCGAAGAAATATTATGCCATCAAGTCTGCCGATGAGGGTATTGCACGGTGCATCAATGATTCACTCTGTGATTCATTGCTACTTCCAAGGATACACTGATTTCAATGTTTCTACTCTATCATAATTTTTGGCACTTTTCATCCAAAATGGGCCTTGTGAAAAAGTCCATCGAATTCAAGTGTGATAATTATGGAGGTTACTGTTGCGAAAAAGTGTACTATAGAATGTGCTTTTGCGAAAATTATTGTACGGTACGAAGAACTGTTGGAATGACTAGTGGAAAGCATCAAACTGTTTATGTACCAAGGAATCAACTTAGTAAATTATAACCTTTTGTTGTTATTCTTGATGCCGTGGTCGAAAACACGAGATTAAACCGACCATATACAATTAAAATAGCCCAAACAAACAAAGAAGCAGGCCCTGGTCTAAGTAGACCAACTCTGTTGTCCTAATTGTCCTTGAAAACAAAATTAAATATACAAAACGATCTGCCTATGCGACTGTGACCTTCTTTTATACCCCAAGATACAGCAGTTGCAGACACGTGCTACATCTCAAGCTGTACATCTAGTTCAGATCTAAACCCGAGAAAAACCCCAAATTTCTTCTTCGAGCCTTATTGTGGCATAACTCCACCCCCTTGCATCTAACCCCGACATATAATTTGTAACAAAGGAATTGATTGCAAATATAAAACGGGACAAATCTGTTTCTTTATGCTTTATGGTACATACGCAAGTATACAGTTTTTTATACTTCTGTAGTGGAACGATGCCATTCGCATCCTCCATGCTCAATGAGCACGCGATTTTGAAGGAATCTTCCAAGTCAAGCCCATCATCTTCCACGTCATATGCCATTTTATCGTCGTCCCTAATTTGCAAGACGTTAATGCAAGACACGAACTGCTGGACCCCGAAGCATGCTTGTCACGTAGATTTTTGTGATGCTTTTACTAATAATTTTTTTAAGAAAATCCAAGAATTTAAAAAAATAAAACTTTAAATTCGTAAATACACAGCCAGTCTGGAGTCTTATATTAAGCAAACGTTAATCGCAAGGAGGGTAGAAGGAACAAAATTACTCAATTCAATTCTACAGCGAGAAAAACTGTTTCATTTCACTTTACTAGGTGCGATATAAGGAAGAAGCAAGTGAAATTCAACAGAAAAGGAGCATTTCAGAATACAAGAACCAACATTTCTGGGTAGGATTTGAACTTTTCCCAACGGGGGAGGGGGGCATCTTGCCACTTTTTTAAGGACTTGACTTTAATAGAAAATCCACCAGCCATAGATGAAAATGGACTTCTCTAAAATTGGATAATCGACTAATTTATGGAAATTGAATGTCAACGCGATAGTCGTACCACAGAACAGTCCAACGAAATCCGGTGCAAATAATTCGACAAAATGAATTTAAATCACAGTTTCTATCGGACGAGAAACCCGTGTGAGTGCAAGCAGTAAGTTTATAATCAGTTTTTTGCCAATATACAGTAGACAGTAGTCCTCTGAGACAAAGAACTGTACGAAATAGAATCTTATCTTTGAAGGATTTGGAATCACGAACAAATCTCCTATGTAAACTAGTACAAAACTTATCATAAAGATAGATCATAACTCAAGGAAGTCGTGAGAGAAGTCTGCCTTTCAAATAAATTGAAACTACTATGTAGGTTGATTATGACCAAAGTTTAAACATTCAGGTGTATCGCATAAAAAAGCACAATCCCTCACAGTATATAGACTGGCATACAGCAAAAGGCAAATGTTAAGAGATGTACAGGAACGGTCGGCAAGAACATTGGGGATTTTTTATAAGAATTACTAAGAATTACCGGCGAAATATTTTTATGCGCCCTTTACATTTTAAAGATAAAGTAGATTGCCTGTGTTATTATACAGTAAAGAAAAGTTGATGCGCGTGCAAGCTTGTAATGTACATCTGCAATCGGGGTAAACAGTACGTCGACCAGACCTGCCATACAATTTTAAAGTTCAGTTTATTGCAGATCCGAGCAATAGTTGACTTGTCAGAGCACCAGCAAAGACTTTGTTTTAGTACCATGGACCGCTTCCACATAGCCCCATAATCTACTTGTGAAATTGAGTGATCGAAGACCCTCTGTAGCTCTCTTTTTTCTATAAGCCTCAAAAGAGAACTATAGAGGGTCCTATCTATCTCTTTCGAACTCACAAGTAGCATTAGATGGGTCTGGAGCTTTACAAGTTCCCAAGGCTTGCAATAATTGCTATTTCGCAGCATTGGCTCATAGCTAGAAATTGGAGACAATATGAGTATCTGCACTATTAATATACGATATACATCGATGCATCGAATTCACTTGATGGTTGCAATACGATTCATCGAGTCGATCCAATGTTTTAAAAACCCGAGAAAAATAAAAGGTGGCCTTACAACGGGCGTACAACGGCCATGATTGAAACATAGTCCTCGACTATGTGCCAGGCATCAATAGTCTGTTTGCGGACTGTATGACGGGTATATGACGCCGGTATGATGACAGTTAAAATAAAGGGCATATGACGGTGATAAATAGCTTCTCAGAAGATAAAATGATTGCATGAATAAAATAAACGAAAAAAAAAGTTTTCTTATTTACTACATTGAAAGAAAAGAAGTTAACGTAAGAAAGTATGACTTTCGCTTCCTTACGAAACTCAAAACTCACCGCGTATTTATTGAGGAAAACATCATGAAATCCGGTGATCATATCTTCGAATTCGAATATCTCAAAATTTTATCAACCCACTAAAATATATGTAAATCAGCACCAAGACACCACCACACACTTCACGTAAAACAAGCCGATGACTGACGAGCTTGTTGCTCTTGTACATCAATAGTCTTTAAGTATGATAAATCCAAAGACCGATTGTACATATAACATTTCAGTTCTTGGCCCTTTAAATCTCTTGGTCAAGTTTGGCAGCCGTGGGCCCGTAAAAATGGTTAAATAGTCTACGGCCATATATATGTCCTTTAAAAAGTCAAGCGGCCGGTGTTCGCTCGTTGTAAGACAATTTTTTTCTTTTTACTCGAAAATCTATATATATTTACTCGATGCACGATGTACTTTCAAAAAATTTCGAATCTTGTTTTAAAAGTTAAACCTCTATTATTTTCTTGCAAAGGAAGTTTCGACAGTTGCCCGTGTATTTTGCGAATGATGGAACTAACATGATCGCAGCATTTCCTTTTGGCATACACGATAGCTCCTAGATTTCTTACCTTCTCAATGCTGGTTAAAGGGAACCTATTTAAACCAATAGCGGAGAGGTCAAGACGAAGAGGATTAAGTTAAAGTAAGTTTGAGGTCGACCATTAAGAAACACTGCCAGGTAGGTCACCAGCAAGCTCCTCCGCACATCTTTCAATTTGATCATTAGGCGCTGAGATATAAAGTTGCACATCATCAGCGTACATATGATTTAATAAAGATGCTGAATAAGAGAAGACCTAGAATAGAACCTTGGGGTACGCCAGCACGAAAACCACCAAGTATAACTTTTGGAGAGTGGTTGGTTAAAAAACTTTGCAAGAACTTGATAGCAGAAGTAGAAAAATGGACACGAGAGGAGAGTTTCTGCAAAGGCAGATGATGATTAACGCTATCAAAGGCTTTAGAGAAGTCAAGCAGCAATAGGCAACAAACGTGAGGAACGTCGAGACCTTCGGATGATATCAGTTGTAACTTTGAGGAGCGCGGTTTCGCAGATGTGATGCTTGCGAAATCCCGACTTCCAGACATTTATATGTCGTAGACGATCACAATACTCAAGGATCTAAGTTGCTATCAGCTTTTCAAGAACCTTAGCCAGAAATGAGGACTAAATCAGAAGTACAAGCAACGATTTAGGGCAGTGAGCACTTCGAGGGAGTCCACACAACGAAAGCTGAAGCCATCAGATGAGGGAGTGAAGAATTGCATTGCTTGATCACCTTTTTTGCCAGCAAAGATCATATTTTTATGAGCATGGAATATTCTACTGATAGTTAACAGCCAACAACAAGGATACGAAGTTACACGCACGATTGTTAAACTGAAACAAGGCTCTTCAAAACTAATTATCTGGCCATGGCGTATAAATTAGTGATATACAGACTGATGATCTTACCAGTTCTCATATGTGGTTTCGAAACTTCGGTCTTTAGTTAAAACCACTCTGACCTCTTAGCGCTATCTGGGGGGAAAACCCTTGGAGCCCTTATGTTTGGAAAGACAGAGGCTCCGCAATGGCCTGATCTACGAGTGCTATTGTGACATACTTGTATATGCTGTGAAGAGAATTAACCTCAATAGGCCCGGGTGGGTAGAACATTAAGCTCGGATAAGTGAAGAGGAGCCCTGTTCCAAGTCTTTTAGAGTAGGATTTATGGAAAACGACAGCGATTTGGACTAAATCTTCTCTGAAAGGATGGAGTACAATAAACTGGAAAACCTATGCTACAGCCATGACCGAATCTCGACTGTTTTTGTTTGTTTTGCTGTTTTTTAGAAACTTTTTATTGAAAAATTCCCAGAATTTATGTAATGAAATAAAATTTAAGTTGTCCTTATGGGATTATAAATATAACCAATTGATCAACAATTTTAAAATTATCATTTAGCTTCTATTTTAAGAGACTTAATCGTCGTCACCATATAATTTGTCCAATAAAATATATAATACAAAGTTCTTGTAGCATCCACTGACAGCTTTCACTTGTTGTCTTTTATATAATGAACATAACGCATTAGAAAATGTTTTGATGGCAAAGTTTGGTAATCACCAAAAAGTTAAACAATTTCCTAGTACTGGTCTATTAGGATAGACAAAAGCACAGCAGCATTTCTGTGGTAACCCTTATATTGCTAAAAATAGACGAAATTCGTGGATCCATGGTCTGCGAAGAGAACTAAAACTCAAGTTAAATCCACAAAGTTTTCTCACAATTTGGAGCACGTTAATCGAGATTTTTTCAGATAAAAGACGGCATGTGGCATAAAGTTTTGTGTCCTTTGTTACAAATTCTCTGTAATATTTCATCTCTGATTCCTTCTAAGGAAGACCCACTTTTTTCAAATACTCTCACATTGAACATATGTATATCATTACATGCCAGTTACATAATACTAAGATAAATTACCTTCACGTCTTAAATCACAGGATAGCAACACCTTAAAGAGGGCAAAGTTTACTGGTCGATCGGCATCCTTAAGACAATCACGAAGTCCTCAGGTGTCCTTGGAGCTTCATGCACAAACGATGCAGCCACAGCCGACATCTACACATCCCACAACACCAAAGAAATCGAACTGGGAGGTTATAGAGCACTTCAACCCCACAAAGGGCGGACGTAGCTCGGTCAGCAGCAGCTTGATTGCGGTGAGTCTGGTTAAATATTCTAGCAATATGTTGAGGAACTAGTTCTAATTGGATCTTGCCCAACAGGTCGGTGTTACCAGGTGCAATATTGATGAGTCCATCGATTCAACTAACTCTGGATCCACCTGTAATAGTCCAATGGTTCATCAAAGGGATGTTCAACAGCCACTTTTGCAAGGTAAGCGAAAAGGATTGTTTAAGCTTCAAGTATGTGTTCGGGTAGATAATTTGTTTGTGAACAGGAACAGAACAGAAAAGGGAATGTTTTAGGTTAGTTTAAGTTAACCTGGAAACATAATTTCATGTTTTACGATAGGTTTTAGGGAAATTTTGCAGGGAGTTCGCTGTTTTTTAAACTTGATGTTAATTTTTAATAAACTGAGATTATTCCTTCGTAAGCTTGTATTTTATAGTGATGTTGAAAGTACATCTCAATATTGTTGGTGGTTAGATAAATGGTTGAAAATTTTGTTTGTAATTGCAATTAAAGTTTAATTTGTTGGGGATGTTAAATGAAATTAACATTTAATTACTTACAAAACTAAAAACGTTACACATTATATCCTCAGCAAGTGTATGTAGAAGTTGTAATTGAGTATCCGACGCATCCTAGACAAATTAATTAAGTTAAAGTAATTTCCAACCATAATGATCTCGAGATAGTTGGATAATGAAATTTTATATTACAAAGCCTTTAAAATAATTTGGGTACAGAACTTAATTGCAACTTAGGATAGGAGGGGGAGGGTACAAATAGTCAAAAAGTTCTGCCACTAGTATCTAATGGCTATGCGGCTATTTTTAACTGTTAAAATATATTAGTTCAACAAGATACTACACCGGTAAACACATCCGTTCAGATTATCGAATATGCCGATATCATCAGCATAGTGTTTTCACGTCATTTACAGTAGCAGTCAGGAATATCAATACGAAATCAAAAAACCTGCCTGGAAAATCAATGCGGAAATAAGCAAGGTTGTATTGCAGACATGAGTCAATATAATAAAGATAGGAAGCAGCTTGACGATGAATGTAGATGACAATTGATGTAGATGAGTATTTGGTATAATTTGGCTTAACCTTGAATTTGATAAAATTGGAATTGATTTAGAAGTTGGGGTCCCGCGTGATTGGTTGCATTACACAAATTCCAACTTCTGGCCTAGAGGTACTAGTTAGCGGATACTAGTTGAAATATCGTATCCCACCGCTGCCACCATTAATTTGTAACTGGTTTTTAATTGTGCTTCACTTCACATGCGCTTCATAACCACTAAAGCTTATCTTCTACTCTGTATGTTTAGTTTAATGAAACACACCACTACACATTTGATTAACTTTATTTATTTATAGCAACACTAGGAATAATTCCTTGTGCACAAGAAAATAAAGGGCCTGGTCCAAGCTAATATTCTGAAGAGACGTTTTTTATATGGAAGTCTAAAGGCCCAAGCTTAGTTTTCTCAATTCTGTTGACTTTTCGTCTTGACCGCTAATTCTAAACTGCCGCTAATATCAAACTGATTGATTTTCTATTCCTTGTCGTTTTAAAACACTAGTCGTCGAACCAATGGAAACTCTCTAAAGACAAATTAATTGAATTCCACTTTGGTGCGAACTACCAGGGAAATTTCTAGGGGCTTAGACTGTGCGCTCTTGGGAACGTACGCAAACATTATATTAAAAAAATCACTTTGTGTTTCCGGGAGCACTGCCCGTTGAATTTATTTATGACCCATGAACGAGTGCATTTAAGAGCAATGCCTTTAGCGAACATTTTATGCATGTGGCATATGGCCTTGAAAAGATTCAGCTTTTCTGAAACTTTCAGTAATTTATGATTGAAAAACGAAGTTAAAACATTGTAAATCATCCCCTAGTTTTTTGCTATAGGAGTGAAAAATGGAAGATCCCTTAAGGGACACTTGCTGAATCTGTTATGTCTACTAGTCTACTACGTACGGATGCTTTTGCAGCAGGTGCAGAGACATTTATCTAGTTATCGAACTTTAGTCACCTAGAAATAGGGACAACTGGAGGAGATGAATAGAGTAGACCAAAACTCGACTTGCACTACTGGCAAGTCTTGGTCTGTTAATTTTTATTACAGTTGGGGGTAGTCGAAAATTTCATACAACTCGTTCCAGTCTATCTGGAGAGGCCAAGGAAAGGATTCCGGCTGTAGAGCCGTTCAAGAAAGAGGAAGAACATATTTTTATTATCGTCAACTTGTTTCAACCTCATCGTTTTTGAGAAGCTACTGAAATCCTGTCGACTTCAAAACCGCCAAAAGAAACTAAACAAAGTACTAATATTTACAAGCTATTTCGGCTGAATGTACGATGCAGGACTAATTTTGTTTGGACGTATCTTCATATCCTACACATAAAGACATATTCTAAATCATCAAACCAGAAATATCATAGATTCAGAACCACGTGAAACATATTTTTTTAATGCGAATGATTCTAAGCCAAGGTGTCACCCTTTATACTACTAGTCCGGCATGTCGCTCACGGCATGTCGTTCAGGTGATGGTGCAATGTCTAGAAGAAACGTGCCAAAACAAAAAGGGAGTGGGACAGGGAGGTACGCCACATTAAAAAAAGTCCTTTTAAGGACTTCACTATTTAGCAAACTAAAAACACCCCTATTTTTGTCTGTATTTATAAGCATGCGATTAATCGGTTCGAACATGCCATAATTGGTATTAGAGGAATAAATATGCAAGAGAGGTTCACCTCTCAGGTTGTAGTTATACACTCTAACTTACGTGCGGCTTCTTAAGAAACCTGAGTGCACCTTGCCATTCATCAGCCGATGAACGAATAGAAGGTCAGTGACCTCACGACGCTTATGGAGAGAGCTTAAGTTGAGCAATTTAAATCTGCTCTCATAAGGCGGAAGAATAAGTGGGTCATCCCACGGGGATAGCTGAGTGCAAACCCGAAGAACTTCTTTTGAACCAATTCCATTCTACCAACATGGGAGGAGTAGTAAGGAGACCATACCTGGAAGGCGTATTCAAGCAAAGGCCTAACCAAAGATACTTACAAGTGTTTAGTTATGAGGGGATTGTTGAATTCCTTGGATCATCGTTTTATAAATCCCAGGACTGAATTTCCCTTGGAGGAGATATAATTGATGTGGGTGGAGAAATCCAACTTACTTTCAAACCTAACCTCTAGATCAATTACAGAGTTAGCGCGGCAGACCTTGTTGTCGAGAAAATTATAGTCATAAGTTATAACACCACGTTTCCTACAAAAAGGAATGATCTCACATTTGCTAATATTAAGCACCAGGTTGCTGTTGGATTACCAAGAATAGAAGATGTTTAGGTCTAAGTTGCAGAAGTTTGCGATTCTCTATACTCCTTATTTGGCGATACAGTTTGATGTCATCAGCGTAAATAAGGTTTTTACAGTGCCTTAGTAGGGTAACAACGTCGTTAACTGTTAAAATAAAAAAGGGAGGACCGAGATGACTGCCTTGCGGGACACCAGAAGGCGCCTCGATGTTTTTAGATTTGACTCCACGGAATAGAACCTGGTGGGTTCTGTCGGCTAAGTACGAATGGAACCATACCACAAGGGAATGCGGAAAGCCTAATTTTTTTTAGTTTAAGAACTGTAATAGAGAGAGAGAGCTTGTCGAAAGCCTCGCCTTAAGCACTCAGTTGTTTTATAAGCTCATGTTTTAAGCAGCCGGGTGGGCCACAACAGTCGAGATTAGCAGGAGACTATACTAATGATGACATGTTGCTTTTTTCAAACTCGGATAAAACTGCAAACACACAGAGTTATCTCTTTTTCTTCATCGGCATACACATTATTTCGAACTAAACAACGATAGTACTCATAGTACAAATATTTCATAATACTCTACTGAGGAAGTTATTACCCAATGACCATTTGTGTTTCTCACCTACTTTCTTACCTAATGACAGAATTTAATTATAAGAGGAAATGAATGTGCTACAAAGAACTTTCCAAAAAGCTAAAAGAATACATATATGACAGAAGGGTTGGAGCACAAAAACAAAAAAAGTAGTAAATTCAGAAGTTTTGAAGTTCCTTAATTAAAAGTAAATGTGAACCATTCATCAAGCGACATACGCTTTACCTTCAATAAATCAAAATATATGTCACGAAAGATTTTCTTGGAAAACAAACTGTCATTCGGAGCAAATGTCCTTTTTGAGTATGGAATTGATTTGTTAACACATTAATTATCACTCATAAACAGAACTTGGCTTTTCCCTTCTACACCAAATCACATTTTCCCTGGCCTTAAGCAAACAGAAATTACTTTAAGTAGAACGAGAAGCAAAAATCGATTCTGCCTTTGTGACATCGATTTCCACAGAGAATAGACACACTCGATATGAAAGTCCTTTGAAGACTCAGCCAGCGGATACAGTAAAAGGATCTTAACAAAGTCCTTCCGGTTCTCTCTGCACATAAAAGCATTGTTAATTTTCTACTTAATACTTATCACAAAAAAAAAAGTTAATTTCTTTGACGAGATGATTACGATCTAAGGTAACCAAGGGCCTGGCCAAATACTAATCAAACTTTTCCTTTGCGACTCGGAAAATAAAAGGAAAATTCTTGTGACACGCGACGATGTTAAATTTCCGTTCTTTTTGGGGGTGTTTAATGTGAAAATTGCAGTTATTATATTTTATTTGGCAGTTTTTGAGTGAGAATTGACTCGAGAGGTTGGAAAAACATAGAAAGTTTGTGAGTGGCAGGTTATGATGGAGTCTTGAGAGTGACAAGAGCTGGAGGATGATTGATGATTTTTGGGATGGATTGTTTTGCGATATATGGCAAAGTATAGCAATATGACTTTGTTAGACGTCTAGTGAGACAGAAAGGTCAATAACATCTTATTGATTTCATGTCGTATTGAAAATAAATCGGATAGATATTTTCTTTCAGATATAAGATCCAATAAATCCAAGCAAATTTATTTAGATCTCAGAACGCTTGGAGTATCGCAAAGTGTTAATGCTAGTTGTGTTATTACTATTGTTTTAGGGAAGAGCGCAGTTCCTGATATATTGGGGATGTGTGTAGGAAGCGAAGTGTGTGAAATGACACATAATATTTGGTTTTCACACGCTTAAGACGTAAAACGATATCGCATGTGTGTGATTTAACACCAATCTCTTTTTATCTGCATTATTTTTAACTTTAAGAATATTTTAACACGATTAGCAAATGACACACAGAAATTCTGGGGTTTGTAGTGTAATAACTCCTAAACCATTCGACCCGATCGCCATAAAAATCTAACCACATATTACCTACATTAAAGGGGCGATTTTGACATCAGTGCCTACTTTCAAAAAATCACTCCTAGAGGCGCTGTCATAGAGAGCTTTGTTTAAAATTCGATAAAAATTCTAGATTTTGTAATTAGGTATTTTTAGGTACGATAAAGCGATTAGTGAGGTCCATTCCTTTCACAAACCACCTCTAGGGGCGCTATGTATAAAGCTTTGCTGGAAATTTGATACAAAGCATAGTAATATACTTTCTTGCTGCTCTGACTTGCTATTTAAGGGGTTTTGGGTGGGTTTTTGGGTATGATATTGGTGACGACCATTACATACTGATTGAGGACTTATGCATATAAATCAAAAATAAAGTTCTTACTCAACTTGGTATGCTAGAATCGACACGAGGCAGAAATGCTGTGCAAGACAGAAACTTGGTGCAAGAACAGCATTTCAACTTAAATCAGATAAAACATTTCGTGGACACTCAAACAAATTTATTAGTGGCTGATAAAAAAAAATCCTACGACAAAATCATGCCACGTGTAGCCGAACGAAATAGCCGGATATTTTTCCTAGATGCTCCATGCGATACAGTCAAAACATTTCCTATCATTCAACACTCAAGCTCCCATTGAATTTGAACCCGACAGAAACACCTACATGTAACATTAGCAAAAATTCCAGTATTGCCTCATCAAAACGTGCAAAACTATAATTTGGGACGAATGCACCACGGTCCATAAAAAATCGCTCGATGCGCTTGACAGGGCCTTGCGAGATTTTCGAGGAAAACCAACCGATGGGAGGCGCTCTGACCAATCAATGCCTGCAAATGAGCTGCTTGAAAGCATCATATCTATGGAACAGTTTTAAAAATCACGCTTCAACGAATATACGTGTATTTTCAAAACAACTTTTAGACGTTGGAGTTGGCGAAATTCCAATCGATAGCAGAACATTTTATTATTTGATTATTCGGAATGTCTTTAATGTCTCCTACTGTATATTAAAATTCTTAGAACTTCAACTACAAAATAAACGAAAGCTATAGTGCGCACCAAAAAAATTGGAAATTTAAACGCAGGCGGGGAAATCACAATTCCACACACATTAACATTTCATGCATGGATAAAATGCAAGCGCACGTGCATTGTAATTTCCCCTTCGTTTACGGGCAACAACACTCCCTCATAGCATCTGACCACGACAAAAGGGACAGTGAGACCGTTGAATTGTAATTGGGAATATAAAAAAGCGGATGTTTTGGGGTTTTAAACGAACGGGGTGACACTTTTTGTTTCGAATTTACTTTCGTGGTGGGATTCTATACTCTCACTGCCCATGGAAAACGCGATTTTTAGATTCCCAATTGTTTTGGCGCACGCCATACTATTGGCGTATGGGGGCAGCAAGGCGCACCGGGTTCCATATAGTATATTATAAGGGAACTTCATGTAATAGTTTCGGATGTGAAACAAATTGTTTAAACAATCCTTTCACCCAAGTTAGGTGTACGTATTCGGTGTTTTGGGCGTTTTTGCATGGAGGCGTCACGTGGCCGCTTCATGGCCGCCGTGATGCCAGTATTCTCCTGCAGGATTATCTCCTTGAGCTTTATCGTGCTTGTTCTGAGCGGTGCTTATGGCGTGGTACCGCTGCCCCCTTTCTATTCTTTCAGTGCTGAAAGATATGGCGTGGGTCGCTGTACGTATAGACCTTCGTCACTCGCTTTTTGCAGGACTATGGCCATAGACTTTGTGATGAAAGTAATGTCTACTATAGACCATCTTTCGCCTTATAGGGAAATCCACAAGGTGCTAACATAAGGCAGTAGGGCTAGCTTTATAGAGGCCCCTTCGGAACCCTCTCAAAATGCTAATTGGTTTTGTAGTTCCAAGTTCGAATAATTCCTCGACTGCCAACGCTCTCTTGATGAGCTAGCTACTCTAAATCAGGTCACTCTTGTATGAATCACACACCATCAGGGTTTTACAGTTGAGGAAAAGGCAGACGGCTTGAATAGACAGAAATTTGGCACTCTTCTCATTCATCTGGACCCACCAAGTGAAAAGGGCCCTAGGGCATATCTTCAGACTTTTAACTACCAATCTATTTTAGCTTTCAGTTCGTCTGTATACGTAACTTACTACTTTTTAATGATGAGCTCCACAAAGTATTGGTGAAAACGTTGATAAATGACCACAGTGAGATAAAATGGTCGCTTTCGTATACCTTAGATGATCTGCTATATATGCAAACGATATGATCGAATGAAGATTAATGATTTCTCACTGGACATAAGAAATAAATAACGAAATTAACTAGAGGTAAATAGGTGGAGCTCACTTTAATAAAATACGATCAAAATATTAGCAAACAAACTCTTACCTGAATAAAATACACAAGAGAAAAGAAAATGAGGAGTACCAACATGACGTCGAAACATACTTAAAAACTTGGATTAAACTTGATGCAAAATCGTGAGAAAAACACAAAATTTTCCTAGAATCATAATATTCCTGAAGGAATATGGAAGATCATCACCGTGTAAAAAGCACATATCGATACATTTCTTGCTGTTTCGACTTTATTCTTGCCAATCCATCAACAAACGAAATTCTCAAAATTGTTAAGAAAAGGTGAAAACAAAATTTCTTTATTTAAATGACTAAAGTTTTCAGAAACAAGTCATTATACTTTTAAAGTAGTCTTTTGAATGTTGGATTTTCTCAACAATATTATCCGCCATCTCTGTGTCAGACTAACGACTTTTCCAATATACACACGGTATCTTTTGGCTTATTCATGGATAACTTTTGATTAAAAAAAAACATCTTCGCAATAATCCCACCTGAAATTAAAAAAAAAAGAAGAATTACGAAGAAGACATTACATACCTTTCCGGGAAATTGCTAGCAATGCTATTGAAATAAGAAATGTGATACGATAAGCTGATTTGTGCCTGATAGCATTTCTAGAATTTTAAATAAAGTCACAAGAAGCGGAAAATATATCATCAAAAGAATTTGTTGAATACCTTTAAAACATGCTAAGGTACCCTTGAAATTTGAAATGCTTGTATGTGTAGAAACATATGTATATAGAAATTGATTAGAAGAATCCTCTAAGCCAACGAACTGAATTTCCATTGATATATTTTTTCTTACCCTACCATACCTAAAGCTCATCTTGATTAAAGCATCTTCAAGATCTTTTTAAAGTCATCCAAAATATCGACAAGTATAAGAGTTTCTAGCAAACTATTCCCACTACAGTTTTCACAACCCAAACATTTCCGGAGGGTTTTGCACATTGAAAAGAGCCCTGCTGACATTACATCCCACATGTTTGCCTCAACATCCTTCATTTATCCGGTGGCGTACCTTATCTAGCTTTAATAGAAATGCGGTGAGACGTAAATTTCAAGAAATTGTCCCTTCCAGACACAAATTTGATAATCTAAAAAGGTAATCATTTCGGGACAATGTCTGTTTGGTAAACATCGTCTATTTCGGAGAAGGATTCTTCTTTCTATCCAGCCCATCCCTTCTAGCTTATTATCTTCGGTCCTCGGACACATAACAGGCTACAATGCAATTTAGAAAATTAAAATTCCAACCTCCATTAAAATTAATTTTCTAGAGTGTTAACCGGATCCTTCTGTGTGCCTGTCCTAATTCGTTATTTAAAGCAATTACTCAGTAAATCTTACTAGCACAAATGTTATTACTTAGATCGTTACCATTTCCCCCAAAATTGATCCATGCCAGACGCATAATTCTAAATCTCAAAATCAAGGAGACTTGGGTTACACAAATGTCCACTGGCCATCATCATCGAGATTGAATTGAATTTCAAATCATATTTCATCCCCCCCGAAAAATCATTGGAATCCCAATGGAGTCTACGCCCTGCTGATGCCTGGGTTCACTTATCCTTAAGGGCATTTTCAAAACTCCGGTCGGATGGATAAACGTTTTGCCCATCGTCAAAGGCTGAAGTTGAAGGGTCGGTTTCTCTCTCTCTCGTCAAGAATCATTCCTCAGCTGATTGCTCAATTTTTAACTGTTAAAAAAAGGAGCTCCTCAAATCCAGGTCGACCACTCGGATAAAATATACTCCTCAAATCTTTTTCTTGCTTGCAATATTTTCATTTCATATTTCATTCATTCATTCATTTTTTTTTTGTTGTTGTGATCCCATCGATAAAGGATAAAGGGACCTGTTGTTGTGAGTGAGTTAATTGAAAGGAGTACACCAGGGAGAAAGAACGGGGGGACCCCGATAAGATTTCTGGTGAAGCCATGCAGAAAATTTGATTCTGCCACGCCGTAAGGGACGTTTCTTCAAGGACTTTGTGAATCTGTTTTTCAAGTCAAAACAATCTCCTTGGAGCGATTCGATAAGTTTACGAAACATAAATTTTACGCAAATCAAGTTTACCCTTTGATGACGGACGGATTGATGGTACGCAGAAAGAAATACGAAGAATTCAGGACGATATTGGATTTCTGTGATGTGGCTTGATCTTGAATATTTCGGGGTATTGCTAGTGTGGAATGTAGTAGTGTTGCTTAATGTGTTACACTCAGATGCACACATGAGTAGTATTCGTTGTTAGTATTAAATAATGTTTATAGGATGATGTTAATCGATGACTTAATTCGATTGAAATGAAATATTTAGGATTTGATTAGAATCTTTTATCTATTCTGAATGTTTTAAGCAACTATAAGCCAATCGTCGTCTTCGGTGAACACATTATCCCAACACCAGATTATCCTGCTCGACTTATTCTCTCTTCCTACAGTCCCCTTTTTAACGCACGATACAAAAAGTGAATTTCTTCCTACAATATGACTGCGGAACAATCTTTCGCAATTAGTATTTCCAAAGTCCTATAACATCCCTGAGCTCAATCGTTAGGTTCATCGCCATCTCCTTAGGCTTAACTATGGGCTGGTAGTACAAAAGGGGGATTCCTTAGCTTAGATCTACCATATGAAAAATTATGCTATCCTAGCTTTTACTTAAGATACCGCAAGAAGAAACTCATATTGTATACAGATGCTTTCAAGTGTAAGGGTAGCGGCATGAAAAGGTCCCCCAACTAAGTACTAACCACGTCCAATGCTGCTTAACCTACGCAACCGAACGAGCACCGGTCTATTGAGTATGCTATTGACAAATTTCATGGTCACCAAAATAATTGCCCGTGCTCTTCGTCCTATACAATTTCGTTTGGGCTATTCCTTGTGTCTTTTATTGGTGCCTGTATTGAATTTTTACTCAATCGTACCTTGGCTATTTCGGGGTATTGACGGTAATAAAAAGATTTACGCCATGTCCAGATAGGTATTTAAAGCTCTATTCATCTAGTCAGAACAAGCTATTAAGACATCCAGCAACATTCCGAATACTGTGTATGCCCACGCCTGCCTCCGTCAATTGCAACCAGTTTATTTCCTTCGCAACGCTGCCAGGGGCTCAGTAGAAGAATTAGTCTCTCCTTTCTGTTCAATCACTAGGCAAACTGAGCTTATTCAAACTATTTGGACTATAAATATAGTTGTATATCCAAATTGTGGTCGAGAATAACAAGCCGAAGAAGACTTAAAACTTTAAAACAAGCACCAAATCTCACTTTCGCACAATATAGTTAATGTTAAACGTTCATTCGATAGGCCTTTTTCATTGATCATGTCTTTTAGCATTTAATTTTTTCTTCTAGTTATAGCACTTCTTTTCTGATAGAGCTATGTATGTAATAGTTCCTTCACTTCACTTTCACAGTTTCTTTCACCCCTATACCTTATATATTTGTATTGAAGACTCTTCTTCCTTAAGACAAAGCCTGCAGTAGGGTCTCGTCCACCTTTTCCTCCAAAAATGATAATTCAGGGCACAGTTCCGGCAATCAAACAAAAAGTGTCCTGGCATCTTTTCTGCCACGTGAAAAGACGCCACCGAAATGAACCTCCTCGAGTTTCGCAATCCAGGCCCGGACCTCCAGCGTTAGGTGTGTTTCATCCAGTTCCGATCGACCAGTGTCCTCTTCACCAAACTGGTACGTGCTACTACTACTACTACCGAAAGTTAGGGTGCAACACGAGGAGGTGACGGTTCGATTTTGCCCCCCCCCCCCCCCACCCTCCCCCAATAACTGGATTGGCAAAAAAGTAAAGGCCCCAGCCGAGTCCAAGAATCGAGGACAAGAACACAATTTACGCTGAAAGCGAAGATGGTTAATTTCCACCTGCCTATACATGCCTATCTATGGGCTGTGCCTAGCCTCGATTTGTTATATTCTTTTGCAACGGGGGCCTCGGGCCTGACTACTATCCCCAGAGGTCCCGGGTTCGATTCCCGGCGGTGCCACGGTCCTAGCCTTTCTCAATTTCCCGCCTACATAACTTTCCTTCTTTCTTCTTCCCTCTTTGCATTCCTGATTCCTCCTGTCATAGCCTTCACTAGTTCTCTTCCCCGCTCCACCAAGCGCATGTCATCGGTTGGTTGATGAGATTCAACTCGTTTCAGGAGGCATAACACTCCAGCGAGTTGTTCTCGATGTCCCGATGTCAGAGTCGCGAAATGGTTGGGAGTAGGTGAAATAAAAATACCGCAGCTAGGTTGTGACAGTTCTTTCCTTCACTTCTCTCTCTATCTTCCGACTAGAGCTGCTGTTCGACAATATAAAAAAAAAAAAATACATGGTCGACAGTACAAAGGGGCCTTCCCTAAGTCTCTAGTGTGTCACATAAAAAAAAAAAAAAGCGCGAGTCAACATACGCCACTGGTCTATTCACTGTGCAGAGCCGGCACGCAATGAGGTACCTCCCTGGGGTGTACCACGGCAAGTCGCCTTTACCACTCTGCTCTTGCCTAAGGTACTGTGATGATTCTAGTTTTCAGCATGTGGAGTATCAGATGAATAAAACCTTTCTGTATGGAGAATACTGGTAGGAGTAGGTATTGGGTCAGTTTAGAATGGGATCCAAATTATGCAAATGAGATGCTCTTAGTGTTGGGCCAACTAAGTCAATTACTGCGGTAATTAGATCAATTATTGGAATTAGCTCAATCGGTACTTAGCTCAATCACCTTGTGTACCAAATTACGGTAGGAGTAGGAATTGGGCAGGTTTAGCATGGGATCTAAAATATTAGGTTAATTACTGCGGAACTTACATAGGTCAATTAACTCCGCCGTCGCCTGGTCCCAAGCCCAGGGTGTGAAAGGAGGAGGGTGGTCGATCTGCCGAATTGACCAGAATCGGGAAACCGAAGAAACTAGGCAAGAAACCGCATTTTTCAATGCGGCACCGACAGCAGCGTATCCGTTGCGGGGACGTCCCGCTCGGACCGCCAGCTAACGGATCAAAGAAGAAAGAGAAGAAGACATAGGTCAATTACCGCAGTGGTAATTATTTTAATTGCTGATGCAACTATATGAATTGAAGTAATATTAATTGTGCAAGTTTATCGTCCATGACATATGACTGCCTAAAAGCAACTTTACCTCTGCCGATGAAATCAAAGATGAGATCACGCGATGATAAACCAAGAACGATGAAGCAAAAAAAAAGAAAACCTGATATAAAAGACGGCCTGGTCTATCCCGGCCCTCAAAACATGTGTCTGTCTCAAAAACGGATTGACATCATTTGGGTAAAGCCAATATACCTATTCTATCGTGACAAATCCAGACCCTATAAATCTCTCAAATTCGGTCTGCAATCTTTCACCGTTACCAATTTTGGTGAGTGCACGAGAGAAAATAGCATTTAATTGCATCATGACTTGAATCATAAAATTTAAGACTCGCCAGAGGTAAGATGTTACACGTCGAAAATTCAGCCATGATGTCTAAAAGTGAAGATTTATTCCAATGTTGCACAACGTGTTTGATCAACTTTTCCCTCTTGGAATTGGCTGAGAAAGTGTTATTTTAGTATTTGCTGGAATTTAGTCGAGGAATTATTAAACATTTTGATCAGAGTAAAAAGGACTAATAATCTAAAGTGCCTTCGACAAAACTATATTAAGACGTAACATTTTCGATCCATTTGCTGTCAGTCAATTTATAATATCTCAATTTATCTTAAGAATTTCTAAACCTTATTTACAGCATACTACAATATCCGCCGGATATCGATTCAGCGCTATTTCCAGCTGTAGTAACTATACTATACTATAAATAAAATAAATCATTCCCAAGCCAAACAGCACAATACAAAATATCCAATCGCATGGATGTGTGGATTGTATTATTGCTAAGAAAAAATAATTTGTTGGTTTTCAACATCAATATCCTTCAGGCATCGACAGTTCAATGGATAAACGTATTAAATTGTTAACTAAAGGAAACCCCTCACACTCGCGTAAATGTCCTTTCAATCAAATCCTGTTATATATAGTGTGGGACATCGCCTCCCCCGCAGAGGAAGGACGAGCACGCTATGAAAAATGACTTTTCCTCAATAGCAATAGCCGAGCCAGGATAAACTAGAGAAAAAGCGACTCCTGCTTAATTTTTCATGTCATTTTATCTGAATTATGAAAATAAGCCCAAGGTTAAGGTTTAGAGTAACTTTTCTCACAAACTGGGTAAAATACATATTTAAGGTTATACCACAGCGATACCCGCTCGCCCCCGCCAACAAGGGATTCCGTATACAGACAGCTGTGTAAATGTTGCCCAATTTCTCAAGAAAAGGTGTTCCACCAATCGATGTGGTGGAAGAGGACTGCTTTGCCAGAAAACGTTATAAAAGAGCAAATAATGTAATGGATATGAATAAGTAATGCCCCCAGCAGCAAGGATTCCCCGTTTTGTCGAAAACTTCTTCTGCTGCATTCACTTTACCTGTATTTACCTGGTGTTCATGAAAGGTTATTATTCAAATTTTGTGTGGTAAGCAACTGTGGTGCTAGAAATATCGATTCGTAATTTTCTCTAATTTTATTTGAATTTTTATTTTTTTTTTTTTTATTCAAAATCATCAAAAAGTTTTTAGGGTTATGTTGCGGTTTTATTGCAGTTTTAATTAAATATGCCGGGGAAGGAAAGAGGCTTTATGTTGCACGATTAAGTGTTTGAAGGATTTCACGCAAGCTATTGTCGTTTTTTTCTCGATATTTATCTTCATGTTATGTTACAATATGCAAATCTTGCATTGGTTAAGGTAATTCCATCTTTCTTAAAAATGTTAGAGATTTTTGCCCCTTGTCGAAACGTAAAACACAATTTGTTAACTTATGCCAAAGCTAGTTGCTTTTGACATGCTAATAGTTCAACGTAACCCTTTTTATTTTAAATATTTTAACCTACACCCAAGGTTATCAACTTAATGTTTTATAAGGAAAATCGAGTTACTTGATATCCTTGAGGCAAAAAGGCAAAGAGTTCAGTCAGTAACTACATAAAAATGTTTTCTCTAAAGCTTTCACGAGTATAATGACTTCCATTGGTATTAATTAGCACAAAGAGATCCTTCATGGATAAGGAATTTATTTCAATCAGATTTGTCCGTAAAACTACGTAATTGTGAAATAGTGTCATCTCAGAACAAGATAATTGAAAAGCTCAGCCAATTTTTAGTTGACCATGCTTTCTTCTTCTTTCCTTGAGAGAGCATCTTTGAAGTCACTCCGCCCTATTTGATCTATTGTGCCACTCCGTCATTAAAAATTTTCAAGGTTAAGGCTTTTGATGTATGTAGACCAAAATTCGATTTAGAATTCATATTCCAAGTGCTCCACTGTTTCGAGAATTGCTCCGCAGAACCGGAAGATACAATCATCTACCAGCCATGTTCTGCTTTCATATGGTTAGGTTAGGTTACTTTAGATATAGCTGAGCTGCTGGCGCACGGCCCAAACACTTAGGCCAAAGGGATAGGCCCATTGTGATGCCATAATGATCCCACTTTAACCCGATGCTGAAGTGTCGTTTCTTCGCTAAACCACCTCGAGGACGTTATAAATCTTCTTAGTTGCGGGATCCCAAACTTCGGAATTTCCGCAAGCGTACTTAGGAAGGGGTCACCAAAAGTGGTAAGTTTTCTAAGGCTGGGCAGTGATAAAAAAGGTGTTTTGCACTTTCCTCCTCGTCTAGATTCTTACATCTTCTACAGAAATCGTAGGTTTCGACACCTAAGCGGGCCTGCGTCTCTTTCAGACAGTGCCCGGTCAACACTCCCATTGTAACTGAGAGGTCTCGTCTACCGAGACTCAGCAGTGAAGTGGTCCGCCTGAGATCGTAGGAGGGTCGAGTTATTTTGACCAAGAAGCATTTGTTAAGATCTATCCAATGCTTCTTTGCTAGTTGTCATTGTAGGCTGTTTGCATTGGAGTTTAAAGGTGGCCCAAGAATATCAACCCTTTCCTTTTCACGAAGGAGAGTGGCGGTCGTGCCTTTCCTGGCCAGTTTGTCAGCTTTACAGTTTCCCTTTATATTTCGGTGACCCCATATCCTCCTCCTGAACTGCTGAGACATCTCGTTAAGAGATCTACCGCATTCAGAGATAGCTCTGGAGTTGTTAGTGCAAGAGCGCGGGGCCTTCAGAGCCGACTGATTATCTGAGAAGATATAGACATTTCGGTTGCTGTCGCCTTTCTGGTGGATTTGCCTCATGTATGGCTAAAACCTCCGCTTGGTATACACTGCAGTGATCGGAGACTTCAATACTAAGTTCCAGCTAGAAGACACCGCCTCCCACTCGACCCTTTAGCTTAGAGTCATCAGTGAAGAATAATTATAGCATCCTAAATACTATAAGGTCTATTACTCCATGCACTTAGGGATGTGAACCTCGTAATTTTTCGTCAAGGTGACCTCGTATATGCGAAAATCGGTTTCTGTGGGAATGTTGACAAGTCCAGAACCTTGAAGTGCCACCCCCTGATTCCGGTCAAAGATCCTCATTCTTTTATTCTAAGGGCTGCGATAGTCGCATTTTCCCTTGCCACTAGGTTCAAAGCAGGAAGGTATAACAAAATGTTTAGGGCATCTGAAGTTGCGGAGAGAAGTGCGCCTGTTATGCATAACTCCGCGCATATTTGCACTTTCTGTAGTTTTTTAGCACTGTGGACTTATTAAAGGTTGGCCACCATACTAAGACCCGGTATAGGAGTATTGGACGGACAATCGCTGTATAGATCCACCGTACTATGTTAGGGGAGAAGCCCCATTTCTTCCCTATGGATTTCTTGCAAGCGAAAAGCGCTATGTTCGCTTTCCTAGTGGGCTCTTCTGTGTTTTCATTCCAGAGGAGCTTCTTGTCCAGGGCTACTTCCAGATATTTGGCACTGTTGCTACAGAGCCTAACATTTTTAACCCGGGGAAGAGTTAGCGGTAGGGTTTTATACCTCCTTGTGAAGAAGACTAATTCTTTTTTTCTGGGTTAAAGCTGAGTCCACTATTGTGTGTGGTGTGCATTTGCATCACTTCCCGGTCTATTTTACCAGGTCCTAAAAAGCCATAGGAGGTAGAGGGCCCTCATCGTTATGGGTTATATAAAAATGGGCCTTCACCTTCATCATTTTATTGATTTTTAACCTCAACGATGGTCCACTTCGCTTCTTCGTCGATGGAAATGTCCTCAGAGCTTCTTCTTTTACTTAAAAAGGAGAAGAAGCGTTTACTGCCAGAGGTAGATATAAAGATCTGCTTCTTTAACGGCTCTACAACCGGGATCCGCTCCTGGCCTCTCGCAATTGTTCTTTCTACCGTTCCCGATTCTGAGCCAATGTCATCCCTACGCTCTGAGTGTCCTGGTCTACGCCATCCTTCAAGCGGATATTGGTTTTCCCTCGCTATCGCACCCAAATTATCAAATTATGATTTCACTCTCCAGCTGGTGGAATTACAGAAGAATGTTGTTTTTGTTTTTCATAAAGGGCGTACTTAAAATGCGGTGAATGCGGAGTCTGAAAGTATCCTATTTTAAACCTACTAGTGGGCATGTACCTCATTTAAATTGAACTGCATCAGCTTGCGGATATACTTTATCTTCATAGTGTGTTATATTATATTTCTGGATACTCTACCATTGACTTTTTGTAGTGATGTGGTGAATACACCTAAAGTCCATACAAAGCACATGTTCATTCTTTGCAGTAAGCTAACAAAATTCCTTCTTTCACAGTACCAAGGAATTGTAACCACGAACTTACTTCTAAGTCTCCTTTGTCTTCATGGATCTTTGTTTTAAATCCGTCTTATATCACAGTTTCGTTGTTTATCACAATTGATTCAATAAAATCTCTTCGCACTTCACATACTCTAGAAGAGCTCTAAAAGCATCTCACAACAAACAAAACACATTTCTGTTTCTACATTCCACTGAAAATTGGTCTGGATGTGTGCATCTTGCACAAATAGTTATCATTCTACTTGAATTCTCATGAATAATGCGAAAAGCACTTGCCTTCTGAAATGGCATTTTGTGAAAATATTTCTTTGTTCATTTGCTATTCAACCCAAGGAGCGCACATGCCTGCATCTCATCTCGTAGGTTTCTTAAGAGCATTTCGACGGTTTTCGCGGTACGAATAAATCATTTCATATTTTTCTTGTTTAAATTTCGTGATTGTTACACAAGAAGTAGTTTTCACAAAATTGCTCGTTCAATTTCATGGAATATAAGTATGCACTCTTAGCTTACAAATCCTTGCTTTGTAACAGGAGCGTAAGGATTTCGTAGATAAGTATTTCGAAGTATGTAAATCTTTCGTTATTTATATGATATTTTGAGATGAATAATGATAAGAATTGTTTACTCTACAATCATGGAATTAAAATGGCTATTGAGGTTAAATTTTAGATCTAAACAAAACGTTAAAGATATGCGTTTCTCCTTAACTATGAAAGATCTCAAAGTTCAGTGGATTCTTTCAGTATATCTGTATTCACTTCGTTAATATTAACACCTTCATATATTATTTTCTAATATCAGTTATTTTGGCTAATCATTATCAACAAAAATAATCTTTATCCGGAATTTTGTCATAAACATCAACTTAGATTATCCCGAAAACCATATACCTTTCACTATTCTTTCTGGATAATACCGTTGTGGTAGCAGGATACTAATTGTATTCCAAGTATCACACCGCTGCCACCAAAATTTTATCTATCAACTCCTTTAGTGGTTTTCGCAAGGGATAACCACATATTTTTCATAGAGAAAACTCGCTACCTTTCATTATTCTTTCAGGACAGTTGTGGTAGCAGAGATACTTATTACATTCCAAGTATCACACCGCTGCCACCAAAATTTTATGTATCAACTCCTTTAGTGGTTTTCGCAAGGGATAACCACATATTTTTCATAGAGAAAGCTCGCTACCTTTCATTATTCTTAACAGGACTGTACAGTTGTGGTAGCAGGATACTAGTTGTATTCCATGTATCACACCGATGCCACCAAAATTTTATGTATCAACTCCTTTAGTGGTTTTCGCAAGGGATAACAACGTATTTTCCATAGAGAAAGCTCGCTACCTTTCATTATTCTTTCAGGACTATACAGTTGTGTTAGCAGGATACTAGTTGTATTCCATGTATCACACCGCTGCCACCAAAATTTTATGTATCAACTCCTTTAGTGGTTTTCGCAAAAGATAACCACATATTTTTCATAGAGAAAGCTCGCTATCTTTCATTATTCTTTCAGGACTATACAGTTGTGGTAGCAGAGATACTTATTACACTCCAAGTATCACACCGCTGCCACCAAAATTTTATGTATCAACTCCTTTAGTGGTTTTTCGCAAGGGATAACCACATATTTTTCATAGAGAAAGCTCGCTACCTTTCATTATTCTTTCAGGGCTATACAGTTGTGGTAGCAGAGATACTTATTACACTCCAAGTATCACACCGCTGCCACCAAAATTTTATGCATCAACTCCTTTAGTGGTTTTCGCAAGGGATAACCACATATTTTTCATAGAGAAAGCTCGCTACCTTTCATTATTCTTTCAGGGCTATACAGTTGTGGTAGCAGAGATACTTATTACACTCCAAGTATCACACCGCTGCCACCAAAATTTTATGTATCAACTCCTTTAGTGGTTTTCGCAAGGGATAACCACATATTTTCCATAGAGAAAGCTCGCTATCTTTCATTATTCTTTCAGGGCTATACAGTTGTGGTAGCAGAGATACTTATTACACTCCAAGTATCACACCGCTGCCACCAAAATTTTATGTATCAACTCCTTTAGTGGTTTTCGCAAGGGATAACCACATATTTTTCATAGAGAAAGCTCGCTACCTTTCATTATTCTTTCAGGGCTATACAGTTGTGGTAGCAGAGATACTTATTACACTCCAAGTATCACACCGCTGCCACCAAAATTTTATGTATCAACTCCTTTTGTGGTTTTCGCAAGGGATAACCACATATTTTTCATAGAGAAAGCTCGCTACCTTTCATTATTCTTTCAGGGCTATACAGTTGTGGTAGCAGAGATACTTATTACACTCCAAGTATCACACCGCTGCCACCAAAATTTTATGTATAAACTCCTTTAGTGGTTTTCGCAAGGGATAACCACATATTTTTCATAGAGAAAGCTCGCTACCTTTCATTATTCTTTCAGGACTATACAGTTATGGTAGCAGAGATACCTATTACACTCCAAGTATCACACCGCTGCCACCAAAATTTTATGTATCAACTCCTTTAGTGGTTTTCCCAAGGGATAACCACATATTTTCCATAGAGAAAGCTCGCTACCTTTCATTATTCTTTCAGGGCTATACAGTTGTGGTAGCAGAGATACTTATTACACTCCAAGTATCACACCGCTGCCACCAAAATTTTATGTATCAACTCCTTTAGTGGTTTTCGCAAGGGATAACCACATATTTTTCATAGAGAAAGCTCGCTACCTTTCATTATTCTTTCAGGGCTATACAGTTGTGGTAGCAGAGATACTTATTACACTCCAAGTATCACACCGCTGCCACCAAAATTTTATGTATAAACTCCTTTAGTGGTTTTCGCAAGGGATAACCACATATTTTTCATAGAGAAAGCTCGCTACCTTTCATTATTCTTTCAGGACTATACAGTTATGGTAGCAGAGATACCTATTACACTCCAAGTATCACACCGCTGCCACCAAAATTTTATGTATCAACTCCTTTAGTGGTTTTCCCAAGGGATAACCACATATTTTCCATAGAGAAAGCTCGCTACCTTTCATTATTCTTTCAGGGCTATACAGTTGTGGTAGCAGAGATACTTATTACACTCCAAGTATCACACCGCTGCCACCAAAATTTTATGTATCAACTCCTTTAGTGGTTTTCGCAAGGGATAACCACATATTTTTCATAGAGAAAGCTCGCTACCTTTCATTATTCTTTCAGGGCTATACAGTTGTGGTAGCAGAGATACTTATTACACTCCAAGTATCACACCGCTGCCACCAAAATTTTATGTATCAACTCCTTTAGTGGTTTTCGCAAGGGATTACCATATATTTTTCATAGAGAAAGCTCGCTATCTTTTATTATTCTTTAAGGACTATACAGTTGTGGTAGCAGGATACTGATTGTATTCCATGTATCACACCGCTGCCACCAAAATTTTATGTAGCAACTCCTTTAGTGTGTAGTTTTTTACTATTAAAAAATTTATATAGTATTATATGATGATAGTATTACTTTTTCAGAACCCCATCTACAGAGCAATGTTTATTGATAATCTAAAACCTCATAATGACCTCTTTAAATGATGGCCCCTTACTAAATTCATTATTACAGAGGTCCGTATTGAAACCCCCCTTTTTGACAGAAGAAAAAGAGCGTACAAAATCGATTGAAAATCTTCTAAAAAAGTCAACAATTTAAAATACTCACGCGATGTCTATTGAAAGCACGAAAACCTCTTTCGTTTTAACGTTTTGATTCTGGCTGACAGTCATGACATAGCAGTGATTGAATGAGACAATTACTTTCTGGAATATCATTCTAAAATTATCATGTGGAGTAGAGTATTTCAATACTAAGAATTCTTGTAGCAAACTAGAGTAAAGAAAAAAAACAACCAACTAAATATTCTGGAAGTTAAAGAATTATTTAATCTAAAATCGATGAAAATTTAAAGTAAATTTTGCACTTTCAACAAACTTCCCTGCCCTTCACTTGGTTCAACCAAGAAAGCCAGAGGACTACGACCCCATCATTTATTGGGCTCTTGACCCTCATTTGTTGCTTCCTCAGTTATCCCTTGAATGTTTATCATCGTCTATCGATGCCGTCAGGTTGATCACAGAGAAAAAGTTTCACGAATGATAAACTGAAATCGTTTTACTATAGTCGGATTGCGACTGTATATTGAATGGTTCTAGGATGGCCTTCTTAGCAACGGACGGCAAGTCATGCTGTAGGTTTGTGAAAGGCGACGATGTAGGCAGAAATTGATGGTAGTTGAAAAGCTCTTTCATGTAATGCACCTATAGAATAATTTTATTCAAAAGTTGCAGTTCGACTAATCGTGAATTGATTGCCTATTTAAGAAAAGAAACAAACCAATGGATTATTTGTTCAAATCTGTAAAATCCAGCGACCATTCGATTCACTCATTACAATTTCAATTGAAAAGAAATTATCAGCAAAATCGTATAGCACATTGAAAGGTATCACACAATCCTCCTTTCAGAGAATTCGTATCCGAATATTATAACATGCAAGAGCATGCATGAAACCTCGACTGTTGAATCGAAGTGTAAACTTAATTCGGAGCAGACAAATCGATCGGACATAAATCTGCACAGTCATCGCATATGTGTGTTTTTTAATGTGAAAGAATCGCGCTTAGAGGTAAAGTGTCCTTTGTACTTCAAACGATTTTATCACTGAGTGCAATCACGGACAGCAAGCTTTAGTCGTAAATATAGTAGAGGGGAGTGAAACAAATGATAGCTGGATTTATTCTATCAGCTCTCCATCCAATACTACCATGACGAAGCTCGACTTCGGTCATCGAACAGGAGATGGCTTCCTCGCTTACTATTTTTAGAGGTGATGGGAGGATAAAAAGCTGGGATGTTTTTTGTAAAAAGAGAGATACATAAAAGAAGAAAAGTAATCTCCGTCGGAAAAAAGGAAAGGCTATGAAAGGACTATGCCTTAGAGTGCATTCGAACAAAAGACCTGTGCGATGGTAGTTACTGAAATACCACCTATTCATTCGACCCACAAGGACGGGTGTTTGTTCTATACTAATTACTTACTCATTCGGGTCTATAAGCAGGATCGGACTCTAGACACCTACAACCAATCCTCCCACATGTTCCAACAGAAAAAGATGTCCCAACCAGAAATAGGACGAAGTTTACCTAAATCTTCTAGCACGCTATACATACAAGTTTTTCTTGGTCGTCCTACTATTCTTCTCCCTGTTTGTCTTCTATAAAAAGTTAGAACTAGCGTTTATTCTTCAGAGGATCGTACAGCAAATGTCCAAGCTTTCGTAGTCTGTCTAGTTTCATGTGTGGAACTTACATGAATCTATATTTTGTCAAAAATTTCTCCGAGCTCTACATTTGTTCTAGGGTTATTCTATTCTACTATTCTTTTTAGAATTTTTCTTCCACAGATTGTACTCCTTCCATTTATGCAATGGCGCAACAGCCCAATTCAAGCCTTCGCCTCCTCTAGAGCATTTCTTCTTGTTTAACGGCCAATTACAGTCTTCGGTTCCGAAAGCTGAGCATTGCCTCCGCGTCAGCCGTCAAAAAGGCTATATATCTTCTCCTGGGTCTGCCTACTGGTTTATTTCCCGAAAGTTTTACCACCACAGCCTATTTTGGGATACGGCTGTCCTCCATCCTGATTACGTGGCCGGCTAGTCTGGTGTTGTATCTCCTTCGCCCTATTCCATCCTCTCCCATTAGGCCTATTGTGCATCTGAGAACTTTTCTCCCAAACCATGTCCTAGGTCATAATCCAAGTCCTCCTACCATAAGCACAGTACTGGTCGTATTACTCTTTTGTAGAGTGAAAGTTCCGTTTTTAGTTGTTTTTGGGCAAAAAAGTCTCTATTAGCCAGTAGTATTCGTCTTCCTTTTCTTCGCTTCCTTTTGTAATTGTAGACCAATGGTAGACTGTTTTATCGACTACTTGTAGGTTATGTTCGTTGATAGTCCTATTTCTACCCAGTCTACATCTTCCAGCTCTTGGCTGATGTCTCACCTTTGTTTTCTCATTATTGATGTTCAGATTGGGCTCCTTCAGCAACCAACAATGTACCAAAGGTCTTTGTCTTGAATACAGCTAAAGTAGGTAATGGGGCACTTAGGCCTGGAACCAGCTAGTAGAGATGATAATTACATGCCATTAATAGGCAGGGTGATAATAACATGCCATTAATAGGTAACTATCACCTATTACTACGGACACTGCCACGAACGCTGCACTGTAAAAGACAAGGTTCCACCCTACCAACTTCCAGCGGGTTATGAGGATTGAGGAGGTTGTGTAAGCAGGTGAATTAATCCTGAGCTTGAACTCTTGGATGGTACAGGTCTTAGGTAATACAGACTGTGAAAGGTTTTTCCACAGTTGGGTTGTTCAATTTATGAACGAATTCCTAGTTCGGAGAGTGTGTGAAAAGGTAGAAGGAATTAGCCGAGGCTGGTGTTGCGAGTATAAGATTAATGTGGTGGCAGGAGATCATTAATTTTGGCGGGGCCTTGTAGTACAGTCAATCTGTAGTTTCGAGTTGAGAAAACTGCCCCAAGGGCGAAAGGTGTTTTGTTTGTTGAAAAATGATGTGACTAAGCTATGTTCGCGATGGGCATGTGCAACTGTTAGCAGTTTTTTGGAAAACTCGAAAAACGTGAAAAAAAAATTTTGAAATGCGTTTTTCTCGGTTTGTATGCATTTTACAGGAAAATTTATTGAACAAAAAATGTAGAGGACGTTGCGATCTACAATTTTTGTCATTGGCGCGATGTTGTACAACGAGAAGTGTACACAGTAGGTGGCGCTAAAGTCTCAAAAAAAGTGTTTTTCCACTTTTTTGTCCTGAAAAATTTTTTTTTCGCAAAACTGTAAATGGGAAAGTTGTTCCTTAGATTATTACCAACAACTTTTATCTAAATTTTTTTTCATATAACTTACCGTTTCAAAGTTATAGTGCACTGTAGCGCTATATTGCTGTATATATGCATATACAGCGCAGTCTCACTAACGGAAATTTTATGGGTCCTAATTATTGTTTTTATTGTATCATATCTATTGTGCAGTATCAATAATAATTGATACTGCATAAAACGTGCACCTAAGGTGTGTACTCATATTGCGTGCAGCCGTATTATTGGAATTTTCATACTATTGCAAGCTGCAGTTTCAAAACGGTAAGTTATATGAAAAAAAAGTTTAAATAAAAGTTGTTGGTAATAATCTAAGGAACAACTTTCCCATTTACAGTTTTGCGTTAAAAAAATATTTTCAGGACAAAAAAGTGGAAAAACACTTTTTTTGAGACTTTAGCGCCACCTACTGTGTACACTTCTCGTTGTACAACATCGCGCCAATGACAAAAATTGTAGATCGCAACGTCCTCTACATTTTTTGTTCAATAAATTTTCCTGTAAAATGCATACAAACCGAGAAAAACGCATTTCAAAATTTTTTTTCACGTTTTTTGAGTTTTCCAAAAAACTGCTAACAGTTGCACATGCCCATCGCGAACATAGTTTAGTCACATCATTTTTCAACAAACAAAACACCTTTCACCCTTGGGGCAGTTTTCTCAATGAAACGGTTTTTTTACGACAGATTGACTGTACTATTGAGAGCAGCTCGAAGGCCACCCCAGGGATCTGTGGTTCGATTATACGCGGCGACTTAGTTCTTTGTTTTCCTATTTCACTTAGGGTGTAACCAGGGCCCCTGCTATAGAAATCGAGTCGTCACGACCCGACACGTCGTTTGAGTTAAAAAAAAAGGACTCTTCAGTCAAATCACGACTTTCAGCACTGGGACCTAAGCTCAACTAAGCATTTCCACTCTAGGTCCATGTGCTGAAGTCATTTTTTCACTGGTCTCCTCTTAATTCTGGGTAACGAAATCCTCACTACTACTACTGTCACTAGAGATTTTGCAAAGTGCACTAGAAAAAAGCCCATCCGTAGTCAAACGAAAATTCTGAGGGTAGGTTAAATAAACTCTTTGGGAGCACCGGCCGAGATTACGTGGATTGGGTTCGACGACAAGCAACTACAGTCTCGAGTCTCCAAGTCTCTGTATCCCAGTCCCTGAGAATTCGATATTTTTGTATCCCCGTGTGAACAGTGACTTACACTTTCACGGCACACTTTTTAAATAGGACGTGGTATGATGGTCCATTAGAAAAACATTGGTATCAAAAGACTGCACAAGGTGGTTGCGATCAATATTGCGTGTTTATATTGAAGTTATGATAAGTTATTAATGGATTCAACTTTCTCTATAACTTCTATGAAATGAATTCTAAATTTGATGTTTCCTTAGACAGTATTTTTCAGGCTGTAAGAAAGCAATTTTTCCCAATGCATTTTCCTCCATAATGTACTCTAAAAGGTCTCTAGTTTATCCACAAAGAAGGGCGTTCTTTCCATCTCTTACCTACACTTTAGATTTATATTACAATTTTATATCCTTATTGTCGCAAATCTTACTTATATTCAAAGAAAGCACCCACAACCGCACAATAACCAACGACATAAGCATGCAACAAGTCTATTTTAGGAACAATATAGAAAATGTTTCTCTCTTCAGTTGATTTGTCCTTCTTTACCGTGAATTGCACAATTCAGCAAAAAAAAGGCATTTCACACAATCATAACAATCTTATGTTTCCAGACATTTATGTTTTTCAATTTCCTTTTATCTGATGTGCCGCAGGCCTGTTCGGATCATTTCTGTGTCCCTCCTGCCCCTTCAAATGTGCGAACTTCATAAAATTTTTATACGAAACATTTGCAAAAAAACATAAGGACGAACCGAAGAAAAAACAGGCACAAAGCTATAAAAATAGAAAAAAAAATGTCCCACTAACATCTTCGTTTCTTTTTGAAAATGTCCTTGTAAATCCTCGATATATATCCCACCCAAAAAAGAAATAAGTACCTATAAATATCAGGACCAAAGTCTTTGCATAATAAGGCGCAAATAAGGACCGCCATTCCCTATCAAATCACATAAAATCATGGGGACAGCCCGCAATAACTCCCAGATGTATAAGCAAGGACCTTTGTCACAGGACCAAATGACGCATTGTATACTAGAGAGCATTACGCTATCTCCTAATAAACAGGAAATGAGACAAAAGTGCCTTAGTGGATCCTTATCTTTCTGGTGACTGGCAAATTGGTATGGGATACCAACGACTTGTTTATCTGCCCTGTAACGATCAAGTGTTCTTCTTGTTGAGGTTGTTTTTCGTAAGGACTACTTGATGCTTCTAAAGTGTGCTGATGTTGTCCTTATAAATCGATAGAAGTCGATTAGGTCCCATTGATTAGGGTTTCTTCCAGATGGACTCCCCCTGCTGCTTGAGGTAAATACATGTCTTCCAGTGAGTAGGATTTTTTTTTATGTAGCCGTTACTATTGGGATTAGGTCTGTTATGTTCCACAAGGACACTTTATTTTATATTCGGGGTATTGAAACTGAACAATGAAGTGGGATTTAAGAGGTTTCTTTTGACTTACAGAACTAATTTTCGATGATTGATTAAGTGCTGATTGAAGGATACTTAACGGGGAATTCAATCAACAGTAGTGAAATAAGTCATTACTTTCCTTTTGCTTTCTTAGCGGGAGATTGCAGTCATTTCTATAGAAAGTAACTGAACTCAGAAAATAGCTTTAATACTGATTTCTATAGTGAGAGAATAACTATATTGAAAGAATCCTGTTCCACAAATTTGCATACTGTAAGGGAATGAACTGAATCAGTACGATTTTATTGATGAACACTTAAGGGCGAGCATTTCGTCCCATTTTCCAAAGTAACGTCCTCTCTGTACCACTAAACTAAGATCACCTGGTCTTCCTTGAACGGACACACAATAATCGGTTGGTTCACCTAGATTTTCTCGTATTCCAACTCGAGCAGTACAACGTGTGTGGGTAACAAGAAAAGCAGGAAATGTTGTTTCTGCTCGAGCACCCCTGCACATGCAAACCATCCTATCCTATCTATCCTCTTCTATCATTAAGACAAAGATTATTTTAAGACTAAGCGTACTTTAACGAAGTTACGAAGCAGAATATGGGAGCAGGAAGGCAAGTCATCCTCAGCTCTGTACAAAAGAAAGAAGATCTTGATCTTGCAGGCGAATAGGTCGCCTCGGTCTTGCACAAGAACGATCCCAAGAAAGCAAGATCAAGACCATTTCTGATCATCAGTAAATAAAAACCTGAATGTGGTTCATTTGAAGTCGATCCACACATACCCTTGACGTGACGGCGACTTCATTGCAGTACCGGGAGCATCAGTGAAAAGAAATTATCGGTAATACCATGCAAACAAATTAAGAAAGGCGTGAGATGTGTTCCCAGACATCTCGTGCTGTGGGGCACTGGCCATCTCAGTACCTTACACGCATCCGTGAAAAACACAAAAATTCGTTGCCATCGGTATTTTTTAATTTATCCCGGACGTGAAAGAAATATTTTCTATATTCAAAGGAAAATTTTATAAGAATTTAATAAAAATTTAGTAAAATTTATTTGAAATACACTCAAACCAGTTTCTGTGCGGCCACTTCCCGAAGAGTCTGGGTGGGTGGCCACTTCTGGGTCGAACTCACTGTTTTCACGTTAAATTCCATGAAGCGCTTGAGATCACTGTCCAAATTTTGGACGCAATGAACGCTGGCAAGACACGGCACTGGTAGTATATTAACAGCAGTTCTCAATGCGGCGGCTGGAAAAACAGACTTATTTGTTTACCAAAGTCACAACCAGGAACGAGACGCTGCTAATTTGCTAGGGCCTGCGCCAAAACTATTGGGAATTTTACACACCGATGGGGAAATGATAATTCCACATACATTAACATTTCGTGTATGGATAAAATGCCAGCGAACGTGCATTGTAATTTCCTCTTCGAAATTCGTTTACGAGCAACGACATTCTCCATTCACGAGACATTCAAAATTCAAAATAGCGGCCAACAAAAAATGGCGGTTTATCTTTCTCTTTACAACGCTTTCGGTATGGGTATCAAATGAAAATGTATACGAGTATAGTATAGTAAGCTATGTGATGTGTGTGTGTGTGACTTTAAATCTAATATGACGGACGCCAGAAAATGGCGGAAGACTAGACCAAAAAGAAAAAAAGAAAAATATAGAAAACACTAAAAAAACGCTTTTATTTTAAAATGAGCTAAAAAGAAAAAAAATTTTTTGAATGTAAAGTTTTTATCGCTTCAGCCAGAATATGGAAAATACCTTTTGAAATGTAAACTAGTGGGATGTTGTGCCTAGAGACTAGCCACTAATTACGCTTTTTCATGGTATCCTTTCTGTTGAATAACACTTCAGACTGGATGACAATATATTAAGTGGAGATTGTGAAGAATCACGAAAACATTCCAACAAATAACTTGAAAAACTAACGCATCTTTAATGTAGATGCTGCTAAAAGAATTTTACTAAAAATTTTTTTTCTCGGGTTTGAATAGACTTATCAATACTTTCGCTAAATTGTTAAAGTATGCGTGCAAATGTGCGAAATTTAGAAGACGAAGTTATAAAAAAATTAAAATATAATTTTATCAGAAACTTGGATGAAAAGCGAATAATAATTTTGTAGATTAGACGAGTATCGTCAAAAAAATATTATACATTTTCCCGTACGAATTGCCATTCTTGAGTAATCGCCGTTTTAAAGATATAAAATACCCATATTCCCTCATTCTCGACTTGTATTCTTCATCAGACGTTCAGTAAATCCTATGTTGGACTACATGGCTAATATTTGGTGGGATTTTTTCCTTAAAATTTGTTTTAATTATTGTATAACGAGCCACAATTCGCTACTAATAATCCCTCCCCTAACAAAGCTTTAGGAAAATAAATATTCACCCAGCAGGCTGGATGATTCTCCTTTGAAAGCTTCACTTCGAAGTTTTAAGCTTCCTACTCCAACGAGCTTTCAAACTATAAAATAAACCGCTTCACCAGGCCAAAATTAGTCTTCCGGCTCGTTCCGGAGAGGTCACGTACACGTTAGTATGTAAGGATTTGTGGATAAATAAAATAGAAATATTATTTTTGTAAGAAGGTGTTTGTTCTCATTGTGTGGACCGAAAGGGTTAAACCGACGTCCCAACTAGTTTTCCATGGGAGTTGAAAGAGGTAAACTTTAACTTTTCATGATTATTATGAAAGTATGATGACGATAGAAGTATGATTCCGCCTTCAGAAAGGAAAACTATGGCTCAAAGCATTTAATTTTATTCGGCAAAGACGATTATTTTTATGTGACAGTTCTATCATTAAGTAGTGCAATGTCGACCAGCAAGATCTGATCAAAACGATAGAAAAAACAAGTAATATAGGATAGAAGGTTTTGTTCCACCGCCACATATTAAATACGACAGCGACAGAACGGTGACTTCGGTGATCGAATAGAAAAGACGAAGGAGCATGCGTCGCAGTGGATTCGAACCACAGACCTCTGAGATGGTAGTCGAGCTCCTTATCACCTAAGCTACCGAAGCATGTGCATTAACAATACATACGGCTAATTGAAGAGGGAAATCGTTCTGGAAAGAGCAAATTACGCACACGGACCCTAATATCATAATTTTGATCATGAACATATTATATACGACAGCGACAGAACGGTGACTTCGGTGATCGAATAGAAAAGACGAAGGAGCATGCGTCGCAGTGGATTCGAACCACAGACCTCTGGGATGGTAGTCGAGCTCCTTTTCGCCTAACCTACCGAAGCATGTGCATTAACAATACATACGGTTAATTGAAGAGGGAAATCGATCTGGAAAGAGCAAATTACGCACCCTAATATCATAATTTTGATCATGAACCAGGTTACTTTTCAAATCACTCTCCTAGTATAAACTATTACACTTTAATGTTAAATTTAACAGCACTCTACAGTATCACGATTTTCTTGAAATAAATTTTCTTATGGATTTAAAAACCTGAGAGCACTTTTTATCTGATACAAAATTTACCATGAAAAAAAAAAACGGTGCACCATTTATTTAAACTAGCAGGATAAAATTTCCATTTTCCTTCGTAAAATGAATAAAAAAACCAGCACTTTAATAAAATTATGAATGCTAAATAATTTCCCATCCTTTATGCAAGTCAGGAACACCCCCTCGTAGCCTGTACTCGTATAATTACTTTGAAAATTTCATAAATTAAGTGGAGATCAAAGCACTTCCTCCATTTGCGAAATAATAAAAAAAAAAACCGGGACTTTTAAAAAATTACGCTGCCACCACGTAAATGCACTTGAACGATAGCAAAAACAATTTCCCCCGGGGGCAATACTTGAGAAGAACTTACCTTCCACCTTGTTGGCTTGCAGCTCTTGAATTAAAACTTCTTCGAAAATTTTCTTTTGGAATGAATGCAAAGAAATTAAACGTCATTTCAAGCACACAGAGATATCTAGACTCTAGCTTTTTCCTAGTTAAGTTATTTTTTTATTTAATTTGCTCCTTTTTGATTTTATTTCCAGGATCAGAGGATGGCCGCAATGTAGAAGGGGGCAATATAAATCCGAATAGCTCTACAATATCCTTCTGGTTTCGCCTGAATAAAGTTATAATCAGGTTATGCAGCACTCACCAATTCAAGAACTTGCAGGTAAGAACGGACGTTGCCGTATATAAAACTAATAATAAAAGTGTCATTCTGTGGAAGAGTCGTTAAAGGACCACTGCTTCTAATTAATTTTTCATTCAATTTCTTTTTCCCCCTGTGTGTGTGGTGGTGTTTCCAGGTTGAGATGCTCTATCAAAGGTACTTCCTGCGGATGAATCAGAGTAACACTACCCACATTTTAGGACTTCTGTTAGTGTTAGTGCTTGCACTAGCCGCAGTACATTTGACCTTTGCAACAGTTAGATTTCAAAGGAGATACTCAAATGACACAAGCCAAGATAGTAATTGGACAGAAAACCATTTCGAAGGATTAAATACAACAGCAGCCTTCAACAGTTCAACTCTTGAAATCGGAAGTCCTTTGGGATTTGTCAAAACGTTAGTGGATTTCACCGGAAATGATTTCGAGGAGTTTCCGTTTACAGCAAAGCAAACTTCGCTAAAAACTAAGGACGTTGGAGGTGTACGTGTAAGACAGAAAAGGCGATACCATACCGTACATAAGCACAGGTTCAAACAAAGGTAAAAACAAAAACTTTATCTAGATATAAAAAAACACCCCCAATTTTTTGTCCCCATTGTAATCGGATATCCGGGTTATTAATAGCTTATAACTTAACTCAACTCCGCATTCAGACTCGATTTCTTACATGATTGCCTTTAATTATTAAGGTCTGTGGTTTGGTCCTACTTGACTAACTTCTTGAGTTTTGGGGGCTAATTACTTTAATGACTTTGTCCTTATCCTGACAGGAAGTCAAAGGAACCTTTACTTAATTCAATTTTTATGTGATCAATGTTTATTATTGATTTTTTTCCCTGTTGATATCTTGATTCTGACAGTTCAGAACCTTCCTCACTTCACATCTAATTAATAATTGATTTATGTATTAGTGCTTAGTAAAGAAGGGGGCTTTTAGTATGCCGTAATCTGTTTTTGGTGTGTGAAAGGTGTACTGTAAGGACCTTTTGTGAACAATAAACGAACTTCAAGTAAAAAGAAAACATTTTTTTTTTTGGGATTTGCACAAAGAAGAGTTTTTTATGAAAGCAGCTAAGATAAACTGTTAATGACAAATTACGGAATTAATTGTATTTTTTCGATTTAAAAGAAAGGATTTCGTTCCTTTACCCCTTCCAATCTTTCTTATATTGCAGACAGGATAATTCAGCATTAACTTCTTCACCCTGATAAACGTCGGATGTTTAATAATTTATTTTACGTATCTAAACATTCTCATGATTGGATCTTGTCAATATTTATATCCAAAGTTACCTCAAGTAAAAGTTTCATCCGAACTTTCTCGAAAACATCGAAAATATTTAAATACAAAATGGCGAACTTCTTCTTGCCTGTGTATGGTCTGCCCAGAGACTGTTTAACACTTACTAAGTTCATGAGAGTTTATCCAGAGTTTAGCCCGAGTTATAAGTCATGGCAACAAACACAGCTAAGAGATTTTGAACTCTACTGAACGCAACGCAAGTTGGTAGGTTGAACTGAGTTCCATCGCCCAACTAAAAACGGTACAATGGCAAAGTAACAAAAAGTGAAAATACGCGCCTCGTTTGGACATCAGAACTCCTCCGAAACGGGTTACCGATATTTATGAAATTTTTTGTGTATATTTGGTTGGTTACCTTTAACCAATAGAAACAGCTGAAAAATCTAAAAAATTGGTAATTTTATTAATTTTCACATTATTTTAATTTCAATAGCTTCATGGCCTTTTTCATTAAATTGAATCATTCATTTAATGAAAATATCAAATTTACGCAGCTGTAAGCAATGTAGTATACTCAATAAACGTTAGATCCATGGCGGCCGTCTCCACCTCGACAGGGGTAACAAATGAAAGGGTTATAAGTAGAATACAAACAGGTTTGGGCTAGGACAGCAAAGTGTGCGGACGTGTGCTGTTCCGGTCCCTGAAGAACGCGCCGAAGAAAAAAAAAACAAAAAGCAAAAAAATTGTGAACGGTGAAAAAAAAAATTGTGGAAACAATAAAAACTAAAAACGTGCACAAAAAACAGTGTCATAAAAAACGAGCGCAGTCTAACGCGAAGGCCCATCACCCTTCACTAGACACGACCGGACCGACGAACGGCGCAAGTAAGTACCCTTGCTCCCTACCCTCTCCCGCAACTCGGTCCTGCAAGTGCCGCGGCTAAAATCTGTCGGTCGATAAAATTTGCCCCGTCTCAAAAGGCATAACACTTTGACGCGGACAAATTTTATTGACTCTGATGGTTGCGGCAAATGTAATGCCGGGAAATATCCCCGAAAACGTGGCGATTGAGCCCGCGCAACCGAAGTCCCGTTACAAGTCAAATTTTGCTATTGATTTTTGTAACATTCGTGGACTTCATGCGAATTTTTCTTTTGTTGAGTGCCACTTATTGACTTATAAACCCCCAATCCTCGAACTTAGTGAAACCCAAATATCACCCGATACTGACTTAGGTCATTACCAGGTGTCGGGGTACACTTTAGTGCACAATCTCTCCCCCCATAGGGGTATTGCCATATTTGTTAGGGATGACGTGGCTTATTGTAAAATATTTTCAAACACGACTTCAGATTTCAACTATCTTTGGGTTAAAATCATATTCCAAAGCCACGTCATATTCTTCTGCTTCCTATACAGAAGTCCTAACATAAGTAACGAAGCCTCCACTTCATCTTTTGATACCATTTCCGAACAAATCTCGGGATTTTTGTCGTCCAATCCTGAGTGTGAAATCATCGTTGCGGGTGATTTCAATGTTCACAACGTTAAATGGCTGACTTACTCAAATGGCACCAGTGTTTCTGGCAAGGACGTCGAGCTCTTTGCAGACGCCAATAATTTGCATCAAATTGTGGATCGTCCCACAAGAGTCCCTGATGTTGCTGATCAAGGAACCTATCTCCTTGATCTTTTTTTAACTTCTCATCCAGCGCGTTACTCTGTTGAAGTTGATTCACCTCTCGGCAATTCGGACCACTCCTTAGTTAGCGCTAGTTTCCCATTCGAATTTCCCACCCCTCCCAAACCAGTTAAAAGAACTGTATGGCATTATGGGAAGGCCAATTGGCTGGGGCTTATTAATTTTTTCCAATCTACTGACTGGAACCAGTGTTTCCGAAACAAAAACGTCAACTCTGCCGCTATCCGTATCTCTAGGATCATACAGGCAGGAATGAATTTGTTCATTCCTCATTCTACCAAATCTGTGAAGGTTAGGCCCAACAGATGGTTTAATCAGGAGTGTATGAATGCAATCAGAAATAAAGAAGCCGCCTTTCGAGCTTACAAGAGCTCCCCTAGTGAATCGCTCCGTGTAGAGTATATAAAACTAAGAAATTCCTGTAAAGTCACCATCAGGAATGTCAAAAATTCATTTGACAACAAGTTGAGAAGTAAACTCTTTAATGCAACCTCAGGTAGCAAGAACTTCTGGTCCTTGGTAAGCTCCATTAAGAAGAATTTCACTTCATCCACAACTCCTTCATTCATCCACGATAAGAAGGTGATAACAGACAGAAAATCCAAGGCCGATTCATTAGCATCTCTGTTTGCTTCCAATTCTTCTTTACCCCAAATTGATATGCTACCCCCGGTTCTCGAGCACAGCGCTCATTTAATGGACAGGGTTTTCTTCAAGACTCGCGAGGTGTACAGGTGCCTCAAGGAGCTCGATATCAATAAATCCACTGGACCCGATAATATACCCCCTACCGTCTTAAAACAATGCGCCTCACCTTTGGCTAAACCTCTGCGCAAACTTTTTGCCCTATCATACTCTTCCGGAGTCTATCCAGACTCTTGGAAACTTGCCCATGTACAGCCAATACCGAAAAAAGGTGACTCCAGCGACCCCTCTAACTACCGCCCAATAGCAATTACTTCTATTCTCTCCAAAACAATGGAGACGATAATCAACAAAAAGCTAATGGGATATCTAGAATCCAACCTACTCATAAACGACAGACAGTATGGCTTCCGACACAGAAGATCCACTGGCGATCTTTTAGTTTGTCTTACAGAACACCTCAGCCGAAGTTTGCATGGATCAGGTGAATCCAGTCTGGTTGCTTTGGATATCTCCAAGGCTTTTGATAGAGTTTGGCACTTAGCCTTGTTAGCTAAACTCAAAGCTATTAGAATCGACTCTCTTTTACAGAAATGGATTGAGAATTTCCTTTCCGGCCGTTCAATTAAGGTAGTATTGGATGGCATCAAATCTGAACCCCACCCTATCTCTGCGGGGGTCCCCCAAGGGTCAATTTTATCACCAGCCCTATTTCTCATTTTTATAAATGATCTACTTTCAATCCCCTCCAACCCACTTCTCAGCTTCGCTGACGACGGTACCCTGCGTTACTCTTACAGCTACGATACAAGACAGACTCATGCCAGATCCTGTCTCGATGATCGTGAAGTAATGTTCAACTCTATAAATAACGACATTGAACTTATTCTAGAGTGGGGAACAAAGAATCGTGTCGAATTCAACCCCTCCAAAACCAAGTACTGTCTTATATCCAAGAAGAAGATCAACACCTCACCATCCTTGTCAGTGGATGGCGTGGAACTAAAGGCCGACCCATCCCTACACATCTTAGGCGTGACATTAGCCAAAGACTTGCGATGGAATGACCACATATTCCAAATCGCCAAACAAGCATCCCAGTGCTTGGGATTTCTTAAGAGGTGCAAGTTCCTACTCCAGCCATCGGCCCGCGCTGTTATTTATAAATCCTACATTCAGCCTCTTCTCGAATATAACTCCCTCGTCTGGGGCGGCGCGTCGATAACCACCTTGGCATGATTAGATAAGGTCCAAAAAAAGGCCCTTAAATTAATTGATGACGACACCGCCTTCTCCACCATCGACCCCTTGAGCCACTGTAGGAATGTAGCAGCACTAACAAAATTTTATCGCTACTATTATAGTGACTGTTCCTCCGAAATAAACGCTCTCCTGCCTCCACGGCAATCTTATAACCGCAACACCAGATTAGCCCACTCGTCTCATTCCCTTTACCTACAACTCCCCCTTTCACGCACTCAACAAGATATGAATTCGTTTGTTAATAGAACAGCTCGACTGTGGAATAATCTCTCTCAGTCAGTATTTCCGAGCTCCTACAACATCCAAGAGTTCAAACGCGGGGTTCATCGCCACCTTCTTCAACACCCCTTCACACCCCCATAACCCTTAACCTATTCCCCCCACTCCCCCATAACCCTTAACCTATTCCCCCCCCCCCGTACTAAGCTTGCTGCTAGACATTGCACCATGACGTGACAAACGACATGACGGACTGGTAGTACAAAGGGTGATTCCTGAGTTTAGCACTGCCACATAAAAAAAAAAAAAAAAAAAAAAACAATAAGAGTACTCAATATACCGTTAGATCCAAGATGTCGGCGGTCTCAGAACCCATAAATCCGTCCTTTGAGGCACTTTGTGTAAAATTCATATCTCGAAAAATACCAAGTCAATGGATGGTTTTTATTGGCTACTATTGTCGTACCGGGTCCTAGCTAGTATATATAAAAATGAATCCCTATTTCCCTTGGTCACGCCATAACATGAGAACGACTTTACCGATTTTATTCATCTTTTTTTTTTCAGGTTTTCTAATACTTTGTAGAATGTTCTTATGGATGTGATCGTGAAGCATCGAGTGTTCAGCATTACAAGGTGTTGGATGTATTCGGTCGAGTTGTAGAAACGCGGTCTAAGGACGAAGTAGACGATATCATCATATCAGCTAAAATCCCCGACCCAATCGCCGATTCAGAACTGCATGAGATGGTCAGAACGCAAATGGGCGGTGTGGCGCTTTGAATTCAAAATCACAACGATACCCACGGCCATTAGTAGCTGAAACGGTAACGGGATGGACAATAATGGCCGGACAATCGTTGTAAATGTGACAGCTCATCGTCAGAGTCGAGGGATTGAGATTGGAAACGAATTCGTTGTGCCGCATTGTCCATTGATGTCTAAACATTGCGAAATCTACAAAGTCAGTTTAACATTTGTGCAAATATGTAACGAAGGACAAAATAACATGGCAGTGTAGTTGGTTCTGCAAATGCCAAAAATGAAATCTACCAATAACAAATGGGTCGACACGTGAACACCAACGAGATGCTCTGGCGTTTATTCTCTTTCCCAATACACGAACGACAGTCCACAGTTGTCCACTTAGCGCGACACCGCGTGTATTTCATCGAAGCAATTGCTGCGAAACAAGTGGTCATCTATCGAATGTTGATGTTATTAAAGTACGTGGCTCAAAATCATTCACATATTTGCGAGCGTTAAATGGTCATCTTTGTCAAACATTTCGAAAGGCGTGTCGGCGTTTGAGCTTATTTGAGAACAATTGCAATGGGACCAAACAATCGCTGACTCCATGGCCAAATCGAATGCGCATCAAATAAGAACGCTATTCGCCATCATTGTGACAACATGCTATCCGTCTCAACCTTTAGTGTTGTGGAAGAATTACAAGCACGACATGTGCGAAGACATATTGCATCGCTTACGAAATTGATTGCACAATCCCGAAATGGCAATGTGTGATGAAATATACAACGAAGGACTGATTGCCATTGAACCGTGAGCATCAATACGACCATGATGCGATGAAAGAAGCGGTGCAATCTAATGTACCACTGCTGAATGATCAACAAAACATGCTTACGAAACAAATCAGTTGATTCCACCAGATGATGTCGTGAATTATCCGACGGAGTTTTTGAATTCCTTGGACATTCCTGGATTTCCACCCCATAATTTGCAGCTCAAAAACGGTTCGGGAGGTTTAAAACTTGATACCGATTTTGATAGAAGCAACATTTCTAAAAGGAAAATATTTGGGATGGAAATGTTTTCATTCCCCCATTTTATTGATTACGACCAATACTCCTTTTGATTTCAAAAGGTTACAATTTCCAGTCCGATTGACATTCCCAATGACAATCAACAGATCACTCGTGTAGATATTAAACAATAGCACCCTGTTGCAAACCATTTTTACTGTCAAAGGTGTAGTTCCCACTTTTAAAAATGAACTTCTTTTTTGAAATCATATTGTAAATCATTTATATCTGAGGCCCGTTCATGCCGTATGCGACTAATTTGTAGAGAAGAACTTCGATCCATACATAAAACTTTAAAACTTTTCTAATGGTCTGGAAAAAGAGCATGGTTTAACGCATTGTTAAACAAAGTGGTGTCGCTATTAGGCTTTAGGAAAATATTCGGAATACCGTCAACAGCTGCAGGGGCGGCCCTTTCATAGGTGTGAATAGTGCACTCGTACCGTGCGCCATTGGACCGGGGCGCTAATTAGGATAAATTTAAAAAAAAATTAAAAAAAAATGCAATTACATGAAGTTACACAAATTCTGTACTAGTACTTCCTCGTGCAAGAAAAAGAGGTGAAATTTGACTTGCCCTCGAATAGGAACTTACCGAGATTATTTTTTCGAGATTTTCAAATAATTTCTGCGCAATTTAATTATTCTACTCAAAAAGTTAAGGAAGAGAGGCAAAAGTAAAAATTTCAGAAGAGCAATCCACCAAGTGAGGGAAAAATCTCTCATGATGTTCTCAAAGGACGCCGCATTTTTTCTATGGAAAATGGCTTTCAGATAATTTTCTTGAATTGAATTTTGCAGGTTGATAGTTTTCAACATGTAGATCAAAAGCCTGAATGGGTTCAAAGCTACTTATTTCTGAATGTAAAATAATTTATTTTTGTAGTGCAGTCAACGGCTACCCAAAGCAACCCCTCCTTTGATCCTTCAACTAACGACCATCCAACTAGTCCCCTAGCACGACCCCAACCCCCACCACCACCCACTCTATAGATTTTTCTGATTACTGAATTACCAGGTAGGCAACCAATGACCCTTCAGCCTCTGACTATCTTACCCTCATGTAGATCAAAAGTCTCCCCTCTCTTTGTGATCTCCCCGCCCCCAAAACCCCCGACCATCCATCCCCATCCCCCAAAGTCTGCTCCGAAGAAGATAGGGGATGGATTTAACTGATCATGAGTACTGGCGAACCAACATCTTTTTAATCTCAAACAACCATTGTCCACGACCCTTGACCGCCCGAGCATTTACCGCCTTATTCTGCAGCTGATATTTTATATTCCACAAAAGACTTTTTGATAAATTTACGAACAGAAATAACATTTCAAGAATTTATTGGAAACTCAAAGCAAATGGTTACCAAATTTGAAATGCCATATGTATCCGTCCTTGCGATGCAGATGAAAGAAGCTATTTTTTATATGATTTGATGATGGGGCGCAATATTGCCTACTGCACCGGGCGCAAAAAAAAACACGCGCCCGCCCTGAACACCTTTGACTTCTTACTGTATAACTGATGAAAAATTAGCATGAGTTCGATTTTCGAATGAAACCGGAGTTCGCTTGTGTCTCTGGGATATCATTCACTGGGCAGTCTTCATTGAATTCGAGAATTTCTCGATTCTCGGTTTTCCAAGCTTCGATTTCATTGGATATTCTAAAGTGATTCAGCAAGCCCTAATCTCAAGGTCAGTATTCGCGTGAACAGAAGTGTTCACGGAATAAATTCCTTGGTAATAACTCTCCACAAATCCACACCCCTTTCTCTAGAATACTTTCCATGTACATACTTTCAACAAAGAAGCAGCAAAGCATTTTTTTTATTCAGAAACCGAGCAAAGCATTTTTTTTATTCAGAAACCGGCTTCCGGTGTATGGAAGGGGAATAATGACATCTAAAAAAAGGATTTCCTACAACCTTAAACCACAGCAGATTTTCGAAATATCTGCGAGATTTTGAAATTTCACCCACGGCGAATTCGAATGTAAAATCATATCCTTCACCATTCATAATTTTGTCCGGGATAATCTGTAGCCATAGCCGACACCCAAAAAGTGTTCATCTTAACAAAAGACAATTTTTTGGTATAACAATTTGGGATCTTTCTATGGATGGATAAAAAAAATCGGGATGTGTTCGACATGCAATCTTAAACCTCACAAACAAATATTAACTGATAATAGTATGGGTTTTTAGGTAGCTGCTCACTGCCACCCACATTTTTATCATACTTTCTACTCACCTCCTAATAATATTTTTTATTTATGGCATTTGACACCAAATCATATGCACATTCTATCAGAAAATGGAATGGAAGATTCAAAATCCAAAGTGCATCGTGAATGCAAATCTGAAAACTATAAAACTGTTATACATATATAGTAGTATTTTCCAACTACTTGACTTTAATGGCAAACTACGGCGAAAAAATCAATTGAGTTTCCTTTTAGAGTCCTCTAAATATATTTCCCATTTCTGCAATACGAAGGAAGACCTATCCCCTCTCAATATATCAATATTTCATGGTAGAAAACTTATGAATACTTTATATTATTAACTCAATCGTGAATTTGCAAATCTTTCCAGATCAAGACGCCATCTTGAGCACAAAAGGAAGACTGACAACAACAACAACAACGATGACAACGTCATTGAATCCCTGTCCACCGAAGTGGAGAAAATTGATTCTGGTGTAGTAAACGTGGAGCAGGAACTTCTCAACAACACTTCCATTAAGAATATAGACAGGAGCGACTTTGGTGGAATTGAATCGTTTACTATTCCTGACAACGTAGTGGCACTACTCTTTGTCCTGGGAATTTGTGCAGCTGTTTATGCCTGTTTGTATCCATCTTATTTTTTTCAAGATGAGCTTATCAACATCATTTCAGGCTTGTAATGAATTTTTTCCCCTTTGCAGGTCTTCTTGTGGTCCTGTCGAAGCCAGCTATGAATGAAATTTTCCTCGTCCTAGTTTCATATATCATCATTGGTACATTTTTAGCTATGGAGATTGCGGTAGCCTACGCCACAATGCCCAGGTAAATCCTTTTTGTATATATGTATGTATTTTGTGTATAGTCGTGTACAGTCGTGTTCTACCATTTTTTGGTAGAAATTGTGGTAAATACCTTTTCATATATATTTTGAAAGGAGGTTTGAAGTTGCTAAATGGTAGAGGCTTTAAGCAAAATATACACAAACTGCTCGTTGTAGGGATTTTATTTGATAATTTCAGTGAATACTTTGAAAATAAAAAAGTAATTTCAATATAAACTAAAATTTAGGGGGGCTACAGAATATTATAAAAATCGATTCGGTGGTGTAATATGAAATATTAATTAATCCAAATTTTAAAAATTGGTGATGTGAAAAGTATTTTTCATAAAAGTTACTTTTAAAATAATTGGAAGTTTTTAAAAAGCCACAATCATTAAAAAAAATTAAATCCTCATTTACATTACGGCTTTAATTTGATTCATGGTATTTCATTTCAATTTACCAAACCAATGAAAGTCCGTTGATGATTGATGAATATAAATGATCCATCATGGTTTTTCACGTATTTTTTTCCAAGTAATTTGCTACAAACAAGATTAGTTTATACTCTTTAATTAAAGCACTATTTGTATAGACCAGGAGTGATCAAACCGGAGCTCGCTGTATAACATTTTGCTGCTCATGAGATTCACCACGAATTAACAAAATATTTTATGCTAAAACAAAAAAAGAAAAAAAAATATTACTATTTGTTTCTCAATTAGAAAATATTAATATTGAATGTTTTCTGTTTTTAAAAAACTTTGATATATCGGAATTTAACAATTATTCCAAATATGTTAAAGGAATAAGAAAACTCATAACTAGGTAGTAGAAGTAGTATAGCAAGACCGGTTCTGCACCATTTTCTATTTTCATGCGTCTATCAGTATATGACTGTGTCATTCCGCGGCGAAAGCTTTTTACAATTTTGCAACATCAGCTTTTATGAATAAGGTTCATGTATTCGCTACGGTGAAAGCTTTTTTTTTATAGGAGAAATTTTGATTGAGGAAAAGCTCTTATAAAAATCCTCGGATAACCTGTAATCGCAATCCATCCCGTACAACCAAACATTCTGCATTAAAATCTTGCGTCGTATCATTGTGGGTGGCAGAAGTCCCATTGGGTCAAATAATTTGGGGATTTGTGATAAGAGGTCTTGTTTCGTGACGAACTCAGCATTAGCAAATTATGCGTTCTCTACATACTGTTTTAGGACACCACTGTTTTAAGGCCCTTTTTGAAGTCAAAATTACGTATCTTGCTCAGCTCCTGGTCTGCCAGTGTAATAGCCTTGATCAATTCAGAATCGCTTGTGGTCCATTTTAGTAAATTAAATCCGTCTAGCTGCATCAAACGTATCAGATATTGTTGCTCCTGATAGATCGTCATCGATGTAGACATATGACTCAACTATCATCGATGCTCTTGGGAAGTCTTAACGTTTATTGACAGCTTATTGATGCATTGGTCTTTCCTTTTGCGACACTTTCATTTATGCCACTGAAACTTCACTTTCTTGAACTCAACAACTTGTCACGCCACATGACTCAACCTTTAACACAGGGTCCTAAGGCGATCAATCAATGAATCAATCAATTCGAACTATCACTTGGCAGTTAGTAGGCCGTGGAGGGGATCAAGGTGAAGTTTGAGCGATTGAGCGAAAGTAGAATCGGTTTCTATTTTGCAGTCTATTGATTGGAAAATGTTTGTGTTTATGGGACTGTGAAATTTAAAGTATTTAAATTAGATTTCAGTTAACGTTATTTTTTGACAGATTTGTCACTTCATTACCCACACACACAAAGTTTTACACAAATTGTTAAGTGAAGCCGAAACACACGAGCCTACGAGTTGCTCTAAAACTTTGTAATTTTACTCACAATGTGTTGCATCAATACAATGACTAGTGTATCATCCGCCTAAGACCACCTATTCGTCTGCAAGATCAAGCCTTATATAAACCGCCACACACACAGGTTTTATGCATTCAATTACATAATTTTTTTTTTTTTTTTTTTATGTGACACACTAGAGACTTAGGGAAGGCCCCTTTGTACTGTCGACCATGTATTTATTTTTGAAATGTCGAACAGCAGCTCTAGTCGGAAGATAGAGAGAGAAGTGAAGGAAAGAACTGTCACAACCTTAGCTGCGGTATTTTTATTTCACCTACTCCCAACCATTTCAATTATATTTTAATTAATAAAGTTTAACCATGGTAACTTAATGCACAAATCTTATTTCCGAATTAAAAATACAAACTTTTTTTCCTTATATGATGTTACCTTAGAGGCGGCCATATATACTGGTGCCGTAGTAAAAGGTGAAATTGTGTACTTTTAAGACCTTGTCGATAAAATATTGAAAAGGTTAAGTTGCGTTGGTGAGTCCGAACGACCAAATGATTAATTCACACAACCCGAATGGAGTGATCAAAAAGGGGTGGCGCATACATTTGATGAAGGCCTGACTATCCTTTCACATATTTTTAACATTCTCAAACATCATTCCTTGAGTTAAAGCTATGTTAAAGGGTTGCGGCATCGGTTGTGGTAGTAGCCTTGGATGTGAGTTTTATTCTGGATGTGGGCTTTTGAGTGGTGGTGTGAGCTTTTGGAAACTTCTCAGTGTGCAGGGTGAGCTTTCGCGTTTGAATGGGTTAGTTGCTACCTTGTGTTGTTATCTTTAATAGAGAATATCACGAACATAAATTTTGAAAGAAAAAAACCAAGTTACCGAGATAAAAGCAAGAACTATAAATTTTCACCCTTTTAAACAAAACTGGAAGTCCTGCGAAAACAATTGTTATTCCCTTTTTGCTAGAACGTTACTGTCTCTCTGACAAAAGTCTACGTACTGGTTCTGTACAGGGTGAACCTTGCATTATGGTATCCTATTTCTACCTCGGAATGTCATTTCGATATTCCCTTTCACGATCTTGTGAAATTCGTTGCCTCCTCCCATTGTCGTTATCGGGATCGTGGTGCTTCGTGTAGGACTGGCGAGTGTGTCGAAGTTCGTTATAATCAATTAGTATCCTATTCCTGTAGTCAAGAAGTAAATGTTACTCGTGCAAGAAGTCGTTACCTATAATTGATTCTGACACTTCGGCTACTATAAAAGTCCATGTTAGTAGTGGTCTTCTTAGTCCGAAGGTCATTTTCAATTCCCGTGATTCCGCTAGAGAGGTATGCACGTTTCTGTTACAAATATATATATGAATGTATATTCGCAAGCGACTATTCCAAACGCGAGTGCCGCTTTACTAAGCAGTCCCCCAACTAAGTACTCATCAAGCGCAATGCTACTTGACCTACGCAATGGAACGGGTACGGGTCTATTGAATATGCTATTAGCACCCTTTATCACAAAGATAATTGTTCTTTCTTCATCCTACACAATTTCTTAAAGCTCCAAGTATGCTTCTTTTAGTCTAATGAACGTACCGCGCTTCGTTTGCACTATTCCGTGCACTTTTTATTGTTACGTGCCAGTAACCGGCTACTTTTGGAAAAGTAGAATTTTTACGCCTTATACCCAGCCTCAGTTGGATGTTTTTACCATATGTAAAAAGCGTTATGACGCTATGCGTGCCTGTTTCAGACTAAGAACGAGCAGGTCTTATTTTTACTCGGGTAGTACACGCTTTCGCTCCACTGTGCTGTTTTCGACTGGCTGTGACTTCCAGTTAAGTCCAACCTGTCTCGGAATTTCAATCCCTCGTCAAAGCTTTGAGAGACTTTTACAGTTCGATCTCTGCTCGATCCACGCTTGTTTCTTCTTTTGGACAGCTCGTGGCATTGGATTCAGGTGAAGATCAACCACATATAAATTATATTCTTAGATCATCCTCTACCAAAAATTGTCTCAAAATCAATCCAAAACGCCTTTTTCCACAGTTTACCAATATTTAGACCCACATCGAATACTGAATTCCTCCCAGAATAAATAATGCCATTCCACACTAAGGACCCAATCTGATTACCCCAAATCTTATTTTATGTTTGTACCCTCAATCCATTTGGAAAACGACCTTCGGCCTACCACCATCCACATTGACCAGACACAGGCCTTTATCCACCCAATCATCCAGATTGTTATTGGTGTTTTACCGCTCAACCTTTAATCTAACAAAAAAAAAAATATGTGAAAAAACCACACTCAATCATGTCAACCCATCAAACACCTTTTTATTAAATTAAAATAAACACTGGCGTCCCCATGAAGCGATAGGAGGGTTCTTGCCGTTGATTTTACGCCCTTAGAGAATTTAATTTCCAGAATTTCATTTAAAAAGGATATTTTTAAAGCGCATCCATAATTGACAGGAAGGCTTTCAACGGAAGCGGATGTTGCCTCATTTATGTTTACATGACTTATACAATGCTGCCAGTGAGGCTGCGGGAGGCAATGATTGGAGGAGTCATCCTTTCCTTAGCACATGTCTACGTCGCCTTCAACAGCGGCGATAGCATAGAGTGGGAACAGGTAAAATATTCCATAAAAGGTTGAACTTTATTGAAGATATAAAATTTCTTTTTCTCTTTTTTTTTGTTGTTATCTCCATGCAGACATGGTGTTCCATTATAGCTTTACTTTGTACAAATCTGGCGGGAATATTCACCCATTGGCCAAAGGAGAAAGCGCAGCGAAAGGCTTTCATTGAGACCAGGCAATGCATTGAGGCCAGATTGAGGACACAAAGGGAAAATCAACAGCAGGTAATTTCCTTTCTGGCTTAAAGCAGCAAATCCCATCTTGTATCTTTCCTTTATTTGATTTACTTTCTCATTCTCTGCTTGCTTAAAAGGAGCGGCTTCTGCTGTCGGTGCTCCCCCGCCATGTGGCCATGGAGATGAAGGATGACATTGCAGGGCAGCCACGAGAAGCTCAATTTCATAAAATTTATATACAACGACACGAGAACGTCAGGTTAGTATTTCTGGACTCGTTGCGAGTTTAATGTTTCCATTTGATCCACCTGGGAAAATAAGGAATTAATTAAAAATAACATCGATTTACGTTTTCTCCTCCAACCCGAACAAACATCCATTACAAGCTGCTACGTCTCCTGCAGAATGAGTTGATTTGTTTACATTGGAGGTCGGTGCTATCTTGATTTCAAGGATGGTCTCAAAGTTTCAGATTTGTTCCCAATTAGCTAAGAGGATTGATTTTCCATAATTTTAAACTGCAGCATTTGTTTAGAGTTGAGCCGGACTTACAAGAGGAAGTTCATTTGCCCCGTACACGATAGTAAATTGTAGTGAGGCCTCAACTTTTTGAAATGTCCCGGTTAAAAAATAATGTACTACTGAGATATCAGCGTGTATCGTGCGATTGTAAATTACGAAGTGGAGAGACTTTTCTTATTTCTTTTGCGACAGTAAAAAACTCCAATTTGAACAACGCCGAGGTAAGATTATAATAAACACGAACTCCATAGACATTTTCTTACTGCTTTTGCGGCAGTAAAATATCCAATTTAAACCGAGCCGTGGTGAGATTGTTAATACGAACAGGAGAGAAATTTCTTACATATTTGGAGGGAGTGAAATATTTTACTAAAGAGACAGTTTTTACATTTTTTGAGAGAGTTAAATTTTGTACTGAAAAGACAATTCTTACATTTTTCGAGGGAGGTAAATTTGGTACTGAAGAGACAACTCTCACATTTTTCGAGGGAGTTCTGTACTCGAGAGACATCTCTTACTTCTTTTTAGGCGAGGTGCGATTTTAAAATAGAAATATACTTTCTGGAGGCATAGCTTGCATACCTCCTCTGGGTCAGTTTAATGCATAAGAGATTCAAACCCGTGATTTTGAAGCCATGCCAGTATCTACAACTACAACATTGCCTCCGATTTCGGAGCTGCAGTCTAGTATTTGGGATGACTTTGATAAGCAGGTGTATAACTTAATAAAAATCACAAATCAAACAACTGAAGCCATAGGTAAATATCTTGTAGAACCACTCTTGCTAAGATACAAAGACCCAACAAGGCGGCGGTATTCGAGAAAAGGTCAATATCCTAGACACTATCAACTTTTCAAACCAAGACTGTGCAGCGTTGCAACTTTTGTGCCTCTTTTCTAAAGCGGGTCAAGTTCGGAAGAAAGAAGAAATAGGTTAAGTCTATCTATAACAAATAAAATATTTTCGTGTTATTTTCAATTTTAGTGAGTTTTCCTTATACAGTTTACATAAATTTTTTAGAATATTTTGGTAATTAACATTCATAGGCACGATAATTAATATTCCCATTTATTCAGTAATCTTTTATGTATCCCTTCTTTCGCAAACGCAATAGATCTACCCGCATCGCAACATTTGAGCCGTTCACTACCTAGCTAGCTAGCTAGCCAGCGAGCTAGCCAGGGCCGGCGTTTGCCTTTTTTGCGCCCGGTGCAATATGCCAACATTGCGCCCCCATCAGCTGTTCATTGTTTGCTCGCAGTGGCAAACAATGGAAAAAGACACAAACACTCTATGTAGTTCCTTTAATACATATATGGAAATTAAGGCATCGGAACACTTTTTCACTTTTTTTTCTGAAATTGCGCCCGGTGCAAATGCACCAATTGCACCTATAAAAGCGCCCCAACCTTTGTCCAATTCGGATTTGCTTCGCGATCTTGCTGTTGCGCTGAGTTTGCTTGCGCATTAACTTCACAAAACTCTCCCTCGTTCTTTTTAATGCTCCAGAATGTTTTTCGGTATTAGCTGCACTTCCCTAACTATTTCCAGCACAATCCTGGGCCCAAAAATCTATAGTATTATTAACTCGAATCTCCATAATAGAGGTCTCTAAGTCGTTCTCCGAGCCTCCATATTTCAAGAGATAATAGGTGGTCCCTGCAGAGTCCACCTTAACAGCCTTCCCGGACATATAAGGAGCTTTCAACAGCTTCAGAATAGAGGTGGCCCAGGTATTTCTCCCTGAATTAGAGAACTATAATGGTACGACTAGTACGTATTACTAAAAATCAAGAAATATGGCACCGTGCCAGCCAAGATACAGATCAGGGGAACGAATTGGAATTGGATTGGCCACACTTTGCAGAAGACAATGAAAAAAGGCACAGACACTCTTTGCAGTTCCTTTAATAACTATGACAATGAAGACACGGGAACATTTTAATTTTTTTTTTCGCAGTTTTAAATTTTTTTTAAATCTTAATTTCTGAAATTGCGCCCGGTGCAAGTGCACCGTTTGCACCTATGCAAGCGCCGCCCCTTGGGCTGGCAATACAATGGCACCTCGCCTCATTTTAAGTGCTTCACTATGAATAAAACACTTGTTAAAAAATAACAATTAAGAAAAAATAAAGCCTTTCATAATAAAGCTAATTTGAAACGTCTTACTAGACTTTTCCTGGAACTTGTTAAATTCTTCTTAAATCAAAAACACAAATTCTTGGCTGTTCTAGGAATTTGCTTAAATATAACATTTTCGGGAAATTTGCTATTTGCTCGTGTTTTGCGTATTGTTAAAATCGAGAAAACATTCTTAAGAATGACAACAAACGTAAACCTAAAAGAAAACAGGTACTTTAGAGACTTTCAAAGAAATTCCTTGGGTGGGATTTAGAGAAGCATTCCCACCCTACACCTGGATACGAAATTAGCACAGATAGGCTCTGGTATGAAAAAATCGATCTTTATCACAATCAACCTTCGCAATATTTTATAATTAAGACGATTTTTTCGTGGAATCATATTTAATCCTTGGGAGAGAGGGAGTTTGCAAAATACGGAATTGTTTGCTTCGTTTTTTGCTATTTTAATCAGTGACATGAAAGATTTGTTTTTTGGTTAAATTTTATGTTAAATTCATGCATTTTTGTAATTAATTCTATTTCTCAGAAGATGTATTTTATTTAAGATTTTACAGAATAGTCTAAATTTATAAGTATTAATTAAAAAAACCATCAAAAATTAAAATTATAAAAATCAAATCTAATCTAAAATCTGAAGTTGCCCAGCCTCTGTTTGCATAACCTAATGTATCGAATAGGGAATCCAATCCCGCATCAAAATCGCAATGCCGCAAGCTTACGGAATCGAAGTCAACAATCCCGCGGATTCGCGGGATTTGCGGAACTACACAAAGAAACCAGATATTGTAGGGTGACTTGACATTTACTGTATTTCCATGAACTGGAATAGAGTTGTAGTGACCGCGTAAACTTAATTACCAAGTTTACGCAAAGTCACACAACAGCCTCCCACACAATAAACACGATCAGTCGGAACACTCCATCGATCACCGAACTCAAAGTTCAGTGATCTTACCGTTTTCCGTTATACCCCCATCGTGTTTATCGTAGATCCAATTTCCGGCATCTCTCTATTTTTTCCCTCGTGTGTGTCAACACAAAGTCGGTTCTCCCGCGTCCTAAGAGAAAACTTAATTCGCATTTATTGTGCAACTTTATACATTTTATAATAAGTTATAAACATTGTAGTTTAAAATAAGAATGAATATTTAGAATAATAAAAGTTAACTAAAAAACCTAAAAACAAAAAGTGTTGTTCTAATTACACCACCGTGTGGTCAGACGGTGGCTAAAGAGTATACGTTGAGTTTACAGAAAGCTTTTCCCCTCAAGTTAACTGGATGACGGTTCTGAGTTGGTGTTACAGATCAATAATTTTACATCGTGTCTCCGTTGGTACTATATGCAATAAACGCACTTATACAAACCCATATGCAAAACCCGGTTTAAGCCGTCGTGATTTTTCTTGGATTTAACACTCAACCCGCGTTTCCATTGGCGCTTACTCTGAATTAACCCAGGGTAAAATCTACATGTTCAGATACACGCACATAAATATACTTAGACACTTTTGAGGTAATGCTGTATTGCTTAGTAGGCAGATATCTTCAACTAACGAATTTAAATATTTTGTGGAGTGTAAGGCCTCAATTATACCGGACGCAACGGAAAGCAACGAAACGGACAGTGAACGGAATGGAATTTTGCTGGTTATACTGACGAAATCGAACGTATGCAAATTAAATTTGTACTTCCTAATTTTTCGGCAAGGTTTTGCCCAATTTTGAACTTATGGTTAAAATTAAACTTGAATCCGTTCCGTTGCGTCCAGTATAACCACTTAAATATAATTTCTCTATATTGAAACTCATTTTGACACCTTTCAAGCCGGTCTGTTGCGACCCGTTGCGTCCAGTATAATTGAGGCTTGAGGCTTTTCGCACAGGATTCTACTGGTTTGAAATCCCAATTTCAAACTGGTTTCACGATGATATCGCGCAAAATCAATTAGGAATCAGAATGATGCTTTTGTCCACACATGAGCACAACTGATTTTGGAACAGTCGGTGTTCTGTGTCCACATAGTTTTCAAAGCTTTTAGGAAAATTTCAAGTTGTTCAAATAAAATGCAACCACGTAACGGATATCGCTTCTGACCGGCAAGAACAGTCGCGTGCGAGCAGTTCAAACAAGTTTCAAATCGGTATCGTTTCTGTCGACCCGTGCATGGATTCTCACTTCCATAAACGGGCAAGATGGCGAAACAGATGCGTGTGCAACTGGAATTGCAAATCAGTCGACGCGTGTCCGGAAGGCCTAAATCTATCCTACTCTTAAATATTTCTCTATTAAGTCCGGGTTCTTATAAGAGGTGCTTTTATTGCCCAAATCCCGCAAATCCCGAGGATCAGTGCGGGATCCCGCGATTGAGGGATTGGATTCCCAAGCTATCGAATGCTACGTGGTCCATCTTTTCTTCTTTACGCTCCTTTAATCCCTGATGGGACAGAGGGCGGAAACAGTTGCCCTCCAGCGGAATCCGTTTTGCACGACAGCTCTCAGCTCCGACCAGGATCTCCCAGTTGTTGCCGCTTCTGCTAATAGGGTTCTCCTCCACGTTGTTCCAGGTCTTCCGACTCGACGGAATCCTTGCGGATTGCAGTCATGGGCCTGTTTGTCTAGATTATCGTTTTCTCGTCACAATGTGTGGCGAACCCAATTCCATTTTCTTCGCGTGATTTGGTGGTCTATAGTTTCTCGGCCGCCACGGCGCTATAGCTCTTCGTTTGAAATTCTATCTCGGCAGCGGATTTTTAGGTTACGACGTAGGCAGGGCCGGCGCTTGGGGTTTTTGCGCCCGGTGCACTTTATCATATTGCGCCCCATAACCTGTGAAGGACAATGGAAAAAGACCCAAACACTAGTTAGCTAGTTTGCGCAAAATTTAAGATTGCACCATAATAAAGCATATAAGATAAAAAAAGATTACATAAATAGGAAGTTTTACATGGGTCTACATCCAACCACCAAAATTCTGCTGAAAACAACGTTTGCGGAGCAGGGGGTAGGCAAGGACAATGGGGCGGGCAGATTTTCTAAACCTTTGAATTCTTTCACGGAGTTTTTGAATCAACTTTTATGGCAGCTGTGTGGTTGTTGTTGATTTTTGTCTCCCTTTTGCTAGGAAAAGAAAAGAAAGGAAATGGCAGAAGGAATAATAATATTAAAAGCAACAGCAACAAGCTAAAGCATTCTAGCGCATAGTTTGTTGGAAAAGTTGGCTCTTTTGAAAACCCATGCGATCATTCATCGAATTTCAAAAGGGAATTGACGATTACATTCAATTTTTGTTGGTTGGCCCGTGTGAAACTGGCCATATTAATTTGTTAGACAGCAATACCACCGGCTTCACCGGCCAAACTGCGCAAGTTCGAGCAAATAATTTTCACTTCACTTTTTGCCTGAGCTTCCATGCAGTTTCACATATTGAACTCAGGAAAAATAAAGCCTGAATTCGCCCAACAGAACTTGAAATTGGGATTGAAAATTGCTCAAAAGAGAATAATCTTTTATTCCAGGAATATCATTCCAGTGAGCTTTTTGCATTTCTAACTTCTGGCGAAAAAGCAACAACAATTTCAAGCATGAACTGAACATGCCAGCCGGCGAAACCATTTATGCAGATTGAATTTAACTTTAATGAACTGAGGCCTTTGAAGCCGGGGGTTTAAAGGTACAAACAAAAAAAAACAACTCAAGAGGATTTCTCGCCACAAGGAGTTTTGCTCTCCTCATTTCGTTCATTTACCTCTTTTAACAATACTTTAAACAGAATTTAAAAGTGCAGCAACTGCACCCTCATGAGAAAGTACAGGGACAAAAATTGGATAAATTTGTGTAATTTCTTGCACCCGTGAGAATACTTTTCAATTTTCCCCAAAGTTCTAATTTTTTTTAAATCTTAATTTCTGAAATTGCGCCCGGTGCAAGTGCCCCATTCGCACCTATGAAAGCGCCACCCCTGAACACGGGCATCTGTTCATGAAGACTAATAGGCGCCCTGTGATGAATTAGATAACTTTCCATGTTTCGCAACCGTACAAAATAGCTGCCTTAACGTTGGAGTTGAACAGCCGCAATATGCTGTTAGTTGAGATCTGTGTTGATCTCCATATGCGGAACAGGCATGCATATGCACCTCGTGCTTTATTTATTCTGGAACTGACCTATATGGAATTGGTCGTTACAAAATTTGGTCGTGAGATTTCGGCTCCTACATGGATTCTTCAACCGCTTTATCTATTCAAAACTTACTAACGGCTTGGTGACTGAACCTTGTAAAACTTCCCTAATGCGAGAATGACCTTATCACTTGTCAATCCGAGTTTCACCCTACATTCAATGTTCGATCGGGTTCTAACCACAAATTTTCTATTCCACAAAAAATTACGTTTTCATATATTAAATATTAAAAAAAAAATCCACCTAAATTAATAACCAACCCAAAGCCATACAATTAATTTATTATTTTAAAAAAAATTTCAGCATTTTATTTGCCGACATTTGCGGTTTCACAAGTTTATCTGACCAATGTACAGCAGAAGAGCTTGTCAGATTATTAAACGAATTGTTCGCCAGGTAAACAGCAACAGTCCCTATTATGAGAGAAAATATTTAATAATACATATTTACTAAAAAAACAAATCCAGGTTTGATAGATTAGCAGCAGAACATCATTGCTTACGGATAAAGCTCCTAGGCGATTGTTACTATTGCGTATCAGGACTGCCTGAACCACGTCCAGATCATGCACATTGTGCGGTCGAAATGGGTCTAGACATGATTGATGCAATTGCGTAAAACAAAACAAACGCATTTCATAAAAAATTATAATATAACTTAACATTAAATTTTCCTTAGGTTAGTACGAGAAGTCATGGCAGTTAATGTAAATATGAGAGTTGGAATTCACACAGGACGAGTTCATTGTGGCGTCCTGGGGCTTGTTAAGTGGCAATTTGATGTGTGGTCGAACGATGTAACCCTGGCTAATCACATGGAAAGTGGTGGAATACCAGGGTGGAGATTTTCAATTATATATGCAAATTTTTGAATACTAAACAATTTCATTTCTAGACGAGTTCATATAACAAAAGAAACATTAAAGTGTTTAGACGGTGACTATGAGGTAGAGGAAGGACAAGGCTGTGAAAGAAATTCATATCTTAAAGACCACCAAATAGAAACATATTTAATTGTTCCAGGGGATACCTATCGACCAGTAAATATACAAATATACAAAAAAAATAATCAATTAACATTAATTAAAAATTCTTTACTAAGAATAAAAAATCCCACAATCATTTGTCAATTAATGGAAACATATCTAAGGAGCTTCGGATGATGGGGCATGGATCACAAAAAAACGCTTCAAAGTATTTTTTAATTAAAATAATTTCAAAATGCCGAAATAAATAAAATTTAGAAAAAAAAATTCTAAAATTAATTTCAGGTTAGGTTTCACAGACGCTTCAGAAGTTAACAAGGATCCAGAGGATGAAGTTAATGACTATCTTATGAGGGCAATCGATGCAAGGAGTATAGACCATTTAAGGTCGGAACATTGTAAATCAGTATTGTTATCATTTAAGGATTCTAGCTTAGAAAAAAAGGTAATAAAATAATTAGTTAGTTATTAAGAATAAAAGTGTTAATTCCTTGCCTTTTTTCCAGTACACATCAGAACCAGATAAAATGCTCACATTGTATTTTTACTGTAGCTTTCTCATTTTACTTGGAGTGATTTTCATGCGCCTAATAGTTTATAAGCAGTAGGTTAAATTTGTCGATTAAGGAATTCTAAAATTTTATTTTTTGTATATTTCTTTTGTTGCAGAAACTACTTTAATTATATTTCAGCTAGTGCAGTTATCGTTCTGCTTCTAGTTATAGTGTTCCTGGTTGGATCTCATGAATTCAACTTAAAGGTAATAATAAAATACGAATTATAAGTCGTCTGTGTGTTTGCAAAACCATATAACTTCTCTTATTCCATTCTTTACGCATTTGTCGCATTTTCGAGTGTGATTCCAGCATCTACGGTTTGCATCAGAGTTTAAAAGTGGCCCAAGGCATACCAACTCTTTCCTTTCCTGGAAGCAGAGTAGCGGTCGTGCCTTTCCTAGCTAGTTCGTCAGATTTACAAAATACCTCTATATTTCGCACACCCACACGAAGAGGGTCTTGAACTGTTGAGCCAGCTCCTTAAGAGATTTTCGACATTCAGAGGTAGTTCTAGAGCTGTATGTTCAAGCACGCAAGGCTTTCAGAGCTGCTTGGCTATCTAAGAAGATGTAGAGAGTCCGATTCCTGTAGTCTTGCCGATTGATTAGTAGAACAGCTTCATGTATTGCAAGAACCTCCGCTTGGTATACACCACAGTGATCGGGTAGTCGGAAGGAGACTTCAATCTCAAGCTCTGGGAAAAGGACTCCTTCTCCTACTTGGCGTTCGAGTTTAGAGCCATCAGTAAGTTTTCGGCACCCTGAAAACAGTGTAGCCTGTTTCTCCATTCACAATGTAAAAGGATATGGACTCCGTAGTTCCTCGTAAAGTTAATCTCGGGTAAGCAGAAGTCGGTTTTTGTGGGCATGGTAACAGAGCTCAGCACCTTCGTTTGTCCTCCCCTGATTCCGGCCCAAAAACCAGACAATTTTATTCTAAGGGCTGCGATGGTTGCGCCTTCACGTGATGATTGTCAAGTCAAAAAACTGCATTACGATGCTCCAATACGGCATATCATTGATTGAATGAGCACTTTCGCCAGCGTCTTCGAAAAAAATAGTTTTATGAGTTCCTCTCCAGCCTATAATCCCCACCGAACAGTGACAAGTTTTGGGATGTATGTATTTTATTCTCATGTGACCCATGTGGGTTTTTGTCACTCCAACTACGAAATTTCTAGTTTACATAGATGATTTTTCGAAAAACTCACCGTTCACTTATCCTTTTTCAATTACCCAATTAATGAGCTCTCTTTACAGTGCATGATCTGTAGACTTGAGTTATTGAGTATTGGGCACAAATCTTTCGTAAGAATACCTTGCAATGAACACGATGTTGAATAAATGTTCCTGCCAGTGGCGCAACAGCTGCAAATTTAAGGGGAGGGGGGTTGTGGGGTCCACCAAAAATTCAAACCAACAAAAGTTTGAACGTGATAAAAGCGCGATACCGTTGAGTTTTGAAAATATTAGAAAAGAATTGCGAAACTTAAAAATTTTCATGTTCTGCAGTATTTGATGCCCAAAAGTAAAAATACGGCTCGTGTAAAAAATTAATCAGTCAATTAAATTACCAACTGTTTTTAAATTCTTGGTTTTAAATTCTTTGTTTTTTTTTTTTTTTTTTTTTTTTAAGGCCTTGCCTCATTTGCCCCTCGTCATAAGGAATACCCCATTTAGGAAAAATCGCTGCTCCTCGATTCCGAGTGGAAAAGAGAGGCCGAAAAAGTTTAGAATTTAGGCGAGGATATGAGAGCAGTATCAGCGCCGGTGTCGAAAACTTTATATTTTTAAACGCGAGTGTACTTTTACCAATAACGGTCTCCCAACTGAGTACTAGCTACGTCCAATGTTGCTTAACCTCTGTAATCGAACCAGTATACTAAATGATCCCTTACCGGTCACTCACATGACTGCCTCAAATAGCAATGCAACAACAAAAACTAAAACTTTGTATGAGTTCAACTAAAGCTTAATATATGTTCCGGCTTCACCGACCAGTTCCATCCAGCTTCACCGGCTAAAGACCAGTTCATGTTCAGTTCATATTTGAATTTGTTGTTGCTTTTTTCTCCAGAAGTTAGCAATGCCAAAGCCCAACTGAATGGCGCATTTCACTATTCCAATTGAGTACTCTCTTTTGAGCGAGCTTTTACCTTCAACTTCAGTTGGAGACCAGTTGGGCGAACTGAGGTTTGTTTAACTCAGTTGAATATGTGGAAATTGTATGGGAACTGAGGTTATTTTAAAGCTCAGTTCGCCAATTTTCTCAATATTCGCAGCTCAACCGGGGTATTAGGGTATTTCCTTAAAGCCTTCCAAAAAACTTTCCGAATACCTAAGGCAAATATTGCATCATTTCATTTGAAATAAGATTTGCCTACTAGAGTAAGGCATACCTGATAAGGCATACATCGCTTCAGCATCGGCCTGCCGTCATTTCCTACATAGGGAACCTACGGGGAAATCCCTCTTCGGCATACTCCTGAGGTATTCCCCTATTTGAATGCTAGCCTGGGGGAGGGGGTTTTAAAAGCTTAGGCTATACAGTTATAGGGTCTTAATATCTCATATCTAGTATATTTAGTTTTCGTATGAAAAGCTTTGTATGTGGGCTGCCCGTCGCCCACATTCCTTCGTCGCCAACGACGGTAATAGTCACCTAACGTTTTGGGTTAACAGGTAAACATGAAATATTTAGGGTGTGGCTTTCCCCATCCAAAGCGAAAGTCCGTGCGCTCCGTGTGCACTTTTCCTTCCATCCCCATGCGCTTCGCCGCCCCTGATCTTAAGTGGTCTGAACCTGCACACGTTTTCAGTTTAAAGGTTTATTTTTTAAGGAGATCAATATATGGAATTGTTATGACATTATAAAAAAATGATTGATGAAAATAAGTTCGATGACGACATTGCACACTCTGCACGCTCGCTCTCAGCGTGCCTGTTCACCAGATCCTCGAAATTCTCATAACATAAAAAATAATATGTTGCAAAAATTGACCTCGTCCTTTAAAAATAAATGTATTCACATAATCACAAATATTTAATTACTTCTTTCATTTTCAGCTTCCAATCGGTGCTAAAAGACTTACAGAACGAATACATAGCAATAGGCTCATATCTCAGTTCTTTGGTTTCATTGTTATCATTTTAATAAATTCAGCGGCCGACTTCTCAATGGTAAGAGAACTAAGGCTAACCCTATCCCTACAACAACCACAAAAGTTAATTTAATTCTTTTCAGGTCCTTGTAGCGTCTTTGGATGAATGTCCATCGTTTAGGAATATTAGTGATGTAATAATAATAGAAGAAAAAGCTCAATGTGACTACTATGTTGTAATAAATGTAAATTGTAAAATATATTAAATTATTCAATTATTTATTAAAACATTCTATACTTTCAGACTTTTCTACTTCTAACCTTGCTGGCCATGATGACATGCGCCATTTATCAAGTTCTTCGAATCATTCTTAAGTTATTTTTTCTGCTATCAACTGGATTTTTTTACGTTGGTGTTTCGTTCTATTTCTATACAACGAGTGATAAAAAATTTACTATAATTAAGTAATAATAATTTTTTCATAGTTTTGATATATTTGAAATTTACAAAATAGTCCAGTAAAATAGTGCAAAAAAGGGCCATCTGTGCATTTTATGAAAACAGCAATCCGGAGGAGTGTCCTTTGCCGTCATCTTGTTCTGAGTGTGAAAAATGGTTTGTCTTATATCTCGGAAACCGTAAGACCTACAGAATTTTTATTAACACTTTTTTTTTAGAAATCAAATTATCTACAACTTTTGTAAATAATGTTTTGCCATAACGGGCCATCCATAAATTACGTCACACGAATTTCATGATTTTTTGACCCCCCCCCCCCCCGTCCTTGTCACAGCTGGTCACATTTGGGAGACCCCCCCCTCCCTAGTGTGACGTCACATATTGTGCAATTTTGCATCTAGAAGTTATTAAACTAAAACAGCAGTTCCGAAATTAGTACCTAAAACAAAGAAACGCTCTGTAGGATAGAAAAATAATACACAGATCACACAACCGCCATTGCGCGTGTGTCTGTCACCAGCTTTAACGCGAGTTTTTGCGGAACGTATCCTTCGCGTAATGAGCAGTATTACTATATTTAGATATATTAGATTTTGAAATGTGACGTAACAAAATTTAAGACCCCCCCCACCCCTTGTCACACAATGTCACACTTCGCCGACCCCCTCCCTTCCCCCTAACGTGTGACGTAATTTATGGATGGCCCCTATGATTAAAAAGAAGCGCTATAACTCTTTAATTATTGATTTTACATAAAAAATGCCTTAAAGTTTTTTTGAAGGGCATTTTCTTACGAATAATTAGATTGTTGTTCTTATTGATTTTGTAGCAATGCAAACGGAGAAGTTATAACAAAAGTTGTGCATATGTTTCCATTTTATAATATAATACTGCAACGAACCACGTTTCGTTACTAAGAACCCTCTCCACGAACGTTAGAAAAATACTAAAATACCACGTTTCAACTCTAGAATGTCTCTCCTAAAAAAGCTTTAGGAAAATAAATATTCACTTAGCAGGCTGGGTGATTCTCCTTTGAAAGCTTCACTTCCAAGCTTTAAAGCTTCCTACGCCGACGAGCTTTCTAGCTATAAAATAAACCGCTTCGCCAGGCCAAAATTCAGTCTTTAACCAGGCTCGTTCCGGAGAGGTCACATTCTCCGGTCCTATACCGTGTCGTGGTGTACGATCCGACGTTGTTCCCGGCAGCATTTCCTGTACCAGTGTCACGGTATGACCAGATACAAGACCGACCACATACCGAACACACACCCACAAACGCACATATCCTGCTAGATCGCACCAGTGATACCACTTGCAGCTTACGCACAGGTAGAATAGAGTAATTAGTAGATAGCTGCTTATCAATAAATTATTCTGTATGTCTTACGGTTTCCGAGATATAAGACAAACCAATTTTCACCACCCAAAACAAGATGGCGGCCGAACGTCACGCCTCCCGATCCCGAAAACTCAGTTTTATACAACTCCCCTACACAATGAAAAAACAAAATTGCTGTTTTCATAAAATGTACTGCGAAGGTACCATTTGACTGGACTAAAACAACTTCTTTATTATTTTTTTAGAGAAAACGACGATGATGCCCTCCTATCGTACACCGTCGACCTAATTCTTTTAGTAGTATTCATGATAGCGCTAATATTTCATAGTCATCAAACAGAAGCAACCTACAGATTAGACTTTATTTGGAAATTGCAAGCAACAGGTTTGCGATAATTAAATTATGAATTCGTGCAATTTATTAATCAAATACAATTTAACACAGAGGAAAAGGAGGACATGGAACACTTACAGGCTTACAATCGGAAACTCCTTGAGAACATCCTTCCGGTTCACGTAGCCGAACATTTTCTAAGCCGGGATAAGAACATTGACGTAAATATAACGTTCCCCCTTTGTTCTCTGCTGTTGTTGTTGTTATTATTAATTAAACACTAATTGCCTATTTTAATTACAATTTCACAGGATTTATATCATGAGCAATGCGAGAGCGTTTGTATTATGTTCGCCTCAATTCCAAACTTTTCCGAATTTTATGTTGAGCTGGAGGCGAACAATGAAGGCGTAGAATGCTTACGTTTATTAAATGAAATCATTGCCGATTTTGATGAACTTCTTAATGAGGAGAGATTTAGGTATCATGAGTTAATTGGTTGAGTTTACTGTTGCAGCAATTTTAATTACTCGTACCATCCCGTTTATTCTCTTTCAACAGGTATATTGAGAAAATTAAGAGCACCGGAGCTACTTACATGGCTGCCTCTGGCCTAACAGCTAATACATGTGATATGATAGATTTCAAACACGTCACTTCCCTTGCGGATTATGCTCTTCAGCTATTTGAAAAAATTGATGAAGTTAATAAACATTCATTTAATAATTTTAGAATGAGAATAGGTAAGAATCTTTTTTTTTACATTTTTTTGATGCAATTACGGTCTGAGTAGATTTTCATGTTTTCAGTATCACGTAATTTTACTACGTGAAAAATGGTTTAAAGCTAAAAGGGTGTGTTTTTTTATGGACGGAAATGTAGTATCGCGATGCAGCATTATGCAGGCGAAAGTAATGTACTACGAATGGATTTATTCATATTTTGAATTATTTAAAACTTAAAAATTATGATATAATGTATAATAAAATATTACACCAAGTGGCAAGTGTGATAAATTTTTCAAAGTGAAATTTTACACAATGCAAACATCGTTCAAATTGTTTGAGTTTTCTAGAAAGTCTGCAAAATTATTAAGACTTTATGCATAGGTGGCTTGTTTACTGGTAGCTTCTTTCTTCTTCTTTGATCCGTTATATGGAAGTCCGAGCGTGACGTCCCCGCAACGGATACGCCGCTGCCGGTGGGTCTCGAACTTTATTCACGATTCGTTTATATTCGTTTTTGACGACGTCTCGAGCCTCGGTAACTGATAATCGTTGATTCTTTAGGTCACCCTCGATATTTTTTAGCCAGATTTATTCGGTGCCGATCGCTGGATTCTCCAGTCTACGGGACGGTCTCGCCAGAGAAGCTTACGTGACAAGCGGTTGTCATCCATTCGGCAAACATGTCCAAACCACCGTAGTCTACGCTTTTCTATTTCTTCTTCGTTCATATCTGCGGATCGAATCTTTGTCTAACCGTCTTAGTTCGAAGATGATTGCGAAGTGAGACACCGAGGCTCTGCCTCAAATATCGCATTTGAAAGACCTCGAGCTTGTTGACGTCCGACTTGAGCAGTGTCCACGTTTCCGATCCATAAAGAATTTGAAGGATCAACGTTCGGTAAAGTTGTGCTTTCGTTTTGATGGCAATATTTGTTCGTTTGCCGATGCGCCTGTAAACGTCGGACATGGATGCCACTTTCGTTTCCTCAACCAATGATCCCAAATATTTGGAAATCGGAACCTCTTCGATTTGGGTCCCATCGAGGTAAACACTCGCCCTCGATCCGTCCGTTGTTAGGACTTTGGTCTTTTCCGCATTGATTTTTAACCCGTATGACTGGGCGATACGCGAAATGTCGTATAAGATGTCCGTTGTTTCGGCATCTGTGTCCATCGAATGCTTCACGCATAATCACGTCGATCACTACGTTAGAGAGAAGTGGGGAAGCGACGTCTCCCTGTCGGATACCCGTTTGAATCTAGAACTCCTCGGATAAGTCGCTTCGTATACGAACGCTGTTGGGTGAGCCATCGTGCAACGCTTGGAGAAGTTGAATGATTTTCAATGACACGTGTTCGGTTTCCAAGGCTCTCCACAAGCTGTTCCAATCGATGCAATCGAAAACGGATTTTAAATCGATGAAAACGACGACAGTTCGTTTGCCTCGACGAATTCTTTTTTCCATTAGCTGGCGATGTTTCTGTAGCCTCGATTGCATGATTTTCATAAATACATTGCCGACCATCGAAAGGAGGCTAATACCAAGATAATTTTTGCGTTCCCGACTATCGTCTTTTTCCAAAATTGGAACAACGATCGCTTTCTTCCACGCCGACGGGACACGATTCGAATGCCATATACACTCACTCAAAAATGTGTTGCAATGTTTTGAAAATTAAATTGTTTTTCCTAAACTTATCACACAAAGATCGGACGATTCAAGACTGGGATAATGTAGTTTTTACTAAAAACTGCATTCTCCCAGCCATCCAGCGCCCAATCTTTATAAGATAAGTTAAGGACAAACAATTTAATTTCCAAAACATTGCAACACATTTTTGAGTCAGTGTATGTGTTATGAGGACATCAGTCGTTGTGATAAGAAGTCACCTCCGGCTATGATCATCTCCGGCGATTACTTGGTCTATTCCCGTGCCTCGACGGCGCTTCTTCCATGTCGGCCGCGTACTGGAATAACGCTTCCCCTTCCAGTATTGCTCAAAGTCGACTTGTTTCATTCGCTTCCGCTGATCGACGAGGTCCAGACAGCTGTCCGGGATCCATGGCTGCGTCCGTTTACGGATAGCTGCAAACAACTCAATTGCACAGTCCACAATAGACTGCGATAATTGCCTCTCTTCTACATCGACATCGTTCAGTATTGCGAGCGCCGCGAATTTGTTGAATAATGCGATTTGAAACTCTCGCCCGATGGCTAGGTGGCCGTTTTCTTCGCTCTGCTTCTGCAGATCCGCAATCGAACCCACGCGTTTCACGTACGTCTAACACCGCCGAGTCTTTGCCGGATGGATTTCGCCAGGTGAGTTGTTGTTTGTGTGGATGGCGGAAAATGCCGTTGCCAACGATCTAGTCGTTTGACGCTACTAACGAAAGCAGGCGTAAGCCGTTGTCCGAGTTTGCCCATGGCTCCTTCCCAGCCGGCTCGATCGCGATAACGCTGCTGGCAGCCCGTCGACCGACCATAAAGCCGACGCCGGCCTCTCGTCTCTCACCACCGGAATAGTAAAGCCTCATCGTTTTGTCGATTGTTGGCGGGACGATCGTGAATGTCCCGGATCCGGTAAGCCGTAGTTCCGATAGCGCTAATATTTTGCATTTCAACAATTCCATTGCATTTTGACAGACGTGATGTCCTGCTCGTACATTCTACGCGGTGAATTTAAATTCTATTTTCGGTGTGACTAATTTGGGTGTTCGGCCAGTAACTCACTTCTCACCAGCATCCCTGGTCCCCAAAGCAGGCGCTTCAGCTTCCCCGGATGCAGTAGCATTATTTCGTGAATAATTAGTTCGTGTATCCAAGCGGTTTCTTGCCTTGTTTCTCTGGTCAATTTAACAGATTGACAACCCGCCTCCTTTCACACCTTGGGCTTGGGATCAGATGAAGGCGGAGTTATATATTTATATAATAACTAAATCATCCCCTACCCATCACCCATCTCTCAATCTATGTATATATTTTTTAGAAAATTTCGAATAAAAACACAATTCCTCTATATTTATAGGTATCAATATCGGAGCAGTTGTTGCTGGAGTTATAGGAGCACGTAAACCTCAATATGATATTTGGGGAAATGCTGTTAATGTAGCTAGCAGAATGGATTCAACAGGTGTAATAGACCATATTCAAGTAACATTAATTCACATTAACTTAACAAACCTACTACATATAAAAAAAATCTTCATCTATTTTAGGTAACACAAGAAATGTATCAAATTTTAGAAGCTCGAGGCTATATCCTAACATGCCGCGGAAGTGTAATTGTAAAAGGAAAAGGATCAATGATAACATATTTCCTAAAAGGAAAATCAGATATAGTATCAGAACCGATTAAGCAGAACTCAATTAAACTTCCAATACAAACATCTTTCCCAAAACAGAGTAGCACAAATTCGGAAGATATCTCAACAGATTTCGATGTTAACTCGAACATGAGCAACTTAACAGCACAGCGGCGAAAATCACTTTGCCGCCAGCATAATATATCATCATCATTTGGAACAAGTTTCAGTGCCTGTGTTACACCGAGTTTGTCAATTAGTAGCAGTCTACATACTTCCAGCTGTCAAACAGTTCCTAGCATAAAGGCTTCAAATCAAAGCGATTTAGAGCCAGATATAACACCTACTAAGCCACCAACTAACGATGCCATATCAAAAGCATGCAATGTTTGTCCGAAATCACAATTGACCGAGTTAAAGCAGAGCTTATTGAGTGAACGGGTCGTACTAAAGGATTCGATAGAAAATTTAGAAATTCTATTAAAAAACGACATTAGTTTGTCGGACTTAAGTAATAAGCAACAAATTATATTAAGACAAGTTGAGCCAAAGGTTTCTGAATTTTGTATAGACTCAAATGATTATGAATATTGTAATAGTTTAAGGACAGGATCCTCGACAGATTTGATCGATATTAAGAGATCGATAGACACTATAGTTTATACAAATGGCTTAGGTAGGGATAGTATAAAATTGATAAATCAAGAGAATCAAAAGAGTCCCATTAAGAATTCACAATCAATGTGTCCAATTCACACAACAAGTCGAGCCTGTGTTATACCAAATAGTCGTAGTCTAACGCTTATTCATTCTAGAGGTGTTACTAATTATATTTTGCAGGATGTTACAAATGTTTTTAATTGAAACATTGTGGAAAGTATATCTACACACTTTTAATTTAGAATTTTATTATAGTATTTTATGTTTTTTTGTAAAAAAGTTAATTTATTTATCCTGAGGCAATATATTTGAATCGACGTAATGGAAACCTCCACTACACGAATTAATGGGTTTCAGGAGAATTTTGAAGCTTCTTATATGCTTCTCGATTAAAATCTTTCCTTGTCGTAATCTGACCATTACAAATATTATTTATATCCTCCTTAATTACTTAACATTACAAGACAAGTTATCTTATTCACATATACACCACTATATTCTAGGAAAATCTATATCTGAAAGCCATCTTGAATAATTGTGGTATCTTCGGACATGCAGAGATTCTCAACAATCAAACTACGGTCTTTCGTTTGTGGTAATTCGCAGACAACAATCACAATCACAATCTTATCTATCTGACCACTCCCACCGCAGGAATACTAATTTTAGGAAACCCTTTTATTAGATCTATATCAGGATGATTTACATTATATATCCTATTAATGCCTTTATTAAATGTATATTGGGGTTAATAGGTTTTTCATTTATTGTAATTTTAGATCACGGATGAAAAACGGATGCGTGGCGCTTACAATTAATAGACGAATAAAAGAAGACTGCCCTGCTCTGTGAATAAAACTTCCTCATTTCATTTATGACCGCTAAGATTCTATAAGACTAAGACTCGAGCTTTTCATCTATGGGTTATAAGTTGTATCAAGAAGGTTCCCGGACCGCATTTATTAACTTCTAAAACGATCCATAACTTAACCTCAAGCATGAAGCCCGATTTACTTCCAAAAGCCAAAGTGGAAGTGCACTTTGGAGCTCTTTTATCGCACAGAAATTAGTATTTTTTTTGTGATTCGATGAAGCTTAGGAGTCACCCTTTGTACTACTAGTCCCTCATGTCTTTCGAGTCATGGTGCAATGTATAGTAGTAAGCTTGATCTGAAGGATAGAATAGAAAGGATAGGTTAGGGGTCTGGAGAGTGCATGAGTAGATGTCGATGAACCTTGCGTTTGAACTCTGAGATGTTATATGAGCTCGGAAACACCGACTGCGGGAGACCGTTTCACAATCGAGCTGTTCGATTTATAATAGAATTTCTATACCGTAATGTGCGCGAAGAGGAGGGCTGTAGCGTATGGGGGTGAGCCGAGTTGGCTAGTCTTGTGTTGCGGGAAAAAGTTGCCGTGTAGGCAGGAGGTTAAAACTTGCTGAGTGCAGCTACATTCCTTCGGTGGCTGAGAGTGCTATCGCCAATGAGTTTGATGGCGCGGTTTTGCACCTAGTCCAGCCAAGCCAAGGTGGTTTTAGGGGCATCCGCCTAGATGTTCGAGTTGTATTCAAGGTGGGGTCGAATGTAGGAGTTGTAGATTGTAGCTAGAGCAGCTGCCTAAAGGAGCAACTTGCATCTCTTAAGGAATGTTTGGCGATTTGGAATATGTGACTATTCCATTGCATATCATTGGATAGAATCACGCCCAAGATGTTAAGAGTTGGATCAGCTGTTAGGTTATCCTTGCCCACTGAAATAGAGGGAAGGTCGGTACAAGTTTTGATGGAGATAAGACAGTACTTTGTTTTTGATGCGTTGAATTCGACCCGATTCTTGCGGTTCCAGCCAAGAATGAGTTTTATGTCCGTGTTAGGACTGGACATGAGTTCATGGCCTAAGAGACAAGGTCTGCCACTTGCTTGTCTAACGTTGGCGTAAGAGTGTAAGCAGTGTACTGTCAGGGATTGAGAGCAGATCGTTAATGAATATTAGAAAGAGAGCAGGTGAGAGGATCGATCCTTGAGGGACGTTGGCCGAAATGAAGTGTGGGTTGGACTCAACGCCATCCAATACTACCTTGATTGAACGCCCAAAAAAAAAGCTCTTAATCCAGTTCGTAAGAACTGCGTCGATACCAATAGCTTGGAGCTTAGACAGCAGAGCGGGATGCCATACTATATCAAAAGCCTTGCAAATAGTTAGAGCAAGTCAAACACACAAGAAGGTCGCCAGTAGACCTTTTTGGTCTAAAGCCGTACTGCCTGTCGTGTAAAATTTGGTTAGATTCTAGATATTTCATCAGTTTTCTATTATAATTGTTGTCTCCAGAAGTGTCGCTGACTTCACCTTTTTTAGGAAAGGACTGAAAGTGAGCTAGTTTCCAAGAGTTGGGATAAACTCCGGAAAAGTATGGCAGGGCAAAAAGTTTGCGCAGAGGTCTAGCCAAAGGTGAGGCACATTTCAAAAATCTAACAATGGAAAAACAAAACAAGACGTGGGTTCAACTGGAAAACTGTGTGTTGTCACTATCACACTAGCTGACTCGCCAACTTCTAAACTCGCCAGCTAGTAGCTTGTAAACTCGCTCAATGTAATCGAGCCTTAAGGCAGATATTGCTTACTAGGGCCATTTTGAAAAACTGATAAAGCATACATCACTTCGGCACCGCTGCTTTTTTTTGAGCGGTATTCATATGGAAACTTTTTCGGCATGCCGCTTATTTGCTACATGGGGTTCTCATGGAAAACCTTCGAGTAAATCCCTCTTTCGGTATGCCCCTGAGGATATCCCCTTTTTAAATGTTACTCTATGAACCATGGTATTTTGTATGAGAGCTCTAATACTAATCATAACACTAAACCATGCCCTTTTGATACGTCTCTTAGATGGCTATTTTATCATCTTTATACTGAGACGATTCAGCCGCTACAGTTCTGAACAGATTGCGATTTTTCACGTTGTTTAGCCGTTTTCATTGCTCTATTCCAAATCGATTTCTACGATATCGAACGTTGTCAAGAATTCCGTAATATAATAATTTTTCAGTTGAGGTTATATGGCTTACTCAAACCTTGTTTAGAAACACACAAGAAGCCGCATCATATTAACCTATCCTCTCGTTTAGGAATGTTTAGACCACGTGACTACCTACAAAATACCATAAATATGTTTTTCTAAACGACCAAAGTTATCAAACCAACAAAATTACAAAACAAGGTTTCTTGGTTTGACACTAGCACTAGAAACTCCTGAGTCATATCAAATCTGATCGAATATACTTTGTATACTCCTATATGTAACTGCCAGTCATACAAGATTAAAGATTTTCTTATAAGACTCATTCAACTCACACATATTCTATATTTCACCATTTATCATTTAAACAAATTTATCTAAATATAATTTCAATATAATTTACAAAAAAATAAATACTTAAATATTTAAAATAATGCACAAAATTTCATCCGAATTTAGTAAGATGACCAACCATACACACATATACAGGGAAATAACCATCTAGCTAGCTTACTTATTCTCCTCTCACTAATAAAGCATCAAAACTATTAATTAACGATCTTAAGTAGTTTTTAGGCAAACCCCTTGTAAATCCACTATTTTTTTAAATGTACTAAAAAAACTTTGTCAATTTTTGGCTGTTTTTTTTGTTTTAAAAACAAATAATAAATCGCTTTAAACATTATCAAACTACTTCTTAGTCCTTATAACTTTGAATGTTTCAATGTTGATGTAATCTGTGATTACTACTTAGGCATTAGTAAAACTAAACAAAAAACACAGAAAAATAAACTTTAAAAAAATTAAATGGTGTAAAATAAAAAAAAAATATAAATATAATTTAAAAAAAAAGAAATATATTTAGTGCAACTTGTTGTCAGGATTTTTAACTGCAAAAAAAAACTATAAATATGGACCATACCTGTATAAACTACTATAAAAGAGAAAGGGTTACGTGATGAAAGATAAAATAAAAAGTGTAACTTTGTAAACAAAAATATACATAAATATATTTAAAGGAAATATAATTTTAGGAAAATGAAATTTGTTTGTTTTTCTTTTTTTGTTATTTATTAAAGTCTAATTTACTATATTTTTTATTTAAATACAAAAGTACTTTTTTTGTAAACAATTTCTTAGATTTACTTCATACTCTCCTTGCACGCTTCCACAAGAAAAGACAGCCCAAAATATGAAGTATGAAATATATCAAAATCATGATCCAAATATTTCTGTTTAAATTATCAAATGAAAAGCTGTATTTATCCAAAACATCTTGTCCTGTATGTAGGCATGGAAGGTCTGCACTCTCTTGGAAGCAGGCTGTTTAGAAATCAATTTATTTTAGAATGAGAAATTTAAAAAAATAATTAGAATTAACACAACAATATCAAAAACATAATTTCTGGTCAATAATATTCTAAAACTATTTGGGTCTGACCCCTTCGGTCCACACGATCAACTTCCCAGTATGATGAACGTAGACGGAATAAACTGACATTTTACAAAATAGTAATACGTTTAGCACTAGTGGGAAATTGACTTGTATCAGAACTGGTGATAAAGTAATCCTGACACAAGCTAGTTCAAATAACTATACTAGTGGTAAATCCACAAGATTTTTCTAGAGGATTTGTTTTTCCCGAACGTTAGCAAACAAACATTTCCTTCGTACTTCGTTCGCTACACTAAAGCGTGTGTTCGAATTTGTATTGCGCCGCTGGGAAGCGAATGGCTTGATTTGGAAATTCCAAAGCTTTCCGGAGATATTAACAGAACTAATCAATGTACTTGTCAGACTTAACCGAGCAGAACAAATTTTTCAATAACTACAGGAAATTACGGGTTAAACCGCAATTTCCCAAAACTGTAGGACGTAAAAAACAACTCTTCGTCAAAAAAGTGCTGATCTAAGGTTTGAAAAATGCGTGTTGTTTCTAAAGAGTAAATGTCAGAGAGATAAAAATACACTGCGATCTCGAAGGATTTAGCTGCAGCAAATTTAATGGCGACCAGTAGGATAAACGACGTAAATCAACAGCAAGCTTCTTCACCCACATATCTTTTTCATCTCTTGCGCAGGGAAAAAAAGCTGCACATCGTCTGCATACATATGAATCCTAGAATATCGTTAGTAAAAGTACTGAATAAAAGAGGCCCAAGAATTGAACCTTCGGGGACTCCAACTTAGGGCACTTGAGGAACTTTAGCCATCAAGTTTAATTTTTTGAGAGGGTTTAGATAAGAAACTATGCCAAAGCTAAAAAGCAGAAAGAACAAAATGCGCTTGTGAGATCATTTTTTCGCATAAGCAGGACGTGGTTGATGCTGTGATGTTTGTGAAAGCCGGATTACCATATTTATATTTATAAGTTTGAGACACTCATAATACGCAATTATTTGAGTCGCCACCAGCATTTCAAGGAATTTTTCCAGAAATGGAAGAATACTGAAAGGCCGAAAATTGGAAGGATAGGTAGGAGACGGGCAACCCGATAGAAACTTTGGTACCGGGAGGCAGGAGCTAAGAATGTAAGATAAAATAGGCAATAGACGAGATATGAGCATTTTTAAGAGACCAGGAGAAATTTAATTTAATTGGTGGTACAAGTTATTGTCAGACAAGGTGGCGCGATTTTCATTTTTAAATTGAATCAAGTTTCACGTTTCTTCCAGACATCACAAATTACGAAAAATTTACAACTTCAATTTTAAGGCAATTCTTTTGTATATTTATGAAGAATGCGCCCACAACTCATCACAAGGCACTCAAGTTTCATCCTAAAAATCTGCCGGCAAGATAGAATTACAAATGACTACTGTTGCGAAGTGCCGCCCAAGAAAGGATAGATGGCGAAATCATGCAAAGGAAATGGAATTGAATTGGCCACACCTTGCGAGGTGGGAACGAGAATCTATCCAAACAGGCACTTGACTAAAATCCGCAAGAAGCCCGTCGAATTCGAAGACCTAGAACAACGTGGAGGAAAATCCTACCAAAAGAGGTCACTACAAGAAGACAACTGCTTCCGCAATATGTTACATGCGGGATTAAAGGAGCAAAAGAAGAATCCTGCACTCGCAACACACTAGATCGATGTTGACCAAAGATGTGTGCGTGCTTCTAAATATGCTTGTTTTCTCTGCTATCTTCATGACACTCAATTTTGTTGCGGATGTGGTCTTTATTTTGGGTTGTTGCCGTTAAATGCATTTGCTTGGCTTTTTATCCATCAACCCGATCACCCGATGCACCCCGAGAGTTTGTTGTCTATGCAGGCTGTGAAGTATAATCACTGCTCACGTGTCTGCACTGGTGGAGCGTGTCTGCAGCATGAGTAGCTTCTCACCGACCAACTTACGAAAATAAAAAAGTGCAAATGTTCAAAGTTAACTCGGCTTATCTTTACAAATAATAATCATTGACTTGAGGGTATTTTACCCACATGGAATTTTCCGTATGGGTACTACTACCCACTATACCCACATTATCCGCCGGCTATGGGTATAAAAGAGTGACTGGACAAAATTTGAGGTTTGTTGAGATATGTATGTACTATCTGTCGTTCACTGGCTCTTAGACTATTGGTTGTTGGACTGGAAGCTGCATGGAATCGAATCATAATTTCTAGAATGGAAGTTGAACCCCTTAACAACTATGCTATCAAGGTAAGCTGATAGCTAAAAGTGAACCTCATTCAAATAATCGACTGGTACTTATCATGCTTTTACAAAAAATTGTAATGAAAAGTCAATTTCCTTTAGTTACAATTGTTTTGTTTTCAAAACTTACTGATATTTTCAATTCCCTCCCATTGTAAAATAGTCATAGCTTCATTGGCATAAAGCATCCATGAAATGTACTGTGTCCAATAAAGCATTGCCGGAATAGTGCTGAAAAACACAAACATTTTAAACAATACCATCGCACTAAACTATTGTGCTTACCTAATCCGAATAAATATACCAGATGTTATCATTATAATATAATCTAAAGGTACCAAATAAGCCATCGCCAATGGAACAGTATTAAACGCTGTTGAAAATAAACATCCACAAGCTGTTGCTATATTCATGACTAGAATGATGCAAACGGCTGTCATAATAAAGGCATAGAAAGTTGCTCGCAATCCTGCCAACCAGTAGCTGATTAGGACAAATATAAAAGGCTCTAAAATCATTCCAGGGAGCTAGAAATATTATTTTTTTTTATTAAATTTGATTCACACATAGAAATGACTTTTTACCATCGCTAGTATAATTGCAATGTAGTACTGAGCAGTGCTGCAAATTCCTGATCTTTTTTCACGAAGGAACAAGGGAAATCCTTGGGGAAAAACGTTTAAGACTGAATACATTGGCAGAAATGTATTTTCGGACACCATGACAAAAAGCAATCCTTGTACAGCTTGGACTCCCAATTGAGAAATGCTCGTCGTTCCAGCGAAGCATATTCCAACAATGAAAGCTAATACCTATTAAAAAATATCAATTTACAATTCAATTCACAATTACAAGTCAATTTACAATACTTACAATTTTCTGAAAGATTCTCAACATTTGAATAGTTGGATCTCTGAATGCCGCCAAGGAAGCCCTGTACCAGAGCCAGTAGAGAGTCATATACCAAAGAAGTCCTCGAAAATCATCCTTTTCCGTATCAAATGGAAAATCTGCACTTTCGGCCATGTGAAACTCAAGATTCACCAGAATGTCCCGCTGTTTAGCAGCAGAGCACACCGCAAATAGATCGCATAAATAATTGGCAGATCTTTGCGAAGCTACTTCATGTCCAGGATCCGATGCGAGTACACCGATTAAGAAATCTGCAGGATTATATGCTTCTGGGCAGAAATATCCTTGCTCCGCGAAAAATTCTAAGCCTTGTTCTGGTGATCCTGTAAATGCAACACGTCCATCCGCTAACAGCAGAACATTGTCGAACATATCGAAAAGTTGACTTGATGGTTGATGAATTGTGCACATTATTGTTGTCCCTTTCTTTGCCAGAGAATGAAGGGTTTGTATGAGTTGTTGTGCGCTAAATGAATCCAAGCCGGTTGTTGGCTCATCACAAAATAATATAACTGGGTTTATTATAAGCTCTGTGGCAAATGCTAAACGTTTCTTTTCGCCACCAGATAACACCTTCCCTTCATCACCACTTCCTATACGTGTATTGGCATTTGCTAGAAGTCCTGTGTGCTCAAGAAGATTATATATAATTCGTTTCTTTTCTGTCAGTCTTATTCGCCGATCTAGCCTTAAGTGTGCCTAAAAGCAAATTTAATGCAGTATAATTTTTCGTATAATTTTATTTATTATTTATTATTTCACCATAAATGTAAGATGCTCCAGAACAGTCAAAGTTCCAATAAATAAATCCTCCTGATGTACAAATCCACTAATCCTGTGCATGAATGGTCCTATTCGACGGCCATTTATAAGTATCTCCCCGTTGACTATTGTATCGGCTATAACCAGTTTATTTTTGCTAAGGATTTGAAGTAAAATATTTGCATGTCTTACCAGGTTGTCTGTACGCCAATGCTGACATCAGGGTGCTCTTTCCCGCTCCACTGTAATAAAAGAATTTATTTCTAATAATATTTTTACCCTATTTTGGTTGTCAAATTGAAAAACGATACTACGAGCAGTATTGTAAGAAGGATTGATGAAATGGAATAACTTAATGGATGGAGCATTCTGCTAATTTTACATTGCACCATTAAATATGAATATCTGACGCAATGAACTACTAAGTTAGCTTATAATCAAAACTCTGGTTGCAGAAACCCCTTAACATCATAACATTTTGCTTTCTCTTTGGTTTTTGAATATAATAAGGCGTGAGGGGATCAAGGTTACTCGTCGAAAATTCTATACTATGCCTTTCGCGCTATAAACGTAAGAAAATCAACAGAGTAAGTCCAGTCACTATCCACAGGAGCGGCGCTTCAATAGATGCAAATGATGCACTCGCACCGGGCGCAACTGGACAGGGGCGCAATTTTAGAAATTAAGATTTTAAAAAAATTGAAAAAATGTTTCCATGACTTTAATATATTAAAGGAAATCACATTTATTACCACAATTTATTTTTCCAGCTTATTTTCTCGATAAAATATTCTGTACGTCTGTCTCCGAGCTCATGTGGAACTCCCGGGCGCCAGAAGTTCACAAATTTACCGAATTTCTGTCCCTGTACTCTGTCATGTAAGAAAAAGTGGGAAAATTCTACTTCCCCTAGTGTAGGAACTTACCCAAGGTTTTAGCTTCGCAAATTTCTGCCCATGTAAGTTTTCACCCAAAAGGTGAAGAAACAGACATTCGGAAGAATCCGCCGAAAGAAAGAAAAATATATACCGCTCTGGAGCGCTTTTGAAAATTCATTAAAAGGCGCCATATCAACTCAAACACAGATTTCGATGGTTCTGTATTGTGTACTGTTGTTTACTGGGATTATTATAATTTCCGGTTCCGAGATTTGTTAAAAGAGGTAAATAAACGAAATGAGAAGCACAAGATCCCTTGTAGCGAGAATCAGTGGATGGGGCGCAATATGGCATACTGCACCGGGCGCAAAAAAAACAAACCGCCGGCCCTGACTACCCATCTGTAGAGTGGACTTTCTGCCTGGGCCTACAACCATTATTATTTTGATCAGACTTTTTCGAAACCAGGAAGGTAACAAGAAAGATTTTCAATATTAGTAATTGGCAACCTTGCAAAGAATGCCTAGAGCTACACAACAAGCCATTGCCTCAGTCAAAAGAGGTACTTGGCAAGAGTGTTGCCAATCTATCGACAGTCTAGGACTCTAGGTGAATAACAATATGGGGGATCCTTACTCCAGTCCGTCCTTATAAAAAAGGTCAATGGAGCTGGGACGGAATCGTAAAAGGACTCCACAAAGCTACTACATCTACCAATTCGTCCTTCCGGGATGCAAGAACGGCAATGAAGTCCAAGCATTAGGGAATGGGCACACTCCCCAAAGGAGATTTCCGTTAATTTATTACAAAGGAGAAAGCTTTTTGAGCGATTAAGAGCTTCACACCCTTTAAAACATCCAGCCCAAACGACATTCTGCCGATCATACTGCAGAAATTACTTGAATTAGTAATACTATGGCTGCTGATCAGCGTTACCAACTTAGTGGTTTTGCCACAAGAACTGGTGGTTTAGACTCGCCTTTAGTGGGAAAAAATCGTATCTAGTGGCTAGTGGGTGTTTTTGGTGGTAAGGGGGTAAAGATACCACTAAACCATGATAAGCCAACAATTACTTCTGACTAACTTAAATAAAAACCATGAGTTTATTGTCCAAGTTGATGAACAGTAGCGTCAAATCCAACTTCTGAAGTGGTGTTCATTACTAATCTTACCACATTCGAACACCGATGTTGAAAGAAATAAGTGAAAGTCTAACCTCAGGTGTCACCCTTTATATTAGTGTCATTCATATCATGGTGCAATGCCTAGTAGGAAATTTTGTTGGAAGAATAGAAAAAGCATAGGATAGGGTAGAGGTCTAGGGATGCATGAGGAGGTGGCGGTGAACCTCGTCTAGAGCTCTTGATGTTGAATGAGTACAGAGGGAATCGTCGGGGTTAGCCGAAGATATTTTCATTGAAGTCTTACGCTTCCTTAAAACTGTGGATCCCGTTAACCAGCTTGCAAGGGCTGTGATGCCAGCAGTGCCAGACTACCTGGCAGAACAAGCAGATATGTCGTCCGCTAAGTAAAGACCCAACCTTAGTGGTACCCCGATTAACCAGCTATGCCGAGAAGATGCGTTATTAGAGCCGAGTGTAGAGTGTCGGCTAATACCACGGCTTAACCTACCTGAGTTCAATAATGTTCAGTTCATTCTCCATAAGTGGCTTCACCGGTTAAAGTCCAGTTCTTGCTTGAAATGGTTGTTGCTTTTTCGCAACATTCCATTATTCCAGTTGGTTACTTTCTTTTGAGCAAGTTTTTACGTTTAACTTTTTTCGTCTCGGGTTCGCGTAGGTCGAAAAATTGAAAATATTCGTCTGAAGGCGACGAAAAGCACTCGACAGGTCTTGGGTTTTTGAGCTCGAAAAACGCACTAAAAAATTGTTTATAACAAAAGTAGCACAAGGTTCACGAGGTTCAAAACTTATGAATATACTCCTGGTGATACCCCAAACAGGATAAAATCATAATCTTGCTGTTACCAGACTGTGGTAATTAAAATGCTCTTTTTACTGCACTAGTTTCAATATTGTGGTTTCTATCGAGAACACGAAAAATTTTCTTTCGATCTATGCGAACGCTTAAATTTTCGCCGACAAAATTTTTCGACTTCAATTTTTTTTTCGTACGATTATCGTCGTTCGCCATACACGAACCGGCCCCAGGATAGTCGGCAGCCTAATAGGTGGGGGCAAAAACGCCATACTACTTACTTACTAGCCAGCCAAAGGTTGAGACCTGTACTAGCTGTAAGGCGACTTTTCATTTTCTATGAGGGAGGCCACTTTTTACTTCCTATATAATTGCCCAGTCTTAGCTAAAGCCAGGCAGCGAACTTCAATCAGTTACGTCCTGGAAGACTTCCAAGAGATCTCCAGACTAGAGGGCAGATCACTAATAACTTCCTATACTCCACAGGATAGCTTAGACATCCGACACACACGACCAAACAACCACCAAACTTTAGCTACATAAGGTTTTGGTATTGCGTGCGTACGTCTTACACCTAACCAAACCGAGCAACTGACACAGTCCACAGGCGAAAAGAAACAACAGAACAACTAATATAAATTCTCGTAATGCTATATGATGACCAAACAAAACTATGAATACTTCACAACAGGCAAATAAGGTATTCCATAGCAACAACAACTGGAATGGAACAAGGTTGCCCACTTTTACCTTTACTCTTCATTACTATACTTGGGGAAATAATGAAGGAAGCCTTTCCACTGGCCGAGAAAAATCAAGGAAAGAATTGTAAAACGGTTGGATGATCTTGAATACACAGACGATATCGCACTTGTAACGCATTCAAGAGAAAACATGCGGAAGAAATTAGTTAACTTAGAAATATGTTAATTAGAAGAAGGACTAAGAATAAATGTACAGAACAAAAAATTAATAAGAATTAACATTATAAGCACGTATGTATTTGTAATAATATGAGATACTACGATAGAAAATGTGACGGAATTCGGTTTCGGTAGCATAACCATTACCAAGATAGATTCGAGGAAGCATGGTTACCGGAGGCTCAATTAGGAAGCATTAGGAGGAAGCATTTTATAAATAGGATTAAAAAATCAGTGTGCTTTCAACAGATTATGGAAAGCATGGAAACTGCCATAGCTATCAAGATTATTTACTTATTTCAATAAAACAATAGATTAAAAACAATAAATGGTCATTGGTATGGTATAGGTCACTTTGCGAAAACACAATAGTATAATAACAAAAAGAGCCCTTGAATGGAATCTGCAGGAAGCAGAAGTACTAATAAACTTAAAAACCCATCGACAGGAACATGTAAAGGAAATCAAAGGTTATAATACAACCTGGACGGAAGCCAAAAGAATAGCTCAAAATAGAGTCCGATGAAGAAGCTTTGTAGAAGCCCTATGGTCCCAAGTGGGGTGGAAAGGATATCAATAATATTTTAATACTTTATCATAACATTTTGTATGGTCATATTACAGCCAGAGCTTAAATTTCTTAAAAATTAACAAATTAGTTTCGAAACTGTTTGGAGATTTGAATATTAAATCTAAAATCTCATCAATCAATAATGGAACTATCCTTATAACCTTGTTAGTATATTGGATGTACAAAATTGACCTTAGATAGCTCATAACATTTTAATCCTTACAAGCTTCATTAAATCATTTTCATATCAAGACTACATACATACCTTGCTCCCATCAAAGCCATTAAAGTACCAGGCTGTATAGCTCCTGTCGAATTGTTTATAATCCTCTTAATATTACGTAAGCTAGAATCATTCTCATGAGTTGCATAAACACACAAATCCCGCCAAACTAAAGTAGCACCATGCTCTGCTGGTGACCACTTATTATAGCTCCTCAACGGCAAGCTTGATTCCGAGCCGTTTCGAGTCGATTCACTAGCATTTTCTGAACCCTTTTCAATATTATTCTCAGGCACATAATTATATAACGACATTTCAATATTTAAATCCGACATCTTGACACTTTCGCTTATCTCGATTTTCCACACACTCGCAAAAAAAATTTAACAAATCCAACTTTTGCAGAAACTCATCGCTCTCCCGGCTTATGCATCCGATCCCTAAAAAAATTCATTTATCTCTAAACATTGCGCTTTACACGTTCCACGATTGCACCTCAACTGCACAATGCATACCTGGGGAGTTGATAGATTCAAGCCTAGGTAAGAGGTGACTCTAACTAACTAAATGGATGGATGTCGTGCTGCAATTGTATACCAGAAACGTGGTGGCCTCTCGCTCCTCGCATGTCTTGAACACGTTGCAAATAATATCAAATTTCAACCGAGTTGAAGCCCTACAAATTATAAACGAGAATACTCCACTATAACTAGACTAAAATGTAAGACTAATCACTTAAGATTTCACCATGCTTTCTTTCCGGTTATCTTAACTTTTGATGCGTACCTGAATTCCTTTTATCATATTTATTAAAAAAATAACATGATTTCGTAACAAGTCTGTATCAACAAAGAATTTAGCTAGTCTCGAACATGGCTACATCATATTTAAATTAGATAAGAGTGTGAGCATACTATGGAGCCTGTGGATGATGTTTAACTTACATATCTCGAAATTATTAAGACCCGAATTCTCTCAGATATTTGCGAGTCTTCCAGGTAAACTTTTTATATCACCTGAAAATGTTATTGAACCCTGTTCGTTCTATCAGATATAAAAGCAGCCATCGGCTAAATTTTTACTCTTTGCGCTGAGTTTCGTCACATTGTCTAGTGTATCAGGTTCTATTGCGGCTAGCCCGGTTCGATTGATGGGTTTTAAGTAGTTGAATGTTTTTCGTCGGTTCGTTCACGCGAACTTTTTCTTTTACTCGAATGGCATGGAATAACCTGTCGCGTCAATTGTGGTAACCGCAAAGGGTACAGGACGAGGAGAGTAAAAATAAAGTACTTTGAGAAACCGAACTCATTCACTGAGATATAATTTTTCATAAATTGTGAATGACAGATTCACTTAGACTCCAACAGCATTTAAAAGATTTCTGGCGCCTCTATAATTCTATTCTTGATAGTTTCTTATTTGCTGTAACTGCAGAATTTCATTCGTTTATACATATTCGCGATGTCCTACCAATCCCAAGCCCGAACAAAGGAGGACGCTTTAGGACAACGGTTAACATACCCATCTCGAACCTCGGTGATGTATCTACACCTTGTCGCGGTGATGAGGCTTGCGTGGTCCCGTAAGGGTGCCCCGACTAAGATAGATGCACGCAATGCCAAGGTAAAGCATTCGTGCTGAAGGGATGAATGGTACTGCGTGAGTGTACTACTAACAATGGACTCCGGATACCCACGCAGCAGGGTGCCGATCATGGTGAAGGGGAATTTTTGGGGTCCCTCTTCAATGAATCGCCGTGGATCACGCGGAGATCACTCCTTCAATGGAAGAAGATCTCCTTAGAGGCCAACCTGCGGAACTGCGTGCACCTTCTGCTCCATCGGAGGGGCGACCCGAAAAATTTAAAGCTGCTTTTAAAAACCGGAGTGACGCAGCCAGCAAACGTTTTAAGCGACTTTTGGTAGCTGGCTACTCCCGTGAAGATGCTGAGAGGAAAACCATTCTTCCTAATAAGAAGAGGGGTAGATCCTGGGTGCTCTGGCCAAAATCCCCCTGCTAAAAGGGCGAAAGCTCCAGCTGCACGGTCTAGCTGAAAAGCCTTCACCAAAGAAGTCCGCCACATCCATAATGAAGCCTAAAGTAGTTTCAAAGCCGAACTTCTGTCAAGTGGCAGAGACTTTCAGAATGGGTGTGCTCGCGACTGACTACCCGGAGACTCTCCTGACTACGGATCAATTAACTGCCGTACAAGGTAGTCTTCTGGAGGCGATAGCCCAGTTAGACGCGACAGCCATGTTGTGGTCGGGTACTTCCCAGCTGGAACTGAAGACCCTACTGATATAATGTAAAAGTGGATAGGGGTCCAATACAGGAATCTAAGGGTACAGGATGGAGTACTCCACAAAGTGCACCGTCCACCATTCGAAGAGCTGACGTTCTCTGTGGACCAAAGGTCAATTGACGAACGGAGGCGGACGGGCGGCCAAATTGGCTACAAGTTTGGAGGGGCCCAGCTTAGGATTAAGGCGGCATAAAAATGCCCAAGGCTGCCCCTGGCCAAACTCGCAATGTCCCCTCAACGAACGCCAGCACTTCGCGACCAACCGCGACTAGTTCCGCTCCTATCACCAAGGAAGCAGACACCTCGAGGCTGCCATCTGAAGCCTTGCATGAACCTGCTCCGGGAATGACAGAGGTAAACTCCAATGTGAAGATGGTGACCACTGCACTCTCTGGGTTGGTGGTGGGGGGCCTCTAACGAGGTAATGAATCCCTCCTCCATATCAGTATCGCAGGTGGCTAGGGAAACGTCACCCTTCATCACACCAAGGCTGCCTCACAATACTTGAAAAAATGTTAATTTCGGGAAATTTAGATTTGGCCCTAATCCAAGAGCCATGGGTGGACCGAGGAAGAATATGTGGTCTCGGTACTAGTGCTGACAGACTGATATACTCTACCGAGCATGACTGCCATAGAGCAGCACTGCTCATGGGGAAAAGACTAACCTGGTAGCAACGGAGGTAGTTCTGCCCGGAGACGTTTGGAATGCTCAGGTTTGTCATAGCCTCGGCCTACCTCCCTGGAGAAGAACCTGCCCACCGCCGTCACATGTCAGGAGACTTGTGGAGGACTTGCACTAGAAGGAGTATTCAGGTAGTGATTGGTTGCCACGACAACGCGCACCACCTTGTATGGGGAAGCACCAATACAAATTTTTGAACAAGAGGCGCGAACCTATCTTTTCTAATGTGACTAGGCAAGAGGTGATTGACTTGACTCTCGCTAGCATCTGGGATTCCACGGCAGACTGACTGGGAGGCTTATCGCACAGCCCTCAGGTTAGGAGTCAGTCATGTTGATAATAATCCCATTACTGAGAGGTACGTGAAGATGGCCCGGAAAATTTTCGGGCTGAGTGGAAAAACGTCCCATTCCACAGCCTATCGTTAGACCTTGTTTTTCCAAAAAAAAAATTTTGTTTTTCCACCCTTAGAAAAAAAGTTATTTCAAAAAAAGTTTTGTTTTTTCAAAAATGGATTTATATCGATGTTTGGGTTTTTTTCCGTGTTCTCTTACCATGTAAAAACTAAGAAACCTCCAAAAATAATCTAACATCACTGTATTTTGATTTCTTAACTCCGCGAACAGGATGGTATTACCATAGCGAAATTACGGAACTCCAAAAATCGGATAAAAGACCTGAAAACGCCAAGAGGGTTCGGGAGAACTTCACATACCGCGGAAACGCCGACAGGGTTGATTGTAGGGGTTCAAAAGCTTTTACCATTTTTCTCCCTTGACTAAAAACGTTTTTCCACCCCACCATCTTGTTTTTCCACCCCTCTAAACTTAGCCCACGCGAATAAGTCACACAAAAAAAACGGGCCAACTTCATATGCCGCAAAAAAGGCGAGGGGGTTGATCGTAGGGGATAAAAACGTTTTACCATTTTTCTCCCTTGCTTAGAAAGATTTTTCCACACCGCCATTTTGTTTTTCCACCCTTCAGAACTTAGCCCATGCGAATAAAAAAAACGGGCCAACTTCACATGCCGCGGAAAAGGCGAGGGGGTTGATTGTAGGGGATGAAAACGTTTTACCATTTTTCTCCCTTGCCTAGAAAGATTTTTCCACACCCCCATTTTGTTTTTCCACCCCTCAGAACTTAGCCCATGCGAATAAAAAAAACGGGTCAACTTCACATGCCGCGGAAAAGGCGAGGGGGTTGATTGTAGGGGATGAAAACGTTTTACCATTTTTCTCCCTTGCCTAGAAAGATTTTTCCACACCGCCATTTTGTTTTTCCACCCTTCAGAACTTAGCCCATGCGAATAAAAAAAACGGGCCAACTTCACATGCCGCGGAAAAGGCGAGGGGTTGATTGTAGGGGATGAAAACGTTTTACCATTTTTCTCCCTTGCCTAGAAAGATTTTTCCACACCGCCATTTTGTTTTTCCACCCCTCAAAACTTAGCCCACGCGAATAATGTCACAGAAAAAAATTTGCTAAGAAAAAATCTAAATTTGTTGATTTTTGGGGTCGCTGATCACGAAAATCGGGGTCCCGCGGTCCTAAAACATGGGCGTCACCCTTAAAAATGCAAAAAACACCCCTTTTTAGGGGTTTTCGCGATTATTTCAATAATAATGAAAACTAATGCAATGAAATACACTTTTTTAATATTTATTTGCGAAGGTGGTTGATTTGTACTAAATGAAGGCGAACTTTATGATACGGGGAAGTCCTAAAGGGTTGAAACCACCCCTAAATCGGATAAAAATAGAAAAACATAAAAACATTTTTAACTTCCCAGTATAGGAAGTTATTGTAATCGGTCCGAAAACCGAAATCGAAAATTTCAACGTATTTTCATCTTTCAAGGTCCCAGGAGCATTTTAAGCAAAAAATTGGGAGGAAGTATGTGTGTGTGTGTATGTGCGTACGGATGGGGTCATTTTTTCCTGCACGATATCGCGCGAACCAAAACTGATATCGACTTCGTTGAGGTGTTGTTCGAAGCGTATTAACCGAAATATGATCTGAAAAGAATTTCATGAAATTCGGTCCAGCCGTTTTTTTGTTTGAGAGACGTAAGTGATTTTTGTGCCTGCACGATATCGCCCGAGCCACGAAAGATATTGACTTACTTGAGGTGCCGTTCGAAGCGTATTAGCGACAATATTATTTGAAAAGATTTTTATAATATTCGGTCCAGCGGTTTTTTGGTTTAAATGACTTAAGTGATTTTTGTACCTGCACGATATCGCGCTAACTATAAAAGATATCGACTTAGTTGAGGTGCCGTTCGAAGAGTATTAACCAAAATATGATCTGAAAACATTTTCATAAAATTCGGTCGAGCCGTTTTTTTGTTTAAGCGGCGTAAGAGATTTTTGTACCTGCACGATATGGCCCGAACCACAAAAGACATTGACTTACTTGAGGTGCCGTTCGAAGCGTATTAGCGACAATATAATCTGAAAATATTTTTATAATATTCGGTCCAGCGGGTTTTTGGTTTAAATGACTTAAATGATTTTTGTACCTGCACGATACCGCGCGAACTAAAAACTATATCGACTTCATTGAGGTGCCAAAAAACATTATTACATCAATTTTATATACATTTTCGGCATCCTAATCTTGTAAGTGCGCACATTTAGTTTGACATTTTAGCGAAAATATTGATAAACAATTGTGACAAATTCACGGTATTATGCATATATTCTATATTGCATATTGTTCATTTATTATTAAAATATCCAATCATAATATTCAACATCCGTCATACTGGGAAGTTGATCGTGTGGACCGAAAGGGTCGAACCCACATCCCAACTAGTTTTTTTTTAATTTTATGCTTCAAATTCGATTGTGGGCGTACTGTCAGGAAAAATAAATAATTTTCAACCCTTAAGGGGGTAAAACCAGCCCTACAATTATAAAAATCAACTTTATATAAAAAAATTTGCAAATTTTTTTTTTTACCTTTTGCTTGAAATTAGGTTCAATAGGTATTATCAGCCAAAAATTTATTATTTTCAACCCTCAAGGGCGTAAAACTACCCCTACATTACAATTATAATTGAAAAAAATGCAAATGCAATTTTTTTTATATAAAGTTGATTTTTATAATTGTAAGGGTAGTTCTAACCCCTTAAGGGTAGAAAATAATTTATTTTTGCCTGACGGTACCCCCACAAAATCGAATTTGAGGCATAAACTTAAAAAAATAATGTTTACATCTTTTTCTATTTTTAGCCGATTTAGGGGTGATTTCAACCCTTTAGGACTACCCCTTATCATCAAGTTCGCCTTGATTTAGTAAAAATCCACCACCTTCGCAAAAAAAGAAAAAAGAAGTGTATTTCATTGCATTAGTTTTCATTATAATTGAAATAATTGCGAAAAACCCCTAAAAAGGGATGTTTTTGCATTTTTAAGGGTGACGCCCATGTTTTAGGACCGCGGGACCCCGATTTTCGTGATCAGCGACCCCAAAAATCAACAAATTTAGATTTTTTCTTAGCAAATTTTTTTCTGTGACATTATTCGCGTGGGCTAAGTTTTGAGGGGTGGAAAAACAAAATGGCGGTGTGGAAAAATCTTTCTAGGCAAGGGAGAAAAATGGTAAAACGTTTTCATCCCCTACAATCAACCCCCTCGCCTTTTCCGCGGCATGTGAAGTTGGCCCGTTTTTTTTATTCGCATGGGCTAAGTTCTGAAGGGTGGAAAAACAAAATGGCGGTGTGGAAAAATCTTTCTAAGCAAGGGAAAAAAATGGTAAAACGTTTTCATCCCCTACAATCAACCCCCTCGCCTTTTCCGCGGCATGTGAAGTTGACCCGTTTTTTTTTATTCGCATGGGCTAAGTTCTGAGGGGTGGAAAAACAAAATGGCGGTGTGGAAAAATCTTTCTAGGCAAGGGAGAAAAATGGTAAAACGTTTTCATCCCCTACAATCAACCCCCTCGCCTTTTCCGCGGCATGTGAAGTTGACCCGTTTTTTTTTTATTCGCATGGGCTAAGTTCTGAGGGGTGGAAAAACAAAATGGGGGTGTGGAAAAATCTTTCTAGGTAAGGGAGAAAAATGGTAAAACGTTTTTATCCCCTACGATCAACCCCCTCGCCTTTTTTGCGGCATATGAAGTTGGCCCGTTTTTTTTGTGTGACTTATTCGCGTGGGCTAAGTTTAGAGGGGTGGAAAAACAAGATGGTGGGGTGGAAAAACGTTTTTAGTCAAGGGAGAAAAATGGTAAAAGCTTTTGAACCCCTACAATCAACCCTGTCGGCGTTTCCGCGGTATGTGAAGTTCTCCCGAACCCTCTTGGCGTTTTCAGGTCTTTTATCCGATTTTTGGAGTTCCGTAATTTCGCTATGGTAATACCATCCTGTTCGCGGAGTTAAGAAATCAAAATACAGTGATGTTAGATTATTTTTGGAGGTTTCTTAGTTTTTACATGGTAAGAGAACACGGAAAAAAACCCAAACATCGATATAAATCCATTTTTGAAAAAACAAAACTTTTTTTGAAATAACTTTTTTTCTAAGGGTGGAAAAACAAAATTTTTTTTTGGAAAAACAAGGTCTAACGATAGGCTGTGGAATGGGACGTTTTTCCACCCAGCCCGCAAAATTTTTCGGGCTTGTGAAGTTAGCCCGAAAAAATATTTTTTTTCATAAAAAATTTGTGGTAAGTGGAAAAACGAAAATAATCGGTGGAAAAACGTGGAATAACTAGAAGCTTTCGAATGCGACGTTTTTCCACTCAGCCCGAAAATTTTCCGGGCCATCTTCACGTACCTATTACTGAGGCCGATGTCGACCTTGTCAATACCAATCTGCAAGAAACGATCATCGCAGCCTTCGAAAGTCTTCGATACGTCAGGACAATACCACGACAGAAATTAAAAGAAGAATACTGCTATCGAGCAAACAAAATCAGTACTCATGTGCGGAGCGGAAGCATGGAGCCTTACTAGCTTACCGCAGCATTACAGGCACAGTAAATGAAGGGGGTGTCTGGAGAAGAAGATGTAATCACGTGTTGTCAAGATATGACGCCTTCGCTGGATAGGACATATAATTAGAATGCCTGAAGAAGCACCCCTAAAAATCCTGTTCCTCCAAACGCAAGAAGGACGAAGATCATAAGAAAGATCTAGGAAGAGATAGGACGACATAGAAATGCACTTACGCCCAATTGGTATTACCAACTGGAAGTGCAAGACCGAACATCGGAAGAAAATTCTTGAGGATGCCTAGGCTCTCCAAAGATGATGATATCTACAACGACAAGTATAACTGGCCTGGTATTCATGAGAATCCAGAATAGGAAAACTTAAGGTTCTAGAGCATTTCATACGTCGCTTTCAAGCGTTGCTTTTACAATTGAGTTGGACCACATGCTTTTAAATACCAACAGGCCCAATGACGGAAGAAAAGTGTAGACGCGTCACATGCAACGCATGAAGTTACCCAACTTTCAACTTTTCATGCGTATGGTGGAATAACAAAATCTCCAAGCTAAAATCTTTCACGGTAAGCTCTTCAGCGATACCAAGAAGAGCAATAACTGGGAGAGTTTCAAATGCTCACGAGCCAGCTATAAAATGACGATTAGAAAAGGGATAGTTGGATGGAGTCTGCTACCAGAGCATTGCAGTTACAGAAAGGATATGATTTTTCACACTGATTTTTTCCAAAATAAATCTGTGATTTATGCTATCGTCAATGATGTTCACTACAAATCAATGATAAATGATTAAGCTTATTTCTATATACTTATAGAGAATCATCTATTCTCAAAGTTTAGTCCTGGGATAAGATGTTTAACTTTGTTCATTATTATTTAATTTTCTATCTTACATATATAACTAACCTAAAATATATTGCAAAAAACATTTAACTTAACTATATCACACTATTTCTAGTAAAACTATTCAATATGTATTTCAGTCATTGCAGTGTTTAGGGAGAACACATTTGCCTCTATGGTTTCTATAATAACCCGGTATACAATAGCAACCTGGTACACAAATCGTTGGGCATCGTGACTTCTGTAAAGAAAGCAAAATCTATTATCTCATGTCCTCAGGTAAAACAAAATCTATAAAAACATTTCCGGTACCAAGGTTTTGGTAGATCTTGGCACTAGAAGGCAGTTATATACTTACTGGGCTTTTCTTCAACAGTTCAAAGCAAGTAACTTGGCACTGGGAACCGCAAGTCAGATATATCTCCTCTCTCGAGCATTTAGTAACTGCAAAGAAATGTCAGTTAAATAATAATCATTCAGTTTAATAATAATCATTCAAACTTCAACCCTTACCTATTGGTTTCGGAGTGCATGCGTGCGAAGTACAAATTGGTGGGGCAACGGTAGGCCAGGTAGGATAAACTCCCCCAGGACCAGGTGGTAGGGGCCAAACAGGAACTAGTGGGTATAATGGGTAAGCTGGTGGAGGATAAGAGGGCCCGGTTGGTCTAGGTGGACGAATCGGCCGTATTGGAAGAACGGGCGGAATAAGCTCATACGATTCTTCACTTGAAACTTGGTGGCCAGGCTTACTCGGTATTGGGGGCCTTATTATACCACCACCAGAGGGTGGTCGCAAAGGTTTCTGCGGCTTTTCTTTATCCCCTGAGGGATTTCCTTCCACTGAGCTTTCTTCCGAAAAATCGGGTATTGGTGGTTTTGGTTTATTCTTGTCACCTCCATTCCCAGGCTTTGCAGGCTTGCCGGGTTTATCCGGTTTTCCAGGTTTATCCGGTTTAGAGGGCTTTCCGGGCTTCTGTTTATCTCCACAAGGTCTGCCATTTTCAGAATCAATTTCATCGGAACATTCTTCTGAGGAATCTGATATTGGTGGTATTGGCTTGTTCTTGTCACCGCCATCTCCAGGTTTTAAAGGCTTGCTGGGTTTATCCGGTTTTCCAGGTTTATCCGGTTTTGAAGGCTTCGGAGGTTTCTCTGGTTTTCCTGGCTTTTCTTTGTTACCACCAGGTTTTCCATGGTCAGGACCATCTTCATCGGAACCTTCTTCGGAGGAATCGGGTTTTGGTGGTTTTGGCTTGTCCTTGTCACCGCCATCTCCAGGCTTCGAAGGCTTGCTGGGTTTATCCGGTTTTCCAGGCTTGTCCGGTTTTGAAGGCTTCGGAGGTTTCTCTGGTTTTCCTGGCTTTTCTTTGTCCCCACCAGGTTTCCCATGGTCAGGACCATCTTCATCGGAGCCTTCTTCGGAGGAATCTGGTTTTGGTGGTTTTGGCTTGTCCTTATCACCGCCATCTCCAGGCTTCGAAGGCTTGCTGGGTTTATCCGGTTTTCCAGGCTTCTCCGGTTTTGAAGGCTTCGGTGGTTTCTCTGGTTTTCCTGGCTTGTCTTTGTCTTCATCAGGTCTCCAGTGGTCATTGTCATCTCCATCGGGACTTTCTTCGGAGGAATCTGGTTTTGGTGGTTTTGGCTTGTCCTTGTCACCGCCATCTCCAGGCTTCGAAGGCTTGCTGGGTTTATCCGGTTTTCCAGGCTTGTCCGGTTTTGACGGCTTCGATGGTTTCTCTGGTTTTCCTGGCTTTTCTTTGTCTCCATCAGGTCTCCCATGGTCAGGGCCATCTTCATCAGAAGCTTCTTCAGAGGAATCTGGTTTTGGTGGTTTCGGCTTGTCCTTATCACCGCCATCTCCAGGCTTCGAAGGCTTGCTGGGTTTATCCGGTTTTCCAGGTTTGTCCGGTTTTGACGGCTTCGATGGTTTCTCTGGTTTTCCTGGCTTTTCTTTGTCTCCATCAGGTCTCCCATGGTCAGGGCCATCTTCATCAGAAGCTTCTTCAGAGGAATCTGGTTTTGGTGGTTTCGGCTTGTCCTTGTCACCGCCATCTCCAGGCTTCGAAGGCTTGCTGGGTTTATCTGGTTTTCCAGGCTTCTCAGGTTTTGAAGGCTTCGGTGGTTTCTCTGGTTTTCCTGGCTTGTCTTTGTCTTCATCAGGTCTCCAGTGGTCATTGTCATCTCCATCGGGACTTTCTTCGGAGGAATCTGGTTTTGGTGGTTTTGGCTTGTCCTTATCACCGCCATCTCCAGGCTTCGAAGGCTTGCTGGGTTTATCCGGTTTTCCAGGCTTATCCGGTTTTGACGGCTTTGATGGTTTCTCTGGTTTTCCTGGCTTTTCTTTGTCTCCATCAGGTCTCCCATGGTCAGGACCATCTTCATCAGAAGCTTCTTCGGAGGAATCTGGTTTTGGTGGTTTTGGCTTGTCCTTATCACCGCCATCTCCAGGCTTCGAAGGCTTGCTGGGTTTATCCGGTTTTACAGGCTTGTCCGGTTTTGACGGCTTTGATGGTTTCTCTGGTTTTCCTGGCTTTTCTTTGTCTCCATCAGGTCTCCCATGGTCAGGACCATCTTCATCAGAAGCTTCTTCAGAGGAAACTGGTTTAGGTGGTTTTGGCTTGTCCTTATCACCGCCATCTCCAGGCTTCGAAGGCTTGCTGGGTTTATCTGGTTTTCCAGGCTTCTCCGGTTTTGAAGGCTTCGGAGGTTTCTCTGGTTTTCCTGGCTTTTCTTTGTCTCCATCAGGTCTCCAGTGGTCATTGTCATCTCCATCGAAACTTTCTTCGGAGGAATCTGGTTTTGGTGGTTTTGGTTTGTCCTTGTCACCGCCATCTCCAGGCTTCGAAGGCTTGCTGGGTTTATCCGGTTTTCCAGGCTTGTCCGGTTTTGACGGCTTCGATGGTTTGTCTGGTTTTCCTGGCTTGTATTTGTCTCCATCAGGTCTCCCATGGTCAGGGCCATCTTCATCGGAACCTTCTTCGGAGGAATCTGGTTTAGGTGGTCTTGGCTTGTCCTTGTCACCGCCATCTCCAGGCTTCGAAGGCTTACTGGGTTTATCCGGTTTTCCAGGCTTGTCCGGTTTTGACGGCTTCGATGGTTTCTCTGGTTTTCCTGGCTTGTATTTGTCTCCATCAGGTCTCCCATGGTCAGGGCCATCTTCATCGGAACCTTCTTCGGAGGAATCTGGTTTAGGTGGTCTTGGCTTGTCCTTGTCACCGCCATCTCCAGGCTTCGAAGGCTTGCTGGGTTTATCCGGTTTTCCAGGCTTGTCCGGTTTTGACGGCTTCGATGGTTTCTCTGGTTTTCCTGGCTTTTCTTTGTCTCCATCAGGTCTCCAGTGGTCATTGTCATCTCCATCGGAACTTTCTTCGGAGGAATCTGGTTTTGGTGGTTTTGGCTTGTCCTTATCACCGCCATCTCCAGGCTTCGAAGGCTTGCTGGGTTTATCCGGTTTTACAGGCTTGTCCGGTTTTGACGGCTTTGATGGTTTCTCCGGTTTTCCTGGCTTTTCTTTGTCTCCATCAGGTCTCCCATGGTCAGGGCCATCTTCATCAGAAGCTTCTTCAGAGGAATCTGGTTTTGGCTTGTCCTTATCACCGCCATCTCCAGGTTTCGAAGGCTTGCTGGGTTTATCCGGTTTTCCAGGCTTCTCCGGTTTTGAAGGCTTCGGAGGTTTCTCTGGTTTCCCTGGCTTTTCTTTGTCTCCATCAGGTCTCCAGTGGTCATTGTCATCTCCATCGGAACTTTCTTCGGAGGAATCTGGTTTTGGTGGTTTTGGCTTGTCCTTATCACCGCCATCTCCAGGCTTCGAAGGCTTGCTGGGTTTATCCGGTTTTCCAGGCTTCTCCGGTTTTGAAGGCTTCGGAGGTTTCTCTGGTTTCCCTGGCTTTTCTTTGTCTCCATCAGGTCTCCAGTGGTCATTGTCATCTCCATCGGAACTTTCTTCGGAGGAATCTGGTTTTGGTGGTTTCGGCTTGTCTTTATCACCGCCATCTCCAGGTTTCGAAGGCTTGCTGGGTTTATCCGGTTTTACAGGCTTGTCCGGTTTTGACGGCTTTGATGGTTTCTCTGGTTTTCCTGGCTTTTCTTTGTCTCCATCAGGTCTCCCATGGTCAGGACCATCTTCATCAGAAGCTTCTTCAGAGGAATCTGGTTTTGGTGGTTTTGGCTTGTCCTTATCACCGCCATCTCCAGGCTTCGAAGGCTTGCTGGGTTTATCCGGTTTTCCAGGCTTGTCCGGTTTTGACGGCTTTGATGGTTTCTCCGGTTTTCCTGGCTTTTCTTTGTCTCCATCAGGTCTCCCATGGTCAGGACCATCTTCATCAGAAGCTTCTTCAGAGGAATCTGGTTTTGGTGGTTTTGGCTTGTCCTTATCACCGCCATCTCCAGGCTTCGAAGGCTTGCTGGGTTTATCCGGTTTTCCAGGCTTGTCCGGTTTTGACGGCTTTGATGGTTTCTCTGGTTTTCCTGGCTTTTCTTTGTCTCCATCAGGTCTCCCATGGTCAGGACCATCTTCATCAGAAGCTTCTTCAGAGGAATCTGGTTTTGGTGGTTTTGGCTTGTCCTTATCACCGCCATCTCCAGGCTTCGAAGGCTTGCTGGGTTTATCCGGTTTTCCAGGCTTGTCCGGTTTTGACGGCTTTGATGGTTTCTCTGGTTTTCCTGGCTTTTCTTTGTCTCCATCAGGTCTGCCATGGTTATTGTCATCTCCATCGGAACTTTCTTCCGAAGAATCTGGTTTAGGTGGTTTTGGTTTGTCCTTGTCACCGCCATCTCCAGGCTTCGAAGGCTTGCTGGGTTTATCCGGTTTTCCAGGCTTGTCCGGTTTTGACGGCTTCGATGGTTTCTCTGGTTTTCCTGGCTTTTCTTTGTCTCCATCAGGTCTCCCATGGTCAGGGCCATCTTCATCGGAACCTTCTTCGGAGGAATCTGGATTAGGTGGTTTTGGCTTGTCCTTGTCACCACCATCTCCAGGCTTCGAAGGCTTGCTGGGTTTATCCGGTTTTCCAGGCTTGTCCGGTTTTGACGGCTTTGATGGTTTCTCTGGTTTTCCTGGCTTTTCTTTGTCTCCATCAGGTCTCCCATGGTCAGGGCCATCTTCATCAGAAGCTTCTTCAGAGGAATCTGGTTTTGGTGGTTTTGGCTTGTCCTTATCACCGCCATCTCCAGGCTTCGAAGGCTTGCTGGGTTTATCCGGTTTTCCAGGCTTGTCCGGTTTTGACGGCTTCGATGGTTTCTCTGGTTTTCCTGGCTTTTCTTTGTCTCCATCAGGTCTCCAGTGGTCATTGTCATCTCCATCGGAACTTTCTTCGGAGGAATCTGGTTTTGGTGGTTTTGGCTTGTCCTTATCACCGCCATCTCCAGGCTTCGAAGGTTTGCTGGGTTTATCCGGTTTTACAGGCTTGTCCGGTTTTGACGGCTTTGATGGTTTCTCCGGCTTTCCTGGCTTTTCTTTGTCTCCATCAGGTCTCCCATGGTCAGGGCCATCTTCATCAGAAGCTTCTTCAGAGGAATCTGGTTTTGGTGGTTTTGGCTTGTCCTTATCACCGCCATCTCCAGGTTTCGAAGGCTTGCTGGGTTTATCCGGTTTTCCAGGCTTCTCCGGTTTTGAAGGCTTCGGAGGTTTCTCTGGTTTCCCTGGCTTTTCTTTGTCTCCATCAGGTCTCCAGTAGTCATTGTCATCTTCATCGGAACTTTCTTCGGAGGAATCTGGTTTTGGTGGTTTTGGCTTGTCCTTATCACCGCCATCTCCAGGCTTCGAAGGCTTGCTGGGTTTATCCGGTTTTACAGGCTTGTCCGGTTTTGACGGCTTTGATGGTTTCTCCGGTTTTCCTGGCTTTTCTTTGTCTCCATCAGGTCTCCCATGGTCAGGGCCATCTTCATCAGAAGCTTCTTCAGAGGAATCTGGTTTTGGCTTGTCCTTATCACCGCCATCTCCAGGTTTCGAAGGCTTGCTGGGTTTATCCGGTTTTCCAGGCTTCTCCGGTTTTGAAGGCTTCGGAGGTTTCTCTGGTTTCCCTGGCTTTTCTTTGTCTCCATCAGGTCTCCAGTGGTCATTGTCATCTCCATCGGAACTTTCTTCGGAGGAATCTGGTTTTGGTGGTTTTGGCTTGTCCTTATCACCGCCATCTCCAGGCTTCGAAGGCTTGCTGGGTTTATCCGGTTTTCCAGGCTTGTCCGGTTTTGACGGCTTTGATGGTTTCTCCGGTTTTCCTGGCTTTTCTTTGTCTCCATCAGGTCTCCCATGGTCAGGGCCATCTTCATCAGAAGCTTCTTCAGAGGAATCTGGTTTTGGTGGTTTTGGCTTGTCCTTATCACCGCCATCTCCAGGTTTCGAAGGCTTGCTGGGTTTATCCGGTTTTCCAGGCTTCTCCGGTTTTGAAGGCTTCGGAGGTTTCTCTGGTTTCCCTGGCTTTTCTTTGTCTCCATCAGGTCTCCAGTGGTCATTGTCATCTCCATCGGAACTTTCTTCGGAGGAATCTGGTTTTGGTGGTTTTGGCTTGTCCTTATCACCGCCATCTCCAGGCTTCGAAGGCTTGCTGGGTTTATCCGGTTTTAAAGGCTTGTCCGGTTTTGACGGCTTTGATGGTTTCTCCGGTTTTCCTGGCTTTTCTTTGTCTCCATCAGGTCTCCCATGGTCAGGACCATCTTCATCAGAAGCTTCTTCAGAGGAATCTGGTTTTGGTGGTTTTGGCTTGTCCTTATCACCGCCATCTCCAGGCTTCGAAGGCTTGCTGGGTTTATCCGGTTTTCCAGGCTTGTCCGGTTTTGACGGCTTTGATGGTTTCTCTGGTTTTCCTGGCTTTTCTTTGTCTCCATCAGGTCTCCCATGGTCAGGGCCATCTTCATCAGAAGCTTCTTCAGAGGAATCTGGTTTTGGTGGTTTTGGCTTGTCCTTATCACCGCCATCTCCAGGCTTCGAAGGCTTGCTGGGTTTATCCGGTTTTCCAGGCTTGTCCGGTTTTGACGGCTTCGATGGTTTCTCTGGTTTTCCTGGCTTTTCTTTGTCTCCATCAGGTCTCCAGTGGTCATTGTCATCTCCATCGGAACTTTCTTCGGAGGAATCTGGTTTTGGTGGTTTCGGCTTGTCCTTATCACCGCCATCTCCAGGCTTCGAAGGCTTGCTGGGTTTATCCGGTTTTACAGGCTTGTCCGGTTTTGACGGCTTTGATGGTTTCTCTGGTTTTCCTGGCTTTTCTTTGTCTCCATCAGGTCTCCCATGGTCAGGACCATCTTCATCAGAAGCTTCTTCAGAGGAATCTGGTTTTGGTGGTTTTGGCTTGTCCTTATCACCGCCATCTCCAGGTTTCGAAGGCTTGCTGGGTTTATCCGGTTTTCCAGGCTTCTCCGGTTTTGAAGGCTTCGGAGGTTTCTCTGGTTTCCCTGGCTTTTCTTTGTCTCCATCAGGTCTCCAGTGGTCATTGTCATCTCCATCGGAACTTTCTTCGGAGGAATCTGGTTTTGGTGGTTTTGGCTTGTCCTTATCACCGCCATCTCCAGGCTTCGAAGGCTTGCTGGGTTTATCCGGTTTTCCAGGCTTCTCCGGTTTTGAAGGCTTCGGAGGTTTCTCTGGTTTCCCTGGCTTTTCTTTGTCTCCATCAGGTCTCCAGTGGTCATTGTCATCTCCATCGGAACTTTCTTCGGAGGAATCTGGTTTTGGTGGTTTCGGCTTGTCCTTATCACCGCCATCTCCAGGCTTCGAAGGCTTGCTGGGTTTATCCGGTTTTACAGGCTTGTCCGGTTTTGACGGCTTTGATGGTTTCTCTGGTTTTCCTGGCTTTTCTTTGTCTCCATCAGGTCTCCCATGGTCAGGACCATCTTCATCAGAAGCTTCTTCAGAGGAATCTCGTTTTGGTGGTTTTGGCTTGTCCTTATCACCGCCATCTCCAGGCTTCGAAGGCTTGCTGGGTTTATCCGGTTTTCCAGGCTTGTCCGGTTTTGACGGCTTCGATGGTTTCTCTGGTTTCCCTGGCTTTTCTTTGTCTCCATCAGGTCTCCCATGGTCATTGTCATCTCCATCGGAACTTTCTTCCGAGGAATCGGGTTTAGGTGGTTTTGGTTTGTCCTTGTCACCGCCATCTCCAGGCTTTGAAGGCTTGCTGGGTTTATCCGGTTTTCCAGGCTTGTCCGGTTTTGACGGCTTCGATGGTTTCTCTGGTTTTCCTGGCTTTTCTTTGTCTCCATCAGGTCTCCCATGGTCAGGGCCATCTTCATGGGAACCTTCTTCGGAGGAATCTGGTTTAGGTGGTCTTGGCTTGTCCTTGTCACCGCCATCTCCAGGCTTCGAAGGCTTGCTGGGTTTATCCGGTTTTTCAGGCTTGTCCGGTTTTGACGGCTTCGATGGTTTCTCTGGTTTTCCTGGCTTTTCTTTGTCTCCATCAGGTCTCCCATGGTCATTGTCATCTCCATCGGAACTTTCTTCCGAGGAATCGGGTTTAGGTGGTTTTGGCTTGTCCTTATCACCGCCATCTCCAGGCTTCGAAGGCTTGCTGGGTTTATCCGGTTTTCCAGGCTTGTCCGGTTTTGACGGCTTCGGTGGTTTCTCTGGTTTTCCTGGCTTTTCTTTGTCTCCATCAGGTCTCCCATGGTCATTGTCATCTCCATCGGAACTTTCTTCCGAGGAATCGGGTTTAGGTGGTTTTGGCTTGTCCTTATCACCGCCATCTCCAGGCTTCGAAGGCTTGCTGGGTTTATCCGGTTTTCCAGGCTTATCCGGTTTTGACGGCTTTGATGGTTTCTCTGGTTTTCCTGGCTTTTCTTTGTCTCCATCAGGTCTCCCATGGTCAGGGCCATCTTCATCGGAACCTTCTTCGGAGTAATCTGGTTTAGGTGGTTTTGGCTTGTCCTTGTCACCGCCATCTCCAGGCTTCGAAGGCTTGCTGGGTTTATTCGGTTTTCCAGGCTTGTCAGGTTTTGACGGCTTCGATGGTTTCTCTGGTTTCCCTGGCTTTTCTTTGTCTCCATCAGGTCTCCCATGGTCAGGGCCATCTTCATCGGAACCTTCTTCGGAGGAATCTGGTTTAGGTGGTTTTGGCTTGTCCTTGTCACCACCATCTCCAGGCTTCGAAGGCTTGCTGGGTTTATCCGGTTTTCCAGGCTTCTCCGGTTTTGACGGCTTCGATGGTTTCTCTGGTTGTCCTGGCTTTTCTTTGTCTCCATCAGGTCTCCCATGGTCATTGTCATCTCCATCGGAACTTTCTTCCGAGGAATCGGGTTTAGGTGGTTTTGGTTTGCCCTTGTCACCGCCATCTCCAGGCTTCGAAGGCTTGCTGGGTTTATTCGGTTTTCCAGGCTTGTTAGGTTTTGACGGCTTCGATGGTTTCTCTGGTTTTCCTGGCTTTTCTTTGTCTCCATCAGGTCTCCCATGGTCATTGTCATCTGCATCGGAACTTTCTTCCGAGGAATCGGGTTTAGGTGGTTTTGGTTTGTCCTTGTCACCGCCATCTCCAGGCTTCGAAGGTTTGCTGGGTTTATCCGGTTTTCCAGGCTTGTCCGAATTTGACGGCTTCGATGGTTTCTCTGGTTTTCCTGGCTTTTCTTTGTCTCCATCAGGTCTCCCATGGTCATTGTCATCTCCATCGGAACTTTCTTCCGAGGAATCGGGTTTAGGTGGTTTTGGTTTGTCCTTGTCACCGCCATCTCCAGGCTTCGAAGGCTTGCTGGGTTTATCCGGTTTTCCAGGCTTGTCCGGTTTTGACGGCTTCGATGGTTTCTCTGGTTTTCCTGGCTTTTCTTTGTCTCCATCAGGTCTCCCATGGTCAGGGCCATCTTCATCGGAACCTTCTTCGGAGGAATCTGGATTAGGTGGTTTTGGCTTGTCCTTGTCACCGCCATCTCCAGGCTTCGAAGGCTTGCTGGGTTTATCCGGTTTTCCAGGCTTGTCCGAATTTGACGGCTTCGATGGTTTCTCTGGTTTTCCTGGTTTTTCTTTGTCTCCATCAGGTCTGCCATGGTTATTGTCATCTCCATCGGAACTTTCTTCCGAAGAATCTGGTTTAGGTGGTTTTGGTTTGTCCTTGTCACCGCCATCTCCAGGCTTCGAAGGCTTGCTGGGTTTATCCGGTTTTCCAGGCTTGTCAGGTTTTGACGGCTTCGATGGTTTCTCTGGTTTTCCTGGCTTTTCTTTGTCTCCATCAGGTCTCCCATGGTCAGGTCCATCTTCATCGGAACCTTCTTCGGAGGAATCTGGTTTAGGTGGTTTTGGCTTGTCCTTGTCACCGCCATCTCCAGGCTTCGAAGGCTTGCTGGGATTTTCAGGTTTACCCGGTTTTGAAGGCTTGTGTGGTTTCTCTGGTTTTCCTGGATTTTCTTTATCTTCATCAGGTCTCCCATGGTCAGGATCATTTTCATCGGAACCTTCTTCCGAGGAATCTGGTTTTGGTGGTTTTGGCTTGTCCTTATCACCGCCATCTCCAGGCTTGGAAGGTTTGCTGGGATTTTCAGGTTTAGCCGGTTTTGAAGGCTTGTGTGGTTTCTCTGGTTTTCCTGGATTTTCTTTATCTCCATCAGGTCTCCCATGGTCAAGATCATTTTCATCGGAACCTTCTTCCGAGGAATCTGGTTTTGGTGGTTTTGGCTTGTCCTTATCACCGCCATCTCCAGGCTTGGAAGGTTTGCTGGGATTTTCAGGTTTACCCGGTTTTGAAGGCTTGTGTGGTTTCTCTGGTTTTCCTGGCTTTTCTTTATCTTCATCAGGTCTCCCATGGTCAGGATCATTTTCATCGGAACCTTCTTCGGAGGAATCTGGTTTTGGTGGTTTTGGCTTGTCCTTATCACCGCCATCTCCAGGCTTGGAAGGTTTGCTGGGATTTTCAGGTTTACCCGGTTTTGAAGGCTTGTGTGGTTTCTCTGGTTTTCCTGGCTTTTCTTTATCTCCATCAGGTCTCCCATGGTCAAGATCATTTTCATCGGAACCTTCTTCCGAGGAATCTGGTTTTGGTGGTTTTGGCTTGTCCTTATCACCGCCATCTCCAGGCTTGGAAGGTTTGCTGGGATTTTCAGGTTTACCCGGTTTTGAAGGCTTGTGTGGTTTCTCTGGTTTTCCTGGCTTTTCTTTATCTTCATCAGGTCTCCCATGGTCAGGATCATTTTCATCGGAACCTTCTTCCGAGGAATCTGGTTTTGGTGGTTTTGGCTTGTCCTTATCACCGCCATCTCCAGGCTTGGAAGGTTTGCTGGGATTTTCAGGTTTACCCGGTTTTGAAGGCTTGTGGGGTTTATCCTTGTCTCCAGCTGGTTTTCCTGGATGATGTTCATCTTCTTCCGAACTTTCTGTGGAATGTCCTGGTTTTGGTGGCTTTGGCTTACCCTTGTCTTTATCTCCTGGTTTCGATGGCTTTGGCCGATTGTCCGGGTTTGAAGGTGGTTTTTGTGGTTTCGATCCGGGTTTATCTTTGTCTCCGCCTGGTTTCGTTGGATCTTTCCCATCTTCTTCAGGGTCTGGTTGGTGGGGTTTATCCTTGTCTCCAGCTGGCTTTCCTGGATGATCTTCATCTTCCTCCGAACTTTCTCCGAAATGTTCTGGTTTTGGTGGCTTTGGCTTACCCTTGTCTTTATCTCCTGGTTTCGATGGTTTTGGCCGATTGTCCGGTTTTGAAGGTGGTTTTTGTGGTTTTGATTCGGGTTTATCTTTGTCTCCACTTGGTTTCGTTGGATCTTTCCCGTCTTCTTCAGAGTCTGGTTTGTGAGGTTTGTCCCCTTCTCCTTCTGGTTTTCCTGGATCATCTTCATCCAAACCTTCTCCAGAGTGTCCTGGTTTTGGTGGCTTTGGCTTACCTTTGTCTTTATCTCCAGGTTTCGATGGTTTTGGCCGATTGTCCTGTTTTGAAGGTGGTTTTTGTGGTTTTGATCCAGGTTTATCTTTGTCTACACCTGGTTTCGTTGGATCTTTCCCATCTTCTGCAGTGTCTGGTTTGTGAGGTTTATCCTTGTCTCCAGCTGGTTTTCCTGGATGATCTTCATCTTCCTCCGAACTTTCTCCGGAATGTCCTGGTTTTTGTGGCTTTGGCTTACCTTTGTCTTTATCTCCAGGCTTCGATGGTTTTGGACGATTGTCCGGTTTTGAAGGTGGTTTTTGTGGTTTTGATCCGGGTTTATCTTTGTCTCCACCTGGTTTCGTTGGGTCTTTCCCATCTTCTTCAGAGTCTGGTTTGTGAGGTTTATCCTTGTCTCCATCTGGTTTTCCTGGATCATCTTCATCCAAACCTTCTCCAGAGTGTCCTGGTTTTGGTGGCTTTGGCTTACCCTTGTCCTTATCTCCAGGTTTCGATGGTTTTGGCCGATTGTCCGGTTTTGAAGGTGGTTTTTGTGGTTTTGATCCGGGTTTATCTTTGTCTCCGCCTGGTTTCGTTGGATCTTTCCCATCTTCTTCAGAGTCTGGTTGGTGGGGTTTATCCTTGTCTCCAGCTGGTTTTCCTGGATGATGTTCATCTTCCTCCGAACTTTCTCCGGAATGTTCTGGTTTTGGTGGCTTTGGCTTACCCTTGTCTTTATCTCCTGGTTTCGATGGTTTTGGCCGATTGTCCGGTTTTGAAGGTGGTTTTTGTGGTTTTGATTCGGGTTTATCTTTGTCTCCGCCTGGTTTCGTTGGATCTTTCCCATCTTCTTCAGAGTCTGATTGGTGGGGTTTATCCTTGTCTCCAGCTGGCTTTCCTGGATGATCTTCATCTTCATCCGAACCTTCTCCAGAGTGTCCTGGTTTTGGTGGCTTTGGCTTACCCTTGTCCTTATCTCCAGGTTTCGATGGTTTTGGCCGATTGTCCGGTTTTGAAGGTGGTTTTTGTGGTTTTGATCCGGGTTTATCTTTGTCTCCGCCTGGTTTCGTTGGATCTTTCCCATCTTCTTCAGAGTCTGGTTTGTGAGGTTTATCCTTGTCTCCAGCTGGTTTTCCTGGACCATCTTCATCCGAACCTTCTCCAGAGTGTCCTGGTTTTGGTGGCTTTGGCTTACCTTTGTCTTTATCTCCAGGTTTCGATGGTTTTGGCCGATTGTCCGGTTTTGAAGGTGGTTTTTGTGGTTTCGATCCGGGTTTATCTTTGTCTCCACCTGGTTTCGTTGGGTCTTTCCCATCTTCTTCAGAGTCTTGTTTGTGAGGTTTATTCTTGTCTTCATCTGGTTTTCCTGGATCATCTTCATCCGAACTTTCTCCAGAGTGTCCTGGTTTTGGTGGCTTTGGCTTACCCTTGTCTTTATCTCCAGGTTTCGATGGTTTTGGCCGATTGTCCGGTTTTGAAGGTGGTTTTTGTGGTTTCGATCCAGGTTTATCTTTGTCTCCGCCTGGTTTCGTTGGATCTTTCCCATCTTCTTCAGAGTCTGGTTGGTGGGGTTTATCCTTGTCTCCAGCTGGTTTTCCTGGATGATGTTCATCTTCCTCCGAACTTTCTCCGGAATGTCCTGGTTTCGGTGGCTTTGGCTTACCCTTGTCTTTATCTCCTGGTTTCGATGGTTTTGGCCGATTGTCCGGTTTTGAAGGTGGTTTTTGTGGCTTTGATCCGGGTTTATCTTTGTCTCCACTTGGTTTCGTTGGATCTTTCCCATCTTCTTCAGAGTCTGGTTTGTGAGGTTTATCCTTGTCTCCAGCTGGTTTTCCTGGATCATCTTCATCCGAACCTTCTCCAGAGTGTCCTGGTTTTGGTGGCTTTGGCTTACCTTTGTCTTTATCTCCAGGTTTCGATGGTTTTGGCCGATTGTCCGGTTTTGAAGGTGGTTTTTGTGGTTTCGATCCGGGTTTATCTTTGTCTCCACCTGGTTTCGTTGGGTCTTTCCCATCTTCTTCAGAGTCTTGTTTGTGAGGTTTATTCTTGTCTTCATCTGGTTTTCCTGGATCATCTTCATCCGAACTTTCTCCAGAGTGTCCTGGTTTTGGTGGCTTTGGCTTACCCTTGTCTTTATCTCCAGGTTTCGATGGTTTTGGCCGATTGTCCGGTTTTGAAGGTGGTTTTTGTGGTTTCGATCCAGGTTTATCTTTGTCTCCGCCTGGTTTCGTTGGATCTTTCCCATCTTCTTCAGAGTCTGGTTGGTGGGGTTTATCCTTGTCTCCAGCTGGTTTTCCTGGATGATGTTCATCTTCCTCCGAACTTTCTCCGGAATGTCCTGGTTTCGGTGGCTTTGGCTTACCCTTGTCTTTATCTCCTGGTTTCGATGGTTTTGGCCGATTGTCCGGTTTTGAAGGTGGTTTTTGTGGCTTTGATCCGGGTTTATCTTTGTCTCCACTTGGTTTCGTTGGATCTTTCCCATCTTCTTCAGAGTCTGGTTTGTGAGGTTTATCCTTGTCTCCAGCTGGTTTTCCTGGATCATCTTCATCCGAACCTTCTCCAGAGTGTCCTGGTTTTGGTGGCTTTGGCTTACCTTTGTCTTTATCTCCAGGTTTCGATGGTTTTGGCCGATTGTCCGGTTTTGAAGGTGGTTTTTGTGGTTTTGATTCGGGTTTATCTTTGTCTCCGCCTGGTTTCGTTGGATCTTTCCCATCTTCTTCAGAGTCTGGTTGGTGGGGTTTATCCTTGTCTCCAGCTGGCTTTCCTGGATGATCTTCATCTTCCTCCGAACTTTCTCCGGAATGTCCTGGTTTTGGTGGCTTTGGCTTACCCTTGTCTTTATCTCCAGGCTTCGATGGTTTTGGCCGATTGTCCGGTTTTGAAGGTGGTTTTTGTGGTTTTGATCCGGGTTTATCTTTGTCTCCACTTGGTTTCGTTGGATCTTTCCCATCTTCTTCAGAGTCTGGTTTGTGAGGTTTATCCTTGTCTCCAGCTGGTTTTACTGGATCATCTTCATCCGAACCTTCTCCAGAGTGTCCTGGTTTTGGTGGCTTTGGCTTACCCTTGTCCTTATCTCCAGGTTTCGATGGTTTTGGCCGATTGTCCGGTTTTGAAGGTGGTTTTTGTGGTTTCGATCCGGGTTTATCTTTGTCTCCGCCTGGTTTCGTTGGATATTTCCCATCTTCTTCAGAGTCTGGTTGGTGGGGTTTATCCTTGTCTCCAGCTGGCTTTCCTGGATGATTTTCATCCGAACCTTCTCCAGAGTGTCCTGGTTTTGGTGGCTTTGGCTTACCCTTGTCCTTATCTCCAGGTTTCGATGGTTTTGAAGGTGGTTTTGGGGGTTTCGATCCGGGTTTATCTGTGTCTCCGCATGGTTTCGTGGGATCGTTTTCATTTTCTTCACAATCTGGGTTTTGAGGTGTATCTTTGTCTCCAGGTGGTTTCCCTGAATGATCTTCATCTTCTCCGGAATGTCCTGGTTTTGGTGGCTTTGGCTTACCCTTGTCGTTATCTCCAGGTTTCGATGGTTTTGAAGGTGGTTTTGATCCGGGTTTATCTTTGTCTCCGCCTGGTTTCGTTGGATATTTCCCATCTTCTTCAGAGTCTGGTTGGTGGGGTTTTTCCTTGTCTCCATCTGGTTTTCCTGGATCATCTTCATCCGAACCTTCTCCAGAGTGTCCTGGTTTTGGTGGCTTTGGCTTACCCTTGTCCTTATCTCCAGGTTTCGATGGTTTTGAAGGTGGTTTTGGGGGTTTCGATCCGGCTTTATCTTTGTCTCCGCATGGTTTTGTGGGATCGTTTTCATTTTCTTCACAGTCTGGGTTTTGAGGTGTATCTTTGTCTCCAGGTGGTTTCCCTGAATGATCTTCAGCTTCATCCGAACCTTCTCCAGAGTGTCCTGGTTTTGGTGGGTTTGGCTTACCCTTGTCGTCCGAATCTCCTGGTTTCGATGGTTGTGGCTGATTAACCGGTTTGGAAGGTGGTTTTTGTGGTTTTGATCCGGGTTTATCTTTGTCTCCGGCGGGCTTCGTTGGACCATACAAACCATCTCCAGAGTCTGGCTTGTGAGGTTTATCTTTATCTCCAGGCTGCTTTACTGGATGATCTTCATCTGAACCTTCTCCCGAAGTATCTGGTTTCGGTGGCTTTGGCTTTTCTTCCTTATTACCCGAATCTTCTGGATTCGATGGTTTGGGTGTCTTATCGGGTTTTTGATGTGTTGATCCGGGTTTAGCTTTCTCTCCATGTGGTTTCTTTGGACCCGATCCATTTTCTTTAGAACCTGGCTCGGTAGATTTATCCTTGTATCCCGTGTCTGTATTCGAAGGTGGTTTTTCAGGTTTAGGTTTAATTGCTGATTGATTTTCTGAGCTATTATCATCATCCGAGTCATCCATATGAACTGGCGGACCTTTTATTGGCCACTTTGTTGGCTGCGGCGTAGTTGTAGGAGGTCTAGGTGTTCGTTTATACTGTGCACAATGTGCACATGTAGCAATACCTGGCTTTTCTAGTATATCTTGAAAAATATCTTCATTTGTTGATACTTTCTTTGTTGTACTTTTATTAATCGTTAGTGATTTACCACCTTCCTCCGGTAAATTTTCCCCTGAAGTCAATTTTGTCACGTTGTCATTATTTAGGAAAGATTGTTGGCAATTTTCTTTTGGTATGCATTCTCTATTTAGACGAACATAGCCATATTTACAGAAACACCCCTCTATACATCGTTCTTGGCAAATTTTGTTTATCGTTGGCGGTATGCATTTTTCCTCACACATTTCACATGTTAGGTAGACTTCATTGTCGTCACATATCTCACTATTTTGTATGTTTGTTGGAAATGATTTTCCTGAAAATATTATTTAAATAAAACTAAATGTATAATTTGAGGATAAATCTTTAGAGGAGAAAATATAATGAGTACTTATAACGTCAGAGTATTTTAAGTTAAAATTTTCTATTTTCGAAACTCGTGAGCACGTCTGTTCACCAGAAATAGACGTAACATTATAGAAATCTCCGAATAACACTTGTTTTCTTGCTTAGCATCTTGATTAACACATGTGTTTCTCTCTAGGGTATAAATGATAGAGCACGACAATAGTAACATTCCAATAAGAGCGAAAACAATACCATGGAGAATGTTGAGCCCACACCACAGAGATCTGTACCCATAATGATGGGTCTACACAACACAGACTTTTGTTTGTACAGACGTTTGTCCTATAGACTTCTACTGTCTGAACAACAAAGCAGAGCAAAGGAATATCAATGCGTACGCGTAAAGCGATTAGTCCACCTACTCTCAACCATTACTAACGCGACTTTGACATCGTGGCACCGAGAAACAACTCGCTGGAGTGTTATGCCTCCTGAAACGAGTTGAATCTCATCAACCAACCGATGACATGCGCTTTGGTGGAGCGGGGAAGGGCTAAGGAAGTCTATGACAGGAGGAATCAGGAATGTAAAGAGGGAAGAAGAAAGAAGGAAAGTTATATAGGTGGAAAAGTCGAAGGACCGTTGGAACCGGCCGGGATTCGAACCCGGGACTTCTGGGATGGTAGCCAAACGCCTTACTTCCCAGACTAACGAGGCCCGTCAATACTAAAACGACTTCTAAAAAAATGCTGGGGGAGCAATGTTAACGTATACCAACTCTTTAGCAGGCGTACGACTCCATTCAGAAAAAGAGGCTACTTCAGATCCTACTCGAATTAGGTGTAACTAGTACATCTGATACAATTAACTCACCTCAAACAAATGCCCGAGTAAAAGTTCACAGAACACTCTTACAGATGCCTTCTAAGTTATCAAGGGCTTAAACAGGGGGATGGACTGGCTATGAGCTATGCTATTCAACCTAGTCTTGGAAGCAGTCATCAGAAAGACGTCAATTCAGCGAAACTACACGCTGGTAAACAAATCCGCTCAGGTGATCGGGTAAGCCGATGACATCAACATAGTAAGTAGTTAGTCAGGGTCAATGCTACTTCGAGATTGAAGAAGCAGCCAAAGAAGTAGGCTTGAGAATCAATGAGGATAAAACCAAGGCAATGCAGCAGACACGAGCATATAGAGCCTGCCTACCCTGCAAAATGTTGTTACCAAATCGTCGCTTTAACGACTCGTTTACGAGACGCAAATCACTCGCCAAAAACTTGATTCTCAACCTGTCCAATATTTAATATATAATATCCTTTATAAGCACTTGTTTGTTTATATCTTCCCGCCCACCAAAAAATATTAATAAGGAGCTCTTCGATTCTAAGTCGCTACTACGAGCCGTTATCGGGTCCTCAAAGCGATATGCTATAACATTCCGTTTTCGTTGTTTTCTCGAAGATTTCGCGACTCGTTTTCGAATCGATCTCGATTCGTAATGTTTGCAGTGTAACGATTGATGAACATAAGAAAGAATTAGTAGATCATTTCGCATAGTTACGCTCAACAGTGACGAATAAAAACGAAAAGGTAGAAGAAATCATTAGGAGAATAAATTCTACTCTGAAATAAAACCTTTTTCGCACACTGTAAATTGCTGAAATCTCGAGCAATACATCGCAAGACGAAGTTTACTTATATAAGGTACTAATTCGCCCTGTTATAAGATACTTAGTAACGTTCATAAAACTCAATAGACTTCGCTGGCCTGGACACGTCGAGAGCATGCCGGAAGACAGAGCAGCAAAGAAGATCTTAACTGGCATCATCGAAGGAGAAAAACTCATAGGCATCCAGGAAAAGATGGAAGGATGCGATTGTAGAAGATGCGAGGGCTTCACTCCACACATCGAACTGGAGATCTTCGGCCAGAAATCGAGAAGACTGCAGGAAAAGATTAGAGGAGGCCAAGGCTCGAGTTGGGCTGTAGCGCTCGAGTTGGGCTGTAGCGCCATTGGAAGAAAAAGAAGAAGTTTTCACAATGTTTCTATTTCAAATAATACCACAGACTCCCCTTAGCCAATCTTCTCATTTTTATAACCTTCGTCCTACTGGTCGACATTGACAGGAGTGGCGGAGGGCGTGGGGAAGGAAGGGAAGTTCACACGCACTTTCGGTTTGGGTGTGGAAATCCACACCCAAAATACTGCATGTGCACCTAATAACCTAGAACTTTGGAGGGCCGTTTCGGTCGCTGGCGAAGAAGGGATGTGGTCGAAGGACCTCACGCTATATTATATTAAAGATATTAAGAACTTATAGGTGTACAGCTTAAGCCTTTTAAACCCCACTCAGCTAACAATTCAAAAATTGGGTTTGCCTCAGGGGCATGCGTAGAAAGGGATTTCCTGGCGGGTTCCTCATGAGGACCCCATGTGGCAAATGAGGGGCATACCGGCTTCCCCTCATAGTTTCTCCACGAACCCCACACAAGAAAACAAATCAGCGATATTAAGTGAGATATGCCTCATCAGTTTCTCATAAGGGCCCTATAAGGCCAAGTTCATTACAAACGTCTATAAAGAAATACCCTTAAGCTTTAGTTTAACTAATACAAAGCTTTATTTTTTGTTGTACTTCATATGTATTTCAGACAATTATGTTGGTGACCTTGAAGGGTGTCATTTAGCATACTCAATAGACCGAGGTCAAGAGGCATTCCGCCCTATGTCCCATGAGGGATTAAAGGAGCGTAAAGAAAGACAAGCATCATTAGACTTGATTAGCATTCATTTGGGGGCCGTAGCTGTAAAACGTCATTCGCATTTAAAAATATAAAGCTTTCGACACCGGCGCAGTTATTACTCACATATTCATGTTATAAGGAATTGCTTATATCTCCAAAACCATTGCTCGTAGGAGATTTTTGGTGGGATTTTGGAACTGCTACCAAAATCATTCCAGTCCTAAACACTATCTAGAATCAATATCCACTAAAAACACAAAATTGCTTATATCTCGGAAACCGTTGCTCTAAGGAAGTTTTTGAGGAAATTTTGGATCTCCTACCAAAACTTAGAAATTATAGACCCTCCCAGTACATAGCAAACATAGCGATTAATGGTAGATAGTAGGCAAAAAATTACCGATAACACACACATCTATCTTTGCCCGTTTTCGAGATGGGAGTTTTGATTTTTGGTTTTGGGGAAAAATGTAGTTTAATGATTTAAAATAAAGAGTTAAAGAAACAAAGGTTCATCGACTAATATCCCGAATGACGTTTGTTGTTGAAACCGCCCACAAGAAGGTAAACGTATCTTCGGGAGTATTCTACTGTACGCACTACTTCGAGCAAATATAAAGCTTTCGACAGCGACGCAGTTATTAGGTACTTACATATCCATGCCGAAGTTCTCAAATTTTTCGGCCACCTTTTCCCATTCGGAATCGGGTAGCAATGATTTGTCATTTCAATGGGCCATTCGTTATTCGAGGCGCTAATGAGGCAAGAAAGCAAAACAAAATACATGGTGGCCTCGTCTACAAGAACACCTAACATTGGTCCCACATTCAAGGTAGAGGAACACGAGTTTGACGTAGTAAAATCATTTACCTACCTTGGGTCAATAGTAGCAGCTGACAATATCATGGAACCAGAAATACGCGCACGACTGCTAAAAGTCAACAAAGCCTACTATAGTCTGTCAAGGCTCTTAAATCCAAGTATCTTACCATAACGTATTAACTTCCAAGTATCTTACCATAACGTATTAACTTTTACTATATAAGACGATGGTCTTACCGGTTCGCACATATGCATCCCAAACGTGGGTGCTTAGCAAAAAGCACTCAAACCTCTTGGGCGTGTTCGAGAGGAAAATACTTGGGAGGATTGTTGGCCCCGTATGTGAGGAAGGACGATTCCGGATACTCTACAATGACGAGATCTACGAGCGCTATCGCGACATAGATGTTGTGAAGAAAATAAAGCTCGGTAGAGCCCCGGTGGGCAGGGCAAGGCTCATATGAGTGAAGATGAGCCTGCTTGGAAAGTTCTCTGCGGTGCGACAGTGAGGGAGACCCAATCTTTGCTGGAAGGATGGCGTAGACCACGACGTTCAGAGCATAGGGATGCCAAACTGGATGACATCGGCTCAAAATCGGGATCGGTGGAGAGAACAGTTGCGAGAGGCTAGGACCGGATCGCGGTTGTAGAGCCGTTAAAGAAGAAAAAGAATGAGGCAAGACTTTAGATGTGGGCCTTATAAGGCAATCCACACGGGTTCCACATAAGGCACTGGGCTAGCCTCATAGCGGCCCTATCCCTAAAATTCTAGTCGAGCATAACCGCATACCCAAAGAATTGAAAACCATTTAACTCAACCGACGCACACTGTATTAAAATCTAAATCTAGCGGAACTTAATTAAAAATTAAAAGTGCTTATATCTAAGTCAAACCGTATTCACAACGTAGCTTTGTATATTTATATTTATTAGGTAAACGAATAAACCTGTTGGCAACACAGATTTTCATAGGGGAAGTCCCTAAACATGGCATGCGCGCATTGCTACGTGTGCTCTCAGTTCAATCAGCAAAAAGGCTACGACGTAAAATATTGTTTTACTGTATTGTTTATTTTAACTAAGTTTAAAATTTATTTGATAGTTGTTTATTGTGTCCTTGAGTAACCGAGAAAGGTATGTTTGAACATTTATTCACTTAATTATTTGTCGAGTTCCCAAAAATATTTTTTTATTCAGATTCTTGAATTCGTGGTGAGTTTTAAAAATGTATCCGCATGTATCCATCTTATTTTTACTTTTAAACTCTTTTATGGTTAATACTCTTTAGAATACAGTTGTTATCTCTTGCCCATTTTTGCCCCCGCCATACATGTTTTTTTTACTTTTCGTCGGCAGGTGAAATATGAAAAAGCGCGATATTTTTGAAATATGGCTCCAAGTGAAGAAAAGCGATCAGAACAGGCATATTACTTAGAAAATACTAGAGTCCTACAATGTAGCGGATTCGGAAACCTCTTCGAGAGCTTTGGATGCATTTATAAGCAGCTTGCTTATCAAGCCAGCAGCGAGCTTATCAAGCGTTTCCATGTGATTCTGGAGACTCTATCGTGCGATATAGAAATAGATGCTGATAAATTCAAGCTGTATGCGGAAGAGACCAGAAAACTCTATCTGGAACACTATTCCTGGTACTACATGCCAGCTAGTATGCACAAAATTCTTGTCCACTCCAAAGAAATAATAGAAACATGCGTCCTACCCTTAGGCCAGCTAGCAGAAGAAGCTCAAGAAGCGAACAACAAGGAGTACAGAAGGAACAGAGAATATTTTAGCCGAAAGACCAGCAGGGAAGCTACAAACCGAGATGTGCTTAACCGTTTCTTAATAGCTTCGGATACACTTCTTTCTAGTAAATCCTGCCCTAGAAGGAAACGCCATAATCTACCGAGAGAGACTATCATGTTATTAAAGGCTCCAAACATTAGTGAAGAAGAAACTTCAAATTCGTTAGATGATGAAGAGTAAGACAGTATACACTATACTGATAGTTTTACTTACTTAGCTTTCTTTCGAAATACATAAGTGTAAAAATAAATATCATTTTTAAAAAAAAGTTTTTTTTATAAATCTCACTCAATGTGGTAAAAACATAGATCAGGCACTGGATTTACACATAGGCTAATTTTTATCCCGGAAAAATGCACAGCTCCTGTAGGATAGCTATAAACTGTAATCCATGCAGACGAAGTCGCGGGCATCAGCTAGTTCATATTTTTTTATTTACTTGTTAATCCTAAGTAATTATAACTCAGACTAAGTCAAACATACTAGAAATCTTAATTAAGTTCTGCTAGATTTGGATTATAATACAGTGTGCGACGGCTGGTAAATAAATTTTAACGGTTATCTGTTCATGTACTCCCCACCCACAATGATTATACCGCCACCCCTGGACATTGCACCTTGACGTGAATGACATGACGGGCTGGTAGAATAAAGGCTGATACTTTCACATAAAAAAATCGCACATAATTTTGCGGATATAACTATTAAAGTCCTATAGGATCCATATTAGCTTTATTTAAAATTACACATAAAAAATTCTGTAAATTTTTAACAAATTTCTTGGCCAGGATATAGCACATCAAACAAAAAGTCACTTTAATAAAAACGCACGTCTCCTGTTACTTAGAAGATAAAAAACAAGCTCTGCTACATTATTTTTGGATCTTTCTATTTTCTAATCAATATTCATAAAATAGCAAGAGCTTGCGCTAATTAAATAAGATATTTTATGGCCCTTAGCTCAACACACACAATCATTAAATTGCCAATAGTTATTACATCACTGTATTCACTCCTTTTATATTCTGAATACACTGTTCCTTTATATTTTTAAATCTATTTAATTGATTCTTATAAAATTTTATCCATCATTTTTAGAATCACATTATTATTAATATCACATATATTTTTTTAAATCACACAAATTTATTATATTAATAGAATAGTATCCACCTTGTGAGATTATCCATATAAGTAGTATCCATATTTTCCAGTGCATCCATTTCCAACGCATTTTAAGTAAAAAACACGCGCGATCGCAACTTCAAGTGATCGAAACATTCACCTGCAGCTCTTTTTATACCATTCTTTTGGTCCATGGTCCTAAGGTTCTTAATTTCTGCATAAACCGTTAACGTTAACTAATCAAAAGTATCTTCCTTATATAAAACGAGAATTTTTATTACCGAAAATGCACCTTCTCTTCTTGTTTGCTAAATGATCTTTTCTTTTTTGTTAATCTTATTTCCAAGAAGCATTAAGTTCTGACATCAACTCGTTACCGCACCAACAACAAAATTGAATGCACTCTTCTGCACCAATCAAGAAAAATTGCAATGAAATGAAGAAATATTTCGTAAAAAAAAAATATTTATCAAAAGAAGGTGCAACTCTTCCTTTTAAGAGTGAAGGTTTATTCTCGACCAAAAATTCCAAAAGAACATACATACTCGTATATACTCTGGATATCAAGTTGCAAAAATCAAAGATAATTAACGGTGCACCAGTTTTATGCATCGATAAATTTTATTGAATCAAGAACCAGAATTAAGATGGGATCCCGGAAGGTTGTCCAAGCTTCTTTCTGGACATGTGACCATGGTTTCCGTTTTCTTTTAATCCGAAATTACATCATTGATTGAGCGATTGAAGTCTTGCAGAACAGGTAGAATGAAGTCAATGGACTTTGGTGCAGAATAAAAGTTTTTATTTTGATTATTTTGGCAAACTGGTTTCAATAACGGAATTTTAATCAGTATAGGTAAAAGTTGATTTTGTAGTTGTTTTTTTTTAGATGTCATGTTTATATTTAGGCATTTTAAATATATTTTTATTTTGACCTAAATTACTTCCATATTATCAGCGCGTGTTACCTTTAATGATGAAAGGTTTCTTTGAGTAAATAAATTTTATCTTAACACACCTACAATTTGAATTTAATTAGGAGTTTTCAATGCTCCATTAAAATTTTATTAGGCTCATTTCAATATTTTTGCTTAATATCTCCCAAGGAGTCTCAGCAACAATTAATGTCAGCCAATACTCTTTTCGAATAAAAAACTAACTAAAAATTAAAATTACAGGTATTGAAAAGAACACTCCTTGCATAATCTATAAGGAAACATTTAAATACTGCATTTTTACTGTCAAAGCTGAAATATATATCATGAACTTCTTGATTTTTACGATTGACATCTCCAAAATTTTTTGGCTTAATTTAAAATGGAAATTTGCTTTCTTTCTTTTCCTCGAATTTCTTCATCGAATTGTGGCCCACACTATTTTATACCTTCCTACAAGCAGCTAAAAAATTTATGAATCAAAATTGCATTGAAATCTTCGTTATTTTTAAAAAGATACCTTTCCATCTCTTCTTGAAATCCATCATTATTTCTGAACAACAGTTTAGAGACAAACATCTCGCATAATGTACTATAAAAATTATGAAACAAACAACAATTCTAACAAGTATACTCCATAGCAAAAAGAAGCGCTACTAACTAAATATGCAGAAAGAAACGAAAGCAGATAATAAAAGAAACGATAGAGTAAAAAATCCTAGGGAGTTTATAAACAAATCTTTAATAAAAATGCGGTTTCCGTCCCGGAAGATCTACCACAGACCATATTTTCACTCTTAGGTAGGTCCTAGAATAGGGAAATGACTTTAACATACATTCGAGATGCGCCGAATATGGGTTCGATTCGGCAGAATATTCGGTCAAAAATGTACCGAACAGAACATTCGGACGAATTATCGAGGCATCTTCTTCTATGGCTCTACAGGCCAATTCGAGCCTTGGCCTCCATCAGCGTCTTCCTCCATACGTCTACAGCTCCGCAGCTTGTCTCCAATTTCTTATATTGAGCAGTTTTGCTGCATCGACCTTAACATTGTCCTCCCACCTTGACCGTGGTTTGCCAACTGGTCTTCTGCCATCTGGTAGTAGGTACAGAGCTTTTTTTGGTATCTTTGAGTCATCCATGCTTTGGACATGACCGGCCCAACGTAAACGTAGTAGCTTAGCTTAGTGTCGAGAGTTTCCACTCTTTGTATAGATCGTACAATTCGTGATTGCAGCGTATTCTCCATGCATTGTCTTCATTGATTGGGCCGTATGTCCTTCGGAGAACCTTCCTCTCAAATATATCCAACTTGTCGGCGGATTTCTGGGAGATACTCCATGCTTCTACATGTAGCTACTGTACGTATGATGGTTTTGTAGATTCTTATTTTTGTTTTTCTGTGGATGTCTCTGGATTTCATGACTGCCAGTAGTGAAAAGTATGTTTTGCTTGCGGCGTTTATTCTTCGTCGTACGTCTATCGTTTCATCGTTGTCTTCGCTGGCTGTGGACCCGAGGTAGTTAAATTGGTTTACCCGTTCGAAGTTAGGTGGTGTTGTGGTTTCTTCTTCTTCTTTCCACCCTTGACTGAATTAGAATTTTAATTTTTTCTGCATTTATTTGCAGTCCTATATCTTTGGCTCCCTCTTCTAATTCCGTTAAAATTTCTCTAAGGTATGACAGTGATCTAGCAAGGCAGTTTATATCATCGGCATATCCTGCCAACTGTTTTGATTTGTTAAGCAGGGTTGCGTTTGCATCAATGTTTACTTTGCGAATTATTCCTTCTAGGCAGAGATTAAATAGCATGGGTGTCAGCCCATCGCCCAGCTTTAAGCCTTGCTTGACTGGGAAGGACTCCGTCAATTCTCCTTATATTTTGACTGCACACCTTGTATTTTCCATTGTCATTTATCTTAATTTTATTATCTTTAGGGGGATGTTTAGGTCCAACATTGTCGCATACATTTGCTCCCTGTCGATGCTGTCGTATGCTTGTTTAAAGTCGATGAAGAGTTGATACACGTCGATGTTGTATTCCCAGCATTTTCGGAGGATTTGCCTTATTGAAAAAAGTTGATCCATTGTTGACCTATTTCTTCTGAATCCAGCTTGGTATTCACTTATTGCGGCATAAGGTTCCAGTCTGGCCTTAATTATATTGGTCATTATCAAGGCAAGCGGTAGTTTGCCGAGTTCGTAAGGGCAAACAGCTAATGCCTTATTTACGCCTAAAGCCTAGTATGGAGTTCGAACGGAATTCCGTTCCCCATATAAAATACATGTAAAAAGATGCACGGAATTCCGTTCACCCGATTTTTCCGTGTACTTTTTGTTTTGTGAGTACGGACTTCAAACGGAATTCCGTTGGTAATATATCACTTGCAAATTTCTAATAGATGGCTCTGCAAGGGAAATTGGAGACTTTTTTCCGTTCACGTTGGAACGGAATAAATAGCTAGACAATTATTCCGTGTTGCACTTTAGGTAATTTTGACAGAACGACAGAAAAATAGCTGTTGCCTTGGTGATTTTTGTAGTTTATTAAATTTTATGTTTTTTTTTTGTGATTCTGACTCTGAATAATAATTGCGGTTTAAATAAATGAAATATTTCATTTTGAATGCTTTTTATTTTATGTTATTTTCTTCTGACTATGCAACCACCGCATACGCCCCACTAATCCTTACTAATATTATAAATGCGAAAGTAACTCTGTCTGTCTGTCTGTCTGTCTGTCTGTCTGTCTGTCTGTCTGTCTGTCTGTCTGTCTGTCTGTTACGCTTTCACGCCTAAACCACTAAACCGATTTTGATGAAATTTGCAACAGACATAGTTTAGACCTTGGAGACGGACATAGGCTACTTTTTATGGAGAACAAAAGGGTTGAAGGGGGTGAAATGGGGTTCAATAAGTTGTAAGGGGATTTTTTTCTATTGTATAAAAAGTAACTGACTGACAGACAACGCACAACCTAAACCGCTAGAGCTAAAGGGCTGAAATTTTGACTGTGCCTCCCTATAATGGCGTGGACATCCACTAAGAAGCGATTTTTCGAAATTCATCCCCTAAGGGGGTGAAATGGGGTTTATCCAAACCGTTGGAGCTATAGGGCTGAAATTTTGACAGTGCATCCCTATAATGGCGTGGACATCCACTAAGAAGCGATTTTTCGAAATTCATCCCCTAAGGGGGTGAAATGGGGTTTACCCAAACCGCTGGAGGTATAGGGCTGAAATTTTGACAGTGCATCCCTATACTGACGTTTACATCCACTAAAAAGCGATTTTTCGATATTCATTCCCTAAGGGGGTGAAATGGGGTTTATCCAAACCGTTGGAGCTATAGAGCTGAAATTTTGACAGTGCATCCCTATAATGGCGTGGACATCCACTAAAAAGCGATTTTTCGAAATTCATCCCCTAAGGGGGTGAAATGGGGTTTATCCAAACCGTTGGAGCTATAGGGCTGAAATTTGGACAGTGCATCCCTATAATGGCGTGGACATCCACTAAGAAGCGATTTTTCGAAATTCATCCCCTAAGGGGGTGAAATGGGGTTTATCCAAACCGTTGAAGCTATAGGGCTGAAATTTTGACAGTGCATCCCTATACTGACGTTTACATCCACTAAAAAGCGATTTTTCGAAATTCATTCCCTAAGGGGGTGAAATGGGGTTTATCCAAACCGTTGGAGCTATAGGGCTGAAATTTTGACAGTGCATCCCTATAATGGCGTGGACATCCACTAAGAAGCGATTTTTCGAAATTCATCCCCTAAGGGGGTGAAATGGGGTTTACCCAAACCGCTGGAGGTATAGGGCTGAAATTTTGACAGTGCATCCCTATAATGACGTTTACATCCACTAAAAAGCGATTTTTCGAAATTCATTCCCTAAGGGGGTGAAATGGGGTTTATCCAAACCGCTGGAGCTATAGGGCTGAAATTTGGACAGTGCATCCCTATAATGGCGTGGACATCCACTAAGAAGCGATTTTTCGAAATTCATCCCCTAAGGGGGTGAAATGGGGTTTACCCAAACCGCTTTAGCTATAGGGCTGAAATTTTGACAGTGCACGACGTTTACATCCCCTAAAAAGCGATTTTTCGAAATTCATTCCCTAAGGGGGTGAAATGGGGTTTATCCAAACCGTTGGAGCTATAGGGCTGAAATTTTGACAGTGCATCTCTATAATGGCGTGGACATCCACTATAGAGCAATTTTTCGAAATTCATCCCCTAAGGGGGTGAAATGGGGTTTATCCAAACCGCTGGAGCTATAGAGTTGAAATTTTAACAGTGCATCCCTATAATGACGTGGACATCCACCAAATGAGCGATTTTTCGAAATTCATCCCCTAAAGGTGTGAAATGGGGTTTTTACAAACCCCTAAAGCTATAGGGCTGAAATTTTGACAGTGCATCCCTATAATGACGTTTACATCCACTAAAGAGCGATTTTTCGAAATTCATCCCCTAAGGGTGTGAAATGGGGTTTTTACAAACCGCTAAAGCTATAGGGCTGAAATTTGGACAGTCCATCCCTATAATGGAGTGGACATCCACTATAAAGCGATTTTTCGAAATTCATCCCCTAAGGGGGTGAAATGGAGTTTATCCAAACCGTTGGAGCTATAGGGCTGAAATTTTGACAGTGCATCCCTATAATGGCGTGGACATCCACTAAGAAGCGATTTTTCGAAATTCATCCCCTAGGGGGGAAAAGGGGTTTACCCAAACCGCTGGAGCTATAGGGCTGAAATTTTGATAGTGCATCCCTATAATGGCGTGGACATCCACTATAAGGCGATTTTTTGAAATTTATCCCCTAAGGGGGTGAAATGGGGTTTATCCAAACCGCTGGAGCTATAGGGCTGAAATTTTGACAGTGCATCCCCTTAATGACGTGGACATCCACTAAGAAGCGATTTTTCGAAATTCATCCCCTAATAGGGTGAAATGGGGTTAACCCACACCGCTGAAGCTGGAGGGCTCTAACTTTGACCGTACATCACTATAATGACGTGGGCATCCACTTAGGGGCGATTGAAATTTATCCCCTAAGGGGGTTAAATGGGGTTAAGCCAAACCGCTGGAGCTAAACGGCTGAAATTTTGACAGTGCATCGTGGACATTTACTAAGAAGCGATTTTCGAAATTCATCCCCTAAAGGGGTAAAATTTGGTTTACCAAACTACTGGAACTACAGGGTTGAAATTTGGACAGTGCATCCCTGTAATGACATGGACATCCACTAAGAGGCGATTACTCGAAATTCATCCCCTAAGGGGATGAAATGGGGTTAACCCAAACCTCTGAAGCTGAAGGGCTGAAATTTTGACAGTGCATCCCTATAATCACGTAGAAATGAATGACTCGAAATTCACTTTATTTAATATTCATTTGTGATTGCTTCATAATTTCTTACATCCACGTAAATAGGCGAACAAACTTAACGAACGTTCGTCAAACCCTAAAATGTCACTTTTCTTGATGACATATACATGCCAATCTACTTTAAAACTTGCAGATTTGTTGAGGAGAGGTGATATTCGCAGCAATTTGTTTACCATATTTATTAAAGAAATGCACTATAATAAACCCTTTTTAGGGATAATAACAGCTGACTTTTTTGTTGGTTTTTTTAAGGAAAACATTGCACATAATAAACAGTTTTTAAAGGCGTTGCAAGGCACGCCGGTTTTATGCTAGTTATTAATAAATATGTGCACAAGAGTCAGCTGTTTACTTTTTCTCCACTATGTTTTCTACACGGATTTTTCCGTGTAGAATTAAATTGCAAAAATGCTGAACGGAATTCCGTTCGAACTCCATACTAGGCTTTAACATAGAAAACAAGGTGTTTTTTTTATAAAATTATGCGATTTATCACCTTTTTATAAGCAATTTAAGTAATTATTCATTTGTAACCGATAACCAAAATATAAATAATTTATTATTCCAGGAGTTTTTTTTCCTATCATTCTTCGTTTTCTTTATTTTTACATTTTTTACATTTCGAATCGAACTTTTTTCTTCTCCTTCAGTCTAAAAAAGTGGGTACTCAAAATTATTCTGTCAGATGGCGCTCTAAGTTATTTCAATTGCTCAATAAATGAGATGGTGCTACTAGTTAGTCGAAAAGTGTTTACTCGAACTGTTGACGCCAGATGGCATTAGATGATTAACAAAATGTATTCATTAAAAGTGGTTAGTCGCAACTATGGTATCAGATTGCGTTAGGTACTATAAAAAACATTTAGTTCACAGTGCAAATGAACAGTAAAATTTTGAAATACCGAATGCCGAGTTCGTAATCGTAAGTTATTTCTAAAAATATGACATATTCGTTACAAGTTAGTCAAATCCAGCACTGTTGATGTGAAATAGCATTCCCTATCATTTCGATGATTAACAAAAAGTGTACGCATGGTACGCGTCTCAAGAGGGCGGATTACCATTTTCTTCACAACCCCCTCGACATGGGTATCAAATGAAACGGTATGATAAGTAAAATACAATAAGTAATATAGTATACTCAATAAATAGTTAGATCCACCGATGCCACCTCAAGAGGACGCATTACAATTTTCTTCACAACCCCCTCGATATGGGTATCAAATGAAAGGGTATGATAAGTAGAATACAATAAGCTATGTCTTTATATCCATGGCGGCCGTCTCAAGAGGGCGGACTACCACTTCTTCACCACCACCTCGACATAGGTATCAATTGAAAGGGTATCAAAAGTAGAATACCATAAGCGATATAATATACTCAATATCTGGTTAGATCCATGGCTGTCATCACAAGAGGGCGGATTACCATTTTCTTCACAACCCCCTCGACATGGGTATCAAATGAAAGGGTATGATAAGTAGAATACAATAAGCTATGTCTTTATATCCATGGCGGCCGTCTCAAGAGGCGGACTACCATTTCTTCACCACCACCTCGACATAGGAATCACTTAAAAGGGTATCATAAGTAGAAGACCATAAGCGATATAATATACTCAATATCTGGTTAGATCCATGGGGGTCATCTCTAGAGGGAGGATTACCATTTTCTTCACAACCCCCTCGACATGGGTATCAAATGAAAGGGTATGATAAGTAGAATACAATAAGCAATATAGTATACTCAATAAATAGTTAGATCCACCGAGGCCACCTCAAGAGGACGCATTACCATTTTCTTCACAACCCCCTCGACATGGGTATCAAATGAAAGGGTATGATAAGTAGAATACAATAAGCTATGTCTTTATATCCATTGCGGCCGTCTCAAGCGGGCGGATTACCATTTCTTCACCACCACCTCGACATAGGTATCAATTGAAAGGGTATCTTAAGTAGAAGACAATAAGCAATATAGTATACTCAATATCTGGTTAGATCCACGGCGGTCATCTCAAGAGGGCGGATTACCATTTTCTTCACAACCCCCTCGACATAGGTATCAAATGAAAGGGTATGATAAGTAGAATACAATAAGCAATATAGTATACTCAATAAATAGTTAGATCATGGTTCAAATTATAAAGTGATTAGTGCTATATTCCATACAGGAACACTCGAACAAGGTCATTACATCAGCATGTTGAAACAAAAATCGAGCTGGTTATGGATCAATGATTCCATAGTGCAGAAAAAATCTTGGCCGAGAAACTCGAAAGGAGCTTATGTTTTTTTACAAAGGCAATAATATTAGTTTGAATTCCTGCATTTTGTTATTTTGTTATTACCTACTTATAAAATAAATAAAAAAATATAATGAACAATTAAATACATAACATTTCTTTATACAGAAGATTATTTATTTTTTATTTTAGAATGTATTAAAACAAAAAAGAGTGATATCCCACCAAAAAAACATTAAAAATGTGAATTAGAAGTTCGTGGGCGCGGAAATTATTTATTGAGACAGTTTAAAACACACTTATAACAAAAAGAAGTGATATGGATTAGTCAAGATGAATCGTTAATAGCATGAAATAATTAAACACGTGCATTTACGAACGAATTCAAAGGAATTATACAACTGCCAATTTGTATTTAAAACTTAAGAAAGTATTATCAACCGCGAAAAAGTTGGCTGGCGCGTTCGTTGTATACCTAGCATGAATCTTTGCTGTCCTTCGAAATGTAACAAATTTTATTAGAAACACTATAGGACTGAGCCACACTGAATTCGTTCGTAAGGGTACTGGGCATCTGAATGCAATAACAGAAGAGTTCGAAGTGCGACAAGGTCTTAGACAAGGAGATGGACTAGCCCCCATGCTTTTCAACCTGGCCCTAGAATGGGTGATAAGAAAAACATCAGTACGGAGAAATGCGTCCATAGCAACGCAGTCTGTACAATTACTTGGATATGCGGATGACGTGAACATCGTGGGAAGGTCCTTCTTGGCAGCGAAAGAAGTCTATATCGAATTAAAAGAGGCGGCCAAGGACATAGGGCTGAACATCAATGAAGAAAAAACGAAGGTGATGCAACAATCCAGAGCTGGAAGATTTAGAATGGGAAGAAATATAACTATCGACGAACATAATCTAGAAGTAGTCGATAAAACAGTCTACCTTGGGTCTACAATTACAAAAAGAAACGATGAAAAGGAAGAAGTAACTAGACGAATACTACTGGCTAATAGAGCTTTTTATGCCCAAAAACAAATATTGCACTCAAGATTTGTGCACAGAAAAACGAAACTCTCACTCTACAAAACAGTAATACGACCAGTACTGTGCTATGGCAGCGAGACTTGGACTATGACCCAGGAGATAGAGGAACAAGTCAACAGGTTTGAGAGGAAGGTGCTCAGATGCACAATAGGCCCAACGAGAGAGGATGGGATATGGCGAAGGAGATACAACAACGAGTTGTATGAAATTTTTGACGACCCAGAACTCTCAACGTTTATAAAAATCAACAGACTAAGACTAGCCGGCCACGTAGTCAGGATGAATGATAACCGTATCCCAAAACGGCTTATGGTGGCCGAAATTCCAGGAAACAGACCAGTAGGTAGACCCAGGAGAAGATGGATGGACTCTGTGACGGCTGACGCAGAGACAATGCTGAACATTCGGAACTGGAGAACTGCTGCAAGGAACCGTCAGACTTGGAGAAATGCCCTAGAGGAGGCCAAGGCTCGATTTGGGCTGTAGCGCCATTGGATGGATGGACTGGGCATCTGAAATTAGGAAACAAAACTGCGATAAACAGATATAGGTGGAAGGGGATTGTATTCTTAAGGTAAAGCGTTAAAAGAGGTAGGAAGGTTAGGTTGGTGATAATGATCATACAGTCTAAACAGTTCACATTGCACTTAACAACTCATTGACTAAGTCAAAAAGTGGTCAAGTGCAATATTAGAAATGTTAAACTTAAATTTTTAGAAAGAAGAAAAATTAAATACACAAAATATCTAAACTCCAGCTTTTACATGGCATTTAATATATAACATATTCTTGATATTAAAGATAATGACCCCTTTTGGAATTTCCGTTTCGATTACTAAGCAAAAATATTGCATAATTCTTAAATTCTACCCCCAAAAAAAACAGAATTGATGAATTGCTTATTGAGTTTATGGAAGTAGCAAGAACATCCATTGATGGACTCACGTTTCAAGGCATTTAACACAGCACATGTGTGATAGTAAACTAAATTTTAGCTTCAAAAAGAGCAAAATTTTTTACTTTCTCAGAAATTTTATACTCGTATAACTTAACACATAAGAATAACAAGTAAATCACAGTATTTATTCAATGTGTACAATCAAAGCTGCTTTATATAAATATTTTTGTATTTATATTTAATAATGGCAACCCTGATCTCTAGTATAATATGAACGTTTATCAGAATTCTCAGTTGTATTCTGTCTTTCAACAAAAGATCACTTTCTTAGTCGGATCGAGTCTGTCTAGTCTGACTTAGTTGGAAACGTTCTCAATCTTCAACTAAGTCCCCACACAAACATCTGGGCCCGGTTTGGTTTTTTTGGTGCATCAAACTAATTCAGACTTTGTACGAATGATAAAACCGGTATATAAGTTTTTGTAGAATATTGTCTGGGAATTTATTAATCTTCAGTTTATCACGCTACACACGTGAAGAAGCGCGGAAAATTATGGTTATCTACTATGTACGTAGGCATAGTGAACTATAGGTTGTAAGCCCAGTGACCCAGTGTCAAGTATTATTTAAATAAATGTATGCTAACTCATCGTTTGATAAGAAAAAATCTGGTTAAAGCATCGCAATTAAATTACGCGGTTAAATTGTTTGCTTTATTTTGTTTGTTATTGATTTTATATTGAATTTGGACTCTTTTTTTCGTATTGCTACAGTTGAAAATTTCTATATGTGAGTATATAAATTTTATTGATCAAACAATTTTTAAATCTAGTTCTATACCGAATTTTCCATACAACACTGATCTTAAATATCACATGAAAATACTAAAAAATCATGCAATTGCCATAATAAAACGCTTTAATGATAACCTGACCTCCCATGAAATATTTACATTCGCATTCTTGTTTCTAAGACAAATTTTTGTTATAATCACTTCAAAACAAATTAATTTTTAATGTCTAATTTAATGATAAATTGCGACTATCATATTGAGACACGTTTCTCAATTTAATTATATTTGTTCAATAAACCAATAAACTGATTTTGGATATTTAATTGAATTAAAACCAACAAAGATAACATACATATATATTTATCTTTTCATCCATTCCAATTTTAATGAGTTTATAAAAGCGTTAATTCAAGTGAAGTAAACAGAAAAGTGCATAGATTGTTCAAAAAAAGAAATTAAGTAATCAAATTATTTACATTACACTCATAAACTTCGATGTATATCTTAATGTTAATAAAGATTATGCTTGTTAATTTTTGGCAAGGTGATTCTAGAAAATTAATGCGAATTAAATGGTATATCTTAATGCAAGAACTGAAATCGTATCGATAAGTAATATATGATGAGATAAGATATAGCACCGGTCGCACAATAAATGTTAGGGTTGCACAAAAATTGCATTTTCGTAAGATCTTTTGCGCTTATATTTTATTCAAATTCAGGAAATAATTGAACCACTTATTTAGCTATTAGAACTTTCATGCGCGCTATGTGCAGACAAATAAACGTTTTAAAATTTACAAAATAAACGTTCATAAAATTAACAAAGTCTGATCTGGGAGGGGGTCGAGCCGAATATCACATAATTTTTTCTCTCAAGAAACAGTGTAAAATGGCTAAAAAAATATACTGGGTAAAATTAAGTAAAACACGTTTCTCCACTGAAGTTATTGTTTCCAATTAATATGTAGTTTCAGGCAACGGCCTGCCGGCCACCTGTGTATGAAAGGGGGCCTTAAGATATGGCAAATCCTACACAAAAAAAATTGATTTTTGGAGAAAAATGTGGGTTTAGTTGAAATTTTAGTTTAAAAGAAACCGACTTGACGACTTATAACTCTGGAAGTTAGTAGGGTGGAACCGTTACTTTTACAACTTTAGATAGGTCGGAGCCGGACGATTGTAAACTTATCAAATCCGAACTGCGTAAGTTCGGAGCAAATTAGTCTACTGAAATTCAATTTTAGCCTCAGTTTTCATATATTTTAACACATTGAACTAAGGAAAAATGAAGCCTGAGTTCGCTCAACAGAACGTGAAATTGAAGTTTAAAGTAAAATCTCCCCATATAACCAAAACGAGTTCAAATTCGATATGTTTTGTTTACCATTATTGAGAACAACTACAATGAGCAGATAGTCCTGGCTGGCGCTGTATATCTGTGTATCTATATCTGGACCATAAGGTGGAGGAATCAAAACTTTCCTTCCTTTTTAGAGGGTCATCAAAGTGTACGGCCGGGCTTTGTCGTTATGGAAGACAACAACTCTCCTATTATTCCATTCGTATTGTAATCGTTCAATTGCCTGGCATAATCTTTCACAGCAGAGTTGAGAATCAATCGTCTGATCAACTGGAAGTGCCTCAACGTGGGCGTATTCCTTCCAGTTCCACCGCATACACATTATCACCCTGTTAGAACTCAATCTTGACATCGCGTATGTTTGCTACTATTCGCAATCCTTGACTATGATCTTTCAGGTTTCTGATAGTCCCCATTTTACATCACCGTTTATGATTTCATTGCATTGCATTAGCCAATCGCAGTAATGGTCAGTAATAATATTAGTTGTCGAAGATAAAGATTGGCCCTAGTGCTGTAAGTCGAGTCGTCACGATACGGCAAGTGACGTTTTAGTTGAATTACTTTCAGCACAGGGGCCTGGAGTGGAAACGTTAAGTTGGGTGTAGACCCCTGTACTGAAAGTCGTGATTCGACTGAAACGTCTTTTTCTTCAACTCAAACGAGACTTTAAGCAGCAAATAACAAATGTTTCAATTAAGGCAAGCTTTTTCTACAACTCCCAATGCTCTACAAATGTGTAAAGAGGCCTGAGTTTTAATTTTTCGAATATAGGCAAAATTACAATTACCACAAGATGTAACTAATCAAATGTTTGAGTGTTTGAGACAACAAGGGTCTAGCCTAAATTAAAAAATCCTTTCTTTTCGTACAATATTTTAAAATCTATAGGTCGCATCTCTAGCTCAGCCGGCTTAAATAAAAGAAACTCATACAACATCCAAAAATTTAAACGCGAGGCTTACCGCCTCTTTCTCATGCATCTTCCAGACTCCCATTAACCTATCCTGTCCTTTTTCTATCCTTCAAGCTAAGCTTATATCTAGACATTGCACAATAAGATTAACGACATGACGGACAAGTAGTCAAAAGGGTGACTCCTTAGCTCACATAAAATAAGATTCATCCCGTAAATGTTTTTATATTATAATTACTAAAAATTAAAAATTGTACTTACTTCATGGATTAAAGCCATTGTGCTCCTTCTATTTTCAATCCATACCAAAATGTTTGTTGTTTATAGCGATAAAATTATACCTTTGAGTCTTCGTCATCTTATCGATACTTCCATAATAAATAATCCTTTAAGAATGATCCCTAAAATATAACAAGATCTTCTGTTTATAAGAATGTAAGTAAAAAATATTATAAATGAAAATAGATTTACCTAAATATGCCGGAATCCTTTTTTTTGGCTATAATATACCAATAGTGATGGGTTTCTTATCTCAAATATCATTATAATTGCAACCTTCAGTATATCGGATATAGTAGATAAAATGCAAAAACTGCAATTGAAAAAGATTGATTTCTCCACACAGCATCGAATATTTCGTTTGTATTATCGGTGGCTTATTGTATTTATTCATAAAGACATTTTCGATGAATTCATCAGTAATTTTATTTTGTTCATCCATCTTTCTACCAAATTCGGCAATGAAAAAGATCCAGGCATATCCTATTTGCATCGTTGCCTTTTCTGCGAATAGTATGAAAAAGAATTAAAAAAATAAAGAATTAGGATTTCAAATTTTCAATGTAACGATAGATACAAAAATGAAGACATAGAAAAGAAATCAATTGAAAATTATCCAAAACTTTTTCTCATCAATAAAAATCAGAAATTGCAAATCAAATTGTAATCGAAGAATTTAAATCAAATACGAAATCAATATGATCAATCAATAATCAAACTTACGTCCACTCAAAACGGCATTCAAGTTTATACTGGGACAACTTTTTTTTAAATTACGATAACTTTTAGAAAGTTGAGAAGTGTTCAGAATTCTTGTCCAAAAAGCTTTTTTTTATATAATAATTATTACCAAACGGGTGCCCAGACGTTGCTTAAGTCTGGGCATGTGCTCGATTAGATGTCGATGAACCTTAAGTTTGAACCTTGAGATATTGTATGAGTTGGGAAAAACTGGCTGCGGAGGATTATTCCACAATCCTGTTGTTCTATTTATAAATGATCTGTGGTGCGGGTGAAAAGGGTGTGCTGTAGGGTATGAGAGTGAGTGGTATTGATGACATGCGATAATTACTAGTGCCATTTCAGTAATTTGGCAAATTTACATTGTGAACTTTGAATTCGACCGTAAGAAATGATTTCACACTCCGGGGAAGATAAAAATCCGGAGAAATTCGAAATAAGTATATAAGGCTGCATAGAAAACGTGACTACAAAGAATAATTTTAATCCAAACTGTACAACTTCTGCAACGCCACGTCCCTGTTTCCTGAAATATATCTAAATCAGGATGAGGTAAGAATTGAGTGCAAGAATAGTCGTGACAGGAGCCGCTGCACCCCACAGCAAAAGATATGACAAAATACCACTCCAAATCAAATCAATCTCCAATACCCTAAAATACAGAACTACACCTCTCGTACATTGAACGAGTGAATATTTGGACCACAGCACTTGAGCAACTCAGACCGAATTCAAACTCTGACTAGGTTGAAAAGTTGAATTGAGGTTGAGTTGAAATTTCAACCCCCGAATATAATATCGAGTTGAGTTCACTTTGAGTTGAAATATAGCTGAACTGAAATAAAAACATACCCTCAAATTTTTGTGTGAAATTCTCATTTATAGATATGTAAAAATTCAGAACGAAATAAGTTCCTGTGCAAGCAAAAACACCGAACACAAAACTAACGCCGAAGCCGGACTTTACGGATGGTAAACAAACAAACTTCAACCCAATCATAACTGAACCCACGTATATGAGGCGAAATAGCAACTCGACCCAGGTAGGAGAGCTGAGTTGGAATGAGTGGACCCAGTTTCAACTCGACCTCCGCTTAAGACTGAGTTGAACCTAGGTTGTACCTGGGTTGAACCTAGACATAAACAAGGTAACTAATTGCATGAATGAACATTTAATGGTTGTCTTGTAAGCGAAATGAAATATCTCTATGCAAACTCTATGTAACATGATTTTGCCCGAAAAAGGAGTGTAATATATTCAGGGCTCATGTATATATGTTTGTATCTTTCTTCCTTCCGCCGTCACTTCTAAACGCCTGAACAGATTTAGATGGCTGGGGTACCGTTAGAATCGTTTAATGTGTCCGGGTACCATAGACTAGGTTAAATTAAAAAAAAAAAAAAAAAAAAAAAAAACAATTTATGGCAAACTCGATTTTTTTTCTGATTGGCGCTGGCCAAATAATGTAGAAAGTATGATTTGATGGCAGTAGAAGCCAAAACTTACGGGCAACATCCAAAATCAGGTTTTATACCTTAAGATCCCAAAAAAACAGGTTTTCTTATTTCTATAAAAATTGGTAGATAATGCTCAGAAAGAACAGTAACGTTGAACATGGTTTGGTCAATTGTGCGATGGGTGTCATTTAGAATATTGTTTAGCCTGCATTAGGTCGTGACCAACTTCTTTGTAGAGTTTAATGACAAAATAATACATGGAAATACTCTTGATGTGGATGTCAAAATGGAGCCAACTACTACCTAATATGACTCTTTGAGGGAACAATGTCGTATGCTGCCACTAAATCTGTGCTGGTGCGTAACAGTGCTCAAGCTTAAGGCACAACGCTAGATAGAGCTGTTGTACATCTAGGCTCTACAATTTTTGCCAAGCGAAAGGCTTATGTCGCGGAAGTTAAGAGGTCCAGCAATTAGTGATTTGAGCCCTCGTAAGGTTATGATGAAAAATCACCGCAAAAACTAAATGGCAGATGTCAATGCTATTATGTGGTTTTCGTAAGTGCGCTTCATAGATCACACTAAAGCCTGAACTACATTGAAAAGCAGTGCAGTGCAGTGGTTTATTAGAGAACGCATGGTAAATTACCTTGAAAAAGTTTTTTAAAAATTAGACTAAGCCAAGGCAGTGCAGTGTAGTGTAGTCAGCGTTGCCAACTTAGCGGTTTCACCACTAGAACTGGTGGTTTAGACTTGCCTTTAGTGGGAAAAACCTATCTAGTAACTAGTGGGTTTTTTTTTGTGCTAAAGCTGTCACGCAAAAAGACAGCAGGGCCGGCCCAAATACTCAGTTGAAAAATCTCGCTTGTTTGATCAAATGCAATTCGATTTTCCGGTATTCATTAATGACTGGTTCGAGTGGCATTCGAACCTACAAATTCTAGGTAGGTAGGTAGTTGCTTTTCTTTCACCAAGGTTACTACTACCACAATTTATTCTTGTGTGAAACTAAAACTGAAAACGACTAATTTAATAAAAACGTATTAAAATTTACCTAAATGATTTCCGATTTAACTCAATCGATGAATGTAACCCCGATTATGCTGCTGGAGTTAACATCCTTGCGGCCAATTTTAGAAGCAAATAAGTCACTTCAATAGCTTAGCTACAGGTAATAATATGAAACCAAAAATTTTGGGGCATTATATTTCTACAATTATATTTAAGGTCTTTACATGTATAAAGTAAGCAATTTCTAGATTTAATCGAGTCGAGCTTTAACAAATGCATGCATTGATTTTAAATTCGGTGGGATATTTTATTTGATATGACGAGGAATGAAAAAAATCTACAAATCTGAAATCTTCAAATACGTTATCGTTTCCTTAAGTAGCTGAAACTTTGTGAAAATTGAACGTTCACCACTTTAGATACATATCTTCCTACTTTTACTGGTTCTCACAGCAACTGAAAGTAATTACTCCATTGTCTCATACAATAGGATCATTCAAATATTAGATGAACAACTCGACATAATCAAAAACTAATTGCATTCATTGTTAACAATTATCTTTACATCAAAAATAACTCTCGAGCTAACACTCAAAAATATTTATTAAAAAAATATTTTCCGAGTCACGGTTGTTGTTATGAGCGTTACAAACAGGATAAAAATATAAACTTTATGGCGACACCGTGTAGATAAGATTTACAATCAAAAGTTTAAATCATAAGATGTAATATCTCAAGTGCATTCTACTTTAACTTGAGCTTTTAATACATGAAAATACAAATTAAAACAATAATTGTATTTACACATAATTTTTGCTATAACACTTGTTGGCATTTAAGTAAATATAGACATGTTTACTATAAATCAGATACTACAAGTAACAGCAAAGAGTTCCTTAAACGTGTAGCACTTGATAATCTACTTTTACAGTGTTTTTTTTTATTATCACAATAAATGTCGGTGCTTGGTTCAAAGTATGGCTGTACAAGATCCAGTGGTTAAGCAAATTATAATTGCTTGGAAGAAATCACAAGGCGATTAAAATATCTTACAGTATGATACTAGATAGGCTATGTAGTCAAAAAAATTTGTAGTAATAAACCACTTGAAACGAAGTCACGTCTTTTGATAAAAGACTTGATTATCAGTTGATACGGGGTAATGTCGAGAAATTGTAATAAATCTCAAATTTCTTAAAACAAAAATTTTTTACTTTTAAACAAAACTTGCATTATTTTTACATTTAAGTGAAGAATGCTTTAAAGTGTTGAGTGGGTTGTTCAAAAGTTAATCACAAGTGCCTTAAGTGGAAAGGATTTATAATTTCTTGAAGAGATTTTATTAAAGGCTTAATCGGCGCTCTATAGTTTTGATTTTGTTTAAAGTGGATTTAATTCAATTAATTTTATAGAATAAACATTTTTCAAGTTAATCAGAATTATTTGTGTAAAAGTAAAAGTTGGCTACAAAAAACACATTCATAAATTTTAAGGAATTTTTGTAAGTGAGGTTTCGTTTGGTGAAACTAATTTAACTAAAAATTACCCCAAAGTGTAAAAAGTACATCTAATTCCTTAATTATAATTTCGTCCTAGAATTTTGTTTGCTTATTAAACTAAATTAGGAGTGACGGAAGCAATTTTTTGCTCACTTAATTTTTTTACTTTTAAAAGTAAAGTATACAAAATGTGTGATACAGGCCCCTGTGTTGAATGTCGAGTCGTGCTTCGTGACAAGTCGTTTGAGTTAAAGAAAGTGTCGTTTAGGTCGAATTACGACTTTTAGCACAGGGGTCTAAATTGGATATGTTAAGCCGAGTTTAGGCCCCTGTACTGAAAGTCGTGATTCGACTGAAACGTCACCTTCTTCAACTTAAACGACTTATCGTGTCGTGATGACTCTACTTACAGCACAGGGGCCTAGTGAGCAGTAGTTTAATACTCGTATTTGGGCAATGATTTCCCGTTGCAAAATTCCTTCATCTTTAATATATCTCCTTGCAACGTCTATTTACTTTATTAGAAAACGAATTCTTCGCTTTTTAGGTCTGCGTGAATCAAGAACGGTGAAAAAATCCACAAAATATAATATATTAAAAATTATTCCATCAATAATATACTATGTTTTTGTTGTTTTTTAAACTTTAACTAGCATGGAGCTAGTGTACCCAGTAAGGGTTCCTTATTGATCCTAGCCTTGCAGCAATATTGACCACAAATCTTTGATGTGAAACAACCTTTTAAAGGCTATAAACGCTCTCTCTGTCAAGCCCAGGCTGATAGGCCAGAGCATCAGGGATGTCGTCTTCTTTTAGTTAGTATAAAGGTCGACAAACGTTTTGAAGGTTACTGTGCCTACTTTCCAAAACACAAAGCTAACAATTAAAGTTTGTTATTGTCATTGATATACAAAAAAATTCTCCCAAGCTAAAATAAAAGATTAGTGGGCACCTCTAATTCAGTGAAAAAATACCCTAAAGGACTGTGATTTGTAAGGATCCTCCCCTGTTTGGAGTTCTAAGAAAAGAATTTGACCAAGGACAAATCTTGGTAATTCTTGGTAATTGGTAAATCAGATGACGAATTGGCCAGACTGGGGGAGACTCGCAGATCCAGCGGTGGAGAGTGCACACTAGCCGCTGTGTGTACTAAAGAAAGACATCTATATGCAGTGCCAGCGGATATCGTGATGGGTCTGGGTGGGAAGTCCGACAATTGTTATTTCATATTTTACCCAAAAGGAAGTAGTTCACTTCATTGTGAATCTGATGATCGGCCGACGACGGTCCACCGAACAACTTGTGGAGTTCCGCAGGTATCCGCCTTGGACCCTTTTCTATAGATTACAATGTACATGGATGCGTCGAGGCTATGCCTCCGAAAAGGTGCGGCGCGATTCGCGGATGACATCGGGATGCTTGTGCTCGTAGGGAGTTTTAGCGCTTACTGAGCACAAGGAACAAACCAGTGTCCGTAACGATCACGCTATGGGAGCAGATCTGCCGTAGCCTTCGTAAAGTACCTGGATAAACGATAGAACGAAGGATCAATTTTAAAACCCTCTTGAAGGGCATGGGGGGTTCGCTATTTGTGCAGCACTTCCAAGAATGCTGCCCAACGTGGGAGCCTTAGACTTAGCTAAACGCCAACGGGGACAGCAGCCCTGAACAAAACGACTAATACCAGAAAATGCAGGGCCGCATTCATACTTAACGTTCTGAGCATATAGGATCACTTCCATCGATGTGGCGGGCCGGATAGGGGATGGTTTTCATAGGCATACCGGCGAGAGAAGATATGTTTCTCTAAGATCTAACATATGTTAGAAACGAGCTAGTCAGATTCTCGTCAAGCAGTCGAACGAATGTCGAATCGAAAATGAAATAGTCCAATTCTCGATTGTAGTGATCCGAGTTGATTGCAATCGATGATGACGATTGCATTTAGATGTTCGAATGCTTGTGTTGTATATATGTATTTTATTTAAACACAAACGACTTTCGTCATTGCCATTCAGTTTCCTTCGAAAAATTCATCAAAATGAACTAGGGGTAACAGTGCGGCGGGAAATGACACAAAGAAATGGATAAGTGAGACGAGTCCGTTACTTATCCTAAACGTGGACAGGATATAGGAAATACCTCCATCGCCAGAATCTTGTTGATAATTATGGTACACTGGTCATCTTTCTTGCATGCAGTTTTTATTTTTTAAAGTTTTTAAAAAGCATTTTTATTTAATTCCGTACTATTTATCTTAATATAAATTTAAGTAATGCTTAAAGTTAATTATTCTAGCCTATTCTAATCTATCTAACTTACTGGCCCTCAGCAGTCACTCTAAATTAATCTATGTCTTAAATTTAACTTATGCCTTTCAGCTAAGACTTATCTGAAATTTAATTTCATTTTATAAAAAAAAGGCGGGAGATCATTATATTTTAAACTCTAAGAAAAATTTCAAAAAAAAAACTTAGATACTATATTTAGTTTATATAAAATCTTAAATCTTAATCTTAAAACTATCTTAATCTACTTACTCTTATCCTAACACTATCTGGGCGGAGGACAGCGGAGATAAAATCTTCCCGGGTGACCTCCGCCCAGGCGACGGGCTTCCATCTACAAAAGTTCGAGGGAACCCGCTCCCTTATCCTAAGCTTACTTAAATCTACATGTATTATTAAGTAAAAACTAGAACTAGATACTATTTAAGCCCTAAGCTAATCATTAAATCTAAATTTCAAACTAAACTATATCTGGAGTTTGTAGGGCGAATACGCAACAATTACTCGTCTTCCAACCACCAGAACTAAGTGCTGGCATTGGACGCATCATTTTTATCTTTTTTTTTAAATTCTTGTGCTGAACCTCAAGAGATCCTGAACATTTATATCCTCTTCGCTAAAAGTGAATCGCTTGTCACATGCCCTGCGAAACATGTGGTAGAAGAGAGGCAAAAAATTTCAAATCCCAAACTTGTATACTTTCAGGTTATGGTATAGAAGTTGCCGCCCAAGAAATTTGTTTACCCGAAATTCAAGACCAAGTTCAGTGCTCTGACAGGCAGCAAGAAGGCCCCGCGCGGTAGGAATTTTTGTGTTATTGCGGAGACGAAGTGGCGCGACAACCTTGAAATCTAATGGAAAATCAACCACAGGTGAGCAAGGAATCTTTTCTTCTATATTATCTAATTAAAGTGATCGTTTTAACACAACAAATCGCTATAAATACCTCCGACTTCCGGCGTTTCGCAATGTGCAAATGGAGTTGTGTAATGATGCCGTGTTGTCTTAAGAAAGTATCCAGCACAGCCAGAACTTAACATTGAACTGTTTTATTTATGTTCTAAACCTTACAAATGCCATATAATCTGAAATTTTTAAATTTAACTTATAATTGAATTATTAAATTTAACTTATAATTATTATTATTTTTTAGCAAACCGAACCACCTGCAGGATGGAACAGAAGATGGTATCAAAAAATATCTGTAGAACCTTCCATGACACTTTATATGTTTGCCTTTATGCTAACATCAGTAGTGGAGCAAGCATTCTTTATAAGAAAAGCATGTCTAGTAAATCATAACTATCCAGAAGAAATTTGTAATAGTATTAATAGTAAACAACATGACGATATTAAGAAAGAAATTCAGGTATTTTAACTCATAAATATCACTTAAGAAAACCAATTTAAAACTAAAATCTATAAATATAGGTAACAGTGTCTGATTTTCATCAATGGAATAACATAAGCGCACATATTTTTCCAATAGTATTGGCCCTATTCCTTGGATCATGGTCGGATAAAAGAGGACGAAAATTTCCATTATTAATGGGATTAATAGGAAAATTTATATACTCAGTAATGATAGTTGTTAATGATCAGCAACGTAAGCTCCAGAAGCATATTCTTATCCTACTCAAAAGAGCATTATTTTATGTTATTTACTTTACAGCTACATGGCCAGTTGAATATATCATATATACAGCAACAATTCCTTGTGCCTTATCCGGAGCTGATGTAGCTATATTCATGTCTTGTTTCTCATACATATCAGATGTATCAACTATTGAAAATCGTACTATTCGCGTTACTATATTAGATATTTGTTATCTAGCTACTATGCCCACTGGCGTTGCGATTGGTAAGTGTATCTATATAATTATTTATGTTTCTAGATTATCTTACGTTATTATCATTGTTTATTAACAAAAGCATACACAAAGATTGAAATTAACCTATTTACAAATTCGAAGAGACCCTCTTGAAAATGTTCATTGAATCGATACGTTGTAAATGTGGAGAGTTTCTTATCTGAGCTGCAAATATAAAAAAATGACGATGTTCTATTAACTTTGAAGGCATAAATGCGTGCAAATACATAAGCTGCACAATAAATAATAAACGCGATGTTTAAGAGAAGGCTCTTTTGCCTTTCCATCTTTTTAACCAATCAAGGTACTTGGACCTTGACTGATGATGGCCTGCTCACGATAGTTGTATCGTGGCCAGAATTCTTGCGAATTTTAGGTTTTAAGTTGTGAACCGATATTTGGAAATGCTTTTCACCGATGTAGCCAAGGTACCTTGGACCTAGATTGTTGATGGTTTGATTGCGATTCTTGTCTGGACACGTCTGGATATTTTATGTGATCGTGTTGACTTGTCGCAATTTTGACTTGTTATTTAATTATTTATAATAAAACTACTTGGCATTATTCAATTTACTCGATGGAATTTTGTTCTGTCTTAAATTTAGTTATCAATGTATGTTACATTGAACACGCGATATGCACGAGAGTATACCGGAAAGAACACAAGCTGCTATAAAATGACTCTACGCGCATAATAAGCTTTTTAAATTAAGACTAATATCAATAAACCCGCAAATTATCTATGTATAAATAAGGTCGGACATATACCAAAGCTTCACATGCTTGTTATCGACATATTGCACTTTTTTTATATGGAACAAATCGTCACATGTCGCTTTGATACAATTATCTCTGCAAAAGTGACGAAAAGCTGCATAAGAAGCTTTTGGTAAGAGTTTCATCAGACTGGCACTGGTGTATGGCGCTGAGACGTGGACGCTGGCAGTCAAAATAAAAGGTAGCTAAATCGCCAAGTAAAGTGCGTCAAATATGGATAAAGGTCGGAGATTTGCTGGATCGCACGAATTCTGGTCCCACATTAATTGAACGCATCATAAGTAGTAACAAGACATTGGTCTACGAACGTGGCTTGTTCCAAAAGAGCTAAATTTTCTCAAAAGCCAATTCTGATCCTACATTCATCGAAATGGGGATTACATATCACTGTAGTTTCACTTGCAAACAAGCCAGCATTCATCCGAATGAAGGACAAAGAAGGAGCAGAAACTGGAAAAACGAAAATTGCCGGAAGATGCTGAGGGCTATAACGGAAAGTGTCTATAATAAGTGTTTCAAAAGTGAATTAAGGGGTTAAACCAAGACTATTGAAAATCAGTCCCAGGTCTTAGACAGGCTAAAGATCTTGTAAGATCATTTGCCTTAAGGGGCCCTTTCACTTCCACACATATTCTTTGTGAATGCTCTGATCTGGCTTAGAAGAAGAACGTTTATCAGAGAGTTATGAGCCCAGCTCAAGTCCGGTTTTCGTCAATCAAAGACCTTGCATTCATCCCGAAGGCTGATAGTCTGTTCCGATAGTGGGTTGACTAATGTACGAGTACTCAAGTCTAAGCGAGAAGTCACTTTGCAGATTCCTGAACATGTATAATTATAATGTATGAGCTATAGGGTGTAGTTCAATAGGCCAAAGGAATGGTTGTAGTAACTTTGGACCCAGTATCTCACGAAAAAAATGTACGTTCGGATCCGATGAGAGATCGAAAGGTCGACTCAACAATGGCTTTCAAGATTCTATAGTTGGCAGTTGGAAGAGATCTCACAAGCTGAAATGTGTAGGCCTCTTTTTTTTGAACATACAAAAAAGTCAATCCCCAGCTTTCTTTACTATATCACAGCGTGGGCTCGTAAGGTACACAGCTGCCTACTAGACATACGTTGGTATGGGTATGGTATGGCATTTGCGGCGAAAGGCTCTGGTTTAATAAAGTTCAGCTTGGTCTACTGTGTTTCATGCAGAGGATGATAAAATTGGGCATATGCGGAGAGTTTTCACGGACGCTCGGCGCCTGCTTTATGGGCATAACTTAAGATAAACATTAAGATGAATATTTCCCTATCGTTTTAATTACACTTAAACGTTAACTCCTAAGCTTCATCGTATCACAATAAACAACTTATATTAATAGAATATTAAAAAAAATTAATGATAAAAAATGTTTTATGAATATTAATCCATAAAATTATCTAATAAAATAAAAAAAATGGAAGGTTTCCTTGTACTCAAAAGTATGTCACCCAATGGCTTTTGATCGATTAGATTATGACAAATTATTATTTATAAAATAATCATAATGTATTAGCAATTTTTCCGAAAGCGGTTCCTGTTATCGAGATTCTTTTCAGGTTAAATAATAATGCGTCAAGAAGTAGCTGATTATTTTGTTCCGCTGATAACGTTATAGCCCTGGCTGAAAGTGCTACAAGTCAATATACCGTCATAGAGGTCGAATTTAACGTCAATATATTATGTATGATTTCGAATTCATTATCGTTATCATCAATAGTTCCACAGCTTGTTATTGGCTTTGGCTTCCTGCATATGTTATGATGGCCACTCGTGCTTTTCTTTCAGAGAAGACTTTAAAACTTATGTATTAACAAGAGATAGTTCACTTTTATAAAACTTTGGAATCGCTTAAAAGATATATACATATTTTAATGGAAAACTTGTAGTTAATATGATTAACTTTCTTCTACTCTTTGTAGATGTTGCATTTGACAATTGTCATATCCGTTTTTTAGAGATGCACATATATGTATATATGTATTTCATTTTCTCCTCATTATTTGTTAGTCATAATTTCTCTGCAGGTCTTTCTAGCGATATGAAGGCTTCTTTCATTGATATGGTGAATCTGGCTAGTATTACAATATCGTCAGCAGTTGTCAATAATTGCACTGAATTGTTGAAAATATTACCCGCGGGATTAGTTCCTGAATAGTAAACACTGTAACTCCGGACATTTCCTTATCGAAGTGAAGAACGGCAATCGAGGCTATTAAGAAAATTAAGCCATGTGTACTAGAAAATCTTATCTTTACAAACGAACGTGGTTTTCGGCATGTACTAGTATATCAATTAAGAGTGGTGCTCTCCCTCAAACTAGTTGAATCTTGGTTTTTGCTAAGACAACTTGAAAACAACATATCATACTCACTCACGGCCAGATTTAAACATGGTCAACATAGGCGCTCGCCTAGGGGCCCGCACCACACCCAAAAATATTTCATGCAATCGATACAGTAGATGAACTTGGAAGTGCATAGCGGATGGGCCTTGAGGTGTACCAACTGGTTCATAGATGTTTTGGTTTTCTTCACAAACTAGACACACTTTCTAATAAAGAAATATCAGCAGCGAGTCAAAAACTGGCAGATACATATAGAAATGACCGGGAAGACCGATTGGGAAACGAATTTTTACAGGTCAAGTCTTTTTTTTTATTGAGTTTCAATCAGACTATCAAAAAATAAAAGATATCACCAGCAAAGAGAGTTGGGTGTAGCAACTTAGATAATAATATCAAAGATGGCTTTTATAATGTAGACATTGCTCTACGAATGTACCTTTCTTTAATGGTCACTAATTAATCTGCAGAAAGGTTATACTTAAAACTCAAACTTATAAAAAATTAGACTTCGAACCTCTATATCAGATGAAAGACTCAACGGTTCGACATTGCTCAGCATTGAAAGGGACATTTTGAGACAAATAAATTAAATCCATACTCAGTTTGTATACCAGCACAGTTCATCCTCTGTATATGTCCAAATAATCTCAATTGGGGGCCTCGGTTGCCTAGGGAGTAAGGCGTTTGGCTGCCATCCCAGAGATCCCAGGTTCGAATCGCGGCCAGACCCACGGTCCTTCGCCTTTTTCGCTTTCCTACATATCTTTCCTTCTTTCTTCTTCTCTTTACATTCCTCATTCCTTCGGGCAGAATTTCTCTTTCAGCTGCCCAACTCTGAGCTGCCTTGTGTTGGTATGTATTTTTTCAGTTTATTAAACACAGCTTAGATCATGAAGAAATCATAAGAACCTTCATTAAGATGAAGGTTAGGCGGAAAACAATTAGTTTAGTAGTAGTTGGATCATTTGCAGTAAAACTACTTGAATTCTAGTGCCAACGTGCAAGGTAACAAACGTAGTTAACCACCAAAAACTCTACTTGGAAACGGAAGAAACGAACATCTATGTAATAGTTTAAAAATCTACTACTTTATGGACTAATGTATATGGACACTCTGCTCATTGCCTGCTTATGTCTTCTCCTTCTTATTTCTTCTTCTAACCAAAAAACTTGCTGCATATTGATACAAATTTGTGCAACAAGATAGAGTATTTCATTATTACTTCAAAAGTAAAAACCAAAAACGCTGTGAAGACGTACAAGCTTAACTGAACACTGCTTATGCTAAATCAACGAGTGCGCTCAAAGTCCTGGCTGGAAATAAGTCTGATATACTGAAATGGAAACCAGGTCGCCAAAACAACAAGATAATGGACTGCCTAGTAAAATAAGCTGCGAGCTCAGTATTAATTGGACCATAAACAAGACCTCTGGATATCAATATGCGTTGCCATTCATTTGACCTTTAATATAATCTAATCTGTATAGATTAGATACCTGCGTTTTACCCAATAAACATTACTTTACTGAATTGATACTGATAAGATTCGACAGATAAGTTTATAATATCTAAGATCTTTGGCTCTATAAAATGGATCTTACAGTAATGGTCAAAGCCTAATGTATATTTTTGGCTTGCCTTACGTCTTGTTCCGATTACCCGATCACTGCTGTGTTTACCAAGCGGAGCCACTTTTTTTTAACCCACATGGTGAACACTGCTGCCAAGTTAGGCCTATTGTGTACGTACCTCACTAGCGGAACAGACTATCAACCTTGAAAATCTCGAGTATATGATGAAACGTGATTGAATCTAGCAAGCTTCGAGCGAGTATGGAGGGGTATAAAGTTCGACGTACACCAAAGTTTTCGTAGACTACCATAGAACTTGCCAATTATATAGTTAATATGATCCGACCATCTTAAATTCTTATTCAGGAAAACCTCCAGACTCTTTACCTTATCACAAAACGGAATGATATTACAGTTTAATAATACTGCAGGAAACCCATTGGTATTTAGATTCTTAGATATGACTATTGCTTGAGACTTGTCAGGGTTTAGTTGCAATCTGTTCCCTCTCGCCCACCCAGATAACGCCTCGAGGTCTTTATTGATTCGCCAAATTCAATCCTCAATCATGCCAAGCTGGCAGCTAAGGTAGATTTGAACATCGTCCGCGTAGAACAGGGCTTTGCAGAAATTCAGTTCTTTTGGAAGATCATTAATGAAGAGAGAGAAGAGGAGCGGACCAAGTATAGAACCTTGAGGTACGCCCTTAGATAGGAGTAAAAATCTGGTCTCATGATTGTCTGTACAAACCGTTTCAGATCTACCGCTTATGAAATTCCAAATAAGACAAACAGCGAACGATGAGTAGTTGAATTGAGATGATACTTTTTGGCATAAGAGCGTAATATTTACGGAGTCGAAAGCTTTAGAGAAGTCCAGCAGCGAGAGAATGGTTAAGTGGTCATGATCAATGTTCAGGCGTCGATCATCCGTTAATTTTAGGAGGGCAGTACTGTAACTGTGGTTCTTCCTAAAGCCACGCTGGAATTCAGTTAAAAAGAAATTAGATTCAAGGTATTGAACCATTTGAATGTACATTAACTTTTCTAGAATTTTGGAGGCAAGAAATGGTACTGATGGGTCGGAAGTCTTCTGGAAAAGAGGTATTGGGTTTTTTAGGAATTGGAGTAACTTTTGCTTTCTTTCACAAAGAGGGGGAAGTAAAAGACGTTAGACAGGAGTTAAAAATATGGGTGAGAAAAGGAAGTATGGAAGGAAGAATAATTCGAAGAAGGAAGTGTCCTCCAATCTATTAGGAAAGTCCTCCAATCTATTAGGAATTGCGGTACTTACTCCACCATTGTCACCTTGAGCCATCATTGGAAAGAAAAGGCGTTAGCTATCGGCTACAAAAACGGTCTCTTTAGAGGTTCCTCTTGCTCGCTAAAATCATTGAAAAAATATCACTAAATAATAAACAAAATTAATATTATACATATAGTCATATCTTTTTGGAAGAAATGCGTTTTTGCTATAGTACCATCCTCTGCGTTTTTCCTCTTAAAGTTAAAGGTATCAAAACTAACTTATCTAAAATAATATTGTTTTAACATAAATACAGTATTTATCATAATAAAAATAATTTTTCTTACAGGCTCTTATCTTTTCAATCACGTACTTGACTATTCTTACATGTGGATGTTCACAATAAACGCTTGTCTTATCTTCTCTGCCATAGTTTATTCATTTTTCGCTCTTGAGGTAAAGTATACTCTAAAAACTAAATAAATAGAAAATTAATAAAACAATATTGTTAATAATTTACAGTGGCAAACAACAGCCAAACAAAGACCCCTACGAGAACTAGGCTGGTGCGGCTTTTGGGGTGATTTCTTCGATGCAAGACATGTTACTGAATCTGTTCGAGTTCTTTTCAAAAAACGAGAACACCATCGACGTCTTTATTTAGCAATCTTCATGATTGGCATGGCATTCTATACATTCCAAAGAGATGAAAAACCTTTCCTATATCTCTACACACAATTAAAATGGGAGTGGAATGTAGAGATCTACAGTAACTTTAAGACATTCCAATCATCTGCATATGTTATTGCTATGCTTTTATTGATTCCATTATTAAGTAAACTTCTAAAATGGAGAGATACGGTTAGTATTATTTTTGATATCATCACATAATTCGTATTTATATTTCCTTTCAATTTACAGTCGATCGTATTATTAGGAACAGTAGGACATGCAACAGCAAGACTTATTTACTACTTCTCTCCATTACCATGGGTATTTTATATTGGAAGCGCTTTTTGCAGTATAGGACCAATTGTTGGTCCGGTACTACGATCAATGACTTCAAAAACAGTTCCTATGTCTGAGAGGGGAAAAGTATTTGCATTCCTCTCTGTTTGCGATAATGCTGTACCGTTCATCAGTGCAGTTCTTTATAATCAAGTATATCAAGCTACACTTGGTCAAGAGCATAGTGCCATATTTCTACTCACATTTGCAACTCAAGTTTTAGTATTTTGTATTATTCTGTAAGTATTTATATTATTTATTTATTACTGGATACTAAATTGATCTCTTTCAGTATTGTTCATATAACATTAGGATCACGAGAATTAGCTGTAGCCGAATTAGATAAAAATGAGGTCCTGCTCGATGCAGATCAACCAACAGCAACAGTTTCGAAGACTTAGTTATTTTTTGTTAAAATAACGTACGTAGTTAGATTTAAAAGAGGTTAAATAAAACGTAGTTAGGTTAGGGATAACAATAATAGTATTAAGATTTTGTAAACGAAATTTAGTATAGTGTTTAAAATTTAATTGTTTTATACCTTATAAAATTTAAGACTATTTTTATATTGTTTACTCGATTTGTTCCGTTAATTATATTATTTACAAAATCAAATACAATCCTAAGTATATTGTTTTGGATTTTTTTTTGTTGGTGGACTTATCATGGTGGAAGTTTTATGTAGGCAGTGCCAATGCAGATGCAAATAACACTAAAGATTTCTTTGTTGTTAATTCAAGCGCTGTATCTTCTAATAAACCGATGTAACACCCAGTTAAGGTCTGTTTATATTTATATACATCGAGCATGCCAGACACGTGCCATGCCCGATACCAACATACGCCATTTATTCACATCTAGCGTGCCGTGTCAGACGACAGACACTAGTTATATTTTTGTTGAAAAATCTTCTCAGTGGAAGATTTATCCATAATCGCATTGTTAAAGAAAAGAAAAAATGTCTGCACGGTTTCGATGCTCTATTAACTCTGCCCGGTAAGACACATATAGACATGAACCGCGCAGACGGATACGGCTATAACCTTCTATATAGAAAACCATGAACACCAATGTGTTAGTAGGTAGTCTACATAGAAGGTTATGGTACGGCCCGTGCCTGGCTCGCTTGATATCTGTAGATATAAGCGGACCTTTAAACGATTCAAATTTTTTTGAATCATTCATTCATCATTCAAAATGACAATGACGGGATAATGCTTACCGCAGAAAATAACGTCGAGATTCATAGACACATCTTAGCCGCTAGCTATTTCGCACTAGTGTCGATTCTAAAGAACCAAAAAGTCTCACAACAATGCAAAGTGAGACTACATATATAACACGCTAATCTCCACAATTCTATGCTATGGGACTCAAAATTTTCGAAAGAGAAATTTTAAGACCCTGTAAGGGTTAACCAAAACGAATCCGCAGACCGAGGAATTTGTAATTGCTTAAAATAATATAACCACAAACACTGGGGTGGTAGGTAGTAGTTGTTTCAATCGAACTCTTCATATAAAAACAATTTACGTGCTCGATTGAAACAACTTACGTGCTACCACCCCTGGATGAGGTACGGAAAGCTGTAAAAAAGCAAAACAGCAACTCTTACGCAGGTGACTGGAAGAAAGCGATTATATGTCCAATTTACAAGAAAGGAGATAAATTAACTGCAGAGGCATCGCACTCCTCAGCACCAGCTACAAAACCTTCACAATCCTTGTAAAACAAAAACTAGAACCTATATCGGAAAAAACAAATTCTGGAGAAAACCTGAGAAAGGAATATAGATATATACCAGATAGTTGTCGACTTTCAACAGGCATATGACTCGATAAACAGAGAGAGGCTGTACAGGATACTATTCGAATTAGGAGTCCGCTGAAAACTGGTGCGACTGAAATGCAGTATTAGAAAAGTTCAAAATGCGACAAAGTCTTAGGCAATCAGATGGACCAGCCCCCATGCTTTTCAACCTGGCCCTAGAACGGGGGATAAGATAAACGTCAGTACAGAGAAGTGGATGCGGATGACGTGAACATCATGAGAAGGTCCTTCTTGGCAGCAAAAGGAGTCTATGTCGAATTAAAAGAGGCGGCAAAGGACATAGGGCTGAACATTAACGAACAGAAAACAAAGATGATGCAACAATCCAGAGCTGGAAGGTTTAGAATGGGAAGAAATATAACTATCGACGAACACAATCTAGAAGTAGCCGATAGAATAGTCTACCTGTGGTCTACAATTACAAAAAAAACAATGAAAAGGAAGAAATAGCTAGACGAATACTACTGGCTAATAGAGCTTTTTATGCCCAAAAACAAATCCTGCACTCAAGATTTGTGCACAGAAAAACGAAGCTTTCATTCTACAAAACAGTAATACGACCAGCGCTGGCTGTGCTGTGGCAGCGAGACTTGGACAATGACTCAGGACATAGAGGAACAAGTCAACAGGTTTGAGAGGAAAGCATAATAAGCCCAACGAGAGAGAATGAAATATGACGAAGCAGATACAGCAACGAGTTGTATGAAATTTATGACAACCCACAACTCACCGTTTATAAAAATCAACAGACTGCAACTAGCCGGCCACGTAATCACGGACGATAACCGTATTCCAAAACGGCTTATGGTGGCAGAAATTTCAGGAAATAGACCGGTAGGTAGACCCAGGAGGAGATGGATGGACTCTGTGACGGCTGACGGAGAGACAATACTCAACATTCAGAACTGGAGAACTGCTGCAAGGAACCGTCAAACTTGGAGAAACAGAGGAGGGCAAGGCTCGATTTGGGCTGTAGCGTCATTAATGGTTGAGGCCAGTCAACTGAGATATTCTTCTAGTTCCGCTATTAAGCTTAAAAGAATGAAGGGAAGCTCTCCGCGAGATTAAGATCGATCTGATTTACTCCACATGAAAGAAAAATAATATATTTAAAAAAATAAAATGATATTTTACTTTATAACTTATGTATAGCGATTGCGCTACGCTCGACTACCCTCCGACTTCGCATTTGTAAAGCACAAGCTTTATATATTCGATATTTCACTTCTCAATATCGATCATAGATCTTCTCTTAACCTTGAATTCCGATATTAATAATGACAAACGCGTACTAAATAATTCCTGCAGAGTTATAGGCGAAATGTAATAAAAAATAATAATTATAAGATATGATGATGGTATATTTTATTTATTACTGGAAGGTAATTTTGGAGATTCAAAAAAGTTAATCGCTTTTCTCTCTTCGTTGTTTAAATGTGCTGATTTAAAAGAGCAAATGAAATAAAGTTTAGTTTTTATGCTGCGCTTCCTTCTTTTCAAGGTATATATACATACGTGTGCCGAGCCATCAGCCACTACTACTGCGTATCCGTTAAAGAACAGATCTAAGGTTATTACAACGATAAATTGCCCGAAAATGAAACTGGAATTACAGGAGTTACCTGCATAAGATCTAAACATTTCAATACTTAAACAAGGCACTTTTAACAAAACCATATCTCCTTAACGATCATTAGATTCTGACAATAAAATATATAAATTCATAAAAAATCTTCTTCTTTGTTTTTTATAGTAAAATTAAGTTTTATGTTTTCAAAAATATCCATTTTCTAACATTATAAAAACTATTATGAAAATAATGAAAATTCTTAAAACGAAAACTTGGTTTTATATAATTTATCTTTCATTTCTTTTTAGATAAGGTTCTTTGTTTTTCTGCATGTTCGACAAGCTTCTCTTCAACATATAGGCCTTTCCTCTTTCGTACATTGTCCATGTAGATTTTGGCACGATTTGCAGAATCAGCCTTTTCACCAAAATGTGCATATTCCTCTTCAGTTGATGGAACCCAAAATGGATCGATGTCAATGATCTAAAATATTAAAAAAAATATGAGTTTTTGGTTTTAAAATGGTTTATGTTTTGAATGACTTTGTAACATTAAGTATTAGAAATTTTACGAATAGTAAATTTTAGAAATCTGAACAGTTTCTGGTGATATAAGTAAGTCCCAGTAAGTTTTTCGATCGCTCACCTACACCGTTCCTTCGATTTAAAGATAAATAACTCGAGAACTCTTTTAAGAATACCGTTGATTTTAAAAGATATTTACTGGATGGCGTTAAGTCCCGTTCCAATGCATCGGCACTGGGCAGATAAACTGCTCCATAACTGAAATGAATGAACACAAAGAGATCTCTGCGACACTAAATAGGTACTGAGGTCTGCTGGCCTGGATCCGAAAGAAATCAGTTGCATAGACGATCATTATTGTTTAGAGGACGAGCAGGAGAAGGTGGATCTTGTGACTATCCGGGAATCTATTCGGTGAACGACAGTGTTCGGGCAAATTCTGACCTTAAGAAAAGGACCTAACTGAACCATAACAGATTATCTAATGAAATTGAAATTCGGAAAACTGAGAATCGTTCAATCATCAAATTCAGTGAAGACTGCCCAGCGAAAGACATTCCCGCGGACTAACTAAAGTCTACTTTCATTAGAAAAATCGATCTCCTGTTAATATTTCGCCATCTAAATAATAAGAAGTCGTCTGGGGTAGATGCTGTTCCGAAAATCGTCTTAAAGCATTTGCCACTGGTGGCTATAGACAAATTTTTTTACATGAAAAAAACCAAGTTTAGGAGTCACCTACCAGTCCGTCATGTCGCTTGGTTTAAAGAATAGAGGAGAATTGGAAAGGTTAGAGGGATGTGGGAGGGTGTTCAAGAAAATGTCGATGAACCTGAAAAAAATTTCGTTTGAACTGTAAGGTATTGTACGAGTTCGGAAATACTGACTGCGGGAGACTATTCCGCAGCCGAGTTGTTCTATTCATAATCGGTCAGATTAGACCGTATTTTGCGCGAACAGGGAGCCTGTAGGATATGGGGGTGAGCCGAGCGGGCTAGTCTTGGGTTGCGCGAAAAATATTGCCGTGCAGGCAGGAGGTTCTGAATTTCAGTGGAGTAGACGCTATGGTGAAAGCGGTAAAGTATAGATAGAGCTGCTACATTCCTACGTTTAAGGAAGCTCACAAATGAGTTTGATGACACGATTTTGCACCTTGTCGAGCCAAGCCAAGGTGGTTTTTGAGGCGCTTGCTCAGATATACCGAATTGTATTCAGCCGGGGCTGATTGTAGGATTCGAAGATTGAAGCCATGGCCCCTGGTTGGAGGAGGAACTTGCATCTCTTGAGAAATCCAAGGAATCGGGGGGCTTGTTTGGCAATTTGGAATATGTGATCATTCCATTGCAGATCCTCTGTTAAAGTTACCCCTAGGATGTTAAGAGTTGTGTCAGCCGTTAGATTCTCTTTATCCACTTAGATAGGGGAAGGGTTGGTAGTATTTTTGTTGGAGATCAGACAGTACTTCGTTTTGGTGGCTTTAAATTCCACACGATGCATGCGGCCCAAACAAGAATCGATCGTAGATCGAGAGTAAATCATTAATGAAGATTAGGAAAAGTACGGGTGATAGAATTGACCTCTGGGGAACTCCGGCCGAAATGGCCTTGATTGAACGGCCAGAAAGGAAGCTCTTAATTCAGTTCTTTATAACTAAGTTTGTACCATTAGCTTGGAGTTTGTTCAACAGAGCAGGGTGTCATACTTTGTCAAAAGCCTTTGAGATATCTAGAGCAACCAGACTAGACTTAGAATGCTTTGGGGGATACGCTCGCTTAAACACACACGTATATAATTTGGTTGAATTCTAGATATTTCATTAGTTTTCTCTTGAGAAACAGAAGTAATTGCTAGTTTAAGCGGGCTCTTATATAAAACGCAGAAGAATATGAGGTGGCTATGGATAATTATTTGAATCCAAAGATGGATCTCAAACGCCGCGTCATTCCAAATACAAATGGCTAATCCCCTATGGGCGGAAAAGTATGCACTAAGCTATACCTGCCACCTGAAATCGATCTAAATCAAGATCTGGTAACACTTGTGTTTCACTCAGTGCGAGAATATCAGGGTCAGGAGGTAATAATTGGAACGTAACGGCCAGAAAGTTCGCGTTCAGTCCCCGAATGTTACAAAAATTAATAATAAATTTATTGTCGCACTGGGGACTGTTTTGCGTGAGGTCATGAGGCCATGACCATCAATAAGTAACAGAGTTTAAAAGTGGCCGGTGTTAATCCTAGTATCGACTGTTTCTCCCAAGTCCAATTGTATGTGGCGTGCTTAAGAGTCAGATTAGGATTAGGGTATAATGAGGCATCTTTCTACGAGGATGATATCAGGTAGTAAATAATAATGTGAAGAAGCAATACTATCAAAAATGATTCGGCTTTTGAATATTACTTCATGGTAATGTACCGAAGTTCCCAGAAGAACACACGGATGTACGTCCGTATGGCTATCGGATCGGGTAACAACTGTAATAAACTACATTAAATCGTCAATAACATATTTCAGCCTGAACTATTGTAGGAGTAATGTTGCTCTTTGAGCAAGTACATATTAAAGGTAATCAAGAGCTTTTTCTTCCAAAATATAACTTTAAAAAACCATATGGTAATAGCAATCTAAATTTGCATACAAAATACATGTTTTCTACTGTGGATTTGATAAACATCACCACAACTTAAAACTATCTAAAATATCATGTACAATACCACCGGAAAATATTCTTTTTCCCGCCAAATGCAACAACCATTAGGATCAGATTTCAACCGGAGGTTAGTAAAAATTCCAATGAAAAAAGGCTCATAAGAGCCTTGTCACATTAGCCTACACACAAAAAGCAATTTACTTGTCACCCTGTGCTGTCGAAGTGACGAGGCTTTCGGTGATAATCATCTCTACGTATTCCAGTAGCCGATTCGTAAATTACTCTCGAGCCCCGACATGTTTTTAATCTGTTTATGCCTATGTTTGTTGTTGCTGTAATTTTTTTAAGCCGCATTCGGCCCCGTCTTTAGTTTTTTGCTGCGCTTCCTTCTTTTCAAGGTATATACCTACATACGTGTGCCGAGCCATCAGCCACTACTACTGGGTATCCGTTGGGAGGAAAGGCTTAAGCAGAATTTTCTCGTTAGCCGCGCCAGGTTCCAACCACTCTGGGTCATTCATTCACAGCCCAGGTAAAAGAGAAACTGATGATGGGGCTCAGGTATGGGCATTCGTATACGTTAGTTAATGTTGTGTTGTTGCTAGGCTTTATCGTTATGTACCGGCGCGGCGCGACGTGGCCGTAGACATCTTAAGAAGATAGACCCAAGCGTGCTCCAGACTTTTTTTCTTATAAGGTAGACAACAAACGTTGGCGCAATTTTGAGAAACACAACCGATGATGATGATCATCATAGGGCAGCTGAAGGTTGAATCTCCTATGCTGTTTCAGGCGCAGAGATGACCTCCATTAGCGCTTTAGATTGACATAAATTTCATGGTATTAGGAATTTCACATATTTCGTGACTTTTTCTGATAAGTCAAAAGAGTCGACTCTCTGGCCGAAAATCCGGTGCTAGAGATGACGACGACGGCGTGCCCATAATCTTCTACTGTGCAACAATGTTGCACGTTAACGTCTTATCCCATTAATCACGGCTGTTGGGCTGACCAGAATATTCAAGTTGCCGGCCATCCAACAGGTCTTCCCCGTTGTAATTATTTTATTTTATCGAATTTTTATGGCCGCTTACGTGTGACTTTAATATCGAAGATCGTAAGCTCTACGTGAAGCCTAAACTAAAAAGAATAATTATCTTGTAAACACACATTGCTGGATATCAAGATTGGACGTCAGCCCCAGTAAGACTTCGCTCCATTAGTCCTTATGACATGATAACAGCCCTCAGACGGGTGTTTGTTATAGTATTACACATATACGTATTACACGTTGTACGTTTTAACTAGATACTGGGCGATCGCGATAAACTGCCATGGCCAGACACACGTAGTAGTTGATAAATACCGTGTTTTTCCCGGTTTGACTGGCAACTATGGAATTCCTAGAATCCGACACCTCGAGATAAACAACTGACCGCTTTCGACGTAATGGATCTTTTTTATTCAGAGAACTCCGTAGATCACTATCAATGAACATTGGCGGTTATTTACGTTCTGTTCAAGAGGGTTTTGCGCACCTATTCGATGTGTGTCTATTGTCTTTCAAGTGGACGAGAATAAAGAACTACGATTCGTATACGATTGCGCAGTTGTTGGGAGGGTTGAAAGTGCGCAATTTGATATAAGATGAAGAATGAAGGTATTGAAATTGGTTTATCTGGTAATCGGGGAACGTTTTAAGTATTAAGGGCTGACAAGAACTTTCATAGCTTTAGTTGAAGCTGAAGGTTATTATGTATTTCTGGTCGGAAAAGAGTAAATAAAATTTGTAAGATTGAAGATCATTTGAAGGATCGACAAAAATACATTACAACGGAAACAATGTCAAGAAAATATTCACACTTTTGGTTGCTTAGTGGTCTCCAGTAAATTCCACTAGATTGAAGGGTGTGTTTACCCATAATTGTAGAGATTTTTTGGTTTTTTTTTTGGAACTTCATCAAGTTAATATTTCTGTAATTTGCAGTCATTTAACGAAACAATAAAATGTCAGAAATCTGTCGATTTTCATTTCACTGTGAGTTCAAACCTAATTTTGCCTGGGCAAATCTTTAAAAGAAACAATATTTAAGTATCTGATCGGAAAAATACGACGATGGAAATATAAGTAGAAAGGTATTTCAGAACTGGGGGGTCGAATGGCAGTAAGAGCCTCAAGGAACTTTTATGGTGCCGATGCACCAAAGAGATAAGTCCAGAGAAACGCCAATGGTTGGCATGAACTAAGATCTCAAGCCATGCTACCGAATACTACGTCCACCTCCTCGAAGATGATAACTTTACATCTTGTGACCCCTGGATGCTCTTTTCTAAATAAGAGTAACAGATTTTCGTCGTTTTCATCGATTTTAAATCCGCTTTCGATTGCGTCGGTTGGAACAGCTTGTGGAGAGCCTTGGAAACCAAACACGTTGCCATTGAAAATCATTCAACTTCTCCAAGCGTCGTACGATGGCTCAATCGGAGTTCCCGATTCAAACGTCGCTTCGACACTTCTCTTCAACGTTGTTATTGACGCGATTATGCGTGAAGCATTCGATGGACCACGCGGAGTTTGATACGACAACAACAACTTCGTAACCGACTTAATATTCGCCGACGATAGCGCCGTCTTCGCCGACAAAGATGCCGAAGCAACGGAATCTTATACAGCATTTCCCGCATCACCCAGTCATACGGATTAAAAATCAATGCGGAAAAAAGTGCTCACATCGGACGGATCGAGGGCCAGTGTTCACCTCGATGGAACCCAGATCAAACAGGTTCTGTTGTTCAAATATTTCGGATCATTGGTTGAGGAAACGAAAGTGGCATCGAGGGGCGACGTTCACAGCAGCAACATTCGCTTCGCTCAAGTGGTGCAAATGGAAACGAACAAATATTGTAATCAAGTACGCCTTTACAGAACGTTGATCCTTCCAATTCTTCTTTATGGATTGGAAACGTGGACACTGCTCAAGCCAGACGTCAACAAGCTCGAGATCTTCCAAATGCGATGCTTCAGGCAGATTCTCGGTGTCTCACTCCGCGAAAGCCTTCGAAACGAGACAATTAGACAAAGATGCGATCAGCAAACACTGATCGAAGAAGAAATACAAAAACGTCGACTACGGTGGTTTGGACATGTTTTGCCGAATGGATGATAACCGTTGGCCCCTTTAGTCTCTTTAGCGAGACCGTCCCGCAGACTGGAAAATTCAACGATCGGCAACGAAGAAAACCTAGATAAAGAATATCGAGGTTGATTAAAGAATCACCGATTTATCAGTCACTGAGGATCGAGACGTCGCTAAAAACTAGCACAAATGGAAAAGAATCGTGAATAGAGTTCGAGACTCCGCGGTACCGACACCGACGGCAGCGTATCCGCTCGGACCGCCAGCTAACGGATCATAGAAGAAAAAGAAGAAGACGGAGGAGAACTTTACTGATCCTAATGTTGGGAATTGGGCGAAAGGTTAACAACCTCTTCCAGGAAAACAATTCTTGTTATGGAATCAAGAGCCAGTCTCGGAACAGTAAGATTTTCGGCAAAGACTTAAGCAACGTCTCAGGACTAATGATTTAAGGAATAAGGATGTAAAATTTGCAACACGGAACGTGAGAATATTATATAGACCTAGAGCAAGGGCAGATATGATTGATAAGCTCAGATAATAAAGAATACTCATCGTAGGTCTACAAGAACTAAGATAAACTGGTAAAGAAATTTTAGAATGAAGAGACGCTACCCTATTCTACAGCGGCAATAATGACTCCAGAAGGAGCTTTGAGATAGGGCTCTGTGTGCTTAAGCCATTAATAAACAACGTAATAGTCTTCATTCCTTTTCGCCAACGGATTGCAGCCCCAAGTACAAATCAAATCAAGATTTCGTAATATAACGTTCAGCATAGTGCACGCGCTTACAGAAGAACACCAGAATAAGAAAAGAATGACCTCAATGAATCTCTTACGGTGACTTATAATAAAGCACCTTCCTACGACATGAAAGTCGTATTAGGTGATTTTAACGCACAAGTGCTAAGTAACCTGGGAACGGAAGATTTTTATATTTTTTTATATTTTTTGTTTAAATTATTAAAAGAATTTGTGTAGATCGATTGGACTATTGGTGGGGCCTTCAATTCTTCGTCATACATCATCGCCATCCCATCGTTAGTCCCATCGCCACTGTGGTTAAGATGCCTTTTGACGATCGAACTTTGATGAAATATACCAAATTCTGCAGATTCGCACCTGGTTTGCCGTACTTAAAGGGGTTTAATGTGTCTACTGATAATGCGATGGGCATTGGTCGCCAGTCAACAGGTACAAAGATGCGATGATACGATGCTTTGCGCTCCGTACCGGAACTGTGCTGCACTGCTGAAAGTGCGACTACACCCTTTCCGTGGGGCGACCGGCGAAACTCCTAGTAAGGTCATGTCTAATCTGACTAGTCGGGTGAAGAGAAAAATATTCTCTTAAAAAAACTATCCCAATCTAATTTGGTGATATGGCCAGAAATGCATGGCCAAGGGGTGCTTAACTCCGCCGTCGCCTGGTCCCAAGCCCAGGGTGTGAAAGGAGAAGGGTTGTCGACCTGGCGAATTGACAAAAAAAACTAGGCAAGAACCCCATTTTTTAAAGTAGCACTGACGAAATTTCTGGGATCGTAACCATACGCAATACCTAAACTAGAATGGTGCTATATTTTCAAGGCTGACAGGCTATAAGGGGAACTATTTACAGCTCCCGCGACGTGGGCCTATTTAAAGATGATCTGCAATATATTCCTTCTGGAGGAAATGGATTTTGCGAAAGATTTCCTCCTGTTAGCTCTCAACAACTATAACAAAGGGTATAACAAAGAGGTATAACAAATATTAAGGGCACATATTTTAAGCGCCTAAAATCGATCTTTGAGTTAAGAACTATTTTATAAATTTCCACGATTTTGATATCGTCTGATGTTTTCTGATGTTTTGATCAATGTCTTGAAATGAAACGATGAAGCTCTAATTTATGTTGTTGATTGACTTCAACTTGTGTTGCTCATTGTTAAAGGATTTTTATTGCAATCATGATGAAGGGATTGATTTTATCCAGAAAAGAAATTCTGTTTGGAAACAACTGAAACAGTTTGATTCCAATCATATTTAAACAAAATTTTACCTTAAACGAAATACAATTATTTTATTTTAATACGAACCAAAAAAAATTCATTCCACTCACCTCCCAATGACTAAATACCAATTGTGGACACGCTAGACCAGACGTCTGCTTTCGTATTTCTTGTGCAAAATTAAAGGATTCAATCACAGGAAGAATTGCGGTTACCGAAAAGTTGCCACTTCCTTGTGTAAGATCGCCGGATAGCACCTTCCCGTGGCGACGTCCAATTACGGCATACATTTTACCTGAAACAAGAAAGAAAGAGGAAACGGCTCAGTAAACTGCTTTTCATACCTTGTTTAATGACTGCCGCGCCATTCTGCACGTAGCGAATTCTTAATTCACCCATGTTCAAAGGAAAATAACGTATAACTACAAATCACGCTATCAACCAGCAAAGGAAAAAAAAGTATAAAAATTCCAAACATGCAAAAATGACCACCACTTGCCCCAGCTCCAGAGCCCGGGAATAATAATAATAATAATAAAAAAAGAACAAGAACTTTGAAATCACGATCAGGGCGGAGAGCAAAAAGACCTCCTCAGGTACTCTCCAAAGATTTCTTGTACTGGTACATTGGTACTAAGAGCCTCGAGGACTTTTTGCTCCCTTTAATTGCGCGCTTTTTGTTTTCCTCCAGCTCTTTCGATGCCTATATTCCTCGCACCGCAGCCTTGCCCCATTGTTGTGCGCCCTGTGTTGTTGCGGTTACGGCAACTTACGGCAGGACAGGCAAGAGGTATGCTGATCGGCAATCAGCCTCCGCCCGCCCTGCTGCTCCTCACCGGTTCGACGCTTCTTTCGATCTTCATTGATGACAGTCGAGTGAAGTGATCATGGCGTAGTAAAACCGTCGGCGAAGCGGCGGGGAGTGGCTGGGGCGAATTTCATTCATATCTTGGAACTAGCTTGCCACTTGGGGCTCGTACCTTCCAAAGAAGCATGCACATAAGAAGCGCGGCTCCGACGCCGGATTATGCTAAAGCTATGGTTGGTATCGATCACCGCGCAACTGGTTGCTGGTGCGTCTGTGTGACGCGACTTGGCTCCTTGCCTTCATCTGGTCGATTGTGATTGTGACGACATCAACGCGAATGGTATTTTCTTATGGCTAATATGCGATGCTTATGCACCATGTATGTGTGTTTGATCACGAAGTGATTTTTTTTTGGTAAATGTTCAGGTAAGATCAATGATACTTCGAAAGGTGAGTGGTTAGGGCTGTGTATCGGTAAACAGGTATACTCGTATAACTTGATACGATCGTGGTACACTGTCAATTTGTTGAGGCGTTATTCTTTTCTCATATTTTTCATGGTTTATGCTAATTTTTTTTTGATAATAAATAAGATATAATAATATATTTTATGAGCATATGTAAAGTAGGTGATGATGGTGTGTGAGATCGAATGGTTAAATTATGAAACTAGGGCGGAAGCCCGAAATAGTTGCAACATTATTAGAAGAAAGAAGACGATGCAGAAACTGCATAAATTCAAGCTATTTTCAAGAGATTTGTAAAAAGGTGTATTTAATCTATATTACATCTTTTTTATCTTACTTTAAAGAGCACCACAAACCTTGATGCATTAAGTCAATATTATGTACGTAGGTGAATCTCTGAAGGAATACCGTTACAAAACACGACAAGAGCTTTAATTTACATATTTAAGGTTATGTATCAAGGATTTTATTAAAAAAACGTTAGCAGTTTTTCATTTTTACTTCGGAAAGCTATCATAACAGATGGGAGTGCTATTTTAATAAGGGAAGAAGGAAAAGTGATTAACAGAATGTGTTAAGGCCTCATACACGGTCAAATTGGCTCACAATCGATAATTTTATCGATTGGGTTATCGATACAGTGCGTATCGAGAGTCTTCTTTACAAATTTGTCAGATACTTGTTACAAAGTTCAAAGAAGTTCCGTGTTTAATCCCGACGCTGTCCGCACCGTGTTTAATCCCGACGCTGTTAGATCGATCAAATCATATAAGTCGCTGGAGCAGACGGAACCTATCCCATTCTGCTACAGGCGGTTTGCGTCCTGGCCACTCTCTTATTATGTAAGATATTCAGGGCTTCCTTCGCAATAATACCCCATCTGTCTGGAGGAACATCAACATAACATTTATACCTAACCCTCGGCTAAATCTTTCAGGCTGACAAGTCTCTCGCCTTTTGCCTTAAAGACAATGGAGAAAATTGCCGACAGGGCGATAAGGGAAGCTTATCTTCAACGCTAACCACTAAGCTCCTCATATCAGCATGCGGACAAGGCGCACTGAGACAGCACTGCACAATCTCGTACTCAGGCTGGAATGCGCAACACTAAACAAAGGGTGGGTTGTGGCAGTTCCTTCCATCCCCGACTAGAGCTGCTGTTCGACATTGCACTCTATATGAAGAAAATAGATTGTCGACACAGTATAAAGGACCTTTCCTAAGACTCTAGTCTTTCACACAAAAAGAAGGAGTTGCGTTGGCGGCCTTCCTCGATATCGAAGGCGCCTTCAACAATACATCTTTTGATACTATAGCTAGGGTTCTAAGTAGAGGTAGTATAAGTAGCACATTCTGCAACTGGATCGACTCTATGTGGAGAGCTCGCAAATTAATGGTCTCTCATGTTGAGGGGTCTCTGCAGGGCAGTATAGCAAAAGGTTGTCCACAGGGTGGAGTTTTATCTCGATTTCTCTGGTGCCTTGTTGTAGATGAACTTCTAGAGCTGCTCAATGGTTGAAACTTTTACGCCCAAGGTTATGCTGAAGATGTCGTCATAGTAGTTACAGGTGAAACTTAAGGAGACATGTCAAGGCGCCTGCAGCAGGCAATAGATCTGGTCTCTAGCTGGCGCGAGAGCGTAGGACTCAAAATCAATCCCGACAAAACGATTATGGTTCCTTTCACCAGGAAACGATCACTACCGGGACTTTTGGAACCTACACTCGCAGGCAGGATTATAGGCTTTTCACAATAAGCCAAATATTTAGGAGTGACGCTAGATGCCAAGCTCAGCTGGAATCAGCACATGGACACTCTGATGAGCAGAACCCGCAGATCCCTGTGGGCTTGCCGCAGAGCTTGTGATGCTACATGGGGTTTGCAACCGAAAACCTTGTATTGGATATACACCACCATCATTAGGCCCATGAAACATACTGAACGCTGGAGATCCACGCCTGGAATGGTCAGCTCTAAGCGGTTCCTTCCTGTACCGTCCCCTCAGACGGCCAAGCAATGTTAGGGCGCAGTGGAAATGATGTCAGGACACTTCTTGTTGGCTTGATTACCAGGCACTGCGCCCTAAATTATCACTTACGGAGGATAGGAAGGAAGGAGGACCCTACATGCAGGCTTTGCCCTCTACGTTCTCTGTGAATGCCCCTCAATAGCGAGGAGCAGGGTTTCTTTGTTCGATGGGTCCTTGCTCGAACACTCAAGTCTAAGCGACATGCCACTAGGTAGACTGCAGAACTTGTTGTAGGGATGTAGTGTAACCGGCCAAATTCATGGGCGCAGTACCTTTGAACCCAATACCTCACACAGGTAAAAAACAGGATGCAATAAACTCACCGCTCTTAATTAATATCTTTATGAGTTACCTAATAAGGACACTCCGCTACGCGGATGACCAGGTTGTGTACAGTACGGGGCCAAAAACTGGAGTGATGCAGACGCTCCTGCAGCATCACTTCGAAAGGCCTGTACCTTATAGTGATTATTAGAAGATGAAGATCAATTTTAGAAAATGTAAATCGACACCTTTCCGGACTGGACAAGCCTTAAAATATAAATTGCGCGTGAAAAACCTTGGGATTTGCTTGGACCAATACTTGCATTTCAATAGAAATGTAAATAACAAAGGGACCTTTTTCGCTCTATGTCACATGAGAGATTAAAGGAGCATCAGTAAGTAAGCATGTAAGACAAACAAGGCGTCTGCTATCAAGCCATGGTCAGGCCAATTTCGATTATGGTTGTCCCGTATGGTTCAACATATTCCTTTCTTACATGGAAAGGCTTTGAAAAACAATGTTTAAGAGGCTGCTTAATTATTTTGTTATTTTCCCTAATTCGAGCTCATGAAAACCCGTCGCCTGAGGGATACTTCCTTTTTACACCTTTTTCCTCTTTACTTCGCCCAGCTAATTGCTTTAGTTTTACTACGGTAGCTCTTACGACAGTTAGCTTATAAGTAAGTTGTGAGAGCTTCTACGAAATCGAGGCGTTGCCGTTACTCGAGTCAATGGAACCCCGTCGCCTGGACAGCGATCATCAGAGACAGTTTTCCCTCCATTGCATTTCGCCCATATAGTTCTTGTAGGGTTAAGTTAGATATTAATTTCAAAATCGTCATATGAAAACCTCACACTTTTGTGACTGAGTACGAAATTTGTTATCGAAATAATTCTCGAATAAGTTTTCAATTTATTTTTTGCATATTGATTTTAAAAAATCCAACGTTCATCGCCATCTATTAGCCCTTATCGACTCCATCCATTCTAACAGTGTAATCGCAGGTAAAACACTCCTGACACACCACACCACCTTACCATTAAAGAAATAATCAACGAAGAATAAACCGTCGTCAACATACATTCGTTCATCTTAAAGACATAGCACGCACATTTACTATACACAACACAACACACATCATCACTAAAATACAAATATATATAGATACGTACAACAAAAACCGATCAATGTATTAGTTTTCATTCAAGTTCTTTTCTCATCTTTTTTCTTGAAATGTTTAGTTTATTTGATCAACTCGAAAAGTGAAGTTGCTCCCAAAGTAAAACGTGCGCCAATACCCAATCTCACTATAGTTTAGTTACTTTACAAAAAATTTCGGCCGTTTTTGTTACACAAATCAGACACGACACGATCATCTCAGAGTAGAAGATCTACACAAAAAGTACAACGATCGACAATAATATAATAATTATCATTTTAGCTTTGTCGAAAAAATTTGTTAAATTCGAAAACAAAATTATTTTGTGTTGTTTTTTTTTTGTTATTATTTAAAAAAATTCACGAGAGATAGGGCTATAGAGAAAAAACATGGAATTTGCTAGAATCGTGTGTAATTTCAGATTTCCTATTTTTTGTTTACCACCAACTCGCGATTAGTGGAAAATGTGTAATCGATCGAGTTGATCGTAGTAGAGTTCAATCGAACGAACGTTCTTCAATGAGTTGTGGCTTGATTTGAAAAGTAAAAAAAAGAATAAATATATAATATTAATGTGAATTGAAAGTCGTGTTTAAGTGACTGAGGTGATCAGTAAAATAATATCAGAAATAAAAAAAATATTGAAGTAAATTTTTACATATAAAACAAAACAGCTGGTCTTGCGATCGCGATCGTGTGTTTAAAGTGAAATTGCACTTTGTTTTTTTTTTTCAATTGTACTAATTGCATTTGACAACAATCTATTTCTGCACTAATATTACAGAGACACGATCGTAGTTGAGTGTTGTTTCTCTATATATTCTCAAGGCTTCTATTTCGTTTCATTTGATTCGATCACGATCGTAGAAAAGTTTATCAATTGAGCTGCCCTCGCTTCTCTACTTGTGTTTTGCGCCAACGGCAGACAATTTGTTTTTTTATTTTATTTTGTGTGTTGTTCCTTCATCTCATATATAATATAATACAATCGCGAATTTTTAGATTTTTGTTGTTTCATTAGTTTTCTTGTACAGTATTTTTTCTTTGCTGTTTTTATTATTTTAAAAAATAAAACCAAAAAAAACAAGAAGTTAAAAAAAAATAAAAAATTATGATCGGAATTACGACAATTTTGTTGGTTTTATTTCATCATGTAAATAACTCGTTTGGTACGAGACTGCCTCTGGAGGTATTCGAGATCCCACAATCAACACAGGTGTACACCTCGAGCCCGAGCTCGAGCACGAGCAGTAATTACATGAAGCTCAAATCCGTTTATAATCACCATCCGGACCGTAGACGGTCCAGGCAGATGCTGGAAACGATCCAGCCACAAGGGACGAGAATCTTATATCAAGTTGGGGTAAGCACGCTTTTATATTCCACTCCTTTTGGTTATAATCTTAGGTGTTTTCCTTTAAGATCAATAAAAAAGAAATTGTGTGTTAGTAGTTTTTTTCTTCTTACTCGTATACCATATATATTTTTTATAATCTTTTTAAATTTTTTGTAATGATACACCTATAATGATGACGAAGATGCTGAACCGTTTAATTAATTCAATTAAATTCTTCTTTACGTTAATTAACAATGACTGAGTGACCCGTGGCTGGCCTCTTGTCGGGTGCAATTGAGGAAGAAGACTTGAAGAAATCGATCTCTTAAAGAATCATCTCGCAGTGCGCAGAATCTCTTGGATTGCCCGATTTGAAATTGAAATTGCTCGCTCATACTTCGTACATACAATTAATATTGGCACGTTTTGTTCACCAAAAAAACAACACTTTGTACACGAGAGGAAATGAGTCGCAAAAGCTTTGATGGAATTTATAATGAAATAAAAAAAAATACAGACTTATGTATATATTGTATGTATGTTGTGTTGCATGATCCAAAAAAATTAAACAGAACCAATGACTCTGAAGCTCGAACGTATTTCTGTAGTAAAGCCAAAGTCATGAATGAAAGCGAACGTCACACAATTTCAGCACTACTTGTTCTGTAATGTAAACACACTGTGACTGGGGGAACACGAAAAACATGAATGAAAATGTATAGTTTGTTTGTGAATGTGGCTCTATGCAAGTATGAATGAAAGGTTTTACAAATAAGATCAAGGTGCTTTTTTTAAAGATTTTTTTTTTCGGGATAAAAGGGCTTTAATTATAGCACAATGTATAAGGTATTACGTGTTGGGCAGAGTATAAAGAATATTTCAAAATATATAGTACAGTTTTTGCAAAAGAGAATCGAATAAAACAAAATACTCTAATGGAGTCGTCCATAAATTACGTGAGGAAATTTTTGAGATTTTTCGACCCCCCTCCCCTCTTGCTGAGATGACGTGAGATTTGGCTTGACACCTCCTCCTCCCGCTAATCTCACCTGAGATAAATAGTTTAAAAAAAACTAACAAATACGCTTTTATTTTAAAATGAACCAAAAAGTAAAAAATAATTTTGAATGTAAAGTTTCTATTGCTGCAGCCACTTAGTTAAATGACAAAAAGCGTGGAGCGCTCTTTACCTATAGTCTTATTTTATTAATACTGGAACTTTTTGTTAGCGCCCCACACTTTTTTACATTTAACTAAGTGGCTGCAGCAACTTTACATTCAAAATTATTTTTTGCTTTTTGGTTCATTTTAAAATAAAAGCGTAAAAGGGGATCGTGGATGTACAACTGGTGGAAAAATTCTCTCCAGCGCTGCAGGCGCCCATGGGGAGGCTGTCGTTTGTTGATGTTGTTTTGTCGTCTAACCGCCGGATTGTCTGGTACAGCATCCGGTACTCGTGCCTCGAAGCCGCTTCTTACATGTCGGCTGCATCGTTATTCCAGTAAGCTTCTCGATCTGATTTCATTTTCTATCGAACTTCTTTGTTTAATCGTTGGTATTGCTCAAAATCGACGTGTTTCATTCGCTTCCGCTGATCGACGAGGTCCAGACAGCTGTCCGAGTTCCATGGCTGTGTCCGTTTACGTATAGGTGGACACAACTCCATTGCACACTCGATAATGCCTCTCCCATAGGCATGCCCAATTCTTAGCTGGTAGTGGCGCTGTTTTCTTCGTTCTTTGAAATCGCATCTGTAATTTCGCTCGACCAAGATAATGGTCCGATCCGCAGTCGGGCCCTCGCACGTACGTTTTTGAGTATCGATCGAGAAGTGAAGGAAGGAACTGCCATAACCAGCCGCGATATTTTATTCCACCTACTCCCCACCATTATTATCGCGACTCTGATATCGGGGCACCGAGAAAAAATTCGTTGGAGTCTTATGCCTGCTGAAACGAGTTGAGTACCATCAACCAACCTGCGCTTGGAGGAGCGCGGGTGGGCTATGACAGGAGAAATCAGAAAGGGAGAAGAAGAAAGAAGGAAAGTTATGTAGGTGCGAAAGCCGAAGGACCGTGGTGCTGCCGGGATTCGAACCCGGGGACCTTTGGGATGGTAGCCAGGCGCCTTATCCCTAGACTACCGCGGCCCCTGAGGAGTACTCTAAATCAGGCTCACTGGATTAGGATTCTAGGTCATAAGGTGTCTCGCAGGAAAGGACGAATGTCGTAACCAAACAAGGCTATGTTACGTTTTCATCGTTCCGGCACTGGCCGTTGATACATTCATTAGCTTAAGATAAGCTAACAGCCCTTGACGATCGAACTCTGATGGAACATATCGAACGCTGGAGATATGCGTCTGCGTTAACCAACTCCAAGCAGCTTCTTCCTGCGTTATCTCTCAACGCGGCCAGAGAGTTGCGTCACGGTAGTAAAAAAAACTTTAGGGCACTGTTTTGTTTACTTATCGGACACTGCGCATAGAATTATCGCTTATTAAAGATCGGAAGAGCGGATAATCTATCGTATAGGACGTCTTCATATGTACATATGTGTGCACTTCATGATTTATCTCACTGTTACGCGATAGTGAAAAGCAAGGTCTCATTGTTTAACGCGATCTGCCTCGAACAATTAATTTTGGTCGGAAGCGATTAGGCAAGCTGCTGAACGTTTCAAGCAATCTGGCCTACAAATCTAAGTCATGGGGGATCTAGTACCATAAGCTAAGTGATAACCGCAGCACTTTTCATACTGATACCTCATTCGAAGAAGATCAAGTTATACGTTGAGGTCGCTACAATATATGTAGTTAAGCGGCCAAAAAGTTTCGTCCCTTTGCATATCCGAGTTAGTATATCTCTTTTGTACGTTCTGATTTAGATATAACACTGCCTAAATAACAGATATGTTTTATATCTTCAGTATTCCACCTTTAAAAAATATATTTCACCTTTTAGGAATAAATAGGTGTGAATTTTTTTACTTTCATTGATCAAGTAAGTCCACCCTCCTATGAGGCGGTACTTTTACAACCCATTTTCTATATAATGCGGAGCTAAAACTTCGTTCAGGTTTCCGTTTTTCGTTCAATAACGTTTCAGCAACTTATTGTGTTAAGAAGATACTATACTATAGCATGAATTTGTTTATATGTTAAATTTTCACAGTCGAAATTAATAGGGGATGTGAAGGTACATCACCATTTTCCAATTACAGTTAACAAGAAACTCCCTTATAAGTGAAGAAAGGATGTGAGATTGATCAAAAGCTCTGTTTTGATGCTTGAATGAATTTGCGAATTTCTTTATGCAAAAGCACTGCCAATCTGAGTAACTCTTATAGCGCGTTTTCCATATAACGCGATACGAACTAATCGTGTTATAGCAGTCTTGTCTGCAATAATTTTTGGTTTCCACAACTTTCGATAAATTTAGATCTCCGTTTTTATTCCCACAGATTTGTACCAGTAACACTTTAGTGGGCGCGATACTAAGTTGATACTAGTTTCAAGTATGAAAAACGAAATGGATCAACTAATATTTCTTTTTCAAATTGGTGATGTGAAGGTTGACAACATAATTATTTATTACACGAACAAGACCCACATATTACTAAATTTATTTGAGCTCTATAAATTTCAGAATCTACATCAATCAGTATAATGCATGTGTCAGCAAAATCGAGCATAATTTAGTTCAGTTCGTTGTGGTTCACATGAAATTATCAAATTTTATAGAAAAGTTGTTAATTTATTTTCTGGATTTATGTAGTTGTATAGCTCTGTGTGTCCATCATTAGATCGTTTTTCGAGGTTTGAAAATTGAATTAGATTTTTTTCGGTAATATCAGACAGATCCTGAAAATTACTAACACTGTAGGAAAGGCTTTGGCATAAATCAAAAAAATACTTTAGATATTTTTTGTCCATAGAGATACTCGGCACTCACAAAATAACATTCAACTAGATTTCACTCTCATTTTCTAGGAAATAAATTTATAAAAACAAATTTGTGGTTTCTTTTTTCGCTGATCTTTCAATTTGTGGTGGAAACTATTGGTGATAATAAAACACAAAAAACCGAATGAATTTTCTTTCGCCATCTGTTTTCAAAAATTGATTTTAACAAAATAAATTCTCAATCAAAATTGAACAAAGCTAACAATTAAGTAATTTCCTCCAGTAAAACAATTCCACCATTTTTTTTCTTTTAAACAATTTTGATTAATTTTACTAGTGAAAGCGCAAAGTAGAAAAAAACAACAACAACAAATTTTCCACACACTTCCGCAAGACGTGGAACGAGAATTGGTGGCGGTTGCGTCAAAAGTAATAAGCCTACAGTGGTAAGCAGGCAAGCCGTTCGTCCCACTCGGGCGTCAGTAATGTATAGGTAGGTGACAGTCAAGTCGAAAGGTGTTTTGTAATAATCATTTTGAGTAGTTTTCCCAGGTGCGAAAACAGTTTTTTCTCCCATATTTTATGCTGCAATTTAGTAAACCCATCATGATATTTGGGCATATATTAGAATTTGGTTTTAACTTGGATGAGATGTTGTTATTCTGATTTAATTCGTGGTTATTGGTGTGTAGTTATTAGTAATTTTTAAAAATAAAGTTATGTCAGAAGATGTGCTGGAGGGGGAATTGTGGAAAAATTATAATGTGAAAATCCGGCTGGAAAGAACCTTCATAATGTGGATGTGATTAAACAAAGGGGCTTTTATGACATCAGCACGAATAACTTATGTATTATCTATTTTTCCTCATCCCGCTAGGGAGCATGGTGGCTTCCACAAAGCTTCTCTAACGAACTTTACTTTGAGCATTGCTTTTGATTTCAATTCAAGATTTATCATGACTTTCGATTTCAACCATTATAGTTCTTCTCCAGGTCTTTAAGTTCTACAAACACCGCTGCTGCTATGCGGGTTCCGTTCGAGGGCTCTCTAAATGCCGGCGGATCGCGTTGAACCTGGGTGGGAAGTCAGACAAACTATTGGAAATAAACACAAAGTTGAACGTACACGACTGGATACTGTAGTAACATTCTCGAAAGGTATAAAAAACGCCCCCTGCAAACATCTTCATCATACTTACTTTAGGATGAGTTTTAGAGTATTCAAGGCTGTTTCCAAGCGTTCATCATGACAAATACGAGATTCAACCAAGGTTTCATTATCAACATACCACCTTGTCAAGCAAGAGCAAAATAGTCGTAGGAAGTGTTTCCTCAGTTTTAAGAGTACCGTCTTTTACAACATTGTCGGATGCAGAAAACTCTTACCACAGCCTGATAATTCAATGTATGACTTATCAATCAGAAACTGAGTTTCTACAAGGGTTTGATTGAGATGCTTTCTGAGCTAGGGAAAATCAACTGAAAGCAATGAGCCAATATATGCAGCAAGATCAAAGGCGTGAACGGCTCGGGTACAGCCATTTAACAACTTTGAAAAACCTTAAATAATACATCCTAAATATGAAGAAGAACTAGCTATAAATAACGAACATATCGAAGCGGCAAGACAGGCCAATAATATACAGATTAGGGACATCTATTTATCTCTATTTAAATATGCAACCATTGTGTGTTCTCCATATACGAAATTACATGAGAACTGAGGTCGCCTAAAGAAATTTCTCGGCTTAAATTGTACAAAGTAAAACTTTGTGTTTCAAAGTTCTTCTTCTTTTGCTTTGTTCAATGCACACGCCTTAGATCTAGACCTTTGTTGGTTGTACTGACGCGCAGAACCACGTATGGGCAAAATGAGCCAGTTTCGAGAGCGGCATCGTGTCATCATCTTTATTTATCGTCTTATGCTAACCAGAATTAACCAATAAATAGATTGATCAAGAAGATATACCGAAACTACGTATAATGGAGAGAACTAGGAAAAGGTAGAGATGAGAGTGGAAGAGGCCCGAATCCTGCAAGGACTGTAGCGCCATTTAAGAAGAATAAGATTATACTTAGTCCTCATTGTTAGTGAAAGAAATTTTTATCTCAAGCAATCCTAGGCATTGAGATTGATTTGGAATATGTGAGTGATCATTCTATCGCAGATCCTTTGATAAAATTATATCCACGATTTTAAGAGACGGATCAGATGTTAGATTCACATTTTCCACAGAGACAGAGCAGGTGCGTCACATAACCTTGCGGGGCCTGAGATTAACATATGATATTTTAGAGGTAGTAGTAGTCTGTTTACAAGCAAGTTTGGGCAAGCCAAACAAAGTGTCAAGTGACTTATGCTGTTAGTTAGGCTTAGAATGAGCATTTTCTTCTGAAACAAATCATCAATAACTGTCATTATATAAGGGTTTTAACTTTTTGGGTTTCAATTTATTCTCTGGGAAACTCTGACTTGGGGCAGGGGCAGTTCTCAGTTACAGTCCCCCCTGTTGTAGCGGGCCTAGACTGAAGAAAGCTCGGTTCAAGTTTTATTGGTGATGAGACAGTACTTCATTCAAAACTATATCAACGCAAACACGCTGTTTAATTCTCCAGCTTCATGCTACATTACTATGACAGAATACTGAGTTCGACATTTCTCGCTTACCATGGTTATAGGAGAACAGACGAGAAAAATTGCTGTAAGTTTAGAAGACAAAAAAGTAGAAATGTCTACTAGATAAAAGAAGTTGAAAGACAAAGGTTCATTCCGGCTACTGGAATCGAACCATGGACCTCTGGGATGGTAGTTTGTAAGCTACCAACCAAGGCTAGCTCTGTAATGTATTCAAGAAAAATAGTGTGAATTTGCCATAGATTTACAACGCAGTACCATTTTCTTGCTAATCATAAACTACCCAGTCTCCGATTTGGTATGACATATACCAATGTCAAAGCATTCAAAAAACAACTTTTAATCGACGATTTATTTCCATATTTTTCGTTTACACCCTATTTAATTACATATACATATATATTATCCACGTAATAAACGTTGTTCTTTTTTTTATTTAAAATAAAAATAAATTTTACACAAAAAAGAAAAAATAAATCTATATATTTTGTGTGTCTAAATAGTCTGGTATGGCGCCAGTATTATTAAACAAGAAATTAGCATATAACAGGCGCCATGGTATACAATATTGATTGGAAACGTCTATAAACGTTACAATAAATCACAATTTCAAATTCAACTTACATACAAGGTATGTCGCATTACGAAATTTCGACCGTATTTTTTTCCCTCTGGAATACGATAAATTTTTTATGGAAATGAGAATCATAAATTCATTTTTTATAGTCATTTAATATTTTCTATTTTTTTTTGTTTTTTGTTTTTTGTGTAATATTATCAGCCAAAAATATTCGCGAATTTTACACCTACGTAAATGTTTTTTTTTTTTTATTATTATTACAAGAATTGTTGGTGGTAATTTTAAAATTCTTGAGAATTATTAGATTTTTTGGTGATTTAGGAATTTTTGGTGATATGATGGCTTCTCAGGATCCAGGTGTGTTACTCTATTCTTGGTAATAATAATGAAGAAATAATAACTAATGAGAATATCCTCAAGGTTAAGCCGGGAAAGAACCAATAAATTATGCTACTAGCAACAACTTCTAAATTGTTAAAGGGTGATCATCGCGAAATTCATTAATGTTGAAGAAATACAAACAAAAAATATTAATAAATTTCCAGTTTTTTGTGATCGTCGACATTCAGTCGCCACTGTATAAAATTTTTATGAAAGAATGCCACGATCGTGAGTCCAGGTGCTGCTGGCAGTGGTGTAGGAACGGGGGAGGGGTGTTGGGCACGTTCTGATCTGCTCAAATTTTTTTGATGAATTTCATTTCAAGAATCACAAATTATTTGAAATCTCTTCAAAGCTACGTGAAGCTCTCGTGCCTCGTGACTAATGAAGGGTCGTTATTGAGCTCTTTTCCAGGTATTCAGCGGATAATCCTAAAATTCGACGAAATATCCACGTAGACGTGTTTCAACAGGAAACTAACCAGGGCCAACCTAACCACAGGGCTAAGAGTACTACAGCACCGGGACGGCAATTTTAGTTGGTCTTATAATTTTTGGTTATTATTAACTAGAAGATTTTATAGTTTTGCATTTTTTGACTCCGTTATTGATTTCGCACCAGCAACTCTTCAGTGAAGTTGTTGAAGCGGTAATAGAGAGCATTGCCGATAATCAAAATGAGTCGTATCACCGTTAAACGTGAGTGGAATGTCTCTAAGAAGGATTATGAAGCAAGATCTTCATATCTTCCCATACAAAGTGCAACTTACCCAATCATTGTTGCCAACGAACAAGGTGCATCGCTTGTAATATGGAAATGCCGTCGCAAGAACGATTGGATGACGGACGAAGCTCATTTTACACTCTCTGGTGGAGTCTAATTTTGAGAACTTCGTTCATGACATGAAACATCACTGCACCATGAAAAAATTACTGTTTGGGCCGAAGTGTGCTCAAAAACCATCATCGGACCATTTTTCTTTAAAGTTCGAGACACCGTCGACGGTCATCCGATGGTTGTGTATTGGTGCACTTTGTGTGTCTGAAAACGGGTAAAAAAGGTATGACGAACCTTTTTTCAACAAGACGGTCACACCGCAGCCACTACGATAAAGTTCTTGCAAAAGTCAAGTTTATGCCAGCTAGAACATTAACGAACGTAAAGCTAACATATCAGCTGAAGTAGCTGCTATACCGGCCGAAAACAGCTGCGGTTTGCGTATCGAATGGAGGTTATTTAATCGAAATAAATGGTAGAGAATATCCTAAATAAATCTTGCTCATTTGTTAAAATCAGCGAAAAAATGTCAAAATTATTCAATGTTGAAATACCGAAGGTCTAGATGGCGCACTACACCTAGCATGAAAATTCACATATTTTATTGGGGGGCCCAAGGGTTTTTTATGTGACTGCAGTATCATAAAGTTTGGTAAGTACTACTATGGTTGTATATTTTCTTAGTTCCTTTCATTGGACTTATGATCTACATGCAATGTCTGGAGAGAACGATCCTTTTTATCAATGGCCTTCTGCCATTATGCATCCTATGCATCTTTTGACTAGCTGGAATATCTTAGTCTTCACTTCACTTTGATAAAAATTAGCGGACTGAGACTTAATTAGGTAAGTTAACATACCGACTTTTTCATTGTCGTGGTGAAAGCATTTCAGTTGGTGACAATCTTAACTCTGCTTTCCAGAACGTAAACTCTCCACTTGCTTAGGGAGTGTACTATGGCGAGTACTTCTAGCTCGTAAGCGTGAGAGCGTTGTTCGGCTGGGCTTACGACTCATTTATTGCAATGGATGCAACTCTTGATCGTCATTATTCCGTTGCAAGATGATAGCTCCGAATTCGTCCTTAGTAGCATCGGTACGAATCTCCATATGCACCGCTGGTTCAAATAACTTCAACACTGATGCTTTTACCAATATTTCTTTTAATGCTTTAAATGCATTTTGCTGTTCGGTTTCTATTTTAAATATTGCCTTCTTTGTTAACAATTCGCCGAATGGGTTTGTTTCAACTGCCTAGTCTACTCTAAATCTTCTGAAGTAGGGCATTAGTCCCAGTAACCTTTGTAAAGTTTTCCTATCAATTAGTAAATTAAAGAGGAAACTCAATTACTACTTTTGTCCCTTCCTCTGATTGCCTCTGCTCCCTTTAGACATCGCGTGTATTATCTTATGGGGTTCGCAGTTTTTTTAGTAATCCACGGGCGACAAATATCTTAGGACGGCCGTGGTGCGAATCAGTCTTTTCGTCAATATATATCAGTCCATCGTCCACCGCACATACATATTCATCGATGCCCCCCTGACAATATTTCTAGCTACGCCACTGGCTGCTGGTCATTATAAATTTTTTACCCTCATACAATCGACAATCATTCAAGTCAAGTTTTTTTTTTGTTCTTAATCAATATTAAAACTATTGTTTCAGAAAAGATTTTTTTTTTGTTGTTAACATCAAAACAGGAATATTACTTTAAGAAATTGAATGCGAACTTCACACCTCTTGATGACCAGTAGTTTTATTGAGAATTTTTGTTCTGTTTTTTGTTATGATAAATTATAAAAATTTTGCAATTAATTTTCTTAAGAATTAAAAAAATAAAAAAAAATTTAACATCTAATACGCAATAATTAATCCCCATTCATAGTTCGTCCGGATTTCATTATTATTTCTTCATTCATTTTTTTTTTGTCTTAAATATAAATATGTACATCATTTCCGCACAAGTAAAAACGCTAGCTTAACACAAAAAAAAAAATAAAACCTGCACAACAACGGCGACGACTGCAGGTGAAGAGTAGAGCATGGTGTTCCGCAGGGCTCAGTGCTACGTCTCTAAGTAGTTCCGGTTCTTATCGTCTTCCTGTCCTATTTTTATGAGTCGTATATAGCAGCTTATAACAAAAGATTTTCCGGAAGAAAAGGTCATAAACACAGAGAGAGAGAAGTTCAGATCTTACATTATTTTTTTTTTGCTTTTCTCTCGTCTCTTCCTTTTATTTTTTTAACTACATCCGATGCTAAATGGAGAATTGACCGAGCATCTGACACAATCAGGATATCTTTTTGTTGTTGTTGCTGTATGTTGTTTGTCCCTATTTTGGGAATTTATTACATTTTTAAAGCCATAGGATAAAAGGGAAACGGGACACTTTACAAAAGAAGACAATAAAGTCTCTGTGTGTAAATTCGTTTTTACCAGAAAAAAAAGGACAAGCCAAAAAAAATCGGAAGAAGTTGAGTTCCAGCGCAATACAACACGACACGACAAAAAAAATGCTAAGAAGTCTACAACAACACAACGACAAAAAAAGTCGAGCCTTGCTTCCTTCTTCCTTCCGTTTTCGAGAGTATTCTTCCTTTTTTGTGCGCCTCCGCGGGGAATAGAAATCCTCAAACACCGGGGATTTGATCAAACTCGGAAGTAGACGCTAAATCGGAAGTGAACTTTTTTTTTGTGTTCGGGTTCTGGTGCTGGGCCCTTCCTCATCTGGATGTGGCGTGGTGTTATTAATGGACAAGAGGTCAGGCACTTGGTCTTTGATGGTTCTTTTTTTCTGGAAGTCGGTATTTATTGGTTGTTTCCACCTTTTTTTGTGTGCTTCTACCTTGGTATTGCGCATGTTAGCTGTTTTTTGGGTTTTTGTTTTTGGTAATAAGGAAAAGGCAGATGATTCCTTTTCTTCTGAGCAGATCGGTTTTAAGTAGTTAAATGCTTGTGATTAGAATTGGTAATTATAAGTTATTTTTGGAACTAGCTATCGATGTTTTTTGTTTCTACTTTAGATATGAACGAACTAAAGTGAAATTTGAAAATTTTGGACTGTTTTCGAATATCCCCTGCCAAAAAAGCATGAGCATGATGATGAAAATGCGCTGTTTTTTGTGTTCTTAATACTATTTTTCTTGACACCTTCCCTGTGTTTTTCTGCAAAACATTCTCTCAATTCAGTTTTTTAAAACAAATACTAATAGCTTGGAGCTTAGTCAAGATAGCTGGATGCCATACTCATGTGTCGTTCACTGCAAAAGCAGTGCAACCCCACACTTCAAAACACTTTTTTTCTTTTTTTTATGTGAAAAACTAGAGTCTCAGGAAAGGCCCTTTATACTGTTGACAATCTATTTTCTTCGTTTAGAGTGCAATATCGAACCGAAGCTCTAGCCGGGCAGGAAGGAACTGCCACAACCTACCTATATTTTTAGTCCACCTACGTTCAACCATTACTATTGCGACTTTGAGATCGGGGCATCGAGAAACAACTCGCTGGAGTTGCCTCCTGAAACGAGTTGAATCTCATCAACCAACCGATGACATGCGCTTTGGTGGAGCCGGGAAGGGCTAAGGAAGACAATGACAAGAGGAATCTGGAATGTAAAGAGGGAAGAAAAAAGAAGGAAAGTTATGTAGGTTGGAAAGTGGAAATGGCGTAGGGCCGTGGGGCTGGCGACGATTTACTCTCTAGGCTACCAAGTCCCCGAAACACACTCCCTCACATCCCGCACTTCTAAATCAAAGCAACTCTAGAAGTGCACTATAATTATTGCACTTATAGTGAACTTCCGGAGCCGCTCCAGCCCCACAGGGAATGATATGACAAAATGCGACTCCAAAGCAAATCAACCTCCAATACTGTAAAATACGGATCCACACCACTCTTACATTGCACGACACAAATTTTGCTCGTTCCGTAATATGTGGTTCTTTTTCCGGGTGAGGTTATTAGCCTCACGCCAACCTTACTTGGAAGGGACTATCCCGATCATATTAGCTTATCCTCTCCGATAGGATAGTTACCAGTGACTACCGCGAAGAGATTTTGCGAAGAGGTGAAGCACATTTTTTAAGAACGATACAGAGAATATTAACAGGGCCAGTGGATTTGTTGGAGTCAAGCCCTTTGAGACACCTATACACTTCACGAGTCCTGAAAAAAAAACTCTGTCAACTGAGTGAGAGGAGTATGCACTCGACGACAGCGGTTGCACAGTGGCGTGCCTGGCCATCGTTCTTTGCTTGCGAAGGCACCTAAATCGCCAAGGAAAGTACCTCGAATATGAATATGGACCATATTATATTATACACATGAGTCAATCATAAGGTTTTTGCTAGTTCCACCACACCTTTTTCGGTGAGATCACCAGTCCCTGAATCTGCCAGACTTAAAATTATTTCCACTGAAATGTTTGCCTTCCTGCCTGCACGATAATATTTTTCGTCTAACACAAGACTAGCCAGCTCTTCGCGCTCACTACGGTTTTGGTTTATAAATAGAACAATTCGGCTGTGGAACAATCTCCCATAGTCAGAATTCCCGAATTCGTACAACTTCCAAAAGCTCAAAAGTAAGTTTCATCGCCATCTGCGCCAATATCCTCCAGAACCCCTGACCTATACTATTCTCTTGTATTCAAGCTAAGCTTACTATTAGACATTGCACCAAGACCTGAACGATAGGCAGACGCTTCATTTTTCTAGTGGGTGCTTGCGCAACTGGACCTTTTCAGACCGATGAGTAAAGTTGCAAAGCTTTTGCCAGAACGTTGCCTTCAAAGCCCAGGCCGACCTCAAGATCGTAATAAAGTTACAACTCGACAAGACACGTTGGCATTCCCAGATTAGTTTAGATTTGGACCTACAGGACTTTATCATTATGATAACAGCCTCTTTTACAGAGAAAATAACAATTAGTCGTCTTTTCATCGTCTTTCATAGAAGTTGAGATATAGTTTCTTTCTGCGGACATCCTATTGCTATACAGACACCTCTAAGAAAATAACTTGAAATTTGCGAGTACTCAATATAGAGTCGACATAGTCACAAAAGGCGTTGCTTAGATCTATCCCTATCTTCAAGAAAAAAGCAAGAGGATTATCGGCGGCTTTTAGGGTTTAAACAAAGTGAGATCAGAGTTTCTTTGCTTGGGCATAATGGATATGTTGACCTTTCTTCTAAGAGACGAGATATAACCAAGGGCGAAGGGGACTGTAACAATGGAAAATTGAGGCTTCGGGGTTTAAACGTCCGATTACCATCTCAGAGGTCCGTGGTTCGATTCCATGCAGTGCCATGATGTTTCGTCTCTACCCTTCTACTACCTACATGATATTTCTTCTTTAGTATCATATTCCGCTACATGTATTCCCTGTCATCTCTTTTGTCATCGTTTATAAGCACAATCATCGAGGAAGCCATCTTCTGTTCTATAGTAAAACACTGTCTAAAGTGAAGTGGTATTTGATATTAAGGTAAACTCCAAGAATATACGACTAGTGCACCAAGATTGATCATGTTTCTGTGAATTTGACAAACAAGTATTTAAAAGAATTCCATACTACCTCCACATACATTTTTTATATTCTTACAAACGCATAAAACATGCTTCATAAACATTTCCACTCAAACATTTTTACCCACTACATAATACATCCTTCATATTCCTTCAAAGTTTTTTATGCTAATGTTGCTTTTTTCCTACACATAACAGCACATAATTTACTATACAAAAAACACCCGGCGGCAAAAAATATTTTTTACCATATGCAAAAAACAGGATGGTGTTAAGGCCTTCTAAGCATTCCATAGTAGAATCAAGCCACTAAAGCGCAATTATTACAGAATAACACAAAAAAACGTGAAAAGCACAAAACTGGCCGATGAAGCATGCGCAGTAGCACAGAGGACGGGCACAAGCGGCACAAGCGCAACTAGTTTCACCGCTTATTTGGCGAAAAAAAACTTTCTGCCCAACGTGATAGTGTGGCAAAAGAGGTGCCCATTCATAAAATCGTCTCCAAACGATGGAGATCGTGATCGTGCGCGAAGCTTGGGGCTTTTGATATCGTCCATTCATCCGATGCCTCGGTCCACGTCCATTCATAAAGTTGCGAAACGACGGAATGCGAGGCAATTAAGCGCGAATGAAGCGCGGATTTCAATTCAATTCCATTCAGCGACGTGCCTCCATTTCTTACCTTGATCGACGAGATCGGTTGTCGTAGTCAGAGTCGCCATCGCCATTCAACGTCATCCTCATCCCATCATGGTAGTAGCAGCGATCTTTTTTTAAGCTAATTTCGCGCTGCGTGTGCAACGAGTTTTCCTTCTTATCCGGAAATTGTCGTTTATATTTTTACATTCTTGTACCGACGGCGACGGACGATCCAGCGAGAGATCTCAGCGAGAAGAAGAACCACACGAAGACGGCCGGGCAATGTCGTTGTAGCTGTGCGCGTGCACCTTTTTGCCGATATATCGGTGCCAGGCCCTGGAGAGATGTCGGTTGTCGCAGTGATTCCTTTTCCTGTGGTCAAAAGGGGACCGGTCCACATGGTCGTCCCGCAGAACACATCGGTGCTGCCTTGACTCCTCGATCGGAGAGAGCTGAACCGTGCAAGTGTTCCAGATTCATGTTACGTTAAAACCGGACATCCGGTGCAGTGTGTAGCTTCAGTGCTGCACAAGAGTCCAACTACCGGTGTTTGGCGATGATCGTGTGGCCACGATCGATGTTGTTGTTGCTGTTACACACACCTCTACTTTTACCTTGCCCGCACTGCGTTTGCGTTTCGTGATGCTGCTGCTGCTGGGCTTTACGTTTGTGGCACTTTTTTGTTGATCAGCATTTATTTTATTTTATTTTTTCTCATTTCATTTCGTTGCTGAATGGCGGCTGCTGCGTGCTGCTGGTACTACGATCATGAACATTTGCCTGATGCCGGTGGTGGATGCGAAGGTTTTTCTTCTTTCCATTTCCGATTCGAATCATCTTTAATTGATTCGAGAAGTGCTCGTATTTATGTTAGCTTCGCATCCCTCTTGCTTTGAAGCGCATCCAGTAGGATTTTCCCACGATATGATATGCAGATGTTCACCGAAAGGATGGATGCAACCTGCTGCATTTTGTATAATAACAGGAAAAGTGTTATAGAAGAAGGGTTTTTTGTACGCTTTTGTTGTTGAGATTTCTTTTTTGTTGTGTTATATAATGGACGATGGTTCTTTGAAAGCGTTTATAGGGGGAGATCGAAACAGAAAAGAGGTGCTCTCAGCAGAAAGTTATTATCCATAATTGATTTAGTTGTTATCAATATTTTTTTTGGGAGATGATTCAACGTTAATACTATTTACCAAGAAAAGTAGTCGAAACCCCCTTTTATGTGAAATAACCTATGGTAACCAAAACGTCAAAACAGATGAAATGATACAAGAAGCAATATAAATGAAACAAGACGTAAGAAGTTATACTTGTTATTGTTATCTCAGAGATTCCAAACCCACAGACATAGGGTGCTCTCTTTCCATCTCTCATCTTCACTCTATGTATACAAAATTCTGCAAAATACCAATCTCTGCATTTTGGACTAGAGATCTCCAAGAAAATCTGCTGCAGCTGGACAATCCACAGGTGCGATAGAGACTACAGTTCCACTGGTCTCACAAGAGGGGGTGGAGTCCTTATAGCTGTCAAAGACTCTTTAAATAGTGAATTGATCACGACCAATTGTTCAAAATCCTTTGAATACGTCTTCATACGAATCAAATCTGACCTGCGGCATATATTCATCGGTTTGTTCTATATCCCCCCCCCCCAATTCCGACGAATCCAATTATAACGATCTATTGCATATAGTGGAGAAAGTTAACTGTTACTGTTAGATCTCGTGAGGCCTGACTCTGCATATATTAATTCTGTTGGAGATAGTTTCATAAGTGATCCCAAAAAATTCTTTGATTACGTTAATATTAAACGGAAGACTTCAGGCTACCCAACAACAATGCCGAATAGTAAAGTACACACCTCGTGCCCCAAGTAATTTGTAACATGTTCGCTGATAGGTTTCCTGAAATTTATAGCCCCTGCTTCAACATACGATCTAACTGACTCGCACACTGATACTCCCCATATTAATGGTATATAATGGCTAAGCTGAAAAACTTGTTTATGACAGGATTGACCTTCTTATCGACCCATACCTTAACGAACAACAACATGGTTTTCGGAAACGACGTTCAACAACTTCTATCCTTATGGTCCTTATCTCCGAATTACTATGCGCTATGGAAGCTGTGTACACTGATTTCAGCAAGGCCTTCGTTCGAGTGGACCATGCCAAATTATTAAAGTTGGGAATATCAGGTTCTGCACTGGAATGGTTAAAATCATATCTGAACGGAAGAACACAGGTTATCAGATTCCAAGGATTTCTATCTAATGAGATCGAAGTAACCTCTGGCGTTCCTCAGGGTAGTCATCTTGGTCCTCTTCTTTTCAATATTTTCATCTCCGATCTATGGGAAAAACTAATAAATATTACACATCTCTTCTACGCGGATGATCTCAAATTTTATAGCATCATTAAAACCCAAACTGATGTTTCCTTCATGCAGACGAAACTGAATGCCTTACAAGACTGGTGCACCACGAACAAATGGCAACTTAACACCAGCAAATGTCATGCAATTACTTTCCCCGTGGAAAAACACAGAAACAGAACTATAATCTCAATGGCATAATGTTGAATCAGGTTGATCATATCGTAGATCTAAGCGTCGTCCTAGACAAAAAATTCAATTTTAACCTACACTACGTTAATATAACTGCCAGATTCAACAAACTTCTTGCTTTTACCAAGAGGAGAGCCAAAGAATTCGGTAATGTATGAGTCACAAAAAAACTTTTCCGTTCTTTAGTCCGCCTTATCCTGGAATATGCGCGTCCTCTCTGGGAGCCTTTATTCCAAGTGAGTAGCAGGAGAAGGATCGAATCCGTTCAAAAGAGATTTCTTCTTTTTGCCCTACATCTACACTACTAAATCCTACCGGACTACTTGGACAAGCTCAAAGTGCTTGATCTAATGCCGTTACCTAGCAGAAGAAAACTGCTCATATCTTGCGTTGCCTCTGACATCCTAAGTGGAAAGCTAAAAGTGCAGTTTCTGTCGGACAAGATCAAATTTAATGATATAGTCCGACACACACGACCCACTAAATTACTTAGGGAATATCCACACCGTACCGATTACGCTAGGAACAAGCCCGTCAACAGATGCTGTATGGTTTTCAATAACCATAGCTCCTGTTTCTCTCTTTCACTCAACAAGGCATCCTATCAGAAAATACTCAGATCTCATAAATACTTTTGAAACTGTTTCAGGTCATAGAACGGATTTATATAATACAATGATGATTGCTTTTGATCTTGAATTCTTTGGACCTGGTTATCCAAAATTCCAGATGAAAGTACCATCAAAACTTATTTCAGACAAAAGTGGGATTTGGATGTAAGATGATGATCTTGCCTTACTATAACTATATTACCCTGAACTGTTTTATAAACCTATTGTGAATCAATCTAGAAATTTTGTCAACTCCCAAAAGTATGCAAAACCGATCGAAGCCCGTTGGAAATATTGCAAGATCACTTTCAGCCTAACAGCAGAACTACCCTGGAAATTTTGTTTAATTTTTTAAAAGAATTCATAATCATTTAAATATTGCCTATAAAATAGTTTTTTTTAATTATTCCAGGACTCCGAAGAGGATCTACCAATATGTGCCCCAAATGCAGTATGTTCAAAAATCGATTTATACGAAACACCATGGATCGAAAGACAATGCCGATGTCCAGAAATCAGCTCCCTCAAGCCGGCATCCTTAACAATCACTCATCACAAAAGCTATCAAGAGGACGAACATCCTTTTCATGAATATTACGAAACAGAAAAGTCCTCACAACATAAGCGATTGATGGACAATGACGACACTAATAAGAGAATAGAGCCGCCTCACTTACGAAAATTAATGCAGAAATTGGGGGCGGTTTATGAAGATGATATTCTTTTGGATGATAATGATTTTGTCGAAAGTCCTGACGTTAATCGTGCTTATCACAATCATAAAAGTGAATTTTCATCGGGAATTCATAGAAATTATCCGAAATCGAATAAGAATAATAATCATGAAAGTGGTAGATTAAGGCATTCGTCACATAGAAAGGATATTCCTTATATTGGTGGATGTCCAAGCAGTTTGGGTGTGGAGGATGGACATACTATTGCTGATAAGACGAGACATTATAAGCTTTGTAATCCAATTCATCGATTGCCTTTATGCAGGTAAGATTGTATATTTTTTATTATTATTTTTACTGAAAGCTAGGGATCTCGGCCCACAAGGGATTCGCCATTAGATATTGGGGGGTCGCAACCTGCCCAACAAATTATTTTAATTAACAATGCATTTTAAATTATAATCCAGTGTTACATATGGAGTGTATTTGTTACCTTTACAAAGCGGCCGGCTGTTGATACGTTTTGGTTAGACGAGCAAAAAATCGTATCGATTACCATAAAATCAAAAAATTTTGCCACGATTTTCCCAGTAAAGATTGATCCTCACATGTCCGTTACCTGACGACGATTTCAGTGCAATACCGGCGCATCAGTGAAAATAAATATCGCACGAAGTAATAACATGGAAGAAAATTGGGGGCATGTTCCCACACATCCAATCGATCGACGTTCGCAGTACCTATTAAGCGTTCATGAAAAACACAAAAAATATGTCCGTTATTTTTTAATTTAGACCGGACATGAAACAAATTTAAAATTCGGTGAAAATATAAGAATTCAACAGAAATTTAGATAAAGTTTATTTGAGATATATGTATACACTGAAAAGTTTTTTTTGTGCGACTTTTTGTAGGATTTTTTTATCGGGAATAACATAGTACCTCTATATCAAGTTGCGAAGCTTACTCCCATTTCCCGAAGAATCCACATCACGGAAGCCACTGACACGGAAAGCGTCGGTGGTGTTCCGTAATGAATATGTGCGTGATCGAACTTATTAAATTAATATTACGAATTTTACGGATTTGACGGGTGTATAGTTTTCCTAGATGCTCCAGGCGGTTTTGCGTGTACCATTTCTTATCAATTTGATATTGACGTCGATTTGAATTCAAAATGAGATTGCACTCGCAGCGTACAGCGCATTCACCACTCAAGCTCCCATTGAATTTGAATCAGACAGAAACACTTACATGCAACATCAGCAAAAACTCCAGTATAGCCACATTCCTCAAAACATGCAAAATTAAATTTGGGGACGAATGCACCACGGCACATAAAAAATCGCTCGAAACTTTTGACAGGGCTTTGCAAGATTTCCGAGTAAAAACCAACCGATGGGAGGCGTTTTGACACTACTTGAAGGGGATTTCGCTCAGCTTTGCCTTTTATACCTCGATCAACGCCTACAAATGAGCTTAACGCATGCTTGAAAGCATCATATCTATGGTAGTCCAGTCAAATTAGAGGTTTGACTGGAAGATAATTCGGAAGTTGCTGAAAATTGGAACAGCCCTTAAAAACATTATTATACATAAGCTGTAGAGACTGCCACGCGATTGAAAGACTGCAAACTTTTTCATTCAAGGTCAAAGGGTCAAAATATCAGTTTTTTGCAAATATATGCTAAACCGCACGTCTTATCAGAAAATTGTGTTTACAACGTTTGTAGATTAGGCGATTATCTACAAAAAAATATATTATACATTTTCTCGTAGGAATTGCCATTTCTGAGATATTGTCGTTTTAATAAGTTAAAATACTCATATTATATCATTCCCGACTTGTAAAGGTCATCCGAAATTTAATAAATCCTTTGTTGGAGTACGCGGCTAATATTTTCAGGAGTGATTCCTGGATGTCTTTGGAGAAAAAAAATTGTTCTACAGAGGGCGGCTATCTCCACTATCCACTAAGATACAGGGTGATTAGGGAAAAAATTTTGTCAATCCTAAATCCGCCTAATCATATCATCTAACGACGGCAAGAGTGGCAGTGAGATCCAGTGAGCAGTTGTTTTGGGGTTTTAAACGAACGGAATGACACTTTTCTTTTCTAATGTACTTTCGTAGTGTGATTTGACACTCTCACTGCCCATGGAAAAAGCGATTTTCAGATTCCCAATTGTTTTGGCGCACGCCATACTATTGGATAATGGGTGCAGCAAGGCGCACCGGGTTCCAGCTAGTCTGTAATAAAAGGTATTGTGTTAAAATTCACTAGCTTCCATCTTCGTTGAGAGGCAGAGAAATAATGATATTCAGAAACGTACGGCGTAGTATATACTGACTATGCTCTGACAAACAGTTTTGACCTATTTCGATTTCATCCGAATTCGTATCCAACACAATTTGATCTTTTGAAGTTGGTTTGCTTTGATATTTTCTGCCAAAGCGAAAGATGTTCACAAAATTAAAATGCAACTAGTTAGGATGACAGTCATCCATCCCTCTTTGGCTTTTTGTTTCGGACAACCATTCTTTGATTAAGCTAGATTGGCTCTTTCATAATTTATTTCAATTTACATTTGTTTGTACATATGCAATATTAACTCATCCTTTTCTTTTTTGCAGATATTTCCGTGACTACACCTGGACACTATCAACATCACCCGAAATGAACGTAACAGAACAAATAGTCCACTGTCGGTGCCCAAAAAATTCAGTTACGTACTTAACAAAACGAGAACCACTAACAACAGGACGAGCAGGATACACTTACTTATTTGCATGTTCACCACAAAGCGTAAGCCCTACACTACCAAAACTTCAAAACAAAGATTGCTAAATTGTTTCTATTCCTTTTTAGAGACTACGATGTCAGCGAAAGGAACCATGCAAATTATTCACTGTACGAAAACGGCAGGAGTTTCTCGATGAAGTCAATACGAATCCCTTATGTCAATGTCCAAAGGGACATCGATGTCCGAAACATCATACCGATCCTGGTGTTATAGCTGGGAAAAGTTTCGTTGAGGATAATATCCAAACATATTCTGGTTATTGCATGGCGAACGACTAAATGCTTTTGTTCATTATGAATTATTAATCTTTACTTTAGTAAGAAAAACAAAATAGTATGAAAAAATTAAAAAAAAAATCATAACTTATTGCAAAATAAAATTTACTGAGGGGGGCTGAAGCCAAAATGTTATACAAAAAAAAAACTAAAATGTAAATATGATGTGACAGGTTAAAAATTCGAAATCATGTATATTTTCTTGCGGGGTTTAGTAGTGGACGTTTTAACTTAAAAAAAAACTTAAACTTAAAAACAAAACATAAAAGGAAATTGTAAATTTTTTTAATATTATATTATTATTTTTATTATCTCGTGAGTATGTGAAATTTTTTATTTTTGTTTTGAATGCGTCTGTTTTTTTATTAATAATAATATAATAACTCCTTTCCGTTTTAGTTATATCATTAGTCTCATATTTAATAGAATTGTAGAGCATTCACAATTAAAAATAGACGTACCTGAATAATAAAAAAAAAATTAGAAAAAAACATGCAAACAAAAAAATAAATATAACAAAGCCAACGACATGACATTTCTAATCAATTTTCAAATAAACTTATTCATAATTATATAAATAAATAAATAAACAAATAAATAAATAACATCCTTTAAGGTCACAAAATCTTGCAAAATAATTGTTTTGTTAAAACTAAAACGAAATTCAAAATTCTCCTAGTTGCCAATTTCTTAGTCGTATTTATACTAATAATTTAAAAAATATCAAAGTCAACAAAGTAACAACAAAAATAAATAAGAAAATAAATAGTTTCAGTAGTTCTTAATAAAAATCAATTTTAGGGTGTGGGTGTGTGCATGTATGAGAATTGTTTATAATTATTATTATTAATTATTTTATTTTTCTTATTAAGTTATTGACTTAGATTTTAAGTTTTGTAACATATTAGAATTTTTAGAATTTATTAATTAAGAATGCAGAAAACAGAAAAATACACATAAACCGAATTATAGGGCGTCCTAAGCTTTAATAAAAACAACAGGAATAAAATGTAGTAGAGAAAGTAGGGAAAAACTTTTGTCGTTCGTTATTTATACATATATATAAAAAAAAGGAATAAAAATTAAAATTGTTATTCAATATTTTTTCTGAATAAATATATCGAAAGCGAGGAATTTGTTATTTGTTTGTTTTAGTAAATATTCATATAATGTTAAAATAAAATAAACGTTTCTACAATAAAATTATGACGGCAGTAAATGCTAGCAAAAATAATTCTAAATTTATTAATGGAAATAGTATTGGCAAAATTTAACTTATTTTTAATGGTTTTATTTAGCTTGACCTCGTATATTTGTTTGTGTCTTCGGCTTAAATCTTGCGATAGCTTTTTCAACTTCTTCTACTTAACCGATTCATATGAAACTTTGTACACGCATTGTGTTCCCGTGATAATGCAATCTGACCATTTTGTAAAAAAAAATCAAGATGGCTCTTCCAAGATGGCGGACGAATTTTGCAATTAGATTCCATTAAAAATCGACATCAGGGGGTTGTAGGCCCACAAACGACGATTCTGTGGTCAAAATTTCAAAATTCAAAATGGCGGCGCCCATTGAAAATCGGTTTCGGGGAGTGTTTAATGTCACAAATGACGAATATGTGGCAAAAATTTTAAAATAACCAAACTAAATGAATGACTGAAATAATGAATCTGTTTTCAAAATTAGAAAATTTAAAATGGCGCTGGCAATGTTATATGCATAACTAATCAGTTCACCAGAATTTTGTAAAAAGTAAAATCCAAAAATGACCGAATTAACACTAAAAGGAATACAATAATGATGAAGTTATTTCATTGGAATAATTTTTGAAGTTTTAATGCAGTTAAGGTTTCTGTATTGTGCCGAGAACTGTGTGGCGTTAGGGTGGGTAAAAATGTTACGACGTTGGCGATATACCACCCAAGTCAACGTTAGAAACTTGCCGAGGACTGTGTGGCATTAGAGCAGATAAAAATGATATGTCGTTAGCGTTTTAGCCTCAAGGATGGGAACACACTATTGTATAAGAGCCTTGCCTCTCTACATGGACCTCTGGGGGGTCGACTGTTATTTGTCCAATACTCGTGGGAGCAATATGAAAGACAACTATTTGGGATATGGGTTTGTCCCCTTTGGTCCACACGATCAACTTCCCAGTATGATGAACGTAGACGGAATGAACTGGCATTTTAAAAAATAGTAATACGTAGTGCGAAATTGACGAGTATCAGAACTGGTAACAAAGTAATATTGAGAGAAGCTATTTTAAATAACTATAATAGTGGTAAATCTACAAGATTTTTGTAGAGAATTTCTTTTCCTGAAAGTTGGCAAACAAACGTTTTATTCGTACTTCGTTCGTTATGCTACGGTACCCGCTCTAGGTGTTCGAATTTGTATTGACCGAGTTGAAGCGCTGCTGATAAACTGAGAAGCGAGTGACTTCATTTGGAAATTCCAAAGCTTTACGGAGATATTAGCAAAACTAATTAATTTAAAGCTAATCAATCAATGTACTTGCCAAACTTGAATAAAAATATCAAATTTTTCTGTAACTACTGGAAATTCCGGGATGAACCGCAACTTCCTGAAACTGTAGAACGAAGAAAACAATTAACCATCAAAAAGTGCTGACCTAAGTGATGTGATGTTTTGTGGCACCGTGTGGTTTTGCGGCACCGACAGCAGCGTATCCGTTGCGGGGACGTCCCGCTCGGACCGCCAGCTAACGGATCAAAGAAGAAGAAGAAGAAGATGTTTTGTTGGAAATCTATCGTTGTGCTGAATCCAAAGAGATCACTTCGTTTAGCACGGATTTCATTCCAACGAGTTTATTAGATATTAGCAAAACTTATCAATCTTTCTGACACTTAGCTGCAGTTTTTTCATTTAAACATAACAAAGGGCCCGACCGAATGTTATGAAATTTTTGTCAGAGCATTTTTTCGTTAATATTCTTCTTTCGGCACCTCAAAGAAGTCGATATAGTTTTTGGTTTGGGCGGTATCGTGCAGGAACAAAAATCACGAACGACGTTCAAACAAAAAAATGGCTCGACAGAATTTTATGAAAATCTTTTCAGATCGTATTGGTGGTAGAAAAATCACTTATGTAGTTTTAACCACAAATGAATTTTATAAAAAATTTTCAGATCATATTTCCGTTAACAATAATAACACCTCAACGAAATAAATGTCTGTTTTGATTCATGCGATATCGTGCAGGAAAAATGACCACATACGTACGCACACACACACACACATACTTCTTCTCAAATTTTTGCTTAAAATTCTATTGGGACCTTGGAAAATGAAAATACGTTGAAAATTACGATTTCGATTTTTGGAACTGGGAAGTTAATAATAAATGTATTTACCTTGAGCTTACAAAAAAATGGTTGTAAACATTGCTGTATGTAGTTGTGTACAGCAGCCGAATCAAGGTAACTTTCTTTTTTCCGGGATACTATGACTTCAAAACGCTTTAACGTTTCCAACCATCTACAGTGATTAGAGGAGGCAGTAAATGACATTTTAGAAGATATTGATTGCGATGTCCATTACGATTTTGCGATAATATCACCTGAGCCTAGCATTCTGAGAGATGAAGAAGAAGTAGTCGAAGAGCACATGGTTAGTACTTCTTTGCCGCGTGATGTGCCAGGTAATATAGAGGTAGGGACACTATACAAAGTTTCAACAGCGACAACAGTGATGATGAACCTTTGGCTGAAAAGGTGTAGGGAAGTGGCCGCCAAGTAAGTGTAAGCAGCATACTCTTCTACTGCAATGCAACAATTCACGTCCTGGACAGACAGGGAGTGATACAAGAACAGCTCAAAGATCTAACCTCAGTACAAGTCTTTTTGATGAAGACGTCATTAGCTTGTTTATTTCAAACTCGATAATGTATGGCAAACAAAATAAGTGACACACTTATCAATTAGACTCTGCCGGTTTGAAAAAGTTTATTGGCATATAAGTGCAGTAAATAGGAAAAAAAAATTAAAAAGATATAGGAATAGTCTGGTAACAGCAGGATTATAATTTTATCCTGTTGGGGTACCACCAGGAGTATATTCCTAAGTTTTGAACCTCGTAATGATTAATTTTTATAATTTAAGCCGAGAAACAATACCGTTTTTATCAGAGAAATAGAAACTAGCTTGGAACAAAACCAAATCGAAGTGAACAACCATCCCAGACGCAAACGATCGAACAGATCACATAAATTATATTACATATATCTTGATATTGCATACACTTTGGGGAATATAATCCATAGCAGAGTTATAAGCACACATCGGAAACTTGCCAAGCATGCATTCAGGAGGCGGTCTGCCATAAATTACAGAAGCTTAGGATTAAGATGAAAATAAATACGATCTGTAAACTAGATTTTGGATCACATCACTAGAGATTGTGAAATGATGGCCGTAAAAGAAGTATATTTCCCCAAAATTTTATAATGGAGTTGATCTTTTTAAAACTTGATTAAAATCATCGCTTCAAAATTTCGATGATTAGTATAGTTACAATAATTTGTAATGAAAATTGATGGACCACAAATACGAAGTCAATGACAGAACCAGCGTGAGAAGATAACTCTGATAGGAAAAAGCATGGTCTCGTTTTCTGAGTAAGATTCCGCAATGTGAAGTAACCTATTGCATATATGTAATTTTATCCGTGGTATAACCGGAAAACGAAAAAAAAAACAGCTATTAATAACTTTTATATGTAACACTTTCATGTTTGTTTACATGCTGACATATATTTAGTAAAGTAGAAGATTTAGAAAACTAAACCATGGAAGAATATGCCAATCTAACTAACCTTGAAAATATCCATTATAAGGATTCGACAATTTAAAGAATAGTGCGAAAATTCAACGAAACTGGTTTATGATCAACCAAAGTCAGGCAACGAAAAAGTAATCGTTCGAATGAAAATATTGCTTCTATGGGCGAAAGTGTGGCTAATGAGTCATCAGCATTAAAATTTTCTCACTCTGTGACGAATATTGAAAGATTTGCATTTACATGCATGTAAGAATTAATTAACGTTAAGGAGTTAGAAAAGAGCTCGTGTGGTACGGATAGACTTCACTGATTGGGTGTGTTCGAATATCGATAAATAAATTCACTGGTTTCACGGAAAATATTCTCTAACTATAAAATCACTGGCTTTTCAACAATACGTTAAAATATAGCTTTATTGCGTACAAAATGTAGGTAATGGTGGCATCAAGTGAATTAATCCATGTAAATTTTTCATTGGGGTTATGTAAAGTCTAATATAATAGTACAGCTCCCGGAGATTTCTTCTGAAAAAAAATTGTAGGTTAATGAAATTTGGAATGGGGGAGTTATGCAATAAGGTATCCGTTGAGTTCCGGACAGTACTTTGTGAAAATCGAGAGAAAATTCGATTAAACGGGCCTTAACTCGGGAAAAACGTTGAAATTGGAAAAATGTCAAGAGAACAAAAATAAAGCTATGGAAATTCTCGACAATAAAGGTCCTATAAGTTTCTCCCGGAAAACCTCACGTTTGATCGGAAAATGGAGGGTAAACAAAATTATGAAAATTATTTCGAATATATACTATATATTGTTTTCTTTATGCAGGGTGTCCCACCTAAAGTTACAAAGCAGCCGGCTGAGGATAAACTTTCAGATAGACGAACCAAAAATCGTATAAGAGGGGAGGGGAAATCGTAACGGTTTACCCGCTAGGGCATTTTGATTTTTTTTTTTGGCAGGGGTTTACATATTACCCTGTATTTTTGTAACCCTATGACCTACATTCTACACTACCAACTTTCAGAGTTATGAGTCATTAGTCAGAGTTATGAGTCAAATTTTATTATAGAATTTCATTATAGGTGGGGTTGAAACCGGGTGCACTCAACTCAACTTAACTCTCCTACCAGGGTCGAGTTGATATTTTGCCTCATATACGCGGGTTGAGTTGCAATTGGGTTGAAGTGACATTTGTTTTGTTTATTTCCCTGTCTGTCTGCCTTCGGCGTAGCTTTCACAGGAATATAAAATTATTTCGTGTTTTTAAAATGAGAATTTCATACAAAATTTGAGGTTATGTTTTGATGTCAGTTCAACTCTATTTGAAACCCAAACTGAATTCAACTCGACATCATATAGAGTGATCGAAATTTCAACTCAACCTCAGCTCAACTTTTCAACCTAGATATAAACGGGGTAATAGGCTATCGTTGCCTTGGTAATATTTTAGGGGAGTATTGCCGAAAATGGTACAGCGTCTCTACGGTAAAAACGGGCAATAATTTCCAATTCTATCGCCGGAAAAGCTGGTCTTGGAAAACCAGGCTCATGTTTGAACCACGTTACACGTCTTTTTGCTTCAGGCTTACCACCAACGAATTCAACAACTAATCAGAATTCGCTAAGAGAAATTACGTATTTGAACTATAACTGTTTCAAATATTTCGGAGGATTGTTACAAGACCCCTGAAAATTTGAAGCCTCTAAAAACCTCCATTCAGCATTTTCCTCTCTAAATTTGCGGGGGAAACGCACAAGTTGGTATCCAGGGGCAGACCTGTATTCGCTTGTCTGCAGTTTAGATGACGCTGAGGCATGATTGCAGCTCAATTTCACTATATAGTTCTTCAGCTCTTGAATGGTTATTGGCTTGTTACATTTCAAATCAAATCGATTTGGGCCCTCAATTGAGATCACCATTTCGGGAGTTGATGCAAGAAAGTCATTGTTTCGTTGACTATGTAGCAAAACGCACCATCCTGCTGGAGCTACATATTTTCAACATCGATAGACTCATATAGCAATCCCTAATGCGATACCCTTTGTATCGGAACTTTTCATTATTTTTCTCTATTTCCAAAGGCAGGCAAGTTTCCAATTTCGATGTTTTATTTTCGAACAGGGCGGCGCTTTTATAGGTGTAAATGGTGCACTTGTATCGGGCGCAATTTCAGAAATAAAAATGAAATATGAAGGTTTGGGGAACGACATGGAGATTCGAGTGTATATAGATCTATAGATTCTCGAAGCTACGGATTGGGCTGGAAATAGTAAGGGAAGTGCAGTGAACACCGAAAAATTTCGTGGTGCATTAAACAGCATCAGCGGGAGAGTTTTGTGAAGTTAAAGGGTAAGACAACAACTCAGCAGAAAAGCAATATCGCGAAGCAGATCGTGTTTGAACAAAGGCAGGGGCGGTGCTTCATAACCGCAATTGGTGCCTTTGCACCGGGCGCAATTGAAAGGGGCGCAATTTCAGAAAAGGTGCTCCCGGGCCTTCGTTTTCATATATTAAAGGAAGACCACACGGAGTGTTTTTGTTTTTTCCATTGTCCTTCACTGCGATCGAAAAATGAACAGCTGATGGGGGCGTAATGTGGCATACTGCACGGGGTGCAAGAGAGCCAAACGCCGGCTCTGCTTTCGAACTGTCACTTTTCAAACGAATGGTGTCGTTGCGATCGTGACTTATTTGGAATTGTCGGGAAAACGCCAGGAATTTTTCCAAGACCTAATATTTATACTTGAGTGTTAATTTAAAGCCACACCGATATAGGGTACTCGGATACACGATTTTTTAATGTAAAATTATTAACGCAAGATTCAAATAAATTATTGTGGACCATGCGGGTTTATTTAACACCGATAGATAGATTGTAGATCACCATCTTTACAAAATGTGGTCTCAAAAAAACATCTGTACCAAAGCTCCATTCCATGTGACACAAAGCATAGATATTTTAATCAAAACTAAAAATTCCGTTTTAGATTTCTTTTTAAACCGCAGAACAAAACCGAAAGCGCCCGCGAATTTTTTATAGTTCCAATCTTTGGCCATCTTAAAATTAGTCATGTGGATCAAATTTCATGCTAACGTGAAACACGTGGGCTCGAATGTATCGCAGTGACCTTTTAAAACTTTTAAATCAACCTTAATTTGGCATAGTCATGACTTTATTTAGCCATAATCAAAAGAAATCAAATTTGATTATAAACGACGCCATTTTTTTGGCAATAGAGGAGATGGTCCAAATATGGGCAGTGGTCCAATTATGGGCCAGTAGGACTTTATGATAATGTTAATACTGCCATCTAGCAGAAAAGTTTTAAAAATCTTTTTCGAGACGTTAGCTAACAGCCTTGAGCAAAGCAGGCTGATAAACCGACGCAAGCGTGTTCAGTGTTGTGAAATACTATGTGTGGTGACAATTGCCTGTTTTCAGATCACACCAGAGGGGAACTTTGGGTTCAATGTTTTCAGTGTTCGATGTGGGCACACAATGAATGTGCTGGTGCCGATAAAGAGATTTATATTTGTGATTTTTGCAAATAATTGTTTTTCTTTTGTGTGACTTAATCAATATGTAGGGTAAAATATGTAATTTTTGTCAATAAAGTACTAGCCCATATTTAGACCACAATAAAAAAACATTGTTTTTAGTTGGATTTTTGTTTTAATTTATTCTTTAAAATCCTGAAGCCTTATATTGCAACAAAAGTTCAGATATCATTTTTGAAACACTAATTTATCAAATGGGAATAAAAAAGTGTAGGTTTCCCTATAACTGAAAGAAACAATCCAATATTAAAACTGGTAGCCCATATTTAGACCAACTCCTCTACTAATCTGGAATAATTAGAAAATCTCTAAAGAAATCGCGATGCAATAAACTATTCTTCGGCGAAGGAGTCAATGTGAGAGAATCCCGATTATGGTGTCATAAACAAAATTAATTACTTTTTCACTCTTCTAAATTTTGCGAAAAATTTTCTAAAATGCAAAAATAGTTCCAAATCTTTCGCGGGGTGAAAGTAAAACATCGAAACTTTTACGAAAGCGCCGGCCGCGCTACGTTTATAATTAGCGGACGACGATCGTATTAATATGCAAATTTTGGACTGAAAGAATTTAGCTGTATTTTTTTCGGTTATTGAGAACGCTAATATGGGCGATAAATTTACTAATTTGTTAATGATTTATTCTGGTGTAGTAGGCTGAGGAAGTTTTTCTAAAATATTCACTTAAAAAAATTACATTTTGGACCATGTTTCACTTTTTATATGGATCGCCATTTTCGCGTGGAAAAAATTTTTGCATAATTTATTTTGTAGTGAAAACACATGTTTTTTTGTTCCTATGGCGAAATTATTTGACCTAGTATCGAAGGATCGGACCTCTTGGTTTGTATCTAAATATGAAAGTTGATTGATTGAATTTTAATTTGTTTACTCTTGTAGCAGTTTTTGTTTGTTAGTAGTGGAATTTTACCGGAAACAGGTAGTAAATGGCATGACAGCATTTTTGATAGTTGAACCGAAAATGATGATTTATGCGATGACAGCATTTTTCGCTACTCAATGATTTATTTGGTAAACAAAATATCTCGGGTTCAAATTTCTGATGGATTTTGAATTTTTTATAAGTTTGGTCTTTTACTATTATTATAAACGAGTTTTTTGGCACCTTTCATAAATCATATTATGGCCTGAAATGAACTTTCGATCTTTTGTTGATACAGTCTCGGTCCAATAAAGTCTCCGCGTATTTACAATCTAGATCTGTTCTTGATTCAAATGTCTGAGATTTCTTAGAAAATGTAAACTTCTTCTCCAATCAGCGGCGTGGGTATTAATCCAAGAGTCCTACATTTTATCTCACCTCCAATAAAATTGCTTCAGCTAGCCGGGTATTTTATTACGACCTTAATGTAGGTTGACTTGGTACAGAAACGCGTCCTAAAACTAATAGAAGATAGCATCATCCTCCATTGTTTTTTTTTTCGATTATCAACTGTAATAGCCTTATCAAAACTGTATGGCTATTGCCATGGCGATCCTCATACCAAATTATACCCGCACATCAAACTAGCATGTTCGGCTCACCTCCACAGCCTGCAGATTAGTCAATATGTCGCAAAGTTCGTCACCAGCTCATTTAGCCTATCTTACTAAAAGTTGATTGAAACAAAAAAGTACTTTTACTGGCGACTATTCTCTCATTGAGTGCAATGTGATACAGAAAGCTCTAGTAACTAGAGTCAATTCGAAGAGATAGTAAAGAAAAAGAGGAAAGGTTATCTTATGAGAGAGGATAGGCGCTAGTCCCTTTCAAGCAAAGTTGGCGTGAGGCTAATAACCTCACGCGGAAAAAAGAATTATTACGCAGTGAGCGATATTTGTGTCTTTCAATGTAGTAGTGGTGGAGGAGGATGCAATGGATGGGAAGGAATGTGACTCTAAGCCGGGTCAACCTCTAGTGTTTTGAAGTGTGGAGTTGCACCGCTTTTGCAGTGAACAACACATTTTTTCCGAGAGGCCAGGACTGGATACCGATTTTATAACCTTTAAAGAACATGAACAAAGGACAGAAGCAGATTCGAACCACGGAACTCTGGGTTGGTAGTCGGGCACTCTACCTCTAAGTTCCGAGGCTCCTACATATCTTTCCGGTCTTAATCCCATGAAATATTGTTGTTAGGTTATGGGAAGAAGGCTGAACGAAAGCGATAGTGTGAGTACGACCATTGTTCTTCCTATAAGAATACTTTATCGCGCCTAGGTTCTGAAATCTCGTGTTAAAGCACATATCCATATTATTTTCGTAGCCTTCCAAGAAATAAAAGTGTTAACTGTGTAGGCTTAAAGCAATCTGGATATAAAGAGAGAGAAATAGACAGAGAGCACGCGGTTTAATTAGTACGATAAATGAACAAAAGTCTTACTTTACTTCTTCGTGGCACTGAAAAGTATCTAAAGCGTTGTTTAGCGGGGTAAAAAATGATATTTTTGATAACCGCTTGTTGCTAGGACGACTTGGCCTACAACAAAGGTAGTTCAACGAGCTTCCTAAACATACACCAAAGAGATACTGCCAGAATTACGGCAATCGTCACGGACAATAGGGGCCATAGGGGATCTGTCAAGCTGGGTATCCACACAAAGTCTGCTGCCGAAGCTGCAAAGGAGCAAATCGTTCGCTCTTTGTATCTGTACTGATGAAGTTTCGGAGTACTCAGGTTCAGAATGTTTAATATGTTAGACTTAGACTATAATAGAACGCTGACTGTAACTTTAAATTGTCAGTAAAAATCTGATTACTGCAATTCTGATCTTTTAAAAGTGTTTTATTCCAAAACACTCAAAGTATTTTGTTGTGACGTCACCAATTTGATTAACACTGAAATGTGTTTAAAAAATGTCTGCAATGTTAATCAAATGAGTAATGTCAAAATAAAACTCTTTAAGCGCACTTTTAAAAGCTGAGATGTGCAGTGATGATCTGATCTTATTCTAAAAACTACGTTCTATTTTTTTATAGATATACCCATTGCTAATTAAAATTTTCTTAGAACCACCTCTCAACCAATTAAGGCCACAAAAACACCATCCTTAAATTCGCAGAGTCATAAAAAGTTTGACGAATTCTCTCTGACAAATGACAGCGATCAAGATGACAACACGAACACCAGATCGTTATCACGTATCAACATCTTGTAAGCAGCCGCATAAAGAGATCAGTTTGATTTATGAATTTATATTCCAGAAGTCCACCTAGAAATTAAATAAGGCCGACATTCCTTGTGCCCATATATGCTTACGATTTTCACTTGTCATCAGTTGGTGGTGGCCGAAAAATAATAAAATGAAATGCCCACTGCCGTGTGTCGACCTACTTCCGGTTGACCATTCATCTCAGCTGCACGTCTTAAGGCGGCCGTCCGGCCACAAAGGTCACTAAATCTTCCCTGATTATATCCCAGACTTTTTAATTCCCGACAGAATCTCGTGGCAAATCTCGAGTTTTTTTTTGTGTTAGTACATTCTGTGAATATTTCGAATTTTTTTTTTGTTCTGGTTGGCTAAAAGTCTGCGCATTCCGTTACTTATTCACCTGGTCACCTACAGAGTACGTGAATTTTTGCCCGAATAAGAAGATAAAGGTCGCAGATCTTCCCAAGGAACTTCTGAACGATCTGGAAGAAAGTAACACGTAAAGTTGGGGCTGATGCAAGGCGCGATATTGGGCGTTAACGAGCGAATCTTGTTACTGCTTTCCGCTAATTACTCTTTGTCTGCGTAATGAGGCGCCCAGTCAGGGGCATAATTTGCGAATTTCGCGCTTCAGGTCAATCCAGATTTATTTTAATTATTATAAAATCCACTTTTGCCAAACGATTAGTTGTTCATGGGTGGCTTCCGTTGAAGAATTAAAGTGGATGATATAAACCTTCGCATTTTGGAGCGGAATGTTTATGGAAATGTGGGGCTTTACTCGAAATAATTATAATAAAAAAGAAATATGATATTAAAGAACGTCAACTTGACCTGAAGCCTACATTATCTAGACCTTTCTGCAAAACGATTTAAACCTACATCAAGTAAATGCCAATACTCGTCATATTCTTAAAGCAAATTCTTTGGAGAAATATCATCTATTGATCTATGATCTATTTTTGATCATTTTACTCCTTTCCATTTTACCCTATTAATCAAGTATTGGGTCTAAAGTACTGCGGCCGCTACTTGAACCTTTTGTACTCCTAGCAGTCCTGTACCTCAACTTTGTAGGCTTGAACTGGCTCAGTAGTCTGTCCAAATAATGGTCCCTCAGAATGTTTGATCAGCAAAGTGGCGCCCAACAACGACAGCCAGTAGATCAGACTTCATTCTTCTCTAGGCAGAGCGTGTAATATTATATTTTTTAAATTTCGTCGTTGAGTATTAAACAATACTGGTCGGGATTTTTATATACTATTGTACACATTATCATATCTAGCCTATAATTAGCCGTTTGTGGCAGTCAGATTCGTCCGTTTTTAGCATAGAAAACGCTCCCACAGCATTAACAAGCCTGAATGGCACCCAAAAAGAGCACGGTACGCATGAGTAAAAATCCAGCCCGCTACATGCACGTATTAATAAAATACGCAACATATAGTTCAAACAAAGCTCGGTGCGCTCACACTTTTCCTAGACTAAAGGGAGTAAAACTGGAGCTTTAATAAATGGTATAGGATGAAGAAAACAGAAAATATCTTGATGGATTGGCATACTCAATAGACAAGTTTTCTTTCGATTGTAATGGTCAAGCAGCGATGGACATGGTTAGTACTAAGTTGGGAGACCGCTTGGTGAAACGACAATCGCGTTTGGAATGGTCGATTACGAATAAATTCATACCTGTAACAGAGATGTGCAGTGCATACCTCTGTAGCGGAGGCATTTTTAGTCATGCATGCCTGTAGTGGAAGCGTACATACCCGTGTGATAGGCGAATTTGTTCGTTATGCGGGGTAGCGGGCAGTCGCGTATATGCTTTTCAATAAATTAACCAACTAAATTATTTTCACTCAGGGCGTTAGCTATTTGCGCATGGGATGCAAGAGATTTTCATCGAACGAAAAGGTCATCGCATACGATTATATATTGTCAGAAAGATACGGTTTAAATTTACGGCAAACAAAACGCTAGCCACAAGGATTGCTGTTCAATAGCCGAAGTCAAACGAAGTCCGAATTAATATTTGCCGTCCAAGATGTTGCCACAGGATTTTGATATGCAGACCCCGAATTTCTTGACGAGAAGGACCAGGTGCAAGAGCACATCAAGAGCGTTCATGGAGCTTCGTAGGGTTCTCATGGCCCCTATTACACCTATCTTTGACGTCCTCTTGACCCTTCCTAACTTTTTTGTGTTATAGGCTCTGTTCAGTGCTCATAGATATTTGGGAGTGATGATTAACCGACGGTTTACTTCAAGGTGCACTGGGTCGGGACTCGCGAGCTGGCTAATATAAGGTGCCACAGGTCTAGCCGACGCCTCCTCATCGCAAGAGTGGTTAGTTCGATTCTATTGTAGGCAGTGCGATTCTATTGTAGGCAATTGACATGGGTATTATAAACCTACCTACACCGCTTCGTGTTGGAAGATTCACCATTTTTCTCAAAATGCAGGGCCAATAAGAGGGACGCGGAATATGCTCTCTCTAAATGCCCGAGCTTTGCGGAGCACATGACTGTGCTGGAAACAGCCACTAACACGGAGAACATTCTACATCCTGCACCAGAAGATGAGTCGAGGATGTGTGGCGAATAGTGGAAGTAGCGGTGTAGGCCCTTCATCAAAGGCTTAAGCACTACGAGGCCTAAAGAAGTATATAAACGCCAGCTGATCTAGGCAAAGAAACGACAGCCCGTGCCGCAATGGCGCTGATCCATGAGCCCCACTATCCTGTCTCTGGTAAGTACCTTTGAGGGACCCATTTTTAGCGGCCAACAGACAAGTCACTAAATTTGAAATATTTTTTGATTTTCGTCTGAAAAATCCCGTATACTGGCTCCGATATTTTGGTAGCATTTTGCGAATATTAAACTTCTTTTTTGCAACTAATAAAACTTAAATTATGCATTTCCAAAAAATTGAATATTCTTTCTAAATTTTTCAACAAAAATCTCTGCCGAAATTTCATTCATCTTATGTTCATTTACCCATGACCAAGGACTGTTACATATACCTAGTGGCCCACTAAAACCTATCAAAAAAAATCCAAGCGCTAACCGAAACCGAATGATTGTTTCACCTAGGGTCCCATCTTTATATCTGTGCTTTGTTCCAGTTGTTCAAACACTGGATTACATATCATCGCTATGCACGAGCCAAAATTTATTGGATTTAATTTAATTAGTGTCAATGTGTATAGTTTAACGGCTTCACGATCCAATTGTTACCAGATTAATGTAACGACGTAAACTGGAATAAGGCAAAAAAAAAAAATTCGATCATTTTTTCCCCCATTCTTTTTTCGATGTGAATTTATTCCCGTTCAACGACACCTTCTAAGATGGACGCAGCAGCATTACAGGTAAGTTTACTACCGTCAAAAGAATCGATCCATTGATCGAACGGATACCATCACATCCGATTACAGTTGACCGCTCGATCAGCATCAATTGCTCCGGCTGGCCCCTTGGTAAAAACCTAGCCATGCTTAATGGCCTAGGCAAAAACCTGGCGTTCCGACCATCTGCATCGAATCGAAGATTAGTTTTTTTCAAGAAGAAGAATGTGATAATTCGATTCTACCCGGAATGAGATTTTTGCACTATGACCCAAAACGAACAGCCGTGAAAGTAAGCGATTTTTTCTGAACATATTTTTTTTTGGCAAAGGCCTTTTTTACTCGAGCCTTTTGGCTCCCGATTAAATCGAAAGTGCCTTTAATGCCTGTATTCATATCCAAAATACCCCAAAACGTTTTTTTTTTTTTTTTTTTTTTTTCGAAAATAAAATTTCACTTTTAAGCAATTCTTATTTGTGGATCCAATTTCACGACGCCAAATATATCCTCCCAGATAGCCCCAATTAAGCTACCGATGACTTCCAGAAGCGGATTTTGAATGTCAACAAATTTTTTTTGGCCAGCTTTCTTCTGGGAACTAGAATAATTCATTAGGGATTTGCTAATGAAATGACTCCTCCATATTAAGTCAGCAGAAGAATTAAGATATATTTTAAAACAAAACGAAAATTGAATAAGATTGCCAAAAAAAAGGTGTTTTGTCTTGGAAAATGCAAATTTCATTAGTTTCTTCCGATCGGATCAAAAATTTCGCTTGTGCAAAAAAATTGGATCGCACTTTGAAAAAATTAGGATATTTGGAGTATTAAAGAAAATTTTAATTCGAAAAATGTTAACCTTAATTAAAAATATATTAATATTAATTTTAAATCGATAAAACCCCCGACTTTCACGCGGTAGTCAACTGAAAAAGATATTACTAATCAGAATATTGTGTCGGTCAAGATTTCATATTTAGTCAAAGATACTGGTTTGTTTTGGTCATTGGTTGTTGATGAACTTTTGACCTAACTAGGCGAATGTGGTTTCATCATCGGATATGCAGATGATCTTGCTATCTTGCAGAAGTTTGACGTTTGATTTGATGTCATGAGAGGAGCGAAGTTAATTACGAGGAGCATATCAATTCACACAAAATAAGGCCCCATTAGTCCCTTTTTCCAAACGATACACATTGGACAGTTGCGTGCTCAGAATCAATTAAAATTCCTGGGAGTAAGAAACTGAACTGGAACGCTTAACAGGGCGATTATTCCTCATTCTTCCTGCGGCTAGAAAAACTTATCTGATTCACAACCTCACTGGTGGCAGAATCCAACTCCAAAGTCTCGATTGCAATAGCTAGGTGGGCCTCCGTTTTCCAGACTGAAATTAAAGCCGTTGAGAACGGCGGTAGGCTCAATCTTGAAAAAGTTTTGAAAGGCGCCAACATAAGAATCTTTTTAGACAATCAAGGTACTCGTGGAAGTTTTCCTCAAATTAATTGCACAGTTCTTGGACGCACTCCAGAGCGTTGCCAAGAAGAAAAAGTCTCCTCTGCTTGTTACCTGTACACCTAGGCATCAAGGGCAATTACACTGCGGACAAAGTCGCGAAAGGATGTCTGAGACACTGTTCCAGGACCCAGAATCCTTTTGTGCCATCTCATGGTCCACCCCAAGCCTCTGGGTTAAGGGACTGAACCTAGCTTGCTGTCTCTTAGACAGGCTAAAAATTTAATAAAACCCTTAACCTTCAGGGACTTTATCACTTTAAATAGGGCGCACCTACCTATATAACCGGAAATGTCACCTAGGACTGTCACAGCAGACAGAATGCCGACTCTGCATGGAAGATGACGGAGCTTCCACACATATTCTCTGTGAATGTCCTGCTATGATCTGGCCTAAAATAAGAACGTTTATCCTTCTGAGCCTGGCTCAAGTTTGACCTTCTTATTTTCGGCCGGAGGATCCACGGTGTTTTTGGTTCGGCGGGCATGCACACAATAGTCCAGAGTCCAGAATTTTAGACATTATCTTTCATAATTGATATAACTAGAGGAATGCTGTTTCAATGGTTCCAGAGCAATGCTGGCGGAAAAGTCACAGTTCTATTTTTCTACGCTTTTCAGCAAATTTATTGATTACTTTCTTAGACGTTACGTTGATTTCCCTGTAAAAATTCAAAAGAGCAAGACCGTTCAGCCGCTCCAGTTATACTTCTTTACCAATCCTTTAAATATATGTATTAATAATAGCTATTGGAAACTCGATTACCATTCCATTTGACAAATATGGAGCAGCCTCGTTCAATGGCCCAAGAAGGGTATATAATTGTCGCAGAAACGACACCGTTCTGTAATTGCACTTCTGAGGAACCTTTATGTACGTATCTGGCAGTGTGATAGGAACGATTTTAGAAACAATCCGTCATATTCTTTGAAATCTCTCCCAAGCTCTGTAAGAAAAGGTTTCTAAATGCACGACGTCTGATCCTAAAAAATGTGAATCTAGGTTCCTGTGATGATCAGACATGATTCTGGAGGTCACATGATCACTCCTTACTGTTTTTCTAGTCTTGCCGCATGATGCTAAATATCTTTATTTGGAGTTTACAATTTAACGGCAGTGATATCTTTCTTACTCACACACAGTAGGTTCTGGACTTTCTTTAATGGTGTGTCTGCAAGACTTGCTACTAGAATGACCAATTCATTTGTCTTCTCGTTTTACTCGATTTTCCTGTGACCTGATTTGTCGTTCTCATCTAAAGGCACTGCCAACTGCCCTTTTTTACCTTTACGTGAGGCATATCTAACATTGCCATAAACTGCGATTTACAGGTAGAACATATTTGTTACTATTTCAACTAGCCTTTGGGCTTTATTGTCGTGGATCTTTTGGCTACCAAGCTTATGCTGTGTAGTTGACCATAGGTTTCATGGTTGCAATATATAACCTTCAGATCGTTTGGTTTTCTTGGCAACACTTTTAGCACCAACACTTGGCAACACGATTCATTATGGATGCGTTAAGATTTATCTTCCTTCTAAGGTGAAGAGCAAGATAGTCATCTTACGTTACTCATCTTGACGTAATCCATAAGTCTTGGAGAGGGCTCTTTCAAGGAGACCACTATTTCTGGCATCCTTATTCCTTATCATGACAAGGAGATCATCAGCGTATCCCTCACCATCAAAGAAAGAGCATGTTAGCACCGTGAGGAGATAGTCAGTAACTAGTGACTATAAAAGAAATAATAGTTCCTTTCCATGAGGAACAAACAAACTTCAAAAATTTGTTTTCAATCTCAATAAAATTGGGAACGAACTATGTACTATTGTTATAATTTTAGATATCGAAGGAGCTTCCATGCCCCATTATCAATATATGACTGTGTTCCCTTTTATTGTCAAATACGAGAAATATTTCAGTTGAATTGAAGCAGAACGGTAAACTTTCGGAAGTCACTACATCATATAGTTTTCCCAGCAGGAAACACTAAATTAATGAACCAAAACCATCTTCTGATTAAAGCAATCGAAGTTGAGGTCAAAAATATCTAAATCAATCTAGAATAAGGTACTTTTTCTAGGTATGTATGTTAGAAGAGAAACCACAAATTACAAATCACTTAATCATAAAGGCACCCCAGATGATTGTGTTTTCTTGAGCTCGAAAGAACATTTTAATTGAAATTACAAAATTAATGAACTATTCGAATCAAAAACGAAATAATAGTAGTGATGGAATGAAACTATTCAGGCCAAAATAATTAAGATCCAATATTCATCGCGAATCTGCGGAAAATTACTACCTATAACACAAATATTTATTAGCACAATTACAGAGCGCATGTGTAAGTCCATTAATAACTGAATTAAGCAAAACAGAAATTACCTTCGTCTTAAGACAAAACGACCGTAGATCATTCATTACTTTCCCTCTTTGACAGGCTGACTGACTTTCATTGGCGAAACGTTTGAAGCTCGCAAGACATCTTTGTCGTCATCCGCCGTCATAATCTCTTAGGAACCTCCTCTCTTTTACAGAATATCGTCGCTAGTTGGCTGTGTGTTGTACTAAAGAGCTATCTCCACTGTTCGGCAATTAGATACATGCCGTCACAACGGTAATATCAATCATATTCGTCTGATAACAATCAAATTAAAGCTCACGAGTAGTGTGAGCGGCTAGAAGAAGACTGTTACCACCGTTCCGACTATGGGAGAATTCAATTTCTCGCTTTTCCTTTTCGAGTAAAAACTGGCACAAGCGCTGGGAAAATCTTTGGGAAACATCTTGGAAAAATTTTATTGTAAGACTCTAACTAAGATTTGAACTCGAGGCTAGAAAGATCGTCATGTCAAGAAGTTCGAATACCCTTTAACAACTTATACACCGCGACAGTATCCCCCTGAGGGCATATGGCTAGATGATAACCGTCGTCGTCTGTTTTTTTTTCTATTCGGATCATAAAGCAACTAGGAATCTCCGCGACCTCAGGTGAGTGTGAAAAGCCATTAATTTTCCGTGAATGTGAAGATATCCATTAAGAAATCAATTTCTTACACCAATGTCTGCTGGTGTGCAACGAAGAAAGTGCATTCAGAATTTTAAATATCTCTCAATAGGGGATATTTTAAAGGATACTTATCGTATCATATCTGTCAATGATCATAGATTTCGTAATGTATCAAGCAATCATCAGTCACGCAATTCATAGCTTAGAAATCGATTAATCTAAGCCCTTTAATTAAACATAGAAGTATAAAATAGAGAATGATGAGGGTCAGGTATATTCTGTAGAATTTTAGGGCCCATCGGGGTTTTTAATTGAATGCCGAGAATGCCGTTAAGTAAAGGTTAAATTATTACCTTTAATTCACGGTTACACGTGTAAATCGCTAGATTTAATGAATGGTTGTGGCATAAATTATTGTAAATTTGTTTTGACATTGAAAGATTTTAATGGACCCTTATTAAATTCAAATTTATTTTGAAGTGAAAGTGTCCCCGAATAGCAGCCCTTTTGGGATGTAAGGGGCTTATTAAATATGTGATGCTGTGAGCAATTTTATGTGTTACTTTCACGTATGAAGAAAATTATTCAGTAGCATACTGCGATGTAGTATACAGTAGCAAAATACGATTTGTCTTACTTAGTACGTATACTCGGATCTTACCTGAGGTTCATAAGAGGTCAAGAAACTGAGAATGAATTTCCAGAGGGTACAGATTATGTTTGGACTTGGAAATAGCTTTTGCTGCAGTGCACGATAATTCTTGATAATAGTTAACTAGAAGTAGGACTTGTCATGTATTTCCAAAAAAATATATAATGTAAATTTGAAAGTTTATTAAAAATGATATTCTTACAGCCCAGTAAAGGTCACTGAATCGCAGCAAAAAAATATCATTGAATAAACTGACGAAGGGCAAGCGAGTCTCTTCTACGTTCTTCCCTGATTCAATATGTATAACACTAAAACAAGGCTCACTCAGCTGTTATTGGGCTGGCATACACGGATCATAACGTCAACACTAAAAACCCGGATTTCAGGACAGAGGGGCAAAAAGAAGAGAGAAAGTTGTTGAAGCTTTTTGAACAGAAATTTTTGGCGTGAAAACTAGCCCATGCACAAATTTATCTTCTTATCTTCTTCTTCTTTGGGTCTGATATTGACATATCTCTTTGTTATTCGCATTCGAGGAGTACACACATTCATTTCCCGTGTAAGGATAATAAAGTTACTCTCGGTGAAGAGAACACCCATGTATGCCAAGGGCATCATAAAAACCCGGTTTTTTAGTGTTGACGTTATAATTCGTGTTTGCCAGCCCATTGAAAATACTGGCATTTTTAGGTCTATTTCTCTTTAGCTAATGCTGTTACGACACTTACTTTTTTCAGCGTTTAGTTTTTAAGTATTTTTTTTATGTGAAAGACTAAAGTCTCAGGAGAGGCCCTTTGTACTGTTGACAATCTATTTTCTTCGTATAGAGTGCAATGTCGAACTGCAGCTCTAGTCGAGGAGGAAGGAACTGCTACAACAAACCATTACTATCGCGATGTTTTAAAGGGCAACGTAATTTTGCACGACAAGTGATGTCTTGTTGGGAAGCTATCATCCCGCTGAATCTAGAAAAGATAAGTTCATTTAAAACATATTTCATTTTAAAGAGTTATTAGACATTAGAAAAACTAATCAATTTAAGGTGCGTGTGACCCTTAGTTAAAGTCTTTGCATGGGGATCGACCGAATGTTATGGAATTTTTTCAGAGCATATTTTCTTTAACATTCTTCGATCGGTACCTCGAAGAAGTCGATATCGTTTGTGGTTCGCGAATTATCGTGCATGTACCACAATAACGAACGTCCTTCAAACAAAAAACGGCCCCACCGAATTTTATGAAAATCTTGTCAGATTATAACGTAATACGCTACGAATGGCACCGCAATGAAGTTGGTATCAATGTTTATTCGCGCGATATGGTGCAGGTACAACAATCACGTCGTCAAAACAAAAAAAAACGGCTCGACCGAATTTTATGAAAATCTTTTCAGATCATATTTCCGTTAATCCGCTTCGAAAGACACCTCAATGAAGTTGATATCTTTTTTGGTGCAGAAAAAATGACCCAAACCAATTTCTCTCGGGAGCCACATGGGGCATTGGGGCACGGCCCTAGATGTCTTTTGTGGGCAATATAGAGCAATCCATATGGGGTTTACATGAGGCAGTGGAGCTAGCCTCATTGGGGCCCCATCTGCACCCCTTCAAAATGGTAGTTCGGTACTTCCCTATCCCTCAACTAGTCTGTAATTAATTGTCAGGGCATCAATCATTGGTCTGTATGTTTGATATAAGCGACTTACCATGACTTTTATCGGAAAGTTCAATTAGTTCAACAAATTTAGAAAACACACAACTTTGTGCGCTTTATACTTTTAATGACAAATTTGGGTTACCACTTCAATTCTTTTGTGCACATTCAGCAAGACCAAACAGTTCTTCATAATGTGCTCAGTCATGGCTAAAGGAATGTTAATATAACACAAAATAATCATAAATCACGAGCCAACTCCTTTCATAGAGTTTCTTTCAAAAAATAACAATTTCTCAAGAAATCAGCAGCGATTTGCATCGAGGGCAGACTCTCAAGTCTTTGCAATAAAAAACCTCCAAGACTCCGAAAAATAAACGCTACAAAGTTGGAGAGTCGGAGAGTCAGTCATTTGCAAGCCTGTGAGTTATAATAATTATTCGTTAAGAAAATGACCATGAAAATAAGGTTCCCCAATGAACCGTTAAAGTTTGGATGGAACGTAGAGAAAGCGCACCAAAGCGTTCATTTGTGGAAAACGGAAAAATTCTTTTGCGCTTCTTAAGAAGATCAGACATGACAAGACGATTTTGCTGCCGAACTGCTGCCACTGCACCATTACACACAGCTTATACGGTGCTGGCAATCACCTAATTCTGCACAAGTTTGTCACTACACCTGGTTGCCGGCAGAAGAATGTTGCCTTCAGCGCAAGCGCGCTTTACTAGGCCAACCAGGACCGCCCAACATATCGGAGTCTATTAACTCGGAATTAATCTAGGAAACACCCAGGTGAAGTCCATTAAGATTTCGGATTACATGCGGATTTTTTATTTGTGTTTTGTACCTTGTAGGTAGCTCAGGAAAATAATAAAATTCTTATCAACCCATGCACATTCGCGACTAGGTGAAAGACTAGAAAGTAGCGGAGCCGTGCGCCGTGTGGACTTTCGTTTTTTTCGCGAAAAATCGTGGAAACAACATCCTCAAGCGCTGCCAGATCAAGAGCTAGAAGAAGCGCAAAAGCGTAGGAAGAATTGCTTCGAGTTAATTAGTGAAGTTCTGGGGAACCTCTGCGCAAAATTGGTCTCAAGGCGAAAGGTGATCCACAAAAAGAACTGTTGTGGTCACAATGATGGGAATTTATTGTTATTGTGAAGACGACCAAAAATTAGAGCAGAGCATTATCCATTCACTGCTGAAGAAGGTGCCGCCTGCCGGGCATATGCCAAAAAATGTGGAAAAAAAGAAATAAATCTTAAAGGGAAGCGAAACTGTGTCAATGTTTAACTACTTTAAATACGCGCTATGAGGCCCCTGATGAAAGAGAAAAGTTTGCGAATTAAAACTGGCGAGTAATCGGCCTCGAAATCTTCTTGGTGGCTCTTTTAATGGAATCTTAAGAAGTCACCGTTTTATGCAAATGACGGCCTATGAGGAGGAGCCTTACGTGCAGTTTATTCAATGCTGGATAATTTTTATCTTATCTTGATAAATTTATCGTTGTTTGGTGAGAGTGACCATCACTTCACTTAAATGAAAGAATATTGTAAGAGTTATTGTTTGGTCAACCTCCTTTTCTTTGTGCACATTGGGTGAGGATATTAATGTGGTTTTGATGTTTCTAAAGTGGAGAAAAGTTCTTTTTGTGCTTTGTTTCAATATTATAGAACTATAAACATAACTGATTTGTCTGATATCACAACGCAACGTTTACGATCTATACTATTAGCGACACTTTGACTTTGAACCAGGACCGAATCAACAGGTTTGAGAAGAAAGTTCTCAGGTGCATAATAGGTACAACAAGAGAGGATAGAATATCACGAAGGAGATACAAAGCGATTTGTATGAAATTTCTTACGACCCAGAATTTTACGCCTTTATAATAATCACTAATACTACCCGGCAACATAATCAGGATGGAGGACAACTGTATTCCAAAACGCCTCCACCATTGGATGGAAGTACATCTATATAAATATAATTGGTGTGTCCTTCTGTGATTTGTGTTTTTCTAAGCTCATAAGGTTATTTCCATGGGGCCTCGGTAGTCTAGGGGTAAGGGGCATGACTACCATCCTAGAGGTCCCGCGTTCGAATCCCGGCAGCGCCACAGACCTTCGCCTTCCCCACTTTCCAACCTACATAACTTTCCTTCTTTCTTCTTCCCTCTTTACATTCCAGATTCCTGCTGTCATAGCCTACACTAGTCCTTCCCCGCTCCACCGCCTGTCATCGGGTGATTGATGAGATTCAACTCGTTTCGGGAGGCATAACACTCCAGACAGGACAGTTTGAGAGCGAATAGCTCAATGTCAAGGTGGATAGAGAAACTAGGAAGCGAGATTAGGTTACAAATTAAATCGCTACTACAAGCGAGAAATACTCCACCCCACGAGTCAGTGTAACGATCCCTCCGAAACACTTGGTAGGAGGAATCGAAGAATTCAGCATTAAGAATGCCTTCATGGGGCCAGGTTTCAGAAAATGTTATAACAACGAACCCGCTAGCCGTCGATGCCTGATGGATGCCGTCAGTTTTTGACCTGGCCCCCTCACGTTCTGGTAGTAGAGGGAAAGCGTCTCGAGTATTTTGACATCTGTAGAGCGCTCGGAGTAGAAGCGTTTGCAAGATGGGCTCGAGTACGGGTACGCGGAACAAAAAGCTTGTTAAGGGCACCAGCTAGCCAGAAAACAGGATCTAAAAGAGTCTCGGCAATAACAGGCGGGGCAGACAAAACAAAAGAAGAAGCTTGGAAGCTTTGCTGACTTTTCTTCAAAGCGCAGATTCCGGGTTAATAGATTTCATTCATAAGTATTCACAAATAGTCTCCGCCTTAGTTTCAGGAGAGAATCGCGAGATGAAGATATTCAAAGGTCTTGGTACAGTAACCAAAGGGGTGCGAGGTCCAGAGGATCTGTAGCTCCAGTAACGGGGAACACCAACTATTGGAAGGGAAGAGGGTGAATACACAGCAACTCTTAAAGTTTTAAATAATATAGTATAGACGTTTATAGTAAGGTAACAACATTGGACTGAACGATGAGAAGGAAACTAGTTGTAGGGTTGCTTCCTATGAAACTGAATTCCCAATTATCATCTTAGCGCACCGCTTTGATGGCACAAACATGTGTATTTTAAAGGGGTTTTTACACAATGCAACTGTCTTACAAACTTTATCAGTCCAATAACTATAGTATTGTACACACACTAACAATATTGTCCTCGACTGAAATTATTCTCAGTCGCATTTTGTACATAATACAGCGAATTTTTGCCGGTAGCTAGAACCGAACAATTTCGGCACAACCGTTATTTTAGTTAAAGCAGAAGAGACAATCATCGTCCTATTGGGTCGATATCGAACCAACCTTTGTGTCGTGTTCATAGAACTCCTTAAGGTTTAGTGATTGTTTTCCGACTACGGTGGATGTTTAGGAAGCTTATCAGCGATCCGACCTCTAGAAAGCACTCTTATTTCGATAGGAAAATTCTTCGGTAAATTAAGCTTGTAAATAAGTAGGGCATCTAACTCGCATAGGTAGGGTATATCCAATGCGACAACGTGGTAGACCAAACCACCGATTGAAGCATGGCCTACATCGGGACTCTCTATTGCACTAATATATACTAAACACAATCGTCCTTTATGATCTAATAAACCTACAAAAATAAATGCGAAATATATGGATCATTGAGAAATTAAATTGTCTACAGCGTTACCTTTTAAGTTGATTATGGTTAGAATAAATTCTTCTACTAACATACGTTATTTAATGAAATTTCGCATACTTTCGTAACAGTACGCCAAAACTACGTTCCTGAAATTAAACTTTCATCTAAATGCAGGTTCGAATTTCAATGATTCGAGTATCTATGGCAAGTATGCAACTGTTAAACTTTTAACTCGACCATTTTTCTTTCACTTTAGCCATTTATATAAAATTCCTCCAAACTCGTTAAAACACTTACCTAAAAGAAAAAAGAAATAATAATTTAGTAAAATAGATAATAAAGAAACAGCAGATAGAATTTACTATGAATAAAAGCATATAATGAACAATAAAACCATATACCATCTCCAGTGGTTTATGGAAGGAAAAATATTTATATAGAACGAAAATCCACAACAAAATACTGTGCGAAATGCTTTCCATCGTGCAATTTTCTTCTCATACTGCCGATTGCATAGATAGGCTAATCATCATTCACTTTGTACTGGGAACAATGACACTAATCAAGGGGATACGAGCCCCATCTTGCGGCTTTGAATAAGCGCTTGACTAGAAAAGAGACACGATATCAATAACGTCGATAACGAATGGTTTCACAGAGATCGCCTGCATTTGCCAATATAGTTGTAAGGTTTAGTGAAAAATTGGAACAAACCGATCTCATTACAAACTTTGATCGATAAACTTTCTTTGGCTAATAATTCCCAAGAGTCTTCTAGCCTCGATCGACCTCAAAAATTTCCCATACACCATTTTGCCTGTGGGTGATACCCAAAACGTTTTTATTTTTTTATTTTTTTTATTCGTTTCAGTTTTTCCTTAAAAATCGTTCGGAACTTTTACTTTCCAAAAAAATCGTATTTTTCGAGGTCACCATTTTAGCGTGTTCCCCGAAATGTGTGAATTGTCTTCTTTTAAGTGTCTTCCACTAGAATGTATTTGTTCACACCTACTCGAAAATGAATGATTTGAAAATTAAATTTATGAAGACATTTCGAGATGACGAGTTGCGGGCTGTGGATTCTTTATTTTTGATTTGTGTCTAAAATCATATAAGCGAAGATAAGCCTCATAAATCCGTGAATGAAACATGCTCAGATGATTTTTATGGAATATTTGCAAACTCGCGAAAAATATGGCGTTTAGATGCAGTTTCAACTAAAAGAAAGCATTTGTGGGACCATAAATAAGGTTTCATTTTCGCCAAATAACAAATTTTTAAAGTGCATTAATTTAGAAAAGTGTCGTTGAGTGGGTCAATCAGTTTTTTAAGAAGCTTATTTGATTTCTTTTGGTCCAAAAAAATATGCAAGAAGATATTAGAAACTCATAAAATTTAAGGCGCGTTTACATCCCAAAGTCAACACCAAAGTGCACTTTGAAGCTCTTTTATCGCACAGAAGTTCTGAAACGTGCAACGTGCGTTTCGTGCAACAGAGAAAAAAACACACATATTTCTGTGCGATGAAAGAGCTTCAAAGTGCACTTTGGCGTTGACTTTGGGAAGTAAACGCGCCATTATACAAAGAAATCACTTAAAGTATTCTGCTCTGGTTTTGTGTCTCTGAGAAACGCTGAGCTGTATCGGTAGGGACCAGCTAGCTTTCAGCAGCAAGATATCCCTAATCGCACAGGCATTGTAAAGAAGCCTGATAAAAATATGTACGGTCCTCTACTACCTCCACTTGAAAATCGTCCTTGCTTTGTATTGCGCTACCACTCCTACTTGGCAGCTTTCAAGTCAAAGTGTTTAGTTTGGGGCTACATGTACAGCCAGTGTTTGAAGAGGCTTGTGTTCGCTGATGCCTGGGGAAGTTTGGCGCATACGAATCCCTTGCCTTGGTACGCGACTCTGGCAGGGGGGACGTACTTTTTCGGGTTTTACTCTAGGGAACAAATGTAAATAAACAACAAAAAAAACTTTCAGGTTTCGAGACAAGATACGAAGCTTTCGAAGTTGAAGGAAGCATAGTTTGCCTATGTAGAGTAGCCGCCAGTTCTGGATTTGCGAATATCAGCGCAGCCACAGTACTTTCAGGTTAGGCAAAACAAAAACAACGGAGACGATATGGGTCACCAGTCATAGTTACAATGACCACAGAGGGCGGCAAAGGTCGCAGGTGTTCTTCCGAAGATCCAGAAAGCTAAATGACTGGTTGTCGTTGACAACGACTCGCTGTTGAGTATTGATCGGCACAACAGAAGTTAAGGACGGCAGCAACTACTATACTACTGATGTATAGAGGAAGAGACTCCAAAATGTCCCACAATAACACTTTGAATAAAAGCCAAAGACATCAGGAACATCATAATCAGCCAGGTTTCACGAAAAAGAGGCCAATGAGTTATGTGGTGAGAGATCTACTTATTGATGTTAATTCAATGACCTTCGGATAACTTGTGAGTTAACATTGAAACTAAAATATTAAGTCTTGTGACGAAATGCGAAGCAAGAACGTACCATACCATTCTTTCGATTCCTCCCATATAGTAAGAGGTTTCACTTGGAGGATCACTTGCGTCAAACACCAAGGTGTAGATTCGGTAGATCCTTCATTCTTAAAACTACAGTCAGCATAGGTCCTCACGGCACTGCTATTGTTTCAGACTCTAAAAGTATTAGATTAGAGACCGATTAGATAATCGCATGCTATTGCAATCGCCTGTGCGGTCTAGTATTCAGAAAATACCTTTCCACAATCAACTAGATTATTGACAGTATGTATATTCTCGATTCATAGTTTTGTTGTCACATTAGTATTGCGTAAAACGTTTTTGTTTCTATTAAGACGTATAAAAAAATACAAAACAGGAAAAATTCAGAGAGACAACAGAACAATGTTCTTTGCAGTTGTGCGGCTCTAGTTAGAATTGGGCGTTCTCAATCAAATTACACTTGTCTGGGTCCCGGGTCACCGGGGCTTCGAAGGCAATGAAAGTGCGGATGCCCTGGCTAAACAGGGCTCTGATTTAGAATTCATTGGTCCAGAGCCGGCTAATGGGGCACCGTTCAGCTTGCTGCAAAGGGCCCAGGCGGATCGGACTTTGATGAAACATATTGAACGCTGGAGGTCCGCGCCTGGACTGGCCAACTCTAAGCGGTTCCTTCCAGTGCCGTCCCCTAAGACGGCCAAGGAATTGTTACGGCGCAGTAGGAGTGATGTTAGGACACTTGTTGGCTTAATTACCGGACACTGTGCCCTAAATTACCACTTATGGAAGATAGGAAGGGCGGAGGACCCTACATGTAGGCTTTGCCTAGAAGAGGATGAGTCTACCCTCCATGTTCTCTGTGAGTGCCCTGCAATAGCGAGGAGCAGGGTCTCTTTGTTCGAGAAGTCCCTGCTCGAACACTCAAGTCTAAGCGACAAACCACTAGGCAGACTGCTGAACTTGTTCAGGCGGTCTGGCCTACAAATATGAGGTGTAGGGGTTGTAGTACAATAGGCCAACTTAATGGCCGCAGTACCTTTGGACCTGATACCTCACACAGGAAAAAAAAGGTGGTTTAGAAGGTATTGAGAGTAAAAATATTAGATTAGAAATAGAACAGGTGACAGAATTGTCCCCTGGGGACACCTGCAGAGATGGGGTGGGGTTTGGATTTGATGCCACCCATGATTGAACGACCGAAAAGGAAACTCTCAATACAGTTCTGCAGAATTGAATAAACACCAATAACTTCATGAAAGATTTTAGATAGTCGGGTCCAGCTTTAATTTAGAGGAGCGTATACCTCAATATTTTATTTTTCCATAGCAATGAAACTTTAATAAAAATATATAGATATTTATGACTAAATTGAAAACTACAAAAACACATAGTCTTTCAACTCCATCCCAATGCCAGGAATTTCTGCATGTTCCCTCTAACCTACCTTATCCTCTCCTATACTTCAAACTAAGCTTTTTTTATATATGTGAAATTCCAAACAACTATTCTAATTCCAAACATTACTATTCCTAAAGGAGGAGACATTGGGCTTCGCGTTTGAATCTCTAGATGCTGTACGAGGTCATATCAAGGAGAAGAAATTCGCCTGACCACCACTGTAACAAAGGCAAAAACAAAGTGGACCTAAGTGGAATTTTGATGCAATATTATTAACCAAATCAGCTGATGTAATGCCATATTAGAGCTACTCAGAGTTTACTACTATACTACTAACATTCGTGGACTTCAAGCGAATTTCTCTTTTGTTGAGTGCCACTTATCTAATTACAAACCCCCAATCTTCGCACTTAGTGAAACCCAAATATCACCCGATAATGACTTAGGTTATTACCAGGTGTCGGGGTACACTTTAGTGCACAATCTCTCCCCCCATAGGGGTATTGCCATTTATGTTAGGGACGACGTGGCTTATTATAAAATACATTCAAGCACAACTTCAGATTTTAATTATCTTTGGATTAAAATCATTTTCCAAAGCCACGTCATATTCTTCTGCTTCCTATACAGAAGCCCTAACATAAGTAACGAAGCCTCCACCTTATCTTTTGATAATATTTCCGAACAAATCTCGGGATTTTTGTCGTCCAATCCTGAGTGTGAAATCATCGTTGCGGGTGATTTCAATGTTCACAACGTTAAATGGCTGACTTACTCAAATGGCACCAGTATTTCTGGCAAGGACGTCGAGCTCTTTGCAGACATCAATAACTTGCATCAAATTGTGAATCATCCCACAAGAGTCCCTGATGTTGCTGATCAAGGAAAATATCTCCTTGATCTTTTTCTAACTTCTCATCCAGCGCGTTACACCGTCGAAGTTGATTCACCTCTCGGCAATTCAGACCACTGTCTAATCAGCGCTAACTTCCCATTCGAATTTCCCACCCCTCCCAAACCAGTTAGAAGAACTGTATGGCATTATGGGAAGGCCAATTGGCAGGGACTTATTAATTTTTTCCAGTCTACAGACTGGAATCTGTGTTTCCGGAATAGAAACGCCAACTCTGCCGCTATCCGTATCATCAGGATCATACAGGCAGGAATGCATTTGTTCATTCCCCATTCTACCAAATCTGTGAAGCCTAGGCCAAACAGATGGTTTAATCGGGAGTGTATGAATGCAATCAAAACTAAAGAAGCCGCCTTCCGAGCGTACAAGAGCTTCCCGAGTGAATCGCTCCGTTTAGAGTACATACAACAAAGAAATTCTTGTAAAACCGCCATCAAGAAAGTCAAAACCTTATTTGACAACAAATTGAGAAGTAAACTCCTAAATGCAACCTCCGGTAGCAAAAACTTCTGGTCCTTGGTAAGTTCCATCAAGAAGAATTTCACTACAACTTCAACCCCTTCCTTTATTCACAATGAGAAGGTAATAGCAGACAGCAAATCCAAGGCCAATTTATTAGCATCTATGTTCGCTTCGAATTCTTCTTTACCCGAAACTGATGTGCTACCCCCTGTTTCCGAGCGTAACGCCCATTCAATGGACAGGGTTTTTTCAGGACTCGCGAGGTGTACAGGTGCCTCAAAGAGCTCGATGCCAACAAATCCACTGGACCCGATAATATACCCCCTATCGTCTTAAAACAATGCGCCTCACCTTTGGCTAAACCTCTGCGCAAATTATTTTCCCTGTCATATTTCTCCGGAGTTTATCCCGACTCTTGGAAACTTGCCCATGTTCAGCCCATACCGAAAAAAGGTGATTCCAGCGATCCCTCCAACTACCGCCCAATAGCAATTACTTCTATTCTCTCCAAAACCATGGAGACGATAAATCAACAAAAAGCTTATGGGATATCTAGAATCCAATCTACTCATAAACGACAGACAGTATGGCTTCCGACAAAAAAGATCCACTGGCGATCTTTTAGTCTGTCTTACAGAACACCTCAGCCGTAGTCTGCATGGATCCGGTGAGTCTAGTCTGGTAGCTCTAGATATCTCCAAGGCTTTCGATAGAGTTTGGCACCCAGCCCTGTTAGCTAAACTCAAAGCTATTGGAGTTGACTCACTTCTACAGAAGTGGATTGAGAGTTTCCTTTCTGGCCGTTCAATCAAAGTGGTATTGGATGGCGTCAAATCCGCATCCCACCCGATCTCTGCGGGGGTACCCCAGGGGTCTATTTTATCACCGGCCCTATTTCTCATATTTATAAATGACCTTCTTTCAATCCCCTCCAACCCACTTCTCAGCTTCGCTGACGACGGTACTCTACGTTACTCGTACAGCTTCGATACAAGACAGACTCATGCCAGATCCTGTCTTGATGATCGCGAACTAATGTTCAACTCTATTAATAACGACATTGAACTTATTATAGAGTGGGGAAAAAGAATCGTGTCGAATTCAACCCCTCCAAAACCAAGTACTGTCTTATTTCAAAGAAAAAGATCAACACATCACCATCCTTGACAGTGGATGGCGTGGAAGTAAAGGCCGACCCATCCCTACACATCTTAGGCGTGACATTAGCGAAAGACTTGCGATGGAATGACCACATATTCCAAATCGCCAAACAAGAATCCCAGTGCTTGGGATTTCTTAAGAGGTGCAAGTTCCTCCTCCAGCCATCGGCCCGTGCTGTTATTTATAAATCCTACATTCGGCCTCTTCTCGGATATAACTCCCTCGTTTGGGGCGGCGCCCCAATAACCACCTTGGAATGGTTAGATAAGGTGCAAAAAAGGGCGCTCAAGTTAATTGATGACGACACCGCCTGCTCCACCATCGACCCCTTGAGCCACCGTAGGAATGTAGCAGCACTGACAAAATTCTATCGCTACTATCATAGTGACTGTTCCTCCGAGTTAAACACTCTCCTGCCTCCACGGCAATCTTATACCCGCAACACTAGATTAGCCCACTCGTCTCATTCCCTTCACCTGCAACTACCCCTTTCACGCACTCAACAAGATATGAATTCGTTTGTAAATAGAACAACTCGACTGTGGAATAACCTCTCGCAGTCAGTATTTCCGAGCTCCTACAACATCCAAGAGTTCAAACGCAGGGTTCATCACCACCTTCTTAAATACCCCCCCGTACCTTTTAATCCTTAACCTATACCCCCCCCCCCCCTCATCCCTCCCCCGTACTAAGCTTACTGCTAGACATTGCACCATGACGTGACAAATGACATGACGGACTAGTAGTACAAAGGGTGACTCCTAAGCTTAGCACTGCCACATAAAAAAAAAAATACATTGTATCATGACTTAAACGAGATAATGGAATTGTAGTACAAGGGATTGATTGTGATTTTAATACAGAAAGCAAAGTTTGTGTACACTAAATTATTGCCATTTATTTGAAACAAAATCATAAATTTTTAATGCTTTCTTTTAAAAACTTTAAAAATATATTTCTCCCAATTTGTAAGTAAATTTCAAACCCACTTAGTAAGTTTCACTATGGACTGGTGTTTTCTAATTTCTATTCTCGGTTTAATGCGATTTTATATTTCAGTTTATTTTAAGAAAGCAAAACCCGCAGAATTTTAAAATTTGGGTTAATCAACAGTTAAGCCAAAATCAAACCCATCTAATAAAAATATTTACTTAAAAACCAGCCCAACCAGTCCTCCTTTCCGCCAAACATAGAAGCATTTTTGGCCAAAGCTCAAAACTATTGCATCCAAAAATGAATTCGGGCAGAACGTTAATAATTTGATTAAGCTATGGACACTCCGGACGGCCATGAACAGTTCCTTTCGATGAAGTTGTCAGTTAATCGAGAGACATAATCGCAATGAAGATCGTGTGATCTATCGATGTGTCACTGCGGAATCAATCGATCAAAACTGTGATAATCACCGAGGATGATCGAGCCACTGGATCGGATCGACAGCCATTTCGTCAACGGAACAATAAGCGAACTGGCGGCTATGAAGAGTTAATGACACATATTCCCGCCAGATCTGCGAGCGAGTGATCTGCTTACAGAAGCATGATCTAAATATCGGTAAACCGTGCCGACCGCGATAGGATATTATTTCAAGACCACAGTTCACAAGGTTCGCTCGATGGATCAGGCAGGGGGCATAAGTGGGCTCGGACGGGACAGGCACAGCCGCCCTCCGTTCGTTCCCGTTTTGAATGTAGAACGTGACGTTATATGCTTCATTAGGCTTAGGTTAATCGCAAGACGGAAATGCTCCTAAAAGTAAATGGTAGCCTGATTGATGGAAGTTGCACGGAGCCGATCGAGCTCCTGATTAGGTTCTACAGATTTTTAGATAAGCAAGAATGCCCTGCGATGCCTGACGGAAAATTACTTTGTTAAGAGGAGAAGTGCATTCTGTGGCACTTACAGTAGATCCCCGCGTGTTCGAGGAAAGTGTAAGTTCTAATGGATTCTAAATGAGGAAGACTTATTAGCAGTTGCGGATGATGCAACTAAAAACTACTGCGATGGCTGCTAGTACGATAGCTAGAAACAAGATGTAATGGGAATAGGCACAAAAACTATTTGCAGGAAATAAATTACTTTCGTTACTCATTAGAGAAGTTGTTGTGCTAAAAACTGTTTTTCTTCTTAATTGAAAATTTTCTGCAAAAGATACAAATCAAACATACTTGAAGGAGACCAGAGCTTGCTTCAGTTTAAGGGTGGTTTATATAGAAACCACAACGAATTCTAATATCCGGGATTTAGAAGATAGCATGAAGGGACTGTAGAATTTCTTTCGTTTAGTTATAAGATGTTGAAGTTCGTCGTGTTCGATGAATGAACAATATTTTGCCGGCAATTGTATGTTATGAAATATATGGCAAGAAAATTCTGCAATTGTTTCAAAGATCGTCTGATAATACTGAAGTTATTTATAATTTATAAATTGTGTGGCATGCTGTTACCAATGATTTTCTAATTAAATAGAGAACCTGCACAGAAAATTGTTTTATAGTCAATTTAAGTAAGATAATACACTTAGTAAAAGATAACTCAAACAACTTAAATTCAAAACTATTAGTAATTATTTTTCAATAGTAGTAATTATTGTATCTCGCAGAATACATATGTTCACAATCTATAAACACCTTGTTTAGGATACGTCCACAAATTGTTTCAAAATAATAACAAGAAAAAAAACTTCATGAAAATATTTATTGGAAAAATAATTTGGCAACTCTTTGATTTTGAATACTTTTCCCAAGTTGATCCAGACTCTAGGAAACTGACTCATGTGAAGCCCATATCGGAAAAAGATGACTTCAATAGCCGCACTAACTAATGCCCCAAAACAAACATTTCTTTGCTCTACACAAAAATGGAGACAATAATCAATAAAAAGCTTGGGAAATATTTTAAGTTCAACTAAATATTAGATAACAGGCATTACGGCTTTAGATAAAGAACTAGCGATCTTATTATGAGCCTAACAGAATTCCTAAACCAACCTAAACAAAGTACACATCGCTTTGATAGGACTGACCTACTTCTTCCAGCGAAACCAGTTGTTCTCGCCTTCAATCAAGGTTATATTAGATGGCGTCTAATTTAAACCTCATACGATCGATCTTTGCCGATGTTCCCCAAGGATGAATTTTATCGCCCAAACATTTCCTATGTACTCCACGGCTTTACTGATGATGATACACTGCGTTACTCCGGTGACTTCAACAATGTAAGAGAAGTACAAGGCCAGTCTTGCCGTCATGATCGTCAGCTCAAGTCCATCTAAAAATAATAGACTAATGCTGTAAACATGCTAAGGGCGAAAATAGTTTCCACAGCGACTGGCAAAAACGAATAGAACACACAGCTTTTCTATGAGTATGAAGGGTGCAGCACAATATGCAGACCACTCGACGACGAGGTCGCCGAGAGTGGCGACTCAATCAATCCAAGTTCTATTTCGTAGCCGTCGCCCCTCAAAGTTGCCTGGGCGGTGTGACCTGGGATTGTGTTGCTATTCTCGTATGTTCCTGTGCGCGTGTTTAGCATTCGGATGTCGAAGATGATTATTCTTGTGTGTGCTTTTTAATTTGTGTGCACCGTCGCCGTCGCCCTTAGCATGTTTACAGCATAAATCGTCCTTTAGCGACCAGCTCATAATTAACAAGTCCAAGTCAACTTTGTCTGCCTTGAATCAACTTGTTTATCTGGGCCCGACCTCCCAACCGCCTAAGCGTGGCTGGACAAGGTCCAAAAGTTGACTCACTGCTTTTATTTAGTCCTACAGAATGAGACGGAGCAGCAGAAGGAAGCAGACTTAGCAGAACAACTAAAATGTCACTATCAGCGAAATAAAGGAATCAATGAGAAGATATGAAAGGTAAAAGTACTGCTGGCATTGAGACTGAAAACCTTAAATCTGTTTCTAACAAAATTCTCGCTCACAGAAAGAAGTCTGGGAAGAATGCAATAAATTATCATATCCGATGAGATGCAGCTTTATTAACCGTATTACACTCGCAAGTGCTACACTGAGAACAAAAATTAAGCATCCAGTCAATCATCACTCCTAAATACCATAGCGAAGGCTGTGAGAGGATGTTATGTTGGCTCGGCTTGCCAATCAACGCTTCTGTTTTGTTTTCAACAAGCGTCAAACTAGGCTTTCCGGTCGCGCTTTTACTTACCAGATCGCTTCTTTAGCGCCCTTTACTATTTCACCGAGAGCCCGTAAATTTTTTTATGCGAAATCCGAGGTTTTGCACATCATGTCACATTCGTCATGATACAATACATTATGTTCCCCACGGGCAGGGCTTACGATGGATTTCTATGGAACCTCGTAGGTTGTCCTGGAAAAAGATATAAGCGTTGCAAGCGTTGCGTGCGGCGGTTGCAACAGTGAGCGACAAGACTGACACATATGTAAATGCGTGTTTGCGTTTCGTCTCAACTTTCATATATAATCCATAAAAATACTTTACTTTTACTTGTTGTTTATGACTGGGCAGAAAAAGGAGGATGCCAGAAAATGTATGGACTTTGGTACCACCTCCAATACATAGCTATGTGCAATATGTCGTTGGATAGGTATTTTTGAGCTGAATATAAGTTACTATGGCGCCTAGTTCGAAATCTTTGGCCGTTTTGAGTAATACGGTCAGAACTGTAGAGAGATAGAGTTTTCCATATCACCCTATATTTTTGTAACCCTATAACCTATTTCCATGAGTAAGGCAACAATGGATTCATCCACCTATCTATGATGGTAAAATTTATGGTTCTATCTTCCCAACTTTAGGAGTTATGAGGCGTTTAAGAAAAGAGTTACCATTTACTTTCAGGCCAGATCGGCAGGAACAGAATGAAGAAAGTCACACATTACTCAGTCTGATTATAAGTGAATTTAGACACCCACGTTTTTCTGTCGCGCCGCTCCTTTTTAAGATTTTATGCCGCAGAAATTGTTTCTGATTGGTTGAAACCTTAAAAAAGAGCAGCGCGGAAAAAACGTCGGATATGCAAATTTACCTTGAGGAATGAGGACTATGCATCCACCTTACAGGTCGTGGACTGCAGGTGACCTCATAATTCTTCACAGACACACAGTCGAAGACAACAATTAAGAGTAGCAAGTTGAGAATTCAAGTTCAAAAATGCTCATGGCCTCAAAGAAAACTTCAGACTGAATAGAAGTTCAGGGGAGGTAGCACGTAAGTTCTCTCAATCGACCTCTTCATGCAAAAATTCCAATTTTTTGTTTTTGCTTACGTGCTACCACCCCAGATCTTAAGACACGCACTGACGATATATGCACACCTGTAAAGATTTTTGGCAATTTTCTTGGACTGCAGGTGTCTTCCAGCTAATGGCCGTTGAGTGGGTGGTGATATTTGGCCTCAAGGTGAGAAACCTTCAGGACTTGGCCTGTCAGCGGCCTGTATGTGTATGGGGGCCTTAAGAATAGAATACTGAATACAAAAAATGAATGCAATAAACGAACTTGCTGAGTTTTACTGTAGAGTCTGCAAATACTTAACTTTCATCACCCCGAGTAAAAATAATTAGCTAATTTTTTGATTTTGTTTTCGGTACTGGCATTAAATTCTAAATATTCGCCCGCTGCAGATTTGAAAACCTAAGCGGTTTTACTAAGCGGTCTCCCCAACAAATATTAAACACTTCAAATGCTGCTTGACCTACGCAATCGCTCGAGAACCGATCTACTGAGTATGCTATAGGAACGCTTTATGGTCACTAAGATAATTGTCCGTTTTCTTCGTCCTGTACAATTTTTTAAAGCTCCAATTTTGCTCCCTTTAGTATTAAAAAGTGTGAGCGTACCTTGCTTCTTTTGGACTAATATTCCGTTCGTGCTTACAGCAGGCTGCATTTGGAAATATAATTTTTACTCAAGCTTACCGTGTCTGTTTCATGCTAAGTGTTGGCGAGTCCTATTTTTATTTACTACTGAAGAACTAACTTGAATTAAACTGGCTTCAAAAAAATACTTGATTCAGTTTTTCAATAAGAAACCAGAGAAGCTCTTCACCAGCTCTCCCCGGACAAGACGAAACATTGTCGATAATAATGGACCTAATATATTCTGCTTTGTCGGGCCTCAGAGATCAAAAAAGTGATGTTCCTAAACTCACCTTGAGATATACGAGTATTGATTTAATCAAGCACAACACCGACTAATTTATGCTTCATTTTATAGATCAAATCATGCGCTCCAGAAAAAAAGTTTCAATTGTTTTTTCTTCCCGTTGTTAATATGTAGGTAGCAATTAATTATCAATTTAACCTTTCGTGTTACAGGAATGTAAACACGACAAAAACTTAACCCATTTTTACATAAACGTAATACGAGTACAGAAATAAAAAAACACGGAAAACACTTCAAAACCCACATCAATTTCTTATCCATCATTTAGCATTAATTGCTACGGAAATGCAAATCATTCTAGAAAAAAAAAGAAGATAGTAGTAACGAAAGTGCCACAGAAGCTAGGAGTCAGACACTTTCAGGGAAATTTACTTCAGCAATTATAACACGATGTATCATAAATCCCCCAGAGAAGTCTCAGATATATATGGACAGGGTCGAAAGTGAATATTTTTGAAGCGGATACATCTAATAGGGTCTAGGCACACCAAGATGAACAGCATGATGTGCCTAAAGTGCTAGATTCTGTCAATTGTCATCATTAAACATGAAGCAGATTTGTATGTAGAAAAAGAGTAGACACATGAAAAGTGCCAAAAAATCTCTGTCAAAAAAGCATCAAGAAAAATGGAAAATGAATTTCAGGTACGTTTACTTTTTTTTTTGGTGGATATATAAAGATAGTTTTGTGGGAAAGTAATAAGTAAAAACTTTCACTAACGACCACCCGCTGCTGGCCCGGGAGCCATGGATGCAAATGAATTTAACTACGTCCACATACTTGTAGATTAAATGGGCAGAGTCATATCGCAAGGTGGTGCTGCTGGCTGACTCCTCAATTACCTAGATATTCTCGTTAGCATGGGAACCCAAGGGTCGGCGGACCATAGACCTTACAAAAAAGACAACTAAACAGAGCTAGCCCATCAAAGAAATTACTTCATTGGATTTTGATGTCTGCGATTTTTGGGTGGAAATTTTGTCAAACATGTCAGAATTTTTCAATTGAGTTTCTAACGTTTTGGGCATAGCTTCCACAGCACCCAGCAATTAGCGTGTGTGTTTCACTTTTTAAGTCCGCCAAGCATAACCCAAATGCTTTTGAAGGCATCAATTAGCGCGGATGAACATTAAAATTCGCTAGCATAAGAATTAGACTTCACGCTGTTTGACCAAAATGTATATGGCCCACTTAGGCTTTAATTCAATATTTTTTTGCGGCTCGCTGGCCAGAAGAAAGAGCTTCTCACCTAGCACTAATTTTCGGTACAAATAGAGACGAACGGAATCACAGGGTGTCCATTGCAGCAATGATACAAATTAAAATGCGATCAGAGAGAGAGAGAAGACTAAAAGAAGAAATGCCGCTGATGCTAATGTTCATCGTGAGTTCATCTCCTACGGTAACTGGCTGATGATTTCGTTCCTTCGTTCGTGTGGAACAATGTTGCTCGATTGCCGCTATATTTAGAACCCATCGAGTATAGATGGATGGTGGAAGATTCTTCAAGGTGGGCTCTATTGCTCTTCTATGAACGGTAAATTTTTATAGAAATGAAAATCAAACTAATTACTCCTAAGGAGATGAACCGATTACGATTACACTCCAAGAACAGAACAATCTTCGCCACTGTTTGGGGCAGCATGAATAGCAATTCTTTGCAACTATGTTGTCCGGCGCTTACCTAGCCTAACTTCATTCTCAAATAGTACATAGTACATATCCCCAGCTTCAAGATGGTGTGTTTCAACCTAGTTTTACCTTAATGTGTTACAAATTGTCAGACTGATATACACACAGAATTACACACAGAACAAGAATACGGGATCTGTCGGAAGTAGAAATCGCTATAATTGTGGGATGAGATTCTTAATGACCAACCGAGAAGAATTCCTATTGACGATAACACCATCCACTACCTACGGTTTAGCCTCAAGGAGATTTGCGTCGTTTGCCATAATTAATCAGTTCTACACTAACCCCAGAGTCTTGTGGCATTGTCTTAAAAGCATTCTGAGCATTGTTCTTCAAAAAGAAGTTAAAGGAGAAATATTATTTCTAAAAAAAAAAAGAAATGAAAAATTGTGGTGAAGAAATGTGCATTAACCACAAAATATTCGAGAGCTCTCAACGCTTTTTGCAAACAATATGAAAAATTCACGGCGATATGAAATTTTTATTTTTTCATTTTTTCATTTTATGTAATTTTAATGCAATCCGCTACTCGAGAGAAGTTAGTGGTGTGAAAATGCAGAATTGTTGGTTGGTGGAGAGATAACGTCACGTTAGCGGATGGCTTGAAGGGCCAGTGCTATTCTGGCCACAAAGCAAAGGGTTTTGGTGAAATTTAGTACATTTCGTGGTTTTTTAATCAGTTCATGGCACAACAAACAAAAACTATACAAAATTAGTAGATTCCAATGAAACCTAGCCTAATTATTAGCGTGAAAATTAGTTGGTCTACTTCTTGTCAATGTTTGTTTGTTTGTTCTAGTTTTATAACTTTTAACCAATTTCAGAAAAGAGAGATATTTTCGTTTTCACCTACTTGTTTGTTTAATTGTAAATAAATTTTTTTTCAAGCTCTTGGGAACGATATTAACGCCAACGGGAACAACGTTGTTCATAGAAGAGACAACAATACTGTTTGACGTGAAAGATTATGTTAGATAGCAAGGTTATAGTAGGTAGATCGATTTGTAAAGTTAAAGATCTAATACGACGAATAAATTTGGAGTATATTCAGAGGATAGCGGACGCCGGCTGATAAGCAGTACTTGCGAGTTACTCTGGCCTATTCTGAACTCCGCCGGAATCGACTCCGCTGGATTTTTCTTACAATCGTATGATGCCAATGTATGAAAATTCCAGCGGAGTTTAGAATAGGCCTGACTATGATTAAGTTTGAGGAAATGATTAGCGCTCCATTCGAGTTCGATTTGGGATAAAATATTATTCATAACAGCAGTACCGGATACAATATCACTAGGAGGGAAAGAATTGAACAACTGCAGATAGATCATCAGCATGCACATGAAAAGAACAGCCGTCAATTACAGAGGGAAGATCATTGATGTACAGGGAAAACAGAAGAGGACCTAGAATCGAGCCTTGAGGAACACCCAAACGCAGAGACAGAAAAGAGGACGACATGCGGTTGTGACGAACACATTGAAATCTATCAGAAAAAGAGAGGAGAAAAGACGCGTAGCGGAGGAAAAGAAATGGTAGTCAGGCAAATTCAAAAGCCTTAGAGAAGTCGAGTAGAACCAAACATGCAAGATTAACCTGATCAATCGCAGCCTCAAGATCAATTGTAATCCTTAACATAGCAGTTTCACAACTGTGCGTTTTACGAAATCTAGATTGATAAATAGAGAGAAAATTATTACGCGCAAGATAGCTCATCACGTGGGTAAAAACAATTTTTCAAAAGCTTTGGCGAGAAAGCCGAGGAGGCTAAGAGAACGAAAGTCCGATATATTCGATGGAGACAGTCTTTTGGGTAAAGAATTCCCAATGGCTGTTTCTAGAGCAAAGGTAATTCAGATTGGGTGAGGCAATAGTAAAAAAAACGGGAGAAATCCCATCAGCTTTGAGGAGATACCGAGAAAAGTTTCAAGAGCTTCTACAGGATCAACATAGCGGAAATAAAATCCATCGGGACAGAGCAAGTCAGAGGAGGGGGAATTAGAGAAAGAGTGGCGATCATAACTCGGGGAGAGAGGATAAATGATGAGTTGAGGACCCTAACATCAACATCGAAAGGCTCAGATAACACCAAGTGAGCGAAGGTTAGACCGAGAAATTCGAAAGTTTCGAATCTAAGTCAGGATTAAGCTTGCGAGCATAAAATCAACGTTTAGCAGTTTTGATTGTGGGGTCGATGCGATTACTAAGCACTTTGTGTTTGTAGTCAATTAAGTAACTGCGAATTTTAGTTCCAAGGTAGCGCTGGTACATAAACTCACGTTTGATTAACATAGATTTTTGGTTGAAAAAACTGACTTTGAGTCTGATGTTTCATTATTAATAAGTTTTTGGAGACGATTTTGAGCATTTCAAGCATTTTAAATCGGCCTTCTTTTACTTGTACATGATAGTACAAGTTTTGAAGAAAGCTCTCGAACGTTGATCCAGAGAAATTCATGAACCAAGAGGAACGTTTTAACAAGAACGCCTTTTTTTATAAAAATTGAAATTTCAAGGAAACTGCAACAAAAATAGCATATTTTTCAGCTAACATGAAGTAATATTTTTGTACCAAATAACAAATATGTAACTGGCGTTAAACAAAAGTTATTAACAAATTTAAAAAAAACGTGATTTTCGAGAGTTTTTCCCATTTTTCTCTATGTTTAGTGCCCTAACCTATAACTCAATAACATCAATCGAAAGATAATTTGAAACTTTATTTTTTTTCGAGCCGAGGTCACGTTTTTCTTTTATTCGCTAAAAAGCGTTTTTTACACTTTCCGGGATTTTTTAGGATAGGCTCGCCATTTCAAATTTAAATAAAATAAATGGTTAAAAAAATTTAAAAAAAATTCTTTTAATTAACTTAAAAAATGTACTGAAAAGTAAAAAATAAAAAATATGTAAAAGGAAGCGTGAAATTTCAATTTTAATGGAAAAGTTAAATAAAAGAATGGCGCATTTTTCATCAATTTATTAATTTCATTATTTTTATATTAAGAAATTTACATTTTTTTATAAAATCATCATTTTTATTTTATTTTATTTTTTTCAATATATTAAGATTTTATGTATTAATTTATAAGGTGTAATAAAAAAATTAAGTAAAACTTGTCGTTTTACTCAATTCACTTTGAAGAAAATTTTAACAAAATTTTTTGATGAAAAATGCGCCATTCTTTTATTTAACTTTTTCATTAACACTAGATATACCGACAATTTGACTTACCTATATTTACCGACACCAGTCAAAATGACTGGTCTTAGAAAAAATTTTTTGGTTTGGTAGAAGTGCCGATTATAATCAAAACCTTTTTGATTTTGAATAAGAAAATAAATCTGACCGCCTACTATTATTCAATTAAGTATCGCTACAAATATCATTGCATCGTTTTAAAACAAAAAAATGGGGTTAACTATAGGAATTTGAAAATGAAACTACAAAACCAGTCATTTTGACTAGTGTGGTAAATCTAGTGTTAAAATTGAAATTTCACGCTTCCTTTTACATATTTTTTATTTTTTACTTTTCAGTACATTTTTTAAGTTAATTAAAAGATTTTTTTTAAAAATTTTTTTAACCATTTATTTTATTTTCTACTTTTTAGTCCATTATATGTATTCCGCCATTTCATGATGGCGGTTCTATTAGATTTAAAATTAAGTCACACAGCTTACTGTATTCTACCTGCCGTACTCTTTCATTTGATACCTATGTCGTGGGCTCGGTGGAACACAATTTCAAAAATCGGCCGCCATTTTGGAACCGCCGCATTGTCATCCAAACTAAACGTGTATGCGAAATTTCAGCTCTATCCGACACCGGAAAGTCGGTCAAATTTAACTTCCAAGATTTGACGACATGTAGCGTAAGTTAAATAAAAGAATTTAAAAAAAGCTATCTTTTTTAGAATTTTTTGTACTATATGACCATATTTTTTGCTTCCTGTTGGCAATTATTAGATGGATTTGTGTAGATTGATTGGACTATTAAGTTCCCGAACAAAATATGCGGCAGGAGCAATATGTATTTATTTGTACGCGGTTTACTTTCAGTCTATTTGAAGCAATCACACAAGTATGTACACATACTTTACTACAAACATGTAATAATGGAATTAATAAAATTGTATGGTCACACAATTTGAAGGTATACATTTTCTTATTCAAAATTCTAGATAACAGAACGCAAGTATATCAAGCATAACCTTTCGTCTTTTCCCAAAATTTCCACGACGTTCATTTATTTTGTGCAACTTTTCACAGGCAACGAATTTCATCGGAAAATAATTTGAATATTAAGAATGAAAAATATTCCATGATTTCAATGAAAACTCCTTGACTTTTTCATAATTCCTAATTTCTCTGACTTTCCCAGGTTTTCCAGAAAGTGCCAACCCTGTTATAAACTTGAAAAGGCGCTTGGGTTTTATGCTCCCGGTGCAGTATTCCATATTTCACCACATCACCTCCTCAGTTTTTGATCGTAGTGAAGGACAATGGAAAAATTGCGTCCCAGTTGAATTGCGCCCGGTGCAAGTGCACCTTTTGCCAATATGAAAGTACCGCCCCTGAAGTGCAATGACTTTCTAGGCGCATTGGAGAAAACGGAGAATGCCAAGCCGCCTTTTCTATAACCTACCCGAGAAGTAGCTACCTGGATAGTGAACTTCCAGCATGATTTTGCTAGTTTCTTCCAGCTTTTTTGTCATCCTCCTCATTGTTTCATGAGCTTTGAGACTTTCGAATATATTCTGTATATGTACGCAGAATCTCGTCGACCACCACACTCTTCTTCTTCTTCATGTAATTCTCCCAGGCAGATGAGTTTTCGCCTCTCATTACCTAATTTAAGACCCTTCTAATATCATTCTTCCGCATTAGATCATACACTCTCGTGGTTCTCTACTGGCATAGAAGGCAGGGCCGGTATGCCACAATATGCCACATTACGCGCTCATTTTGTGGGCGTAGTGAAGGACAATGGACAAAGGCACAAATACTTAAATATTCATTTTATTAGAACTCTAACATAAGTGGTCCGATAAACCTGCAACTTCTTTCGCCACCGGTATTTGCATGAGTTCAGGGACAGACGTATCTTTTTTTTTTTTTTTTCAAAGAATCAAATTTGTTTTTTAAATATTAATTTTTGAAATTGCGCCCCTGTCCAATTGCGCCCTGTGCAAATGCACCATTTTCATCTATGAAAGCGCCGCGCCGCATCTGACCTCCCTATGCGGCATATTGCTATAAAATAAAATCTCTGCTATCTACAAATTATCCTGTCAACAATCACAACGCCTGCATTCCATTTTGCAAATAAAAGAGTTACATTTGATTACACAGAAATGTCATAATACAACGTAATTGATTACTTTGCATCCGTTGCAATGACAACTCTTCATTACAATGGAATTCAGCTTCTTTAGTTTTTAATAACATGAAATTAACATGGAATAGAATTTCCTTGCCCATAATAAATTGCCTTGAGTGCCTCTAGCTTTTCATTAGTTTTTTTTTTTGGCACCTCTAACCGGTGTTAGTACTTAATACTTCTTCAATTCTACAAATACGACAAAGAGAGAGTTCTTATCCCGAAAGATTTTTTTAACACTTTTAATTAAAAGTTCCGAAATGCCCGAACAGTTCTGTTAAAAAAAAACACCAAATTCGATAAATTCTAAAAACAAAATCAAAACAAAACCCACGAAATTCTGGGTGATACTTGCCCATTCACCATTTCATGAAAATAGGTGCTAATTAATCTTACCGGCATTAAACAGTGAACTAGGTAAGTTCCCGTTAATTGTTTCTACTAACAAGAAGAAGAACAACAAAAAAAGGCCGAAAATAAGTCTCTTCTATGTAAAATTTTATTGATCACCAACCGCCCGAACTAAAGACAAGAGCTTGTTGCTAATATAATTTGCGCTAAAAAGCTTAAAGATTTGGCACGGCCCAAATGCCCGCTGGACATTACAGGTAAACGTTCAGGTAATTAAGAACTCCATCATCAGATCGGTGTTGGCAAAAATTCCGCGTTTTTATTAAGCCATTAGGAGAAGAAGGTATCCGCATCTCGTATGCCCTGCGCAAATGCGCAGTGTTTAGGTACATACATATGTATGTATGTACGCACTAGCGACTTTAAGTTCACCTGAGAGATTTGCGCAGTGGATTTATGTTTAAAAGTGACGATTATCAATTTTTAAGAATTTTTCCCTACTCGGAATCGTCGTCTTCGAAAGGTGAAAAAACAAAAATTTTGTGTTTTTCTTCTTTTTATTCGCCAATCTCTTCTTCTTGTTGGTGTGGTGAAAGAAGAAGTCGAGGTATGATGATGATAAAGACCACGGAAGACGAGGTTAACAATAGGAAGATAGAGAAAGACATGGAGATGAGCCCCATGGTTGACCATGATCTTAGGAGGAAGGCACACAGGCTATGATGTCGAGGCTAGAGATGTGCTGAGCTAGTCTACCTCTAGGTATAAGATATACTCCTCTAAAGGTATGATAGTGGCGCAAAAGAGATTCACCATAGTTTTGAAGACGTTGTGAAGTTTTATAAGACAAGGTAAAATCGTTGAATGGAACATTTGTAGTGCTGCGGTGCTTCTGGAGTGTTGTGCAGCTCCATAGCTTAGGAAACTCATATATATAGCATTCAAGATTATATTTCCAAGAAACATTTTTCCCGGAGAAAACTCAAGATACTCTGTTTTATTTCAAACAACATTTAACAAAAAAAATATAGAGGATTAAAGTCGATATATACAGAAAATGTGCTTGTTAAGAAAATACCGTATTCTGTATTAGTTTTTGCTGTTGTTGTTTTAGTTTGTTTGTTGTTGATGAAGAAAAGTTTTTCGCGAATCTTGTTTTAAGAAAACTTGAACTGAATTGCATCTTATATACACACCAACGAGATAGTTCCGCGTTCTTAATGAAATCGCGCAGTCGCAGCAATCGTTCGTTACTTAAGCTATAAAACTCGTGGTGGGTTTTAAGTTAGATATATTTTTTTCATTTTGTTGATGTTTTAAAGTGAGAGAAGAAAACAGTTAACAGTTACAGTGTTTAAGAGAAAATTATTCTGTGATTCAAGCAAATATTAAAAGAAAATATAAAAATTAAAAAAATAAAAATTTATTACGATGAGTTCCCTACGATTAAGCGTTCCAATTCTAACCTGTATTGTACTAGTGGTAGTTAGTAATGTTGGTCATGCAGCCGATGATTTTCCAGGCGTTGTCGAACTAGTTGGCTACAATAATCGCAAGGCAAGAATGGGTCATCTAGATACCCTAGTTACGCCACCAATGAAGAAGACACGAGCCGATATTGAAACAGTTAAGCAGAACATTGAGGAATATAATAAATTACTAAAAGTCGATACGAAAAAATTATCTGATCAGCAAAAAGATATGCTAGAGCGTATTGTTGAGCGTGTTGCTCGGCTAAAAGAATCATTAGATATTGAAGTTGAAACAACAACAGCGCAAGCATCAACACAGCAAACTGGTAAACCGATTGCAACAACAACGACAGAATCGGCAGATGCAATTGATGAGAAAACAAATAGTATTCCAGAGATGTTAGCAACAACTATATTACCAGAACAAAAATTAACAACAACAACAACGGCACGGCCAGATACTAGTGAGGCTAGAGCTAATATCAATAATTTAAGTACAAGTAGCGGAACAAATCGCGTGTCTGGTAAGGCAAAAATCCGTCCGAATACAACACGAAGGCCAACACAATCATCCGCGACATCATCATCGTCATCAGCATCAGCATCGACAAAAACTACAACAAAACGTACAACTGGTATACGGCCATCAATAAAGCCAGTCGGTGCAACAGTATCAGCTGCAGTTGGTAATACAGCAACAATGCCCGGATCATTTGGTTCAACGCAAAAAATTGGAACAATTACCACTATTCAACCGCTTATAAAACAGCAGCTACAGAAGCAACAAGATGTTATACATGATGTCTTAATGAAGCAGCAGCAGCAGCAAAGCTCACAACAAGATGATTCTGCTGAGGAAAAAACCCTGCCATCGTCCTCTGTCCACCATCAAGGTAGCCCCCTAGGAGCCGGCGCAGAAGGTTCAGAATTAATGTACGATTCGAATGTGACGACCTCGTCGCTAATTGACAGCTTAGCCAATCATGCTAGAGAGGATTACTATAACACACCATCCCTGAGTGAAAGTACTAAAGAAAAGGTAAGTACCAGCCAGCCCAGGCCTTATACATAAATTAAACTCTATCTAGATAGTCCATCTTGCAATTTTAGTATCTAAAAAAGAGAAATTTTAATTAAGACATTCGTTAGGTTCAAGTTAGACCTACCTATTGTTTATCCGCCCACCAAGCATGTGCAGTATACGCCTGCGCACCCGAATTAACAATATCACAAAAATCGCTTAGGATACACGCTAGTCTTCCTCTAAAAGTGGCTTAATCACAGCTAGATATGTCTTACAGAAATAGCCAAGCGGGAAGAAGTACATTTTACAATGCCGTGGATTCCGTTCGATTGCATTTAGAGAGGCTAACATGGACCGTGCGGTGTAATTGACTTCTTATATCGTATATACACCGCCGCCTTGGATAAATGAATATCTCCAGACATACACCCTGATCACATCATGGTCCAGCCGAGATCGGTAGTAGCCGCTTGTATGTAGCTAACATACTAAAAATCTCATGTGAAGTGTACAAAGAGTTGGAAGATTTTCTAAGATTGATAACGAGAGAAAAAGAAGAGCTAAAAAGACGCCCGTTGATCTATTCGATAAGCGCTGTCGGTGAGGTTCAAAGGCGATTAAATACTTATCGAGTTACGTTAGGTGCATTTCGGTTGATATTGGATAAAATTATTTTTTTCACCGTGTGGATTTATGATTTTGTTTGTGTTATTTTTTGGTTGTGATGTGCGCGCGCAGATCATTTTTTCGGTAGCTTTGAGGTTTCTTGCGGTGCGCGGTTTTTTCTTCGTATTTTTTCTCATCAATCCTGAGCTTGTTAAAAAATTCTTTTGAAACGAATGCAATATGGGCACGAAAGTTATGCTGAATAGGGTTGAAAAACCCTACAAGTGCTTTAATTAGGTAGCTCGGAGATATAATGCATTTTCAAGTAGAATAGAGTAGATGCAGCATATTTTTTTTAATTTTGTGATGTAGAAAGAGATATGGATTAATTGCGATGAATAATAAGAAATGGATTAGAAGTAGGATTTTATCATGAACGTAAACAGTTATTGGAATAAATACGAAATTATGATCTTTTGATCTTTGATCTTCGAAAGATATATTTTTCCCTTTAATATGATTAAAGCAGCACCATTTCTTTACGATTGTCATAGACGATCTGCTTTTAAACATTGTTGCAACTTCCAATTACCAATCTGATCTAACATAAAATTAACTACTATTCGCATTCCAAGTTCGGACACACACAAAACTTTCGTAGAGTTAAATTCTCTAATTTTATTAGTTAGATATCAGCGGATCTTGACATCTGAAATATAAATCCTAAAAATGGCGCCAAAAATGATCGTATATATTTCTTCCTGCACGATCCCCAATAATTTGATTTTCAACTATAAAATATCGAACAACTAAACTTTAGTCTCGTCACCATCAAATCAATTGTTAGAAAATAATTTGAAACTCCTTACAAAACGCTTATGAGGTATTTCCATTCACTGGTCAAAATCACCGAAAAGGTTAAAAGATCCAAAGTTAATCGATCATCAATCATAGATCGTTGTTAAATAGAAGTGGGTGGTCTATGCAACATTAGTGAAAATATGATTCATTTCTTCCAATAATGGTCGGCCTCGATAGGCGTCCCAAAAGCATGGATTTGAATCGCACACAGCGGCATTGTCCCCTTTCCACTTCTGCTGTCTAGCTAGGATCCTTCTTTATGATCTTGACTCTCTACAAAAATTTCTTTGCATTATCTCTTCTGCTTTCGCTTATAAGAAGTGTTGGGTAGGACAAGATTATAAAATGAATTTGTAAGAGGGTCTTCTTTTTTTGATCAGTACAATGTCATACTTCAAATGAGGTGACCTGCCATTGAACTAATTAATTTATCTCGATACACGCTCATACCATGAGTAGTAAGTCATTATTTTTGAGCCGGGATATTTCAAAAAAATCAGGCCTCAGTACAATTTAGCATCGTGTAAGGGACAAATGTACTGCCTCATGTAAGTCCGGCTCTAATAAATAGGAAAGCAGATTCCAATTCAACTACTAAAGTTGTCGCGGTACGGAAGCCGATGAAATAAAACTTCGAGGTGGTCAACCAAATACACAGCATATTCTTCGAGCCATCGGAGTTTGGTTTGGCTGTCGATGTTGACGCATGGCCCGGAACCCTCGCGCCTGTGCCTCACAAACAATATGTATAAAGGAAGAAGTGGGGTGGTAACTCTCATCCTCTCCACTTCTCCCTTCATCCACAAAATTCGAGATGCACATGCGCTGGAGCGCACCGTGTATAACGGCTCTAAGTATTAATTTTTCTGCCTCTTTTTCGACCCCCGATAACGATGTTATAATTGTGATAGTGTGGTCGAGGATACCAATAGAATTTGAGAGTAACCGAGTGTGGCTTAATATTGAATAGCTCGCTTCAAGTTACATTATACTTAATTTATATAAATTCCTGTATTGGTAAAAGCTACTAAAGACTACTGACTGCATGAGGGATACGAAACCACTAAAATAAGTCCTAGTCTTCCAGTTAGCATCCTTAACAGACTCGCCCCACTTCCCTTGCCTCATCATCTGCCGAGGTACCGTTTTGGGTGAGCCTCTAACATATTTTAGATCATAGTCGCGCATCCCTTCTTTATCCAGTATTTCAATGGGGATTATCCCCGTTATCAGGCATGCCGCATCGTTGGACCATGCTCTGAACGCATAGCACGCGCGGGACGCGCTTAGTTTATATACGGCCCTACATTTTCTACTGCTAGCCATCCTGTTCAACGCTGCTGCAGACACTGGCTCTGCGTACAGCAGGACTAAGCTAACTACCCTCGCCATCAGGACTAGATCTAGGACATTTTTTGCATAGGTTGCACATATAGCGGACTTTTTGCTGTGGCATGCTGTGAGTGAATGATCTGTTCCCATACCTTGATCCTTCGACACTGGTTTTCTTCGTTTGCTGATCAGAGTTGGCAGCACAGAAGTCGTTTAGAGGCACAGCTTCACCTAGCGGACGGTTCGCCTCCTTGTTCAACTAGTAGCCTACGTCGCAACCTTTGTCGGCTGCTTAGCGAATTCATTTATTTCAGGATGCATAACACTCCAACGATGTTATCTCCCGCGAACCCCTGTGGTTGTGGCTTAGCCGGATGCTTAAAAAATGAACTCATACAACATCCAATACTGCAAACGCAAGGCTCACTGCATCCTACTCATGCATTCTCCAGATGCATACTGGTAGCATAAAGGTTGACACCTAAGCTTAGACTTTACAATAAAAAACAGCGTTGCCCATTCACAGTAAAGTGATCTACCTTCTTTTACTTTTAGGTAAAATACCAAATAACAGTTTCGGAGAAAGAGGTGTGTTTGACTACTCACCCGGGTCCAACAAGACCCGCTGGCACTGCCAATGGATTCTAGTTTTAACATTAATACTAAATTATGGACATTCATGTACATACAGCCGTGTGCAAAAGTATGAGGCACCCTAATTTTTTAACTGTACCTGCGAGTGTTGTTCTCGGAATTTTTTCTCTTCTTCTTACAATCATGTATTACAAATTTATAAGACAAAAAAACCCAAAAAAGGAATTCCTAATTAATAATTCGCTATTGCAACCTGAGATTTACCTTGTCGAGCAAGTAAAGCTATCTGCACGCGTTGCTCTGAATTAAGTTCTTTAATTTTACCCATATTCGAAACAAAATGTACTCGTCTTTTTAAAAAAATCGTCGCAACAAACACAAAAACACGTGTTGTCAGCAAAAGCAATGACAATGGAGTGATATTCAAAATTTCAAAAAACCAACAAAACACATAATGCCCCCAATTCTTAATTTTACAACTTCTAGGAACTCCTTTTTTGGGTTTTTTTGTCTTATAAATGTGTAATACATGATTGTAAGAAGAAGAGAAAACATCCCGAGAACAGCACTCGCAGGTACAGTTAAAAATTAGGGTGCCTCATACTTTTGCACACGGCTGTATGTGCGTATGAACATATGATATGTGCGTTTGATATTAAATTTAAACTATACATCGATATTTAGACATTTATTTATAATTTCTGCTACGGATCTCTCGGGCCGGACGGATCTTTTCGCGGGCCGCAGATGGCCCGAGGGTCATGGTTTGCCCACCGTTTATCTAGAGGTGGCTCATTGTCAAGATCAAAATCAAAAGGTATAAACTTTTCGAATCATCAATAAACTGTATTATCTATACCCTTGCGAAAACCCATGATTTTCACTTTGATTAAGTGTAAGTGAAACGACGGAGCTCTTATTCGATAATAACGCGTTTTGACGTAGGTAGTGTAAATGTTCAATTCGATAAATAATCATAAAACAAAACGTGCGTCATTTCAATAAAAAAAGTAAAGTAGAAAGGATATACATATTATAGATATCGAGCATTAAAGTGGGGCTTCAAGTCCCACTGAAACCTTTGGAACGGTTTCCACTCAACTTTATTTACTTGTTTTACAGCATATTTGTACAATATTTATTAAAACCATTTCACCTTATCGTTAAACATATAAATTTAAAGGCCAGCCAGAACAACATCTTACCCTTTACGAAAAGAAAAGACAGAAAACAAATTGTTTCCGATATCTCTAAACTAAATAACGAACCTAAATATATCATACAACAACATACATTGTATCAAAACATAGATATAAAAATTTGTCAAACAAAATAAACAAAATAAAGTTGTAAAGCAGTTAATTGGATGCAAATATGCCCAACCTTCGTTTTCCTCTCTCTATACACGCCCAATTTGTAACAATAAAGATTTATAGAACAATTTTATCGGGAAAAATTCATCTTCTTTTTCAAAGCAACCTCTTCTCCTCTCTGTGTCTCCTTTATATATCTACAATAACCAAACAACGAACACAAAAAAAACGTCTCCATCTTCAAAATGATGATATCACAGAGGCACCAATTGTTCACCAAAGAGAATACCGTGAACAAAAACATAAGATCCGCCGCATGAAAAGGTACAATTGAATGGGAGAAAGCATGCAATTTAACTCTTTCTTTTATTGCAAATCGACCTCTATGGCATCTTGGTTGGTTAACGCTTTAAGTCTGTCTGAATTCCCTGAGGGAACAAACTATTTATTTATTTATTTATTTTTGCTAAATAGATTTTCATATCAAATTAAAACGTTTATAATCATCAGTCACTTAAGAAACACGTTTTCCAACGAGCCATCAGTTAAACTAGCCTTTTACACGTTCTACTAAGGTTCTGACAGCGTTTCGCCACTTCTGTCATAGTCTTGAGATAAAGCAGCGTGAATTTCTTCCAGTTCAGCGATACCAAGGCGAGTGAAGATAAATACCATTAAGGTGAACAGTTTAAAAATTGCAAAATGAGCAATTGCCACCTGTCATTTCAACGACCTTCTGACAGGACGATATCATATACTCAGCAGACTTCAAGCCTTAATACTGCATGGAAAGAAATTGCACGCCTGTGCAGCAAATAGACTAACTGCAGCACACTGCAGAAATGAGAAAGCTGAGATGCAGTGTGCTGGCAAGCGTAAAATATGGCATCTGCAGAAATATGCCAGACACAAAATAGCGAGAAGAAAACAAATAGCGGAACGATTTTATTTGACGATTAGTACCTTTCTAGCTGGAAACTAGAATCTAGATATTTGTGGTTGATTTTTCATCTTCTATCATTTCTTCTTGTCTTATTTCTCTCGTTTATCCCGCAGTCATTTTCATTCTGGTTGTTCTGGCTGTGGTCTCCTCTGTGGCAAGGGAATATTATACATACATGGTACTATCCAGCTGCTTTTATACCAAGGGGAAATTTTTATTCATAGGATCAACTCCAATGTTTAATTGGTACCTCCCTTGCCCTGATGGCTACTTTACTTTACTTACATACAGCGCGTATTAAATTTCCTACTATACTCCGTTATATAGTATGTTCGTTTATTTTTCTGACCGTGAGGATGTTGTGATTGCAAAATTATTCCTGGTGTGAATTTAATAGACCTAAGTACTTAAAGGTAACGTTAAATCCAATTATCATGTTTACATCTTCCGTAAGGATGTGCGATCTCTTATGAAACTAAAAATACAGGAAAAACAAAATTGAAACGATTACATATAATGAAAGATGTTGTAAAATATTATGAACTATTGCAAAAACATAACCGCAAGAAACCAAGTACGTTTTAAAAAGCTAAAAATAAAATATGAAATTGATTATATAAGAGTGTGAAAGCGGCGACTAAATAATGTGCTTGATTAACAAGAGCCAATGTTTTTTAACCTTTTGATAATTGTACATATACTAGTTGGGGTCCGGTACGCCTCGCTGCCCCATCATAACGAAGATTTTCCATCCAAATAAGCGCCTCAGGTGGAGTCATTTCCATTAAAACAGCACATACCAGGTGCCTTTTGTTGAAATTTTAAAGCATGGCAATATTGGCACAACTTATCCAATGGACCGGACCAACGACATCATTAGGTGCATGCTATAAAAGTAATATTTATTGTCTTCTTTGATCCATTAACTGGAGGTCCGAGAGGGACATCCCCGCAACGAATACGCTACTGTCGGTGCCGCTTAAAAAAATTCGGTTTCTTGCCTAGTTTCTTCGGTTTCCCGATTCTGGTCAATTCGGCAGGTCGACCACAATAGTTATTGTAACTGAAAGTTTCCATCTTAAAATCGAACTGTTCTTAAAGTTTGAATAACGTCGGCCCACGATCATTAACTATTAACAAACGTAAAAAACATTCATGGTTGATGGGATGCACTAGAAAAATCCTCCCTAAAGCATCCGTTGAGAAGAGATTCGGAGCCCTTCAACTAGTGTTCCTTGTTTGCGACGTTGAAATGTTTGAATCCAAATATAAGATCTTGGCATTTCAGAGTAAAACAAAGTTCTTAAAAATTCGTCAGCTTCGCACAACGAACCTTGCCAATGAGGTAGATGGTAGTCGTTCGGCCTTTTGCGAAGTATTATCCATTGTAAAATATACATGTTGGCCGTTTTTGAGATGAACTACCAGATAAACCACAGTTAGATATCTTTCATGGATAGCCATATCGCTTCATTACGGCTAACATAACGTCCCATTTGATATTGTGTTATTTCGTCGATCCTCTTCGCATTATCAACACCAAAAACAGCCATGTCACTCAATGCCACAGCTACCCTCTTTTGCGTCGTGGGGCAAAGAAATTTTACTAAATTAACGTCTATTTTTAAAAATGTTGCTTTCGGCCAGCAAAGTCGGTAGTACAGATAATTAGAATAGAATGAGGTACACTCCCTCGGTAATATACACACTCACACAACATCTACTTTGCGTATGATATGTTTAACGGCCCACACTACCCAATGGCCCTATCTAAACTAGGATTTCTTCAGCAGCAGTAGAACTGGTTTTTTACGAGAGAGGTATAGAAACTACAGAAGGATATTGTAGTAACATGTTCACCAGAACATTTTGGTGTGAAAATGCTGAATTGTGTTTTCAGGGGCTTTTATTTTCAATTGTCGTTTAATTTTGTTCCTTCTTTTTCTAGTGTATCGATTTCATATATGAGAAAAACGTGTGGGGCAGCACAAAGGGGTGGGGAAAAGCCCCATAGCCCCTGGGTTGCTACGGCCCTCATGTCACTCTTTTTCATGACATATTTGCATATGTATTTGATTGATACGACGGAATTGCAAAATTCAACATTTATGTGAGCATTGAACGTCTTGGACAATAATGGCGAGCAGGGTACAACCCATCGATCGTCAACTTCAAAATCTTGACTATTAAATTTCCAAATTATATCTTTTCCGTTGATCTCATTCGATCGACGACGATACAACGGGTAGACACCGTTCTCGATTACAATTTCAGAAATCAATGCTCTTGGATACCTCTTTTGAACATTTCCCATCTATCTATGCATGGTTAGTTGGTGGTTAGCTTCAAACAATCATGAATCAGTGGAGTTTTTAGAAATAACATATGTAGGCATGTGGCAATCCACGCTTCTGCCAGCAACGTATCTATCCAAATACGTGAATTTTTGCAATCAAATCAAGGAGTGACATCCAAAAATTATATATCAACTTAGCAGAAAAAAATTACTCTAGATAACAAAAGGCTGTGTTCGCTAAGTTTACACAACGGCCGGCTTTTGATAGGGTTTGCCCAGATAAACAAAAATTTGTGTTTTTTGAGGGTTGGAAGTCATAATGATTTAACCGCTATGGCCCTTTTATATATTTTGTTAGCTTTTTACACATGACCCAGTGATATTGTAATCCTTTAGCCTATTTTCATCTAAAATTGTAAAACTGACGGCTCCACCAACTTCCAGATTTTTATTTTGTACTTTTTCACATCAGGTTTTGTCGAAAATTACCTTTTTTTCTGCAAATAAACATTTCCTTTGTACTCCTTTCATTCACTATACTAGAGCGAGTGTTCGAACTCGTATTGAGTATGTTGAAGCGCCGCTGACTTCAACTTCAACTAACTTCATTTGGAAATTCAAAAGAGTTCAGGAGATATGAGCAAAACTAATCAATCTAATGCACCGGTTTCAACGAGCTCAGTACAATAATGTTCAGTTCAATCCACATAAGTGGCTTTACCGGGTAAAGTCCAGTTCATGTTCAGTTCATGCCAGAAGTCAGAAATGCAAAAGCCCACTTTTTGCGATTTTTACGTTAAACTTCAGTTCGAGTCCAGTTGATTTGTTTTATTCTCAATTGAATATGTGGAAATTTTATGCGAAATGACGTTATTTTGAAGTTCAGTTCGCCAATTTGCTCGAACTTACGCAGTTCAGCCGGTGAAGCGGGGGTATAAAGTATTTGCCGAAAATTGAAATTGCCAAAAACTGTAGGACGTGGAGCTAATCTAAGATTTGAAACATATGTAAAGCGTAACGTAATTTTTGCACGATTTTTTAAGAGTTCTCGGATTTTGACGAGTGATGTCTTGTTGGAAATCCAGCACTCTGCTGAACCCTTTTGATTTAGAATAGGAGTTTATTAGATATTAGCAAAACCTATAAATTTATGGTCCTTGTGACAAAAGGACCAAAGTCTTTTCAGTTAAACAAAAAGAAGGCTTGACCGAATGTTATGAATTTTTTTTTCAGAGCGTGTTTTCGTTAATATTCTTCCATCGATTGTGCAGTACAAAAACACGAACGTCGTTTAAACTGAAAAACGGTTCGACCGAATTTTATAAAAACCTTTTCGGATTATATATTCTTTAATAGTCGATAACATATTTGGTTCGAGAGATTTTGTATTATCTGGTTACAGTGTTTTGAATTGGACTTGAGCTACCCTACGCTATGTATATTATCTCTTTGTCAATCCCGAAAATCCCGCTAGAATAGAGTCGGGATCCCGAGTTCTCGGGATTCGGGATCACTGGATCGAATCCTCTAGTTACTACATAAGTCTGAAACAAAATTCGCAATATTATTTATCGACGGGGACTAATAAAAATCTAATAAAACTCCCAAAAAATGCATATACCCTATTAAATCATTCCCATCTTCAAATTCTATCAAATTAAATTCAACTTTATAAATACCAATCATGTAAGAGCTGTATATTATTTACATTTTTCGGAATACACTGTTGATAGAATCTTAAGTCATTTTTGTCCGATACATAATAATGAAAGTTAACTTCAACTTAAAAGTTTTGAAGTTAGGCCTATAAATTGTTTACCTACTATTCAAACATAAAAACAGAAAGTCCCAAAATAAGAATACATAATGGTCCAATGTTTGTGAATTTTAATCCCTTTTTAAAAGGTTAGTTGCCTCTCGGCTACTGAATTAGAAAACCACTCGAGGTCTTTTCACTTAAAATGAATGATTCAGTAAACAAACGAACGATCATAGTTACTTCATTAAAGTCTCGCTTTATTCAAGTAACTTTCCAGTTCACAAAATTCAATTAAGCCCAGCACTAACAACAAAAGTTCATCAAAATCGTAAACTATTGTGCAAACCCTCAGTCATATGCCCTTCAAAAAAAATTAAAATAAAAAATAGTGGTCTATAATTATTACATTATGTCTCTTCCAAAATGCACTTAACACAAACTAATTTTCCTAAAATTAACGACTTCTTAACATAAAATGCAAAGAAGAATAATGCCAAAAATTAACATTCAATTGTTATTTAACTCTTTCAGGTGAAAAAAAAGTACAGGGAAAAAAGAACTTTCATTATTTGCTTAGCTCATGTCTAATTCACAACATTACACACTCAAAAATTAGCATCTTTATTGTTGGGTGAAAGTGACGTGAAGGTGAAGATACAAATTTTTTTTTGTTTTTTTTTATGCTGAATAATTCAAATTAAACTTCATTTGGAAAATTCACTACCTTTTACCTTTTGTACTCACTTTTCATTAGATTTTTGGACAAATGATACATTTTTTTCCCATATTTCTCAAGTAACAATCACCGCATGAATAGTCACGTGAGAATTGAAATGAAATAAATTTGAAAATGTGACAAAATTGTACAGATTTGTAATTACATACTTTAACGCTAATGGTGAATGGTATTTTTAACCGACTACAAAAAAGGAATTCGACGTTCATGCATAACTTTGTAACCCAATAACTTTCCCACGGTGGTCCCGTGCAATTTTTTCTTTTCTTAATTCTGATAAAGCAGTTCGAAGTTAGGCATGAAAAACTGTGAAAATTAGTACACTTTGAACCTTGTCTAGGCACCGAACAAATTACTTTATTGTCGTGAAATTGCTAGAGGCCCGGTGGGTCAGTGGATGAGGCGCTGATCCAGCGCAGCCAACGTAGTATAGCATTGCAGGTAGAGTTGAGCTGGACTTACAAGAGGCAGTACATTTGTTCCTTACACAATGGTAAATTGTACTGATGCCTCAATTTTTTTAAAGGTCCTGGTTCAAAAATAGTGTCTTACCGGTATAAGAGCGGAGATAAATAAAGAAAGCGAGGTGTGATTGTAAATGATGAAGTGGAGATACATTTCTGACTTTTTGCGACAGTAAAATATCGAATTTTAATTGGGGCGAGGTGAGTAGAAACGTAAACGAGAACGAGTAGAGACGTAAAATATTCAATTGATGATCTGAGATGGTAAATAGGGACATTTCTTACATTTTTGAAGGAGTGAAGTTCTTGTTTTAAGTCGGTTGGGCTGAAGGTTAGCAACCCGCTCACATAAAAAACACCATTGCTACGAATCGGCCAACAATGCCTCGGAACCGGATGGACAACACGACGACGACCTTTGCTTTTCGAACAAGGACACGAATCGGATCATGGAATGTGAGAACACTGCTTGCTGAAGGACGGCTGGATGAAGTACTCATCGAGATGAATCGATATATAATCAAGATCATGGGAGTTAGCGAGACCAGATGGCCCGATGTGGGCGAACATATCTGTTCAAACGGTGAGTCCTTCTTACATTCTGGGAGAAACGAAACTTAAAGCCGTAGGAGTGGCGTTGGCGTGATACTCACCAAAGAAGCCAGGTCCAGCCTCGTTAGATGGTTACCAGTTTCTGAGAGGATTATTACCGTGCGCCTGCGTACCAGACTAAGAAGTACTACGCTAGAATTTTATATGCGACTAAATGAGGTTTTTCGCTCTATTCCAAGGGGAGGCATTATTGTGTTAATGGGTGGCCTAAACGAACAAATCGACCCCAACAACACCGGCCTTGAACACACGATTGGAAATCAAAGCATAGGCCAGGTCTCTAACAGCAATGGTGAGCTTTTCGTTGACTTTTGTAGTTCCCACCAACTCAACTTACTTTTGTTACAAGAAAATACACAAAGAGACCTGGGTATCGCCCGATGGTAGAACGAGAAATCAGATAGATCACGTGGCCATCAGCCGCAGATGGAGAACTATTCAAGAGGATGTCACGAGCTTCAGGGGAGGAGGCACTGGAAACGACCACCATTCGGTTGTAGCAACTATTCGCCTCAAAATCGCCGCAATCAGAAAAGTTCAACGCAATGCCATAAACCGTAGACGGTTTAACGTAGACCTTCTGCGGGAGACCGTTAAAAAGCCAGAATTTGCTGGAAACCTGTAACATATATTAAACGAGCAAATCGTTTCTGACGACACAAATATTGGAGAGCTGTGGTGTACGACAAAGAGCGCTATATTGACGGCTGCCGAAACGACCATCGGTTATGTCCAAAAAAAAACCAGCAACACGGGATCTCGGACATAACTAGAAAATCTAGCCAAACAGGCCCTTGACTGGAATCCGCAAGAGAGGAGGAGAACCCTACTAGCAGAAGCCGCAACAACTGGGAGATCCTTGTCGGAGCTGAGAGCTGTCGCGCAAAACAGAATCCCCTGAATCACAACTCTTTCCACCCTATGTCCCATGACAACTACATAACCCACATCCCAACTAATTCAGATATTTGGGTTCTGCGTAAAAGCCGGGACGGAATGCAAATACGCAATTATGTGCCAGTAGAAACTCGCCGCATATCATGGGACCGCTGAATGCAACGCATGTACGCTTACCTGCCACAAGCTTGATATTGCTTCCAACGGGCAAGAACAGCCGCACGCAACCAGTTGCAAACTAGTTTCAAATCGGTCTCGTTTCTGTCGATTCACATTTTTTTAAATTTTGATATTGTGAATAAATATGGTATGGTACTATGTTACACAAAGTAGTCTTTGTTTCATAACGAATACTTCCTATGTACGGTTCCAGAATCTCTTTAACATATGTAAATCTTAAAATAATACAATTTAAATATTCGGTAATTATTCGGCAAACTAACCGAATATTCGGCCGAATATGAACATTAAAAAATATGTCGAATATACCGAATACGAATATTCAGACCGAACATTCGGGACATCTCTAATTTGTAGTTAGTTAAAAAATAATGGTGAATGGTATTTTAGGAAGTAGAATTATTGTAGCAGTTTTCCTATCAATAAAATTAAAAAAAATAAAAAGAAAATCGGTAAAAGTATATCGAATGGACGTCGATGAAAATCTTTTCATGTAATCGAATATCGAACAAGTTCAACTCTTACTTTGCTTATAGGTAATAAATTTTTATAGGTCACTCACTATAAAGGAGAACAGTAATAGGATAAAAACCGAACGAACGAAAAAAAAATAAGATAAAATAGATACTCAATCTGACAGAGTATAAAAAAAAATTTGCACGTAGTTTACCTGAATAACACCCAAACAAGTGCAAAAGTGAAAGATGCATTTCTTAGTTAGACTCACAATCTGAATCTAGTCGAATATCTCACAGCTGAAAAGAGCGTGGGTATATCTTAAGATACATCGGGAATGTGTACGGAATGGAATATCAGAGCTCGATCGTTGTTCTACACAATATCCACGATGCTAAGAGAGCTATAGGAGACCAAGACTAGCCTAGTATAAAGCGTGCTGTATAGAGTGCTGGAGATGTAATTGCATTGTGTTTTGCCTTACGTTCATGGTTGATGATTTTCTAGGTTGCTAGTATTTACAGTGAATGCATTGGAATTCACATCTTCCATCCATCCGTCGTCTTTTACAACAAAAGTCGCGGCGGCGTCGAGTATTTTTGTAGTTCACAATTCCATAGAATAATAAGGCTAAAACGAAGAAGTAGTAAATTGAAACGCCCCCAGGTAAAACATCAGGAAAAAGGTATAGAGACCCTTCACCAGAAGTGGAAAAAGGCGGCATTTGCCTGGATTCTAATCGATTTTATTCTATTTTACGCTTGAAAATGATTGACCAACGGAAGAAATACTGCCCATAAGGCATCTAAGGTGGATTTTATGGATGCACATTGAACGTGAATGATACGGTCGGCATCATTCTTGGCGCCTATCGCTTACACAAAATCTTTTCTTTTCCCCGTCTCATAGAACCTAATAGAAAAAACATCTAGAATACCAATTTAAGAAATCACTACAGGCGAAAGTAACTCACCTTATGTTACGGAATTTCACGGAATTACATCAAGGTTAATGAAACCTTTCGTTGATCATCATCATATCACTATCGAAACTCTTAAGAACAACAATTTTCCTCTCTTCAAGCTATTTTTCCCCCTTTTTTTTACAGAATTCCAAAAATAACTAAAGAAAGAAACAAAATCACGTTTTATGCCTGGCTATATTTAAGGAAATAAAACTGGAAAAATTCTTTTCAAAAAATTATTTAGATTGATGTGGTCGACCGCGTCAGTCAGGTGAATAAAATATAAAATCTCAACAAAACAACAAATATAAAAATTCCATAGTGAGATGTTGTGCTGCACCTCTTGTACGCTGGCTTAACCTTAAGTTATTCAAGAGCCGGCCTACTTTAGAGACTGGTTTTTCGACCAGCAGCACAAGCAGCGAAAGTGTTTCTATGTAATAGGATTAAATACTTGGTAATTATACAATTGATTTAAGACCTGTTCAGGTATACACATTTGATATCAATTTAGATTATTCTTGATGATTCAGAGTTAATTTTTTCGTGAATTTAAACTCACAAATTAGAATGAAATTGTTTAATCCTAACTGAGTTCTCTTTACATAATTGGTAAATTATGCAGTTTTAATTGTTGTTCTTTAGATTAGACTGAAACATTGTGATAAATGGACTAAGGAATAACTAATTTTTGTGTTGATTAAATGCTGATAGCTTTAGATTTATTCGTTAAGGCCTTGATCTTACTTGTAGCTTTGGTAAAAAAAACGGTTCGAGATAGCCAGAAAAGGGTAAATAGGTATACGCTGATCTATATCTCCATAGAATAAATTATACGGTAACCATTTTTTGTAGTTTTGATACCATTTTTGACACCAGTCAGTGGCGAACGCAGGGGGGGGGGGGTTTTGGGGGTTAACCCCCCCCCCCCCCCCCCCGAAGTTTTAGGGAAATTAGAAAATCGAATTCATAGGTATTAGCTTCAAAATAAAGAACTAGCTGTTTACGGTGAAAAGGTGGATATTTCAAAATGCCGCAAATTTTAGCTTCTGCAACAATTATCAACATCGTAAGGCATCAAAGGATGGGCACTCCATACCGATCCTTGAGAAAAAATTTCCAGACGAAATTTGAACTCAACAGCTCGAGCGCATGTGCAGGGCGGGAGAGAAAAATGTTTTTCCTATCACCCGTAGCAACCAAGCAACCGGTTGACTTGACACGTTGACACAAGTCATTCTGTGCGTTTTCGGAAATCTTTGTGATTTGTGAATGACAGTTTGAACAATCATAGGGCGCATCCAGCGCACTCAGCAGCTGAGCAGCGGCTAAGCGCTGAGCTCATTGGATGGTTAGCTGAACTAAGCAGCTTAGCTCAGCGGCTGGCAAATTTCTCAGCGTAAAAATTTTATTCTAAGTAGCTCAGCGGTAGTTAATTGAAGTTATATAAATTAGGAAAAAAAAATTTTTTTTGTTGTCAAAATAATTTCTAACTCAGATCCCATCCAGCCGACAGACACCGCTGAGTTACTTTTTTGCGCTGTGCTGTTCAGCTAAGCGGCTTTTCCGCTGAGTGCGCTGGATGCGTCCATAGATTCAGCTCTCTCAGTTTTTTGCCACATTTGTCTTAAGTTCTCGCATATCTGATCTCTCAGCGTTTTCTCATGCTAAAGTCAGTGTACAGCGAAAATGAGTTTAAGAAAAATAACATCAGTTCTGTGAAACACGTTGGGTGGAACATTTGGCGTCTCTCGGTTTGTTCGACGAGTCACTGGTATATGTCCTTTTGGCACTGGAAGAATTGAACGAGAAGAACACAAAATCTGATGGCGTACAACCACATGCCTTGCTCAGTTCAATTAGTACAGCTCAATTCATCATTGCGCTAAAAGTGCTAAAACCAGTTTTTAGCCTGACAAAAAATTTGAGCCTGTATTTACAAAAGGAAGATTGTGATTTGAGCAAGTGCGTCAGTTACGCAAACGTCAGATATGAATATTTTCACTTTTCTTTACTGATTGCGAACACTTACGATTACAATATTTTTAATACACAACTGTTGTTTCATTAATCAAAATTTTTATTTGAATAAATGTGTTTCCTTAAAGCAAGTCACAGCTCATGATTTCCAGCACCTTCATTTTTTCTTTTACCTTCACGACGAACTGAGTGTGAAATAAAATTTATAGTCGAACCCCCCCCCGACAAAATTTTCTGCGTTCGCCCCTGACACCAGTGATGTCTAATGGTGACATAAGGTGAGACAAATTGTTTCAGCAGTCGACTAATACTAATGAATTTTGTAAAAAAGTGTTACCTGACTTTTTTCATAGTTTGTACCTCCTGGTAAATTTATGCTTAGTTGAACGAAATTGTTGAAAGAAACTTTGAAGCTACCTTTCCAATATTCGTAGGGGCACGAGCTAAACACAAAATTTGCCATTTCATTTCGTCAATTCAATCGATTGCAACTACGCATAACTCAAGATTGGAAATAATGTTGTTCAAAACCAGCACGGGTTACGCGTTGGTTTATAGGTGTAAAAGTTTACTAAAGTAAAAAGTTATACGAATTAAATGAATGGATTTAAATAATGACTATATGTTATTTTAATTTAAACAAATATTGGCTCAAACATAACAATAACGTTGTTATCATAAAGGCAGTGCCGCGGCTGGCATATGTGCAGAGTGTGCAATTATTTGAATTTCTACTTCAGTAAATTGGCCACACAAATCAGTATGGGCCATCCAAACCAGCATATAGGCCACACGACACGAAATCGCACAACACAATCGGCGCGCAAAAAAACTCACGAAAACAATTTGGATGTACAACCAAAACTATCGATTGTGAGCCGGCCGGCCGATCAAAACTCGTTGCGCCTATGGGTTTGATGAAAATCTGGACGTACATCCATGACCGTGTATAGGGGCCTGTTTCCCAACCTTGTGATCGCTTTATACCCTTGATACACGGGCTTCATCGGATGATCATTCTTTCAAGAATGTTCATTCGCGGCCCGTGTATCACCTTAAATTAAGCTTGAATGAACATTCATTGCTTCATTCATCATTCGAAAGAATGAAGTGAAATCTGCTTCATTTAATGAGAAATGAAGCTAGAAGTGGGGAAATTTCCATCAAGTTTCCATGAAATTTCCATTCTCTCATAAAATTTAAAAAATTTTAACTGTCAAAAAAGTTTGTTAACGTGTTGTGGGGGAAAAATATTAAAAATAAGTAGAATAAAACGATTATATTTTTCTTTAATGAAAATAAAGTTGAAAATGTGTACACATACGCGTGCTTAATTATAGAAGGGAAAAACGAATGAATGAATTGAAAATGAAGTGCCGTGTGTCACATCGAATTTGAATGTTCATTCAAAGCCAATGAGACTGGAAGAATGATCATTCGATGAAGCCCGTGTATCAAGGGTATTACGGTTTACCGCGGAGCGAAGCGTCTCCAAAGTGATATCGATTAAATCATATTTGCGGAACAACATGTCCGACCACCGATTGTCCAATTTGGCTATCATTTCAATCGAAGAGGATTGTTTGGCCAACTTGACATAAGAGGATATAGACAGTCATGAGCGCCGGAAAAGTCGATCTGTGCGCTGTCTCAATAGCGCATGTGAATTGACGACTAAAAATTACATAGGGGCCTTTTTCCATAATTCTGTCGCGAGGACAGGTCTCTATGAAGGAAACTCTACTCTATGAAGGAAATTTTTTTTTGATTCTCTGGGGCCTCTCGTCGAAACAGATAATGTTTACAAGAATGTCTTTGACCAGTAGTTAGACTAGGTTTTTCATCAAGATAGAGGCACAGTAGCAGAGGATATGAAGAACACACATATGTTCTGCGAAGACTGTGGTACACAGGGGGACGCTGGTGTGCTGGAACTCCGAAAAATGTACAAAAAATGTAACCAATGATACAAATATTACAAATACAAAAGCATTGATAATTGTTAGGATATTTCACAAACTTTTAATAAAGGATATTCGTAGGCTTGGATGTATTTTGCAATAGCCTAATGCTGGGTCCACATGATAAAGAATTTTGTCCGTGCTGTATTCCGTGGAACTTCTGTATATACTGTGAAGTTCGAACTGCAACTGTCCTATGACGATATAGTTGCTACTTTGCTTTGTTTCACAGACAACATTCTATAGAAAAGTCTATAGACAAAGGTGCCTACGACCAAAAGTCTCTATCGTGTGGACCCCATATTGAATCATTTCGACCGTATTGTGAACATAGGTGTTGTCCTAGGCAAAAACGTGAACTTCAAATGTACCGGTTTAAAAACACTTTTTTGTTCACTAGTCCGCCCAATCCTGAAATACCCGATCTGGGATCCTATATTCTAAGTAAGCAACAGTAGGATTGAATCAGTTCAGAAAAAATTTCTTCTTTTGGCTTTGAAAAAAATCTGCACGGCCCATATGATTTTCTCATCCTACCTCCCTACACAAGCAGAGTCAAGGTGTTACATCTTATGCAGTTGGCTTGTAGGAAAAAATTGCTTATATCATGCTTTACCCCAGATGCCCTAAACGGACATCATAATGTAGAATTTCGATCGAATAAAATCAAATTTAGAGACGAAATTCGACATATTAGACATACGAAACTAGTTGGGGAATACTCGTCGACAGATGCTGTTGGGTTTTTAATAATCATGGATCATGCGATTCCGTTTCTATAAATAAAATATCCTATAAAAGAAAACTTAAATACATACTAACAATATTAGCTTAAGTTGGCAGTGCGTAAGATATGTATGTCAAAATTGTTCCCTTTTATGATAAGAATTATGTGTAATTTAGATTAGGCTAATAAATAAATAAATATACCATCGCCATCTTATACTATTGTCGAAAAGGGACTTAAGGTCTATCTATGTTGATTATCGGGCATTCCCGATCAGCTGAGGAGATTTGTTTACAAGCATGTGATTACATTGGATTGACGTCTTTCTAATGACTGCTCCTAAGGCTAGGTTGAATAGCATAGGCATCAGCCCGTCCCCTTGTTATTGGTGTTCGCCTATTCTTTCTGGAGGTTGTGAGTATTTTATATCCTATAGAAATTAATGAGATGTGTCACAATATGTAATCATGCCCGAACTTTTAAATCCATTTTCTTCGTATAAATTCATTTTGATTAAAGAGATCGTTTTTGTTGGAACCGTTGGAGTTACACATGATATCTTATTTGCAATCACAACTTTTGAACATTCCACTAAAATAAAAATTGTAAAATTAGAAACGACTTTTTTAAGTATACAAAAATAAGAATCTCTATTTGAAAACGCTGCACAGATGTATACAGTCTTTGACAAGCAAGATCGACGAAAATACTTCTGAAACACCCGAAAATGGAGAACAATCATACCTAAACAGGGTTTTCATTAAATTATCTACAATATGTTGCTCTAATTACGATACATGTACAATCTTCTTTCTTTTGGTTTAATGCCTCTATAATAGGGGTGTCCGATCCTGGCCTTTTGCAAATGAACCGATGTCATCCTGTTTGGCATTTCTAAGCTGTGGGCCCCTAGTCTACGACATCTTTTCACCGGGGATTAGATATCCTTTGCTGTCGCATCCCATATTTCCTACCGCAACAAACTTTCCGAGATGTTTCGTCTTCGCTAATACAAAGTAGATGTTTTGCAAACATGTCAAGTCTCTCTGAGATTGATTTTCGTTGCGCGTTATTTTAGGTAATTCAATAACTCATAACGACGATTTGCAGCAAACAATGCCATAACTTTATCGCCACGGATTCGATTTTATGGAGGCTAACACCATTGTTTCTTGACGCTAAATTTTCTCAAAGTACCTGGATCCAAAACATATTATTTCAACACTACAAAATTGAAAACAGCAATAAATTAGAAACATCCGGAAATACAAAAATTAAACACCTTCAAGTATTTGTAACAGTCCTGCACTCGACATACATTCTACAAACAGTCGACATACATACTCTTCACTAGAGCAAACTTTATAATCCCAACATTTTGACACTTAAATTCCGTTCTACATTTTTTATTAGAAAAAAATGCAAATTGAAATTGTAGAGCATTTACTAACGGCCTGTTACACCTAAATGCGGAACACCTTGAATTTGTCTCAATAAAGTAAAACACTCTTCGCAAACGTGCAAAACGATGAAAAATTTTCCCTCATCCTCTCGGGCTTCACACTCTTCAACCATTTATTTTGCATCATCATAAGAATACTTCTTCAACTCACACCGAATATTAAAATTCAACGATACGTAACAAGCTGAGCATCTGCTATAAAAAATACTAAAGAACTGGTTGCAGCAGGCCCATTTATAACATGCAATCAATATGTCTTAACGAATATTGTTCTAGTTATGACTATTGTAGATGATGTGAATAGATGAAGGAAATACATAGATGTAAGATAGTTATTAACTTACTAGTCGAGTCGCGTTTTATGGTAACACATTTTATGGGCAGTGTTTCAGCAAGAGATGCACTCACTGTGAAGATTATATGAAAACATATATTCGAATATGTATGTATGTATATATATAGTGAATCGCTACTTAATATGCAACTATGTGCATACTGTGGCTGCATGAATACACCTGGTACGGCTAGGTAATTCTTAATGGGGAACCTAAATCAAAGAACAGCTATTCATCTAACCTACTTTTTATGGCATGGTGTATTCTTCCCAAAGTTGGAGCATATCATTATGTTTATGATTGCATTTTGATCCTAACCAATGCGACTAGAAATAAACACACTAACTATATACGACTTGAGTCGAAGTATAAAGGAAAAAGTTAATATTTTATGCATTTTAAAAAGGGAATATAAAATCTTCCAACATTGTAACAATGTTCGACAAAACAGATCGAGGACGCAGAGATGTGCATGAGGTGGTTATGCTATATAGAAACATATATGTATATATTCTGCACCAAGCTGATGCACAGTAGTGTTCTTATCGAGCTGAAAGTACATTTTGAAAAGAAAAGATGATACCACCAAACAGGTCTAGAGTACTAGAAATGAAATCCCCGCAAATGCTAATTTGATTAGTCATTCCCGGTATCTTCAATGGAACTTAAGATCATAAGAGCATTAACTGTGATACAATCTTCGATGCATATGCAAGTAAACCCATAAATACGGCATAGACCAATTCATTTTCTAAAAAATACCAAATTTGTACCTAATGCAGGTAGCATCTAACAAAAAACAAGTGCTACCGTAATGCCTGTGCCCCACTTTAGATAAGCGGGATCTCTTCTAGATGTGTATAGCCTTTCACGATGATGATCGGTGAAAATTCACATTTTAGTAGGAGGAATTGTTGGGTGGATCCTTTTCGAATGGCCGAATACGAGCATAGCTAAAAGCCCAATCTGCCAATCAATAGAAGAAAAATGATTGACCATCCGGACGAGGTTTTTTCCTGGAGGCACTTAAGAAGATTGATCTCCACTTAATGAGTGGGTTGGACGGCATGCATGTTAATTAATTTGTTCAGAAAAATATCTGGATGCTGATGTTCGACGCTTGAATCTCTCTATAGAAAACGCGAGAAAGAGCTCATCTATCTACCTGACGCGCATCTCTCCGGTGTCTATGTTTTACAACTATATTCTAACGTAATTTTTGTTTTTTTGTTTATAGTGATTTTCTTACCGCTTCTGTACTTAACATTGTTCGAATGACCTCGAAATCTCTATCTTATAACCCGACCGAGTTTACAAAATATCACTTGTACTCATGGTTATGGTAGGTGGTAACATCATGGCATGGGATTTATGCGCACCTCATCACCTTCATCGTGTAAGTTACTGCGCCATGGTAGAGATGATGATGGTAGACTATTCTTTGCGTTATCATCATCTAAAAATGTGCCTGGTTTTTTTAGGGGGGAACTGCTGCTGCTTCTTGGCCCCTCTCTAGGAGGTCTTTAAAAGATCGTATGTTTTTTTTTTTTTCGGAGAGAATCCATTTATGAAAAATGAAAGATTTCTCTTCCTCTATGCTGCCTTGCTTCTTCTGTTTTGACTTTCGATTTCTTGGGAGCATAACATGGGTAGTCTTATATATAGTATATCGTCATCATTATCGCTCGCTTAGATGAATTTATGGGGCATATCACCTAAGGCGGGTTTTGATTTGGTCTTCGATTTGAATGATAGCCCATTTTTTGTTTCTACATGTTTTGATTTTTTCAATTTTGTTTCTTTTACTCATGCTTTTCTGCTAATTTGAATACAATTTGATTTTTGCATTAAATGATTAAACTTTCACATTATTTTCACTTTCAAGGTCAACTTGGGTGTTGCAGGGCCATAGAGAAACAACTGATAGATATGTTACAAAAGGAATTTTCATTTCCGAAAACGGTGTTTGTGGCTTTCGATTATCTTGTGTTGTTTCGAACACGACCTATTGTGTTGTTTTGACATTTTGGACTTAAGTAATTACATATTATCTATGAAAGTAATGTTAATGTGATTTTTCATTTTGACAGGCGTGTATTGAATTTATGAGAATTTTGGTTGGTTATGTTTTTTTGTTAAAAGCATGAATTTCGGTTATATTGTTCACTAAATGCGATTTCCGTTTGTGAAGTGATAACAGGAGTTCGTATAATATTGGAAATTTTGAGATAGGCTTAATTTGGTAACTCTTGATAGTAAGGTGGGCGATATATTGATTACCCTTTTTGAACTGGTTCAGTTATAATAAAATGTACTTACTTGAAAAATGTTTTCGTAAATGAGGACTTACCTAAAAGAGAAAACAAATATATTAAATTGCTGATTATATAAAAAATGGATTATATGTTCAGTAGTTAACGATAAGTAAATTTTAATAAAAATTCGACTGAGTTCCCTAATTTATTTTAAAGAAACTTGTTAATATTGGTTCAGAGCTATGAATTAATAACGATATAGAAATTTCTAAATACAACTAATGGTGCCTTAGCTAAAGATAATAAAATAGAGTCTAGTATCAACATTTTCTGAAATACACTGGTGTTTAGCAAGACCACGAAATATACGTATACTAGAAAATTTATCTTTGATGATCAAATAATTTATTTGTATAGACGAAAATTAATACATTTTTGATCTTAATATTATTATACAAGCTTCACTAACGGAAAAGACCGCCGAGCCTTTGGATGAAAGCTAGAAGTTCTATAGTTGAAGAAGACCGGACCTGAACGGGGCTAAGAAGCTCTCTGATGAAAGTTCTTCTTCTAGGCAAAATCAATAAAGGACATTCACTGAGACATGTGTGGAAATCTGGTCGCCTTCCATGCAGAGTCAGCATTATATCTCCCTGCAACAGACCTAGGTTGTAGAGATGATACCACAGCCCCACATTACCAATCAGATATTCCATGAAAAACTTAAAATTCGCCGTGTTCGTAGTAATAACGCCCCTTAAGGTAAACTCACTTATTAGTTTTTTAGCCTGTCTACGACCCTTAAACCAGTGGTCTCCAAAGTGGGGTACGCAGAAAATTCTAGGGGTACTCCAAAGAACTTATATTCTCTCCTTTTCCGAAATATTCAATACTGTTGCGAATTTTTATTTTTTAACTAGTTTTTATATCCATTCATACTAAACTAACAGATATAAACATTAGGATGAGCAAAAAACAGCAATTAATCGTCAACCCCCTTTTTAAAACGCACAGCAAGCGGGAGGCAGTCTTTTTGGAGTGTTATGCCCCCTGAAAAAAAGGGAATCGCACTAACCAGTCGACACAGGCGGTGACGCCAACAGAATCTGACTACCAGCTAAACAAAGAAGTGCACCGAACGCTAGGTGAAGACCCGACCTAAGCGAAAAGCGGGTTAAGCCGTCGGGATGTTCTAGTAGGGCTACTATTATGATACCTGTGGCATTTAAAAAAGCAAACTTTTAACAAAAATTAGGGCGTATCCTGTGTTGGTTCGTGAAACAGTATCTACGTGTCCCTTGTAGCCCTTGACACGGTATGTTCTTGTACCCGTATTTAGTGCAAATAGTTAGTACGTAACATGATGAGTTCAACTCAGGTTGAACCCGAGTCCAGCTACATGTGGACCCGAGTCGAGATGAATTAGTGCTGCTTCCAGGGTGGAGTTGAAATTATGCATATAGACGCGAGCTCAGTAGTTGAGTAGTTGAATTTAGTTGACAGCAGTTGTGTTTTGTTTGTGATTTGTGACACGAGTCTAAAATTCAACTCAACCTCAACTCAACAGGATCAATGCAAACTCCTAATTGCCCTTCTCTATTCCACTCGCTTGAAGTGGACACACAACTACCAAAACGTGAGCATTCATAATCACGAGGTTTTCATTACTCTAAAATTCGGCGAGGGCCTTTCCTGTAGTTCTATATTATAATGGCCTTTTCGTGGGTCGGTGTTATTTAGTACGCCGCAGCATTCGTCGAGTAGCGCGTGTGGCTGGCTGGTGGCGGCTAAACAATCGAGGGGCTACCAAGGAACTTTCTGGCGTTCGAATAAAACTTTTGGAGTAGAATTTAGCTATATCTTAAAGCCCATTTCACACACAGGTCGACGGCAGGCCGTGGCCTGAAAGTATTCCCGTTGAAGCCAAGTATCACCACACACCTCTCCGGCCGCCAACCGGATGGAGCCTGCAATCCAAGAAAACTTAAAAAAGTCTATGTGTGGGCATTTATCGTGAGTTTGTGCCTGAAGATCTCGGGTTGTAGCACGTCAGTTGTTTCAATCGACCTCTTCATACAAATATTTTTGTAACACTCGAATATTTGTATGAAGAGGTCGACTGAAACAACTTACGTAGGTACTACTACCCCAGAACTGCTAGTCTGTCTAAAGCCGTGATTTTACGCCACGAGTTCACACCGTATTCAGTCGGACCGGAAAGTAAGGCGCGAGGTATGCGCGAAAACAATCCACACTCGAATTCGCGCGAACTTTCACGGAGTCTGGAGCCGCCTTAAGGCACAAACATATTGGTGCAGAGGCAATATATTTAATTTCTCCGCATTGTGTCAGCAAATATGGTGATCCGTATATTTTAAAGGTTTTTCCAGTCACCAATCTGTTTGTGCCTTTAAAGTGTTCATTGAGGCCATGGACAATTTGAACTTGAATTAACAACCTGCTATGTTAAACTGTCGTCTTCGCCTGTGTATCTGTAGGGAATCATGACGTCACCTGTATGTCACGACGTGTTAGGCGGATATCTGAAGTTCTTATCCCTCAGTTAGACTGAGTATTGTGTGCCCTGCCGCGGCCGTAAGTGAATGAGGGTCTTTAATGGAAATTTTTTTTTAAATTAATTTAACCCAGTTTTCTAGCAATTTTACAATGTTTCTTGAGGGAAAAAAATTGCATGATATTTGCCGAGACCCCCTCCCCCACGTGATATTGAGTGAGATTCGGCTGAACCCCTAATCGCCTCACGTAATTAATAGACGACCCCTTACAGCTTTTAAGAGATATATGATGGCCATAGAGTTTTTAACTATTTTTAACGGAAGCACATACAGGCCCACGATGGCCAAACTTGTCCAAAAGAATTAAATGGCCGAGTACTGAGGTGTACACACGGGTAAAATGTATTGTTGAGTGTGGTTTGTGGGAATTTGATCATTTTCTTTATGTACAATCGGCTTTTCGATTTTCATACTTAAAGGCTATCAATCTATAAGAAAACCAGGTCCGCCAGTCATCGGTAAAATTTCATTTCTTCACCAAGAATTGTTTCTGGACCCGCCCCTGCATGAACCTGTATACGATCTGATCTCTTCGTTCAGATGATTAGGCTTCCAAAAGAAACACAATAAACACAAATGTTTTACAAAGTTTTCAATCTATAAGTAAGAGATTTTTCAAGATCAAATGGTTTAATTCTACTCAACTCATAAAGCAATGCACATTGAATACAATCTCCATCATCTACAAGAAATTTTTACAAATTCAACAATAAGCCAAGTTCTCAAGATTCTTGTCAGTTGTCTTAATTGATTTCTTCTATAAGGAAGATATCAAGCCCCATCCATGATTACCCAGTTCGACGTCGTGTTTCCAATTTATCCCTTCTCTTCCATTTCCCTCTAGCTCAATGCTGTTTCTCGACATTATTGACTTTTCCATAGCAATTATTCATTTACTGGCTGGTATAATGAAGGAACCGACTGCATGTACCACATGAGCATATACCTGGTTCTCTAACAGTAAAGATTTTTTTTTCATTATTAACAGTACTAACAACAACACCATAGAACAACAACAACAAAAAAATAACTAACTAACAAATCAAAGAAGCGCCATCATAGACTAACCGTATTCACTTTGTAATTTTGCGCATGCTTTTTTTTACCCTTCGCGCTCACCAAGTCTGGTCTGTCTGTCTGTCAGTCCCGGGGTCTTTGTAAGGCTGTCGCTAGGTATTCGTCAGGTGAGTAATTAAGCCGAATGATATGAGTGAAATAGGAAGTAGGATAGAAAGTGCAAAGAAAATAACATTTCGGCAAAGATATGACAGAGAGAAATTGTTGTAATTGTTGACACAAAACTCGGCGTTAACTAACGCAGTTTCGCACTCAGACCTAGAGTTTAGGTTGACTCTGTGAATATGTGTCAGTTGCAGACTGACTCTGACTTTTATAATGGCAGGTTTTAGTTTACTTAACACACTCAGCAGGTGTGTTTTTAGTTCTGCAGCTTTATGTTTAGATTCGTTTTTTTTTTTCATTATTATTTTGCGTTTATTATTATTTTTTCTTTTGTAGAAGTCTTAGTTAAAAAAATTCATGGTGTGTAATATTTTCCAAATGAAAGATATTTTTATGGCACTCGAGGAAAAGCGTAACATTTCTTGAAGATGGAACATTTATGAAATAGAAGTCGTGTAGTGTATTCTTCATATACCTTGTGTATGAGGCAATTTATTGTAGTTGTAAATAAGTTTTATTATGGGGAAATATTACTATGGAGTTTTATTGCGCTATGATGTACTTTATTTTATACCGTTAAGGTAAGAGCGTCGTGATTATTTAACTCTTTATGACTTTAAGTACTGTGTAATAAAGAAAGCACTTAATCCATGTTCTAGTTAAATTGACGAAATTATACGCAATTATTTTGCAATAAACTTATTAATTAACTTATTGGGTTATTAAGAGAAATTTCATTGTAATAAGTGACTTCCTTTTCGCTGTTTTAATCAGAATTATGTAGTAAAAACTCGTGCTATTCAAGGCTCAGTGTCACTGTACTCCTATTTAAAAAATCAATAATTAAGCTGAAAATCCAAACTGAAATAGATTATTGAATTCAGTTATCCTTCAAATGAAATGAAAGGCATTTTTTTGGAAAATAGAGTACACAGTATTACGGAAAATACCAAGCTCGAAAAGAAACGGCCTAAGATATTGCGATATCCACAAAATTCAAATGATGATAAAAATCTCCAAAAATACTTCTCAGACTATGAAGAAAAAGATCTAGTCCAGGCCAATCAGATTGGGATAAAAATAGACCAGACCAGTATGACGGAGCCATTATTCCGAAGCCCGAATGGCGCCAACTTCAACGTTTTGGCATTTATAATACCGAATTGAACCACATTTGGGGGTACCACCCGTCGGGCCTCTAAACAAAGATATCGGCATACGCGTTGTTTCCAAGCTTCACCCTATCTAAGTAGTAACTGCTACTTGAATTCGTTGATCGAAGGAAGATCGATCCCTTTTTACATGTGAAACTGAGAGCCTGGAGGTAAGCTCGTTTGTACTGCCGACAGTTCTATCTAGAATGCAGTTAGACGGAAATCACTAGCCTATCTAGCCTATTTATCAACTATAATAAATAAAAGAACACTTACGTCAGCGGTAAAACAGGAGATAGCCTCCACGCTTATTATACTTATAAACGATGGTAGAAGAGAAGGCTAGGGATGGCGGTAAGAGAAGTGTAAGACTGGGGACCATAGAACTGCATGGATTCGAACAGCGGGCCTAGGAATAACACTAGGGGACCTTAAACTCTAAACTACAATATTTGTTGCAATAAATTCTGAAATATTGCATGCAGTTGCAATATGGGTGCCTCGACTAGCAATTCTCATTGCAATTCGAAATTACATGCAATAAGTTATTTCCAGTGGAGACAAGGTGTTATCCTCATGAAGTGTGCTTCACCTAGACCAGTGGTCTCTAATTTTTTTTTTGATCGAGTACCCTTATGACGGAAATAATCTAATCTATTCTAATCTAATCTATTCTAATCTAATCTATTCGCATCATATACGAATGCAGGGCCATACCGTGTCACGGGGCTACAAGGTATACGGAGATGCGAGCCTACTTTTCCTAAATAACCCCGCTACTTCCTACAAATTCTACTATTTAGGTTTATTTCTTCGGCCGTAGTCATCAATCCAACCACCTTTTTCCTACCAATGACCGTCGTGACACATTCGTAAGAAAAGTGTTGTTGGATGGATGACTACAACCCAATCTTATGTCTGTATAGAGCTGTTCGTGGAACATTCAGATGAAGTGTTGCGAGAATTTTTCCGTTACGAAATTAGCTCCTACCCTCTCTCCATTCTCTCTTTTCGATGAGCTAACCCCATGCAAAGAAAGAAAATCGAGCTTGTACAGGAATGTTTCATCGACTGAACAGGTGAACTTGAACGATAGAAAATATGTCATCGATGAAGGGTTTTTCGTACATCGGGTCCAATGGCCCTACGACCACACTTATGGATCAAGTAAAACTACGAATCAAATGCCGTTGTCATTGTCGATGGCTTTCCTTACGAAGCTAGTGAAAACACCAAGCGAATGGAACCATTGAGAAGAGCAAGGAGAAAATAATCTGCTGCGCAATGTCACTGTCACTCTCACTGCCTCGCAGGATAGTTTTCTAGCAAACTCCAAAAACAAGAGCCCACTTATATCTACTGTTGTGCCTTGGAACCACTACGACCCATTTGACTCGATATCCTAATGATCACAGCAGCCCTTATATTGGCTTAACCAAATGAATATGTGATATTGGTAGGAGAAGATATCGACCTTTTAATGGTTTTCATTGACCTTTGGAGGCCTGATATAAAGAATGCCAACTACCAACCACTTTTAGCCCTGCGCCTGACTCGATACTCTGGTACATTTCCTGTAATTGCTCCCCGATTAAACATCGTGCGAAGGGTTGTGTGATAACGTGCAGCCCAATAGCAAAACAGCATTAACATAGACTATCATCTCTCCATAGAACCTCAAATTTCTGGCTATCGTTTTGTCATGTCAAACGAGGTCCGGAACAAAACCAAGCGAAGATAGTGCTGTGAGTACCATTTAGCTTCAATTGATTTTTAAACCCGTATTCCGTGTAGCTCCGTGACACGGTATCCTCGTGCACCTTCCTTGTGTTGTACCCACTTTGGACACCTCTCATCTAAACAGCCCTGAAAATTATTTTCTCATGCATACTCTACCTCCAGACCTCAGCAATCCTATAAATTAACTTATGCCCAGCCGAATCGAATTGAACAAAAATTACTGCTAATGAGAATTTCCTCTAAATTTGATGTATTGTTGCAAGGATTCAAAGTCAATATTGTGTCGACCACCTAAATGCAGTCTGGAACTGTCATAGGTTGCAATCGACTCGGGTCATTACAATCGATTATCGAACTGCTACTTTTTCAATTTGACATTCGTTCAACTGTTTGACGAGAATCGAACTAGGAGCCAATAATCAATACCGACTTTTAGAAAACCTTGAAAGCAACGACAACTTTGCTGCGTTTTTAAGGGGATTTAATTTGGGAATTTTACAAAAAGTATCATAAATCTTAACATTAGAAAAATAAATTGCTAGCCAAGCTGAAAATGAAAGCCCTGAAATTTTTCCAATCCCATCAAAAAACCACCTTTTGATAATTACTCAATGTATCAATACCTTTCTCATTCCCCAAAAAAAGGCAAATATCAACTCTCTCTGCAAATTACATAGTTTCCAAATCGTATTTTAGCCCATTCTAAACAAAACCAATTTCCTATTAGAAAAACTAAAAATTTTTCAGTGATTATTTTTAAGTTTTTGCCATTAAATCGCTGTAAAATGATACTCTGTGTAAAAGTGAAATGCACCAGATTAAAATTTCAACATCCCGAACTTCAGGTAATTCTTTCCAATAATTAGATTCTTGCGTGACTAGAGTTTTATAAGAGGGTCCAAAAAAATATGTGCAGGTTTTTACGATGTACAATCACTTGGGTATCAATTACTAAACTTTTACCAATTTTTTGAAATTACTTGAAATTGGCTGACTCAAAGTAAAGGAATTTATAAAATAATTTAGAGGTATAGTTGGTAAAAGAAAACAAAAGGTAGATGTCGAAATTGAAGATGTTTTTACCGCGACGTTATGCAATCGGTAAGTGGTTTCTAGCCGGTTTTTCTTATCACGCATGTACGATCTTATCTGAGTATCTTCTCCAATTCAAGAATTGCCTTAAGTAACGTCAGAACAATTTCTCATATATTTTGATTGCCTTGCGGACCTTGTTTGGGTATAACACATCTGACGACATTGTGTGCTTTTGGTAGGTACATCTCAGATCTCACTACAAACCAAATATTGTTCTGCCTCTTGAAGACATTTGCAACTTATGTTTTGCAAAAAGATGTTGATCATTCCGTATCTTATAAGATAGCAAAAATCTTTCAAACACAATCTCTTAGTGCTTTCACAGATTCTGAAGTCTCAGAAATAGAGATGGAGACCAATGAACTGCAACACAATACATAGCACGAAATATTACTTCTCATTCTGTGTTCGACTTTCCGAAGTTCTCCCGAAATTATCTACAATGAAATTGTTTAGCCAATCTGCAAACTACAGATTACCAGTAATCATGTTTGGAATCTGCATTCTACGAAGACTTACTGAAACTTGACCCAAAAGAACAAGTCATAAATATTTTTCGTGTTTTCCTGTTTAAACATGGGAAACAAGAAGTCAGACATCCAGTAAATGGTTATATCTATCAGATAAAAGTGTGTGTGTTATTTTATCCTTTTCCACAAATTCTATAACAGCGGATTGCGTTAGTAATTGATCCTGCTGCTCGCGAACTTTTAAACCTAAAAAGACAAGCACGATTTAAAATATTAACCTCTACTTTGGAATATTAAGTCACTCTAATTTATTTGGCTTTTGTTGTAAGTAAGTATCGAAATATGCATATAGTAATTGATACTATCTGCAATAACAACTGTAACAAAATTTTGTTGAAGATTTGTCTTGCTTTCGTGCACATGAGTGTATGCACAACTCAATGAACAAAGTCGATTGTAGAACTCACGAAGTGCATATGAATCTCAGAGATCTCGACGTTAACAAGTTAACTTATGCCGGCAAATATAGTTTCGAAGAGTATTATAAAAATTCGCAGAACTTTTAGCTATGCAAAAGTATCCTGGCGGACCAAAACGTCAAGCGACTTCGATTCTGGCCGTTCAATCCAGTCAAATCTGAACAACATATTTCTCCATTTTGATCTAAAGCCGTACTGCCTGTCGTGTATAATTTGGTTGGATTCCAGATATTGTATCAGCCTTCTATTGATTGAGTCTCCATTATTTTGGAAAGAACAAAAGTAATTGCTATTGGGCGATAGTTTAAAGGGTCGTTGGCTTCACCATGAGCTAGTTTCCAAGAATCAGGATACACTCCGAAGAATTAAGACAGGGCAGCAAGTTTACGCAGAGGTTTAGCCAAAGGTAAGGCACTTTTTTTAAGTACCATTGGGAGATTTTTGTCAGGGCCAGTGGCCAGTGTTAACGTCAAGCTCTTTGAGATACTTAAGTGGATGAAACAAAGAAAAATTTGAGTCGAACAAAGATACCAATAAGCCGGCTATCTGTTAGCACTTCCTTACTGTGAAGGAGGTGTTGAGGAGGATGTAAAATTCTTAATGATCTAAGTTACCAAGGACCAGAAATATTTACTGTCTGCATTAGTATAGAGAGAATCTTACTTCTCAACCTATCATTGAATGATGATTTGACTTTCCTGAAGATGGAATTACAGGAATTTCGAAATTTGATGTACTCACGACTAAGGGACTCATTAGGCGAACGACAGTATGCTCTGTATGCGGCCCGATGATGCTCATCATTCCCCATTGAACCATTTTTCGGCTTAGGCATCATAGATTTGATGCATCATAGATTTGATAGAGAGAAATGAACAAACGTACATATACCCGCTGGTATGATTTTGGTGACACAGATAGCAGCATAGTTGGTATTGGCACTACAGAAACACAAATCCCAGTCAGTTGCTTAGAAAAATCGAATAAGACCCAACCAGGAACGTCTGATGACCTATACGAGTTACAAATTAGGGGGATATGAGTATTTTAAATCTTTAAAAAGGCGACATCTCATGAACGGCAATTCGTACGGGAAAATGTATGAAATCATTTTTTGTAGATAATCACATGATCTACAAACTTTGTAAATACTATTTTTGATAAGACTTGCCATTTAAGAGATATTAGCCAAAAACCGAATTTTCTATTTTTGGGGGGTGGTTTTTAGAGGTAGCGTACAACCAATTCTACTCACTAAAAACAATTTTAAAAAAATAAATAGTTTAAAAAAACTAAAAAATACGTTTTTACTTTAAAATGAACCAAAAAGTAAAAAATAATTTTGAATATAAAGAGAGCGAGCGTGGTCAGATTGCATTTAGTTCGTATACATGATGAGAAGAACTCAGGAATAACTCAGGTCCAACGAGAAGTAAACGGGAGTTGAGCTCAGTTAGGGTCGACTCAGCTCTGCTACCTAGGTTGAGTTGAAATTTCGCATACAGACGTGAGTTCAGTGATTGAGTAGTTGAATTTAGTTGACAGCACCTTCTATGTCTTTTGTTTGTGATTTTTTGTAACGTGTAGTGCTTGTTTATTTTCAACTCAACCTCAACTCAACTATTCAATATGTCATGTATACATATTCATTATCACGCGAACTACGAAATGCCAAATTTGAGGTTGATCGGTTATATTTTTATTTTTTATCTAACTCTTCCTTAATTTCATGTTTGCAGCCAATTGAGACTTGGAATGACGCCGCACAGCTAATTTTATTCTACCTGTCATATCCTTTCATTTGATACCCATGTCAGAGAGCACAATTGCAAAAAATGACCGCCATTTTGGAACCGCCTTCTTGTTTTTTTTTTTAAATGGTCAGATTGCATTGGCATCCAAATTAAACTTGTATGCAAAATTTCAGCTCAATCGCAAACCGGGAAGTGGGTCAAATTTAACTTCCAAGATTTTCTTATATAGTTACAAGTGAAGCTAATAAAAGCGTATTAATAAAAAAATTAGTGAGTTAACATTTAGTTCTTGAATTTTTTTGACTGTTTGATCGAGTACAGTACAGTACAATGTCAAGGATTCTTTAAGGAATATTCAGCATTTGGTTCTTGTGGTTTTCTACAAAACGTACATTCTATGTACTTTTCGAACCAAGCTCGAACCAAGGTTAAACTAGACATTTCACTATGACATAACAAACTGGTAGTAAAAAGGGTGTCCCTTGAACTTAATACTTCTTATTGAAAATACAGATCATGATATTTAACGGATTTGGCGTACGTAATATTAGATTAAGTGACCACGATTACTTCATTATATTCCACGTTTTCCCAAGCATTTTGTTGCAATAAATAGCAGTACAATGTATTGTAAATCTGAACTCTTGGGTTCAACCCTACTACATACACCAAAAGAGGGGTTTCGAACTCGACGAATCCACAGCATTAATAGACAAAGGCTCAAACATACAACAGTTAGAATTAAGTGCTTTATAAAATGAACGAAACCATTTTGTACCATCAATAACCTCACATGTGCTTTCTACCTAGAAAAATGATGAACTAATTGCAGCAGAAAGCAACTCTGAAAGGGTCAAAGAGATTAAAAAACGTTTGCAATTTCTTCATTTCACAACAATTCGCATCAATGAGCGAGCGACGCGAATAACGTCCATTTAACACTTTTGACAAAAGACCGAATTAATCCGTAAAAACTCTGTTCTTTTAGTGCTGCCACACAGACAGATATAGCCATTTAGCAAGCATTCTTTTAAGTGGTTTAAAGGTTCACCGACTTTTAATGCGAGTAAGTTTTAACGGTGCAATTACATTAACACTTTCCGTTTTGTGCTGACTAATGTTTAAAATGGTGGAAAAAGAAAGGAAAATGAACTTTTAGAAGAGACTCAGAATCAAAAACCCCTAATCCCAGACCTTAAAATTTCTCAGAATATGGTGCTTCCGCTGAAACAATGTAAGGATATTATGTATATGTACTAAGAAGGTTCAATGGCTTCTTGAGGTCAGAAATATTTTTAAGCAGTTTCCATATAATAGCATAAAACCATAACATCTCTGGAATTTCCTATGTTTGCTTAATTAGTTTTTTCACCTTCCAGGTAATTGACATTGACATTGGCCTGACTCGGCCGTTGTCCATGTACGATACGTGGTATTGTGGTATTTTTCCTGTTTTGCAATTTGTTGCATAATATCTCGCACTTCATCTGCCATTTGTTTTTTTTATTCCTTATTATGTCTGTTTTGTGATCTTCGTCGTCTCTTCACTCAATTCACTTCAGGTAATTTCATCACCTGGATGTGGTGAATTACTGTGAAAAGAATTGATGATGAGGTGTATCGGCGCACGCAAAAAAAACACACCTAGACGACGGTTATGCCCAATTTAACACTGCAAATTCATTTGATGGCTATTAACAGTGACGAAAATGCTTTCTTTTATTTTTTTTACTATTTACAATTTGAATTAAGTTTTTGCGTGTGAGAAAACTATTTGGACACAAATTGATGGGATTTCTTCTTTAGTTTGAATTTTTGTTTGATGAACGAAGAACGTGTGTGTTTCAGTGGGTTTTTCGTTCTCTTGCGTGTGAAAATCTGGACATGGACATGGACATGGATGAGCTTGCGTAATAATTCTATTCTATGATATATAAACTTGATAATTTTATTAATATAGTGAAGAATCAGTAATGATCTTTTTATAGGAATAAAATTGTTATGTCATTTCGTGACTATCTATCATTTTGATTAATTTGAGATGATTAGTTGAAGTGTTATCAAGATAAATGTGGATGGAAGAGAACAATAAATTTGTTTTATGTCAGAAAAATCATTCAAAACGTTTAAAGGCATTCAACTACTGTTATTTGATATCATAAGACTACTAGACTAGACAAGCTACTTTTCTATGGTACTAATGCGGGACCCGCGGGATTTGCGGGAATTGGGCAGTAGAATCACCTGTTATAAGAACCGGGACTTAATAGAGAAGTACTAACAATATTGAAAAGTATTAATAAATATAGATTTAGGCTCTCTGAACACGAATCGACTGATTTGCAATTCCAGTTGCACCCGCAACTGTTTCGTGATCTTGCGCCGTAAATGCAGGAATCCATATACCGGTTGACAGAAGCGAGACCGATTTGAAACTAGTTTGAACTGCTCGCGTGCGACTGTTCTTGCCGCTCTGAAGCGATTTCAATTACATGGTTGCATTTCATCTGAACAAGGATTTTTCCAAAACTAAGAACTCTGTGGACATAAAACACCGATTAATCAGTTGAACCAGTTGTACTCGTGTGTGGACAAAGGTTTCATTCTGATCTCAAACTGGTTGTGCGCTTGATTATTGATTGTGAAACCAAGCTAAAATTGGGATTGCAAATAAGTCGACTCGTCTACGGGGGGACTTACACTCCACAAAATATTTAAATTTGTTAGTCAAAGATATCTGCCTACTAATACAACACCTCGGGGCCTCGGTAGTCTAGAGCAGTGGTCTCCAAAGTGTGGTACGCGTACCCCGAGGGGTACGCAGAAAATTCTGGGGGGTACGCCACATTCCTTTTCAAAATACTACTTTATTTTCTCTCGCGGGCATACAATTTTTAACTGAAAAACAAATTTTTGTCGAAATTTTTTAACCGGTGATTCTGCATTATACAAGCCTATTCTGTATTTCATTCAATACTTTTGCGAATTTTTAAGGAAAACAAAAAATAAATAATTTTTATATCCATACTAAACCAAAACATATAAACATTAAGAGAAACCAAAACCCCAAATAATCGTTAACACCCGTATTTAAAACGCGCGGCCATCTTTGTTTCCTATAGATATAGTGAGGGGGTACAATTTATGATTATGTTCGTCAAAAGGGTACACGGCCAAAAAAGTTTGGAGACCACTGGTCTAGAGGTAAGGCGCCTGACTGCTATCCCCAGAGGTCCCGGGTTCGAATCCCGGCGGCGCACACTGGGGCAGAAAACACTTTTTTGGTTCAAAAGTTTGTAGAGACCACAATTTTTAACCAATTTAGATAATTTTTTTTTTATTTTGAAGGTAAGATGATTTGTAAGATATCTGTGGAAGCCGAATTTTGATTTTCCCTTCCAAATATGTTGCACCTAACCTCAAATGTCAAAAATAATTAATTTGTGCACTTTACTATCAATAATAAGCTTTGATCTATGCGATAAAATGAGACAATTTGATGTAATTAGAGCCCCAGGTGAGGTACAATGACTTTTTTTGATTGATTATTAATTATTACAATCAAATTAACTAGTTTTATAATTTAGACATGGGTGGCGTGCATAGGGTGCCTATGACGGGGAGGAGGGCAGACTTTCAGCACCCTTTTTGACCCCCTTAGAAGCAAATGCGGATTTTTATATTATTTTTTTATTGTTGTACGTTAAATTACGAAAATTAATTTAAGGGGTCTCCGAGCCTCCTACGATTTTTTTTGGGGCCGTGGGAGGTAATATTATAAAGTGCATAAGTGCATTTTACAACTCACAGCCCTTAAGGTTGCGCACTGGCCCCTTTAGAGGCAAGGGCGGATTTTTTTGTTATTTTTTAATTATAGTAGGGACTGTTACGAACATTTTAAGGGGTCATAGTGCCCCCTACGACTTGTTTTGGGGCCGTGGGAGGCAAAAAAATGGCCAAAAACAAAAAAAACTTTGAGGCATATTTGGAAGGGAAAATCAAAAGTCGGCTTCCACAGATATCTTACAAATCATCTTACCTTCAAAATAAAAAAAAAATTATCTAAATTGGTTAAAAATTGTGGTCTCTAGAAATTTTTGAACCAAAAAAGTGCTTTCTGCCCCAGTGTGCGGCGCCACGGTCCTTCGCCTTTCCCACCTAACTTTCCTTCTTTCTTCTTCCCTCTTTACATTCCTGATTCCCCTGTCATAGCCTCCCCTAGTCCTTCCCCGCTCCACCAAGCGCATGCCATCGGTTGGTTGATGAGATTCAACTCGTTTCAGGAGGCATAACACTCCAGCGAGTTGTTCTCGACGCCCCGATGTCAGAGTCGCGAAATGGTTGTGAGTTGGTGGAATAAAAATATCGCGGCTAGGTTATGACAGTTACTTCCTTCTCTTCTCTCTATCTTCCGGCTAGAGCTGCTGTCCGACATTCACTCTACATGAAAAAATAGATTGTCGACAGTACAAAGGGACTTTCCCTAAGCCTCTAGTCTGTCACATAAAAAAAAAAAAAAAAAAAACCTACAATAGAATAACACAAATCGTCAAAGTATATTTATGGGCGTGGATCCGAACGTGATCAATTAGTGAGTTTTCATACAGAGTTTACCCTGGGTTAACTCAGAGTAAGCGCCCATCTCTGCGGTAAGACCTATGGGGTGCGACAGCGGGGGGAGACCCAGCCTTCGCTGGAAGGATGGCGTAGACCAGGACGCTCAGAGCTGAGGGATGACATCGGCTCAGAATCGGGACCGGTAGAGAGAACAGTTGCGAGAGGCCAGGACCGGATCCCGGTTATAGAGCCGTTGAAGAAAAAGAAAAAACGCCCATGAAAACGCGGGTTGAGTCAAGTTTCTTAAATCCAAAAAAAATCCACAAAACGCTTCGGATTAGAACAAGTTATTAATATGGGTTTGTTTAGATGCGATTACTGCACATATAACTACGGACACACGATGTAAAATTTTTGATCTGCCGAATTTCACCTAAGGGGGAAAAGTTTTCTATAAACTCAACGAATGGTACTCTACACCGGTTCATGGAAAAACAGTAAATGTCAAGTTACGCCTACGACAGGGGACTCCCCACAAGCATATGAGCGTACGGGGATTACCCTCTCGGCTAATTGCATTGTATGTCAAACGAACTACTGAGTCGGTCCAAGAAACTATTCAGGCCAATTCTGAACTACGCTGGAATTGATTCCGCTGGAATTTTCTTACATCTGTAGCATAAACTTTGCTGTAATGGAATTAAAATTTATGGGATCTGAGGATCGAAACCTCTACATGTGACTCTTATTCCTCAATCTCTCCATAAAATAACGCTAGGTTTATATGTAAGTAGTTTTAACCTGTGCTTTAGCTCTTGGTCGATACCACTTAGCAGACTTAGTTAGTGGAAATAAAATATTAAACTTAATTTCATTTCCATCCAAAGTTTAGTTTATTGCTTTACATTTCTTCATATTATACCAGGAAAATTCTCGTTCAGTAAAATTTTCTATTACGCTATTTTGTACAAGAAATAAAAGTACTGCCTGGGCTAGAGGAGCATTTCTAAATGCCCGAAAACGGGGTGCAACTGTATGCGATAGTCATAGCTAAGAATTTGATAAACAGATACTAGTAGAATTAAAATATAAAAAATTTAAAAGATTACATCCTCAGCACATATCAAATTATTTATTCTACTTTTGCAAATAAGCAATAAAACATATATAAATTTAATAAATTATCTTGTCTCATCTAATAGATAATTTTTAAGTAACTTATGCCCCTTTAAACTTCTAACCGTTATTAATTAACAATTGAAAAAAACATATCAATTAATCAAAAATACAAATGTATAAATAGTTTCTCATATTACTTCGAATTCCATACCATCATAATAATTCTTTAAGAATTATCAACAATCTTTCATCAGACCATGAAAAAACTTACATTGTTGGTTTGTTTTTATGTACATATATCTCGAAAGTCATGTTGTAAGATTTTATTTTGACGAATTATAAAAGTCAGGAAGGAAACTGATCAGATTCTGGAGTAATTGATTTCGTGATTTTGAATCGCGTGAACACGCTTAAGAAAATGCTATGTATGTAACAATTTTGCGTAAATTGTTCGGATGTTACTTCATATCTAATTGTCTTTAATGGGTGAAACTAGTTTAGAAAATAAAATGTGACCCAGTGAACTTTTGGCGTGATTTAACAAGTATTTAAGTTTTTTTAGGTTATAGTAAATATTTGCGATTGCGAGGAGTAAGGTAACATTGTTCGATGACAGCCTGCTCGAACAGTCAAATCTAAGTGACAAACTACTAGGCAGACTGCTGTATTCGTTCCAGCGGTTTGGCCTACGAATATGAGGTATAGGGGTGTAGTGCAATTACTCTTTTCAGTCAGCATGAATATTAAAAAGTGACTGAGGTCAACTCTATAACATAGTAAGTTTACGATGCAGCTCTCTGTATACTTCTGATAGTTAAGCCATTGTTATTTCATAAGTGTAGCATAAGATCATGTACTCGTATTTGGAAACGGAGATTCCTGTTTCATATACAATATTTTATCGAAGTACTACCTCCTCAAATACTGTTTGACCTACCTATTGGGATAGAAACCAGTTGGGGAACTAAGTTTAGTTTAGTTTTTAGTTTATTACATCAGTCGTTATTTTCGTATCAACTTATTTAATTAAGGTTACACATTTGAATGAGGCATGTTCACTCAGGTCGACCCCGTCTAACAGTACCATTCGCTTTCGTTTTGTATACTTGTTTTGCCTATCCCTTTTGGCTCATTCTCGGTATATGTCCAAACAATCTAAACATACTTTTCTCAATTCACGAAACTACATCTTCGTTCACTACAAACAACGCTTCACTTTGGAAGACATTGCCACACGCAGCAAAAGCGATGTGGTTGGCAACGAGTATGCGTAGTCTGAGTCGAGACTTTTAAGGCAAGGTGTAAAGGTACCGAAGGCTGCATGGCCAACCAAGCCGAGAAGCTTCTATAGAATAGAATAGCCGAGAAGCTTCTACTTCAGGAGCCCAACAATCAGGCTTACACGTTGAGCCAGACCAATGAGCGGAGGAGTGAAGGACCACCTTCTAGTGGTACTAAACGATCTCAATTCTATTACTGACAGACTCCTGGTCCCTTCCTGAGGCAACATCGAGGCCAAAATATCAGAGATGGTCATGAAGTTCGTGATGGGGCAAATTGCACGAGTATCTTCGGCGCCAAAACAGGGATATCCCAATGGAAAACTGGAAGGTGCTCAGGGCCAAGGAAACGAAGGAAAATAGCAGTACCCTGGTACTGCTAGTCAACGACGAGTGCCTAGAGGGGCTCGAAAGAGTTGACTATAAACTCAATTTTTGATTAAGGCAGGGTTCCACTAAAGTTTTCAAAACGGCTTCATCTAACGAAGAGTTAGCGCTTGGATGAACTAACAGTCATCATGCCGCAGTTGACAAATTTAGTATATACATGGCAGCTGGCGGCCTATACTACCTTCCGGCTATATGAAGCGAGTTGCTGGGTCGAGAAACCTATGGGCTCTCTACCACAGGAAATGGTTTCAGGACTTACCGACTACATGGTCGGCAGTGGTCGAAATTAATATCCGGATTCCTACCAGAGGGGAATAGGTAAATTTTCAACCCATTCCATGACCATGACGTTGTCTTGTACACAGACAGATCTAAATCAGAGTCGGGTGTAGGGGCTGGAGCTTTTTTCCCACCAATTAACTTGCAAAAAGGCGTCCGCCTCCATTTTTCATGCCTGCCTAGCAATGCACTCAAATCCAAGCCGGGAGCCAGGCTAATTCGCCCGATACCGGATTTCAGTGCATGAGCCATCCCCACAAGGTATTTTATAGAAGAGCCACGCTTAGTTCCACATGAGGCTCACGAGTGGCAGTTTCCGACCATTGGCCTAGAATGAGGAAAGATGGCCACTTTCTAAGAAGTGCTGTAATTCTGCAAGAGGTCTCCTTCTTCATCTTTTGCAACATATCAGAATATTCGTCACTATAATGATCCCCAAAATTTAACTAATTAATAATAAAATAAATAATAGATATGAATAAAATTATTAAAACCTCACAATTTCTTTATTAGCAACTAAAGCAGTCATTAAAACTCATTGAAAAAACTTAATATGTTTCATAATAACGTAATAAACCAAAACAAACTCTGCCCCCCATTGTTTGTCTTCATTATTCGTAAATTTAATTGTAGCTACTGGCAAATGTAACTACAAAATTAAAAATACAACAGCCACGATAACAATAACGTTAATGCAAAAGAATTATGGAAAAAAAAAAATACGAGTGTGCGTAGGACCACACTTTAGAAGTGTTAACTTCTATGGCTAGTCTAAATGTCCAAATCAATCTTAATACAGGACGATAAGGATTAATATATTTTATTTAGGAATATTCTGTTAAAGTTTATTTAATTGTTACTTATATGCACTCCCTCCAAAATGTGTTGCAAAGTTTTGGAAATTAAACAATTTATCTTAAACTTATCACACAAAGATCGGACGATGGATGACTGGGATAATGTAGTTTTTAGTAAAAATAGTAGATAATACATATATAGTAATAAATACATAATACATAGTTCATAGGAAAAATGTAGTATACATAGTACTTGTCGTCGGGATGATGCAATAGTCACGAAACAGAAATTTTTGCTATTTTAAACATTGTGCAAATATGCAAAAAAGTCATATTATATTTAGCCAAAGTCACGGATCTAAATTTTTATGGGAATCCACTGGATTCATTTTGAATTTTTTCAGAACATAGTACATAATATGCCGTACATTGTATATAGTACGTAATAGATAATATATAATACATAGAAAATAATATAACATACCAGTAGGGAATGGAATTACTGGAAAAACTACTTCTACAGAAGCAGTTCAGTACTTCCACCCAGTACAAAAAAGGCATTACATTAACACGGCGATGGCCTAGGCTGGGAAGTACTTTTTTTCCCTTCCATTTGGAAGTACTTATACTACATTTATTACTAAACTCATAATGCAAAGTTATTATACTGTAAATTTTTATAATATAATTTAGTTGGCGTAGGCGTGAAGGGGTGGGGTAGCTTGAAGTAAAATTAAGCGATTTATATTTATATCATAAACATAAATTCAAATATATGTTTATACATTAAAGACATAAAACTTAATGGCTGAGACAACTGTGATGGTTAACAAAGAAAACGAGCAGCTACGAAGTTTTTCAACACGCTTTTTGCGCGAAATCAAACGCTTGGTCACCAAACCCATTCTCCTCTGCATTATTTGTAAGTCATTACAGAGAACACTAATTAAAGAAGTACTTCCAAATCGACTTCCCACAATAAATACCTGCGATTTTCCCTACTGGGATACTACCTCAGATATGTACGTAAAATACAGATGCCCAGTCGAATAGGCGAAACGCCGAAACGTATTCCATGTCGCCGAAAGCGATTAATCCAAGCAAAAGATTTAAATATTGCAGCCATTTAGTTGGCTAGAGCATGGCAACTTTTAGTCGAGGTCCAGCAACAGACATCAGCGATGGTCACGCGCATTTTTGGTTCGCACCCGTTTCTGGGCACTTGTGCCTATGCAGCTGGCTAGAGCATGGCAACTTTTGGTTTAGCTCCACATAGAAACAGCAGCGTATAATTCTATGTGTGCGAGGAAAAATAGCCCGCGCTTGGTGGGTGGGATTGGGTTAGAATGTTGCAATGCAGAAGCTGCTCTCAGCATTCGTTTTATATTCTCGCGCCGCTCTCAAAATTCATGTCATATTCAGGGGTGCCACTTGGGCTCTATAGAGCCATTTGTGGCTCTTTATAAAAAAAAACTTTTAAAATTGGCTCTTTGGCTCTTTTTCAACTTAAATGGCTCTTTTGCCTTTTTCTTTCAACTTGATCTTGAATTTTAACTGATTTGGTTTTTCCTAATTACATACTCGCAAAGAATTTACCATTACTGTTACTGGATAAAAATTCAATATTTGATTTCAAGATTTGAAGATTTTAGAACTATCCTACAACTAATTTCTCTGGTCGACCATGCCTCCTACTCGTATGGTAAAGAAGAAGATTTGTTTTTGACATCTTATTGTTCGCGGTTTTCAATGTAATTCCTGTTGTGTTTGAATTTGGCTCTTTTTTATCAGCTTTGGCTCTTTTTCTCGGAAAATTTGGCTCCAAAATTTTTTGTTTAGTGGCAACCCTGGTCATATTCTCGCACGCCATCGCACACAGCAGCGAATGTATGAATGTATGCAGACCCGCTCTCAAAATCCATGGCATATTCACGCCGCTCTTTAGCATTCATTTCATCCTCTCGCACACATTCGCTGCTGTGTACGATGGCGTGCGAGAATATGACATGAATTTTGAGAGCGGCGCGAGAATATAAAACGAATGCTGAGAGCAGCTTCTGCACAAAGTCTAGAAATTAACAAGTCTTTCATCTTCATATGGTTAATGAGTGAAAGGCGAACAGCTGCATGCACAAGTTTTTCAAATGACGATGTCAGGCTATCAGAGAGAGAATGCAACATTTTTATACGCGCTGGAATACAACTACAAGTCGGAAAATTTTATGAGTTTATATGGGGATGTAGTGGTGCCAAAGCCTTCTACATTTACAAGCCATGCACAACAAAATTTTACACTCACATTCAAAGGTGCATGGGACTTCAATTTTGCTGTCAGACTGTGTGGAGTGCGGTTATGTACGTTTATTGGGAATATATTATTGGGGATAAAATCTTCTTTAAACCAAATAAAAACAAAAATTATGGACATTAATTGTAACATTTATTAACTACATATTATAAAGTTGTGATAATAATGTAAATAATAAATGTAACGTAAATAATGTAATGTAAATAATAAATGTAATAAACGAAAATTTTGCTTTTATCTTTATAAAAAAACTATTATTTTTAACAAAAAATCCCGGCACTTTCATTAATAGAAAACTTTCCGCGGCACGAAACACTTGTTTTCCTCGTTATCTAAAGGATTTTGATATTTTTTTCTCCATTGCCAACATAAACCCCGTAAATCTTATTAATAACACTGTTTATTTAAATTGCAAATTTATGACAGGTAAATTGGGTACTTTTTGCATTATTGTACGTTTTTTACATTGATGGAATAGCTCTTATTTTCAATAAAATCACACTCGAAACATCACTTTCCGCGGAACGAAAACTTCTTTCCCTTTGATTTTAATGGGACTTCGATATTTCACGAACTTAAGTTGGGACTTCATACAACCACACACACACACCTACAGCATGGCTTGTAAATATAGAAGGCTTTGAGTGGTGCACATTTGCTCGTTTGTTTTGATTTATGAAAGAAAACAGCCGATTCAATTTTCTTTCCTTTTCTGTTATGCATACTTTATCGTGAAGAGAGAATCTGGCTTTGTCTCGCCGAGTTCAAAAAGTATGCGTTGAGTTTTGCTCAGCAGTGACATAACCTTCTATATAGAAAGCCATGCTCATGCCAAGTTCACAGACACATGTGAGCAGTTTAGTGGTCCGGGTGCCATATTCGTTTGCTATCAAATTGTATGCTAAAGTGGATATTCGAATTATTTTTTGTTTGTTTGTTAGTGAAATAATTATGTTGAAAGAAAGTTATTCACCCAATAAGCCTAAAAACAATTAAATTAAAACGTTCTCATAGAAGTCATACCCAAAAATTTGATTATTGGTGCGATTTTAGTGTTTTTTTAAATGTCTCAGTGGGCACTAGTACAAAAAACTATTATATTTAATGTAAACCTCAGGTGATTTGATTAAATAAATTGAAAAGCATTAAGTGATTAAGAGTAATTGTAAAGATGAGCACCTGGTTCACGTTAGTTATCACTGGTATTCAATTATCACTGTAGGCACACTGCAAGCCACTAAAAAAACACCAAAATCGCACTAAAATTCATAATTTTTAGTTATCACTTCTATGCCAACGTTTTAATACAATTGTTTTCAGGCATATTGGGTGAATAACTTTCTTTTAGCATAATTATTTCACTAAACAAACAAACAAAAAACAATTCAAATATCCACTTTCGCATACAATTTGACAGTAAACGTATATGGCACCCGGACCACTAACTTGGCATGAGCATGGCTTTCTATATAGAAGGTTATGGCAGTGATGTTCATATATGCACGCACACAATCAACGGTCGGAAATTTTTGTATGAAGATGAAAGACTTGTTATTACTAGACTTTGCTTCTGCATTGCAACATTCTAACCCAATCCCACCCACCAAGGGCGGGCTATTTTGCCTCGCACACATATAATTATGCGCTGCTGTTTGTAAGTGGAGCTCAACTAAAAGTTTCCATGCTCTAGCCAGCTTCATAGGCACAAGTGCCCAGAAACGAGTGAACAACAAAGTGCGCGTGTCGCCAACATGTGTCCAGAAACGGGTGTAAGCAACAAAATGCGCGTGTCGCGAATTCTTTGTTTTACCCCCAGCGAAAAAGTGCCAAACGCGCCTAAAGAAGTTAACACTTCAAAAACAAATAAATTTACGTTTCTTCTTCCGTTTCTTTCATTCCTCTTGGGAAGAATGCACTCATAAAAAAAATACTTTTGTCCAATTGACATCCAGGTTAACCAGTCTCCAGTGAGTCTTTCCACTTTACTATCTTTCCATAACTGAACTTGCGCAACACGATACCTGTTGGGTATATATGAAAATAAAGATTCATTCATATATGACACACCTCTAAGGTCTCTCAAAAAATACGAACGACAAAGACAGAAAGTTTTCGAGTGAAGCAAAAATTTTATATTATTCTCTTCAACCCGTGTTGAGGTTATTAAACTTCCTTCGAAAAGATTTTAATCTGCAGAAATTTCGTGATCTTCTGTGAGTAGTTGCGGCACAGAAAAAATAATAAACTAGTAGCAGTCCAGGAATCCTAGGTTATATATTTTATTTTTTCGTTTTCGTTACATCTTCACCTAAGAACGATTACGATTTTTCTTGGTTGATTGTCTCTAAGGCATGCCGCGACTGAAGCTGAAACAATGTAATCACGTACAGATCAAAGGCAACTTTGTCTGCATGGGAATAAGTCCCATATTTTAGATTCTCATGTCCAAGACTCTGACCATACCTAACATTTTCATACTCTAGAAATTGCAAGAATGAGAGGTAAAAAAAAATCAAGTCCAACCAACATTCACATGATACCCCACGATGGATTAAATTCATTGATCCGAAATAATTTCATTTTTCATCAATTGCACTTTCATCGCCAAGTAGATCCAGGTGGAATCTAGATACGCGATTTAGATTGAGATTGGTTTTTTTTTACCTATTTCTTGATTGCGATTTTTAGGTCAGATCCGAACGAATTCCACCACAATCCGCAGTTAGATAGAAATCGACATAATGATAGTGGAATGAAACAAACAAAACAACTCTTGGGCATTGGCACATAACAAAAATGGTTGACGATTTCTTAGTATTAAATCGGAAAATAATATCATCTATGAAGAAAACTAGTTTTGTTGGTGTTGTTGGTGTTGTTGCTGTTGATGATGCACAAACAACAGGTTATCACTATTACCATTACCTTAACTGTGCCATTACATTGTTACTTTCTCGGGTCTTTCGGGTGGCTAGAGCAAATTGTTGCCGTATTACATTTCGATTACCGAAATCAGAAGAAGTTGACTACTTCGTTCCGGATCAACAAAAACGGGTTAAAAGAAATTCAAAAATCTAACAATTTACAGCAGAACGTTTGATTGTTTTCTAGACAAGTTTCCCAAGAGTAAAGCTTTTTATTTATTGCTGCTAGATGGTTAATTGCAATTTCGAGGTTTAGTTGTTGGGCTGCAAGGCATAACAAAATTTGTAGAAATTGGAAAAGTGGAAATTTTTTTAATATATCGGAAAATAATTTGAAGTCTTCAAAGGAAATTTTGATTTATTATTTCTCGTTCGTTTAAAAGATCGTTAAAATAAAGAAAAGTAATTTTGTTGCTTGAAAATGAATAAAACTTAAGACAATCCATTCATTCAAACTAACATAAAACTTTCATTTTAAGATTGTAAAATGTCTAGTAATAGTTTGGGTCCTCCCTCTATTCTTTACTGTTCTGTTATTAAAGACCTATTGAGCAGAAATCCTAAAGCGAATTTTCTATAATGGCTGCAATTAAAACTTTAAGTGTAGATTCGAATTTATTACAAGAGTACCAGATACATCAGATACTAATGATCAATAAAACTTAGTTAATTAAGTTTAATTCTTGCTGGGACAGGTTTATGACTCGCAATTTACAATAATTCAAATCAATAAGGATGTACTTCTCTATACTAAAACTATTGGTAATTAGATCTCGTAAATTTACATCTATTCATGGAAGAAAATACATAAAATACTATACAAAGAATACTAATTGCTGAAGAATTATGTTCAAATAATCATAAAAGTTTTAAGACTATCGGATGATAATTTGTGCAGCACTTAAATACCTTGAAATATTTCCGTGCAAAAAGATCCAGCTATCGCCTCCGAACTATTATCAATTATAATTGATTCATAATTATGAATTCTTCCTATTTTTAATTCTTTTAATCGCTACGGTAGATGTATGAAATCAGACACATCAACCTTCTAAATAACCCAGCTCAGATCCTGGCAGTTGGAGTGACCTCTGTCTAAGGCTTTGAAAGAACCTCCTCTGACCTGTGTATAAGGTTATGTAGTGTGGCGTATTTTAAAATTTGGCGTTCTGAGCCTATAGGATTTGCTGCCTCATGAATTAACTAAAATAAAGGAAAAATATACTCATTTTTACTCGTTCAAAAGTACTCAATTCCTTGAGAATCAATGAGCACTTTTTCGACATTTCTGTGACCTGTTTTAGCGTATGGATTACTCGATTTACGACTGAGATCTTCTTCTTTTTTGATCCGTTAGTTGCCCCCGACCCCGCAACGGATACGCTGCTGTCGGTTCCGCTGGATCTTAAACTACATTCACGACTCGTTTCATTCTCGATGATTTTTGGCGACGTTTCGAGCCTCGATAACTGATAAGTCTGATTAAGTCGCCCTCGATATTTTTTAGCCAGGTTTTCTTCGTTGAGTTCTCCAGTCTGCGGGACGGTCTCGCCAAAGAAGTTGACGTGGCAAGGGGTTATCATACATTCGGCAAACATGTCCAAACCACCATAGACGACGTTTTTGTATTTCTTCTTCGATCAGTGTCTGCTGATCGCATCTTTGTATAACTTTCTCGTTTCGAACGTATCAAGCATCGCATTTAGAAAACCTCGAGCTTCTTGACCTTCAGTTTGGGCAGTGTCCACGTTTCAGATCCATGAAGAATAGAGCTGGGATAGATTACAAATACTTCGGTACCTTACATGGGATATAAATTCAAATTTGTAAAGGTTTACATCCCAAACTCAAATTGAAAATGCAAATTGGAGCTGCTTTGTCGTACAGAAATATGTATAATTTTCTCTCCAAACGTGACGAGAGAAGCATAAAAACAAACTTCTGCGCGATCAAAGCGTTCCAATTTGCGGTTCCACTTTGCGTTGCGTTGCAATGTAGATGGCTCTAAACTGTCATTTACACAACTATATGAAAATTATTCACGACTGCAATAATCTTGCAGTCAGCTTGAATTTTGACTTGGTCCTTGTAAGATGGTAGGTAGGCTTCGAAAATCGTGCAAATAGTGCAAAAGTATCAGAGCAAAAAAGAAAACACTCTTTTGAACATATTCAATCCTGTTTCTGTTAACCTCAAATATGGGGTCCCAGATTAGCGAAGCATTTTCCAGGATTGGACGAACTAAGGACCATACATTACCGAACTCTTTAGCCCTTCTCCTTTTTAAGCTTATTGGCCTGGCAGTAATATTATCGTTATGCATATTGAAATTTAGTTTTTTGTCTAGGACAAGACCTAAATCGACAATATGATCGACAAGATTCAATATCTTGCCGTTGAAATATTAATTCTGCAGCTGAGTGGTTTTCTTCCGAGGAAAGGGAATTGCATGGCACTTGCTGGTGTTAAGATGTAATTTATTGGATATGCACCAATCTTGCAGTATCTTGAGTTTCGACACAAGAAAGTATACATCGGTATGAGACTTAATGGTGCTATATATCAAAGGAAATCTGCGTAGAAGAGATGAGGAATATACCCTAATTTTTCAGATAAATCAGAGATGAAGATATGGAAAAGTAGAGGGCCTACCTTGAGGAACGCCGGAAGTTAGGTCATTCCCTTCGACAGAAATCTTGGAATCTGTGAAATGGTATCGATAACCAACGGAAACCCTGAAATTCCAAATGTTGATAGCTTTGCAATAAAGGCATTGTGGCCAACTCGATCAATTTGATAACCGTTCTCCATCGTCGTTCTCTCGGACTCTGTTCTTTCGCTTTGGTATTTTATCAATAGATGATATTGGACTACTTTAGTGAATTTAATATTTCGTTGCATCAAAGATGGATCATCTTGCAGGTCTTAAGTCAATACTTATCGCCAGTGTTAAATTATCAAAATCACTGAGTAGTACAGGTAATTTTTGCCTGACACAAATTTTGCATTGAAAGGCACAACACAAGATTTCAGTTGTGATCTAAAAATAAAGTCATTAAAAGTCACTCAAAAATATGAAAACGCAAAAAGAGAGGATGTTCCACAACAACTTATCAACATAGACTAGACCAAAATTTAACGTGGGATGGGATAACAAATACTACAACATACTAAATTTTCAAAGTGATCGGAGGGGCGTACTCTAATCTGCATATTTCCCGAAGTTTCCTTTTTCGTCTAAGTGTGTTTTGCACACCAGAGTAGGCTTAACCTTGGCAGGACAATCCTTTTGTAACATTACAATTTATGTTCAATTTTTCCTGGTAAGAGTTTTCGTCAAATCTTATGATAGTGAATATGACTGATATCTTTCTTAATTAAAACAATGTACAAAATATAAAATAAATTAAAAGAGCGATTCCTAAACACGTAATTTAAAAAATATAATAAAGTAGCGAGCTATTGTAGACTGTATATTTCTCTAGATCACTTTCTATCTCTTTATTTTCAGAAAAAAATGGTTCTGTTATAAGCGAAGACAAAATAAGATCCTTTTATTAATATACAATACACTATAATCGTTGCTATTGTCAGATAATTGACCTACCATTAACCTACAATGCAACATTCTTCTCTTATTACATAGACTATAAAGGCAATTACTAAAGATTCATTACTTTCCATAAATTATTAATATCAATTAACTGTTGTTACATTCTTAACAACAACAAAAAAAATTAACTATACTTACTTTCACAAGTTTCAAAAACCCCATTATCCATATTTTAATGACTTTCCTAATCATAGTCACGATCTATATTGCAAGCCCAGTATGAGACAAACCAAAATTATTCATAAAACTTTTCTCTATAATTAAACGTAAAACAAAAATTTAAAACAAAACAATAACAACAACAAAAAACATACGATTTTCACTTATAGAAATTCATTAATAATCCACCTCTACGAAGAGTTCGCTATAAAAAAATCTAAAGCTGTATCTACTTATCTTAATTATGCATACAAGCTTCGTACTTTTCCCTCCATAAGATGATCACACGATCAATCATTTATCACTTGTAATATTCGACCTTTATGCCGTCATGAAGTTTTAATAGAAAGTGAAAACTTTTGACTATATTCAAAAAAAACTATAAGTCTCGTTATTTCACATAAAAAAATACAGACATTTCCATATCAATCAATAACTTCGCATTCAGTCCACACAAAAAAAACTATTTAGTGGATATCGATCGTTCGGAAGAGGCACGACTATGATTGCATGCATTCAAAATTATGCTTCAGATCAATAATAAAAATCTCAAGTTTGGTCTATGACCAAAGACCAGCAGTCAATCAATATATATCAGGTACAACAAAAATGATTCAGCATCATAGCTCATAGATCATACTCGATCAGAGTGAATCACGCATGCGCGTCGTAATCGGCCAGATCGGGTATAGATATGATCCAGCAAAGAAGTGGTAAATAATAGCGAAAAGAAATTACCCACGAGATTGATGTTATTTGTTTGGATGATGAAGATTGAAAAATTAACAGAGCAACGATTGGAAACGTGCAGAAACTTCCTCGATTCCGGTTTTGTATTATATTTTTGTTTTTCTTCTTTTTTTCTCATCTTTCATTCATCTACAACCGATCGACTTCTTAAGACAGACATTAGTTTCGTAGGCATAATAGCGTATAGCATTTCTGTTCGTTCACTCATTTTATATTTAAGCTAGACTTGAAGCAATAATTTTCTCACACAGAAATCTCTTATTGAAATTGTACGACTCTAGAAATAATGCTTTATTTTTTTATTTTATTTCCAGAAACCTTCAGGAACAGCGAAACCTACAAAGTACCACTACTATCCGCACAACCAGCACATTTATCTCCTGCCAGAATGCGCTATTCAGCAAGTCTGCAATGCTGTTTATGTTCGCCTTAACTACACTCAGCCGCTTTGTGCATGTCCATCAAGGTATCTACATGCCTGCATAATTATATATTTTAGCATAGAAAGAAAATATATAAAGTAAAAAAAATAAAACAAAATAATATTCGCTTTCTAGATACAGAGATCCTTGCTCGGCTAGCCTGAATGAGGACGATCAGCATACGACTAAGTTGATTGGAGATGCAAAGAAAAAGGTAAAAAGAAAAAAATGTTTTATTTATTTTCTTATATTGAAAAATGTTTTGTTTAACCACGTTGTGTAACAATTTATGTTAATCGGTGATTATTTATTTATTTGTAAAAACAAAAACGAATTTTAATGCTACATGAACAGAAGAGTTGAAATTATTGTAGTTATGTAAAGGTTGAGTAACCATTCACGATTCTGTCGTTGCGGAATGCATCAGCGCATGGTTGAAATTATGCCAAATAACAACAAAATCAAGTTTAACAGAGAGGAGGATGCAATTGTAGGTTGTCCAGGGAAATAGAAGGATAAAAAATGAAATAATTTTAAAAAAACCCGAGGTCACATTTCTGCTTTAATTTACTATCCTACTTCAATGTAAACTAGATCTCTAATTTCAACAATTAAACTAACACGATTTCCAATCGACTTTTCAAACTTGGCAGGAGTAGTTCGGGGACCATACTTATGTGACAGTAGAGTTTAATGTCATCAGAGTAAATAAGGATACACTGCTTTAACAAGACAACAATGTCATCAATTGATAAAATAAAACGAAGAGGTCCAAGGTGACTGCCTTGCGGAACACCAGATGGCGCTTCTATGTATCTAGTCTTGTCTCCGCGAAATAGAACCTGGTAGGTCCTGTCAGCTGTCAGAGCTATACCACAAGCCTTGTGGCACAAGGGCATGCAGATAGCCTAATTTTTTTAAGAACTATAATAGTCAGAGAGCTTGTCAAAAGCCTTACTGAAGTCAGTTTAAACACAGTCAGTTTGGCAGCCGGTAACAAACCTCGAACTGTGTGAGAAGAGAACTCAAGTAGATCAGTACTAGTGGACCGAGCTGCAAGAAAACTATGTTGATTACTTGAGATAAGTCTCGTGCAGATAAGAAGAATATCAGAGTAAATAATAGATTCGAAGAATTTTGGTATACACGATAGCTAATTAGATATTTCGTTCTTACTACCTTTTTTATGAACGGGGACTATAAAAGAGTTCTTCCATAATGTTGGGAAACACACTGTAATTAGGGATTTTTGAAATAAACACACAAGATTTTAGAACAGCAAGAGGAATATCGTCAGGATCGGACAAGAAATCACGTGGGAGTTCATTGATAAGTTGTATTGGATAAATATGTCGGGTTGAAAAACGGGAGACGAGAAACATTTGAGGAAGAAGGATGCGTACATGTCGCAAGTCTCGGATGGATAACTTATCGTTTTTTTTTCTTAGTGTTGATAAATTTAAAGAATGTTCTGGGGTTGTGCCAGGCAAACAAATACTCATGTAGCCTAACATTGTCGTATTTGTAATTTTGAGAGGTATCCATTATTATTATCCTGCTTTGCCCTATGCTCGCGGGCTTCCACAAAACTTCTCCATCGGACTCTGTTTTCAGCTACCCTCTTGGTTTCAATCCCGATTTGGTCAAAAGATTTTCTAGCCAAACCCTTTGATTCTCTGCTGACTTTCTTCATTATTTCGTGAAGTACAGTAGTAAAAAGTAATGGTGAAAGAAGGCAACCTTGTTTCACTCCGCAATATACCTATATCCCGTGTAACCATCTTGTGGGTTGACTGATGATCTTCGCCGGCTTGGAGCCATTGCAAAGAACTTTGACCAATTTGTCATAGGACTTTAACTCAAGACATCCACATCAGGAAGACTCGCAAGCAAATGAAATATCGTAACTTGGTACAACGTCGCAGCCTTCCTATACTGGGATCTTGTATATCCAGGAACGCCAACGTTACCAAGAGGATCTTCACATCTGGATTTCTACTGAGTTTTTACTAATCTTATAAGTTCTAACAGAACCAGATGCACCACATTTGCATTCCCGTCGGACCACCTTGAGGACAGGGCGACAATCGATACAAGCAGACATAGAACCCGTATCTATCCGTACTAAAAACACTAACTGGTCAAATTTCAACCGAGACCAGGAGGAAGGACCTGACTGACCAGGAGATAGAAGCGCACATAGAAAGGCTAGTGTTGGAGTCACTAACTGCCTATACAGGCACTCCAAACAGCTAACCCCGGTAAATATAAAAACATTTCGGAAATGACGCTAAAATTAACAAGATCCAGAAGGCAATATATTTATTAAGAGAAACATGAAAAATCCGAAGCTCATATCTTCGAATTCGAAAGTTTCAAAATTTTTATCGACGCAATTAAGTTTGGTATTTCAACCCACCCACCCTTCACATAAAACAAACCGACGACTGACGAGCTTGTTTCTCTTGTGCATGGGTGGTCTTCAAGTATGACAATTTAAAGGCCGATTGTAGATAACGAAAATGTTATCCACTTGGCCTTTATATGCCCGTCGTATGCCCGTGTGTACAGCTCAATACTAGGCCATTTAAATCGTTTGGTCAAGTTTGATCGACCTGGGCTATATGCCTCTTAAAAGGCCAAGCGGATGGTTTTCGCCCGTTGTGAGGCCATTTTTTTATTTTTACTCGGGTTTTTGTATTTTGTTTTTCTTGTTTAGCCTTAGCATAAAAATCCAAAATCCGAAGCTCCACGTTGTTTCTTACGAAATTTTGATTGGCATATTTTTTACTCTAAGTAAAACCATTATTGAAATGTTTTAAAGCTGAATTTAAAATTGAGTCTTCAACAAGTTTATCCTCGACTTCCAAATTTTCTCTTATATATTCTTGGCAAGCTCATTTTGCCATGGTTAAGTTTTCTGTGTTCCTCCTTTTTTGTGGGATATTGTTTGCTTGAAAATCGCTCCTACAATTAAATGATCTGCCGAATCTCGGACTTCTGTCCATCTTACATCAGTGATCGATTATAGTCTTCTTTTAGATATTATAGAGATATGGTCAATTTGATCAGCACGATTTGTACCAAGTATTTTCCAGATCCCTTTGTAAAAGTTCATGTAATAACAAATCGTGCTATCTTTAAATGTCTAGGTTCCTTTTGCTAGTTGAATTTATCTTGAGCTAATTGGTGAAGTTTCCTCAGGTAAGAGATTTGCTCCAACCACATTTCTTGTCAGTCTCTTGGTCAGGAAAATCACCGAGTACTATCACGGTGTTGTATCTTGCTCTCAAAATATCATATATCATTATATCCTTTTCTAATATGTCGTAATAACAAGTGGTGACCATACATGAACTAATAAAACTGAAGTTATAAGAACAATAAAAATTATGAAGACATTAACAATTCCTTAAAGTAAAATAAGATTAGTTAGTTTGGTCAAGGTCAACCCGAAAAAGATCAGTTCTTTAAAAATTTTGTCAAGTAGACATTTCAATAAAACGATGAAAAACGCATGATGATAAAAACAATCAAAAATTCCATATGACATAACTTACATGACACTAAAGTGTAGCGGAATTCAAACAACCACACTTCCAAATCAGTAAAGCAAAAAATCTTAAGAAGAAACAAGATAAAAACACGAAAAAAAAAGCGTTATTATGACACACTTTCTGAAATTGTAACAAAAAGATCAATTGGGCCGGACCATTCCATTTAACCTCATCCGCAATAGACTGTAACAGTTACACAAGATTCTTTGTAACCCATTCACCTAATAAAGGTGTTCATCATCAACGGTTCGATTTTATAATACACCCATTAAGTCCACAGCATCCACACACACATCACTTATTTGAAAAGAATGTAAAATTGCAGAAACCTGCTACGAACGAACATCATTAATCGATGCTAATACGTAAGACAAATCATAATTACGTGATTAAACCATATTTTTTTGTTCTATACCTGTACCTGGAATCGCACACAACGCGAACGACGGAACTGGCTACTTTACCATTAAGCAAAGTTAAAACTCTTAGAACAGTAATTATTAATCGCAACCGGAATACGCTGTACGAATCGAACGGACGGACGGCGGCGGGATCGCATGATCAATTTGATTCACTAATTCGCCAGAAGTTTAATTTCTATGCGATGTTCGGGGTAATTTCTTGTTCGTTCATTTGGTAGAATTTAATCTGGAACAGGAACAAACAAATCAGTATTATATAGAATGGTTACCTTGGTTCCCATAGACACATTAACAAGCATGGATATAGTTCAGATCCCAGACAAAATGTTTAGGTCTATACGTTTCGCCTTCGCCTCCTACACACTTTAATGCGACTTTTTTTTAGACCAAAGTAAAGATCACGACATCAAAATAGGGAACATGACATGAGACTTTTTCTGGTGCTCTTACAACACGACTTCTTTTATAATATAATATAAAACCTCCATTTCGGGACAACTCACGAAGCTATTAGGAGGCCAACGAGAAGAAAATGATGGAGGAAGAAAAAAATTGTAACGGAAATCTTTTGGAATAAGACGTTCCACCAGATGAAGCTCGCCATAGGAACGTGATAATAGGGTAATGATGGCCATTTGATAGGGGAAATATGGCGAATTTGGAAATGTGCTCAACGCAAAGTATGTTGGTCAGTAAAAGTTAAGTGAAATTTTTTTACAGTCACAGACAAGATGGGCGATTTCTTTAATTGATTTATGATTTTTAAAAAACTGAATTTCAAATGAGTTTTTGATAATCGATGATTGAATTAAAATGATGTAGATTATTTTTTCGGTTAAATCTTCTTAAGCTCAATGTGAACCTTAAGCATACCTTGTTATAGGTTTTAACATACATAATTGAAACACGCGAATGTATTATGGGTGGATCTCTTTCTGGAGGAATTCACTAATAATGCTGAAAAACTTTTATAAAATAACATATAATATTCATTCTATCAAATATTTTAATGTTGTGCAATTGAGAATAGATGAGTCTCTGCAAAAATATTACCGTTCACCCTAAAAAGTCTGTTCAAGCAATCAAAAGCACAAAATTCTTCGTTTTGAGTTAATTGCACGATCTGAAGCAGAAAAATGATTTGAGAATTTTATTAATACAATTTCGTACAATACTCGACCTAGATTATATGTATAGGAAAGGAGAAATTTTTGTGTGATGTTGATGAAGGTTTTTCAGAAATCTGTCTACATTAACTTGAAAAACACTTGAGTTATATGTGAATTGGATATTAAACAATATTTTAATATAATAAAATGGTCATGAGTGGTCATTGGTGGTCAGAGTGGTCATTGGTGGTAGAGTGGTCATTAAATTGATGCTGTCTACACGGACTTCAGCAAGGCCTTTGATCGGTTCGATAACAATATTTTGAATACTAAGCTATTGAAATTTGAAATTACCGGCATTTGTCGTAAGATTTCAAGGATTTTTATCCAAAAAAAATCAAAATAATTTCCGGTGTCCCCAGGAAACTCATCTTGGTGCGTTCTTCTCCATCATCTCCATTTTCGATCTAACCCACAAATTAAAATATATACCACATCCCTCCTATCCGGACAGCCTGAAAATATATAGGGCTACTAGATCCGATACCGATGTATCATTTCTTCAATCGAAACTTAATGCATTACAAGACTGGTGCTTCACTAATAAGTTGTACCTTAGCATTAGCAAGTCAGTTCAGCTCAATGGCACTACAGCCCAAATCAAGCCTTGGTCTCCTTCATTTCCAACCTTCTCGCTCACTGGCTAGATTCCTCCAATTTCGTAGGCCCAACAAGTGTGCAGCGTCTGCTTCTACGCCTTCAAAACATATTTTCATCGGTCGTCCTGCTGGTCTGTCACCGATTATGATTTCTTTATATGTATATCTTCTTCACTGCTCGTTTTTCGGCATTCGCTCTCCATGTCCTGCCCATCGTATAGGTTACGATGTTTATTTCTTTATAGATTTGGTACAGTTCGTCATTGTATCTGATTTTCCAGATACCGTTTACGGTTTAATGTGTCTTAAGATTTTGCTCTCAACCCAGTGGGAAAATATAGAAGCTATTCTTGGAAGGTGTTAGGAAGATTTTAGTTTTCTGTTCAACAGACAAATTTTTCTTCAAGTAAATAAAAAACGAGCTGTTTGAGCCATATGCAAGAAACTTCTTTGACACATATTTTGGGCGTTCAGTGTACTCCTTAAAAGCTTTCGAAAAAGCCCCTACAAAAGAGACTCCATTGAGCTACTCAAGAAGCTATCGGGAAGAAAATGCAAGGCTTCCTCCCAATGACATACAATTATAAAAAAGATATGACGTGGGATACGGACAGGAAGGGCTCCTAAGCTTCAAAAGAAGGCTTCGTCATGTCTTAAAGTAGACTTCCGTACCCCAGTGGGAAAGTTCTGGACTTTTTGGGTCATGGTCCACACCTCCGAGCCATAACAAGCCACAAGCCTGAAGTTCTCCCCTACCTCTATATTGTAGCTATCTATAGTGAAGATCGTTGGTCTGGCGTAGACATTTTCTTGCGGAAACCCGCTTGGTATTCACCCAGTATTTTCTCAGTAATAGGTTCTATCCTATCTTATATGATATTGGTGAAGATTTTGTAGCCTAAGATCAGTAGTGATATATCCTTGTAATTTCTGCAGCAGAGTCGGTCGCCGCTCTTGTGCACGTCATATAATTACTTTCTTTCAGTCTTGTGGTAGAGATTCTTCATTCCATATACTAATCGATATCGATCTTATATTCTTAATCGTAATCGATCTTATATACTTATACGCTTGCCTAATATTTTTGTTGCTAAAATTCAAGCCAGCGTCCAGGATTCTCGCATTTTGTTGTTCCTTCTTCTTTTTCCTACCAAACCGATGGCGTCGCCGGCAGGGGCCTTTAAACTGTCTTTTATGCATTCCCATATTGCATTTATACTATCTGGTTGTTGCTCCAGCATTTCTGAGATTCTTCTAGAAAATACAATGCAGTAAGCTTCTCCCGGAAAAAAGCCTACAGCTGCAGCAGTATTATCTTGACAACAAGTTATTAAACCATGTTGATCAAATCCTAGATCTAGGTGTTGTCCTATACAATAAGTTAAACTTTAATCTACACTACGATAATATTACTTCCATATGACGACACGTAAGTAGCACAGGACTGAATCTGTTTAAAAACAATTTCGCCCGTTCGCACTAAGAAATTTATATAGCCCGGCTTTTTATCAAAACCTACTGCACTACACAGACAAGCTGAAAGTTTTGGATCTTATACCGCTGTGATGCAGGAGAAAATTGCTTATCTCATGTCTTCCCTTGGACATTCTAAATGGCGATCTCAAGTTGCAGTATTTGTTGGATAGGATCATATCCAATGATAAAGTTCGACACACAAGGCATACGCAAATGCTTAAGGGATACTCTCATCGCACCGAGTAAGCAAGGAACGAACCCATTCAAAGATGCTGCATGGTCTTCAATGATCATAGTCTATGCTTAACTATATGCTTTACCTTAGCTTGAGGCTGTTTCTCTCAACTCAGTATTAATAAGAATGGATATGGTTTTTGCATAAACTTATTAAATCGATGTCACTGGGTGATCCCTTTTAAAGAATTGGTCTCTAAATAACATTTTATTAATTGTCTTATTCAATTCACGAACAATTTGCTATCTGCATATCTTTCTTAAAGCAATCAAGCCCAACCCTGTCTATAAGTTAGCAATATGATCAATAATTCCGCCCTTTTTCATTCCGCTCCAAAAACTTCACTATTAACTGCCATGACGTTAATTATTTTCCACTTCGTTTAATCTTACGTGCAAGGAATTGTGCTTAAAGTAATTTCTACCAAAAAGGCGGGTCAAGAAAATTTTTACAGATTTGAACATTGCAATAGAACAGTATAAAACGAATTCAAATGATTACGAGTTATCCGTTATACAAAAACACTTTACATTACCACTACAAAAAACCTCTTCCGTTCTGTTGAAAAGCATCTGTTTATGTGAAAAACAAAGATACAAAATTACTTCATTAAAGACTTAAAAACTCTTCCATATAACACACAATAAAAATTCACATCATTTCTTCTTTTCAGGCCATAACATTAGCAAAAACGTGCGAAGCAACAACCGAAATGCGTGAATGTCGATCACCTAAAGATTGGTCACTGCTTGCCCTTCAAAATACCAGAACAGGAAAATCACATTACCTAGTAATATGCCGGTGCCCGGATCACTTTAAGCTTGGTAAATAAATAACACCCATAGCACTAGAACAAATTTTGAATTAAACATACAAAATAAATTTTACAGAAGGTCCAATGGCACACGATCAGCCAACATACGCCAGTGTACCTGGTATCCGTGTATTCGGTATGATGTGCGTGAAGCCGGGATATTCAGTTCGACGACCTTCAGTACAGCCACCTAAACGTTACCAGCTGCAGAAACCCTACTACCTAACAAATTCAAACCAATACAGTTCAATTAAAGACAACCGCCCTAACAACTACCTACAAGACAGTTACCAAAGCCAACATCAGGCCAATTATCAGTACCTTAATCGACCCGAAAGTTCACCTATCATCAGCTCTCATACAGAATTCCCAGAGCCCATTTCGCTTAATAGCTTTGGCGGCGGAATCTATGGAAGAAATAACGAACAAAAGGGCGAAACGATTGCCGCTGAAGAAGGAAGCGAAGACAATAGCGAAACGACTAGCAAGCGGGAGAAAAGATCATCGGAGTATCTGAAAGATGATATGCCAGAATTTCCATGGCATCGATTAGAGGAATTCCAGAGATCAATTATATGGGATTAGAGTGTTTAGATGAAGGACTGATTATCTCCATATTCGTCATATTGATATAACAAAAGTCATACCGACCTCACCTAATTAGCACATACACCTGAACTGCAACTGCGGCCGCAGAACGACTAGTTCATGTTTACGGATTTGTTGTAAATTACTCTTAACGCGATTCATCAGAACAAATTTCATTACTTTAATTTTAGGTTTATTTATTTGCTAGGCTTAAGATGCATTTACTAGAATACAAAGTATTTTAAATGTGAATCAGAAAAACAAAAGAGATAAGATTGAAAATGATAATTTTTTGTTTTTATTTATTCCTAAACTTGATTGTGTTTTGTTGTGATTGATTTGCTGCCTTCTTGATGTGCTGTGACTCGTTTTTCAATGGCTTGAAATTGATATGCAAGATCCATATCAGAAAATCCATTTGTAAGATCCCTATCATAATTATTGTCTGGTGTCAATTGATTGTGATAAGTTAAACATTTTACATATTCAAATATCAAGTTATTGCTTTTTTGATAAAAATCGAGGCGGAGGGGCGACACTGATGCGATGAAATATAAAGGTGGAATACTTAATAGTGCCTAAAATACGTCCATGGTAGGTCTAAATTGGAGTAATGATATGGACCTAAACATAATTTTAATGTTTGTAAGATGAAATGATAAAAAAACCTTAAAAAGACAATTGGGGTTACTATACTAGGCTTATCACAAAGAACCTTGCCCCTAAGCAACCCTGTATTCCCAAAAACCGGGAACAACTTGACAGCATGGTGGACATTTTTACAGAACAGTACTCCTATGCCTTAAATAAAGCTTGTCCAAACAGACCGCATAAAGAGGCTTTCTATAAATATGGTTGAAACTTTGACAGATACCTAGTGATTACTAACTTATTAAAAAGAGACCTAGATTATCTAAGGACTTATGGACCCCATATATATTGACAAGCATATATGGTATAAAATGTTCACTTAGGCTGTAGCGACAGAGTTCCACCCGCATGACCCGCATGACTACATGTTGGATGACGCCGAGATATAATTGCAACTCAATTTTATAAATGTGTCAAATTATCTTGTCCTTCAGCTCTTGAATGGCTTATTGGCGTAGATCTCTTTCAAATTTCCCCAAACAAGGAAGTCCAACGGTGTCAACTCATATCATTTGGGCGGCCACTTGAAATGACCATTTGATATTGCGACCATCAAATATTTGCCGTAAGAAACCCATTGTTTCGCTGGCTGTGTGGCAAGTGTCACCATCCTATAAAATCACATATTGTCCACATTCATAGCTTCCAATTGCAGCCACAAAAAAATGCATTATCATGGCGTGATAGCATTTTCTATGCACTGTAACAGATTGGCCGACTTAGTTTTCGAAGAAATACTCCGCCACTCGAGAATGAGTTCAATATCTCTGTGGGTTAAGTTTGATAAAAAGCCCCGATCAAAGAGACGTAAGAGCGTAAAAATAACGTAAGTACTGTCATAAGCAAAGCTGTGAAATGGCTTAGATGGGACCAAAAGCTGGTCGTTTATAAAGATTAGAAAAAGAGCTGGTTATAAAATAGACAGAGATTGCGTAGAGTTTAGATAATCCGACCTCAAATACTTAATTAATTGGTTGGATGAGAACATTGATAGCATAGAAACTATGGCGAAACAAGTTCACTAATACATACTTGCATAAATGCGCAAATAATTTTTCCGCAAGTGGATGCAGGTCAAACTTGAGCATTTTGCGCATGCAAGTTAATGGATACTTGCATGCGCAAAATGCCATACCATACTTTGGCTGAGGTGTTCCGTTAGACCGAGATCCCTCAAAAGCTCCAAAAGTCTCCATGATTGTGCTGAGAACACAAGTAATGGCGGTAGTTTTTGAGAGAGAGAGTTGAGAGTTGTGAGAGTTTCCAAGAGTCTGGATAAACGGATAAACTCCGGAGACGTTTCATAGGGCAAACAGTTTTTGCAAAGGTTTAGCTAAAAGTTAGGAGCCTTTCTTGCAATTCTGTTATCAGAAAGAAATAGTGGATGCAGTAAAATTCTTCATTATGGACGTTACCATGGCTATGAACTCGCAACGATGCGATTCACTAGAAGAACTCTCTATTCTCTGAAGGCGGCTTCTTTAATTTTTATTGCGTTCATGAGCCCCCGATTAAACCATCTTCACAAATTTTGTAGAATAGGGTTGGTTGGCGTTGATTGGTTAAACTGGCGGGGTTCACATACTCTGTGCTGATCTCCAATTAACGCATTAGCGCATTAGTTTTGATACCACTCATACTCATGACCACTAGGCTTGTTACGGTTTATATCAAGTTCATTGGGTACTCTGTTGCTACGTCTTCAAGCTATTTCAGTACGTGGCTGCCAAAAGAACTGTGTCTGGCCCTGGCTAGTTCCGGTCATGAAGTGCGCAACCGTTTTTTTTCGTTTGGGTCCTTGCAGCTACGACATTATATGTTAAATGAGATGCCATTCTCGATGAATGTTCTCCTATTGGTCAATGTCCCGTACACAGCTACACCCTAGCTAGGCTCGCGGGGAAAGCATTAGGACGTTATCAGTTTTGGTTTTTGTTGTAGTTCTTTTGACCTTATTGAATATTGCTAATCCCTTCCATCTGGCTTTGGCCGCGGAATAGAAGTGTAGGTAAATGTGTCTTTTAATCGTATTAACAGGGAGGTCTACCTCTTCTCCCTTGCAGAACCCTGAGCTTTCTCGTTCCCTTGTATATTTCAGTGGCTTGAAACTCAAGTTTACATTGCTGCTTAAGACCCTCCGCCCACGAGTCGACTAATTTGCAATCCTCGTGACCTTGCCTGTGTACGAAAGCGGGAATCCACACACAGGTCGACAGAAACGAGACCGATTACAAACTAGATGCAAATGGTCGCAAGTGATTTCAGTTGCGTGGTTGCACTTGTACCTGTCAACAAAATCTAACAAATAACTTCACTTTTGACTTGTTTTTCACCATATAAAATTCGAAAAAATCGAAGAAAGATCGGTTGATAACGAATTTGTTATCGACAAGTTTAAATAAAATCAAAACAATCGAATTTTATTAAAAGAAACAAAATAAGAAAACAAAAACCACTTACCTAAAACTTCAGCATTAACCACAATAGTACAGCTGTACATCGGACTGACGAGACGTTGGGGTTGATTTTGAAAAGCCTTCCGACAACCTTCTTTAACAGACGACATAACTTGACCTTTGATAAAAAGAAAATAAAATTAATCATAGTAAAAATAACAAACCTATAATATATTATACCTGAAAAAGGTCCATACACTTTTGACGTATTAAGATCATTCTCTGAATTAACTGTCCATTCTAAGATAACAAAGCAAACGCCTTGCATTGGTTCCTCGCATAAGGGGCCAGCAAGAGTCGCCAGCTGAAATCCATTTATAAATGAACTATTGTAGTCTAGCCTTACATCAGTATCATTCTCATGCTTAATAACATCCGGTTCTGTATCCCAAAAATTAGGATGAACATAATCGGTTAAATTTAATAAGATATTTGTTCCACATTTACGAGGACCAACAGACCAAATTTTATTAATTAATTTCTCTTTATTAGCTACAGATTGAATGTCCAATTCTTCTAATGCGATAGCCAATGATGTTTTAAGCTGATTTATTGTAGTTTGACTCTTTTCAGGAAATTTATTAATTTTCGTTAAAGTGGAAAGAGCTTTTAATATATCTATATATTTTTCTAGTAAATTAACAACTTGTTCAGGTAGCGGCAATGCTAATATTTTAATTACTCCCAACTTATTTGCTGTTTGAATAGTTACAATTTTGGTGGAGATATCTTTTTCTAAAAATAAAATATAGGATAGAAATTTAATTTGAAAAATATCACTTCATTTAAATCATACCACTCTTAACTATAGCTTCATTAACCATATCTATAGTTGCTTCTGGTACAATTGTTTCCCGAAATGATACTATTGGTTCGGATACATTTAACTTAATTTTTGCATAGCTTTCTTCCAAGTCTTTCACACATTTTTCTAAATGAACTTCTCCTAGAGTTGTAATGACATGCTCTCCCGTTGCTTGAACTGACACTTGAACGCATGCATCAGCTTGATTTAATAATTTCAATCCCTTAACCAATTTATGCATTTCTGTAGGATTTTGTGGCTCAATTGCTACTCGCAATATGGGTGTTGCTATTAAGCTGAGCTCGCTAAATGATGGACAATAAATATTATTACTTATTGTAGCTGTCTTAATGATATGATTTTCTAGTCCTCCTATTCCTAGATTCAAAATAAAACGATTAAAATAATGGTTTACTTTAGAGCAACGGTTTCCAAACTGAGGGGCGGGCGGATGATTTTATCTTTTTGACTCGTGCTAGGGCTGCCATCACCCAAAGTACCGAGGCCGGACAAAAACTACAAAAACCCCGGACATTTGGGTGAAATTGAGTGTTTTCTCCGTACAGCCAATTTAAAAAAATCAACGAAAATGTTTTTTGGTTGAGCTAAAATCCAACTGTCGAATCGAATCGATAACCAATTACATATTGACTACCAGCGAAGGACTAACAAGCTTTTCTGGCATTAAGTTCTTGCTATGAAATCTATGGCACAACCTTGGGCAGTACAGAACTTGGGAAACTTAGGGCAATCTTTATCTACAATAAAATGCTCTAAAACAAGGAAACAAAGACTGAAAATGAAGGGGCCAGAATTAAAGGTAGAGCAAACTAGGGGTAGTAGAACTCTACAAAGCCATGAGAGAATTCGGTATCCCCAACAAACTGACAAAACTATGTAGGTTGACCATGACCAATGTGTCAAGCCAAGTAAAGGTATCCGGAACACTGTCCAGACCAATCAACATCTATAATGGACTCCGACAAGGGGACGGTCTGGCCTGCCTCCTTTTCAACCTGGCGTTGGAGAAAGTGATTCGAGATTCGGGCGTGACATCAAGGAGTATAATCCTCCACAAGTCCACCCAATTACTGGCATACGCAGATGACATTGACATCATTGGAACAACAACAACAGCTGTACAAGAAGCTTTCACTCAGATTGAGCAAGCGGCAGGAAATCTGGGACTGCACATTAACGAAAGCAAAACAAAGAACATGGTGGCCTCGTCTACAAGAACACCTAACATTGGTCCCACAATCAAGGTAGAGGAACACGAGTTTGACGAGGTAAGACCTATGGGGTGCGACAGCGAAGGAGGCCCAATCTTCGCTGGAAGGATGGCGTGGACCAGGACTCTCAGAGCTTAGGGATGCCAAACTGGATGGCATCGTCTCAGAATCGGGACCGGTGGAGAGAACAGTTGCGAGAGGCCAGGACCGGGTCCCGGTTGTAGAGCCGTTAAAGAGAGAGAAACTAGGGGTAAATCTGAGAACCTACTGGACGTAACTCAGGCTACAAAACATTCACCAAGGATTGTTAAGAAAATACTGGATGAATACCAAGCTGGTTTCCGTGAGAAGAAAATTTCGAGGAAAAATGCAAGATTTAAAGCCTATAGGCCATTTTGATCTGAAATGAAATCGGTTTTACATTGAGTCGTGTGACAACAAAATATTCTGTTTCATCGAACATCTGGATTAAGTCCTCTTCCCGTTTCGGATCGGTGTACGTTTGATAATTGAATTATCACTGGAAAATTAAATAAAACGAGAGCATTTTTGCCACGCCAAAGTTTGCTTGGATGCGGATTGCGAGTCAATTTTTAACTATAAGCTTTGTTTTAATTTATTGCTCTATTCACATCGAAAAAACTGGTTGAAATTGTAAAGCGCTTTACATTAAAAACAATCATTCAATTGTGAAGACTGTGCGTGCTTATCGTAAAAACAATGGAAGAAATTCGGCGCCTTCAGACAACACCATTCGTAGTGTTGTGAAGAATTTCTTTGAGTACGGATCTGTAGCCACTCGCCAGCGTCCCATTCAGGGGCGTCCGCGGCATTCCAATGAAGTTGTTGAAGCGGTAATAGAGTCTTCTTGCCGATATTCCAAATATGTCGTATCGCCGCCGATCTCAGGAGTTAAACATGAGTGGAACGACTCTAAAGAAGATTATGAAGCAACATGTTCATCTCTTCCAATACAAAGTGCAACTTAATCTTATACCTGTTATTTTACAATCTCTGGTGGATTCATTAAACAAAACTGTCGCATTTAGGGAACAAAGAACCAATACGTCATTCACGAAACACTGCTACACAAGACGAGGAAGTCAAAATGTGCTCAAAATCCATCATCGGACCATTTTTATTCAAGGTTCGAGAAACCCTCGACAGCGTACGGTGCTGGTTCGCTTCGCGTGTCCGAAATCGCGTGAAAAATGTATGACGCCCTTTTTTTTAAAAAGACGGCGCACTTTGCCACACAGCCGCCACTACGATGAAGTTCTTGCAAAAGTAAAGTTTATGCTAGCAAGCCGAAGACCGCTAACAAACTCAAACCTAGTATACGAGCCGAAGTAGCTGCTATAACGCCCGAAAACAGCTGTTTTTTGCATACCGAATGAGAGTCGAATCGACAATGTATTCTAAACCTAGTTTGAAATAAATGGTAGAGAGTATCCTTAATAAATCTTGCTGAATTGTCAAAATCGGCTAAAACATGTCGGAATTATTAAAAGTTGAAATACCGAAGGTCTAGATGGCGTACCCCACCGAGTATGCAAATTTACATATTTTATTGGGGCTCCCCCAAGGGTTTTTTATGTAACAGGGGGCCCCAGTATCATAAAGGTTGGAAACCACTGCTTTAGAGTTTAGGAGATACCTACCAACTATATTTCCAGCTGGTACTTCATCTAAACTTTCAAGCTCTCCTCCCATAAACATATACAAATCGCCAATAGTTACTTCGGTTATATGCGGAGATTCAGATAAACTAGAAATATTAAAATTTTAATTTCTGGTCAAAATAATGAGATTAATTACTTTTCATTTCTAGGATCATGTTTAGGAGCTAAAACAAAAAGTTTCATTCCTTTTGTTAATGTTCCGCTAAAAATACGCGAAAATGCTATAAACGCATGATCAGGTTCATCTTCCTTATCCTCTTCACTCGATTGTAATTCCACGGTACTGTTAGTGGTAGATAAATTTTGTACTCCTTCTGTAACTTTAGCCAATTCGTCATTACTTTGTTCTTTCTTCCGTTCTAAAATACGTTGCTTTATAACTTCCCGACGATCTTTTATTTCTTGATCAGTTAATCGCTTTGGTTTGTTTTGCGGCAAGTGAGAAATATGAATAGGAGTCATCTTGAACATAAATTTAAAAATATTATATAATTAAATATTTAAAAAAAACCAATTTTACTTACTTTTGAAACAAAAACAATAATATTTTCATTTTTCGGATCGCATCTCTTGAAATCTTCCTTAAGGCTTTGGGTCTGTGGTGGAAATGATGAAATATCACAACTAGATGAACAGAGCAATGCTTCGGCTCTTTCATCTGAAATATAATTTGGTTCTGGCACATTCCGAACAACCATTTCTAATACAGCTCGGTCAATTGGAAGCCATTGGTCAAATACTGCTTTTAATTGTGTTTTAGGATCACCTTGTCTTAAATCGCGAACAGTTAGTTTAACCCCTAACTTTTCTGCAACACCTATACCCAAGAAAAGTATTCAGTATAACTTTTAAATAATTGTTTTAAGTTATAAATATTACTTGTCAACTTTTCTTTGTCTTTTCGTATAACAATCAAATCGTAAAGGTTCCAAATATTTTCCAAAACAAACTGAACAAACATTGGTTTCTTTGCCTTCTCTTGGGCACCAGGAATGCAAGATTTGTTTTTAGGACTGTAGTAATAATCACCCCACAGCGCCTTTTCCAGTTCGCCAACATCGACCTCCAATCGTTTTGAATACATTTTCGCAAAATCTTTAACTTGAAATGCCCATCCATCAATCGCTGAGCAAAATACAACATTTCCAGCATCAGGAGAAAAATATAAATTGGAATCGTCACTTGATTCTAAAGCAGATGTATAGTTGTGCTGTAAATATTTATGTTATCAATTTGGATAAGATTATAAATCATAATCTTTAATTTGTCTAGTAGTTTTAAATTAATATTTACCTCGTCAGTAATATCCTCTTTAGCGAAAACATCAGATGCAAAAATATTTCCCATCACTGCATTTATTTGTTCTAGCAATTGAGTTAGATGAACGTAAGCATCTAGTGGTGTTAGTTGCTTATCCAGAATAAGTCTGTCCATTTTGTTCAGAAGAAGAACCGGTTTCAAGTGATCTTTATAAGTTTGCTGAAGACATGCTCGAGTTTGTGGACAAACACCTTCAATAACGTCAACCTGAAATGGGTTTTTATAAATTATTTGAGAAACACAGGGTGGGCGAAATCGAACTGGAATTGATAGAACACTAAACGAAACGTGCGGTACATTCAGCCTATATGAGGAGGCAAATGAAACGGTATGACATTGATCAGTTTTGCGGTGATGAATAATATGGTGATCGCAGACACAAGTTCCAGCGCATAGTTATATAAAACGTTACCTGGAGATCTTCAGAAATCTAACAACGTACTCGTCATTACTGCCAGTAATGAAATCTAGAGACATCCATAGAAAAACCAATATTAGAATCTACAAAGCCATCATACGTACAGCAGCTACGTATGGATGTGAAGCATGGAGTATATCCCAGAAATCCCCAGACAGCATGGATATATTCGAGAGGAAGGTTGTGGTAAGATGAAGCTTAGGAGTCACCCTTTGTACTACTAGTCCGTGGGGCCGAATGTAGGACTTGCAGATTGTAGCCAAGGCAAACCTGCATCTCTTAAGAAAGGCGAGGCATTGATACGCTTGTTTGGTTACTTGGAGTATGTAGTTATTCCAGCCGAGGATGTTAAGATATGGATCAGCTGTTATATTATCCTTGCCCACTGAAATGGAGGGAAGGTTGGTGCAGGTTTTAGTGGAGAATAAACAGTACTTGGTTTTGGTTTCGTTGAACTCAACACCGTTCTTGCGGCCCCAACCAAGAATGAGTTTAATGTACGCGTTAAGAGAGTTGGACATGAGTTCACGTTCTAAGAAACAAGGTCTGGCACTTGCTTGCCCTATGTTTCCGGAGGGGTATGAGTAACGCAGAGTACCGTCATCGACAAAACTATGAAGTGGATTGGATGGGATTGAGAGCAGATCATTAATGTTTACGTTGTGCCGGTCATGTCCAAAGAATGGATGACTCAAGGATACCAAAAAAAGCCCTGTACCTACTACCAGATGGCAAAAGACCAGTTGGCAAACCACGGTCAAGGTGGGAAGACAACGCTAAGGCCGATGCAGCAAAACTGCTCAACACAATAAACTGGAGACAAGCTGCGGAGCAATGAGACGTCTGGAGGAAGAAGCTGGTGGAGGCCGAGGCTCGAATTGGGCTGTAGAACCATCGAAGAAGAAGAAATCTTTGGAGAGAATAGAAGTACTTTTTGCGGTATGGGCTAAACATGAGCCAGTTTCCAAGAGTTTGGATAAACTTCGGAAAAGTATGAAAGGGCGTAAAGTTTGCGCAAAGGTTTAGCCAAATTTGAAGGACATTTTTAAGGACCAGAGGAAGAATATTATTAGGGCCAGTAGTTAGGCTCCTTGACACACCTATACGATCTTTGAGACACGAGTCCTGCAAAGAACTTGGTGTATTAGGTGAGAGGAACACACGACGGGCGGGGCTGGAATGGCAGTCGGATAAGGAAGAATTTGAAAGGAACGGAGATACAAGTAGGGGTAAATTCGCTTTATGTTGCCATCTCTTCGTAAATGAAAGGAGCTAGGATTGAAATTAAATATACTCATGTCGGGATGATTCACTCAGAGAATGTCTGTACTCTCTGTAGGAGGGATTCTTTGGCCTTAACTGCGTTAACACACTCGCCAACCATGCAACCAAACCTTTATGGATAACTAAACGGAGAATAAAGGTTCAATTTGATGGAGGTCTTCTTTTCAATACATTATTTTCCATGGATGCTGATACAGCCAAGATAAGCATTCATTTCATGCTGGAGATTATGATTCTTATTCTAATTGTAGTTCTAGTCGTTTGGCTATTAGAGGGCACATTTCTCAAATAGTAATTTCTAAAAATGTTCTAGTTAAATGGAAGGCGAGAATGAAAATGTGTAAATAGTGTTGTAGTCTAACTCCTAAACTCCCAACACATGGAATACGCAGCAAGAAAACAACTTCTTTGAATTTCATAATATTGTGCAACTCTGAAACAAAAGAAATCTGAAGCCCAAACTTACCACAATAATTGCCCCATCGCACAGTCTAACAGCAGTGCACACTTCACTAGAGAAATCAATGTGTCCCGGCGAATCAATTAGATTTATAATGTACTCATCTTCCACAGCTCCTTTATAGTACAACGAAATACTGCTACTTTTCATAGTGATACCACGCTCTTGTTCATCTGGCCTATTATCAAGATACCTTATCTTCCCTGCCATTCGTTGAGAAATTATGCCTGGAAATTAATATGAAATACTAATTTATAAAACAAATCAACTATAAGATTCTATGGTGTACCATTGCTAGCAACTAGCGAATCTGCTAACGTAGTTTTTCCATGATCTACATGAGCTAAAATGCAAATATTTCGCACTTTTGAAATATTGTTTTGTAAACGTGCTAGATCCTTTACATCAACGTATGGCATTTTATTTTTCACGTTTTAATTCGTAATAATTTAAAAAAATAGTTCTATCAACAGAACTTCGCGACTGTTTACTAGGTACTGTCAAATCAGCTGAGCACGTGCATTTTGCCTGTTTAGCATTTATGAGGTTTTTCTATAGAATGTTTACAACAGTCGTATTTTCTAGTTTAATCAAGAAATTTCAAATTTTCAAAAGGTAATTTGGTATTTATTCTAAATAACAATGTGTAATTGCTTCTACCTATAAGTTTTATAATTAAAATAATAATTTTTTGTTAATAAAAATATTCAGTTACATGTAAAGCGAGACCTTCTGCAACATATAAGAAGAAGAAATGTTGCTGAAATTTTGACAATTCTTTGACATTTGCATATTTGGCATGTTTCTTTTCCATTGCAGAGGTAAAAGTGGCCACAACGTGCACTTTTGTTGGCTTGCATCCTTCCTGCAGCTCTGCCTTTTAGAATATTAGTAATTAACAAATCTACTGAATACGTGAACTACATCACCTCTTATTAAATTATAAACGTAAAAAACAAGGAGTTTCATAATGTCAGCACAACTTTCACCAGAAGAAAAAAGCCACCTGATCACAAGGAATCTCCAGGAAGTCCTTGGTGAAGATAAATTAAAGACTATATTAACGGAAAGAGATGTTAAAATCTACTGGGGAACAGCAACAACCGGGAAGCCGCATGTCGCCTATTTTGTACCAATGTCGAAGATAGCTGACTTTCTTAAAGCTGGATGTGAGGTGAGATAAAATGGGTTTGAGTAGTTATGTGGTATATTGATGCAAGGTTGTATGATTTTTAGGTGACAATCCTTTTTGCGGATTTGCACGCTTATTTGGATAACATGAAAGCACCATGGTCACTTTTGGATCTGCGTACGAAATATTATGAAGCAGCTATTAAGGCGATGCTGAGCTCTATTGGAGTTCCTTTGGAAAAGTTGAAGTGAGTATAGTTCAGTCTCATATCTTGGATTACCAACTTTGACGCTTACTACGGTCTAGAAGTGCCTTATAAATAAAGCAACTCGATTGCGAACTAATACCTCGCGGCCAGTATTTCCAAACTAGAGTTCAAACGTAATAGATCATCAGGGATCCTCAAAATCCCCCATCTAATCTGTCCTACTCTCATTTGGCCTTCAAACTGAGCCTGCATAAGCTTGGATTTTCCAAATATAAATAATGTAATCGAAGATGGAATCTAATCTTAAAGTCATAAGCTGAATTACAGTTCAATCCACAACTATTTCATCATGCACATATTGATTCAAGAGGATTATACAAAGCGCTACCACAAATTATATTCTCACAGCATAGCAACGAATCCGTCTCTTGTCCGATCGCCGAAGGGTTCTGTCGTGGAAAGATGGATTGGGATTCTGTGGAGTAAGCCAATACGGGCTTTTTTATTAAACTTTTTACAACCAGCTATTAGTCCCTAGTTAAATTGTTTGTATGGTGATGTCATGGTGAGTAATGCTCCTATGAACATTATCCATTATTTAATTGCAGTATGATTCAGCTTCTGTTATCTTAGGGGTTTTACCTACATTTGATTTGGTTCATTTCGTCTTCAGGTGATGTGACCATGCAAGCCTTCTGTTGAGACCTGCTAGGGATTATCTCCCACAGAAACTGATATTTTTTTTCTTCGGGCTGCAGGCGAGCGATTTTCATTAACCATGTTCGCATTGTTGTAATACCGCACCTACGGCATCGTTGGATGCATCTGTCCACAAACTGATGTCAGCTTTGGGTGTCGGATTACATAATGTCGGATCCTCTGTCCAACAGAATTCCTATTTTTGTTCTTCTTCACGTTAGAAGTGTACAAGCAAGGGTGAAGCAATTTGGCTAAAACGGTGGTGAAAGTTAACCATTCCCAGGAAGCTGTTTCACACTGAGTTGGGAAATCATTTATTGCCATAATTTCGTGGCGGGAGAGTGTGTGTCCCAGGAAATCGATGGTGTCGACTCCGAAAATACATTTCTAAGGTTTGACTGCCAGTTCGTATTGCTTGAGGCGGCCGTTTGTTTCCAACCAATATGTCATCGAAGAATGCGAACGTGGTCTAACCCATTAGGTACCTCGTTAATGAATCTTTAGAAGGTTTGTGCGGCATTTTTAAGTCCAAAGGGTAACCGGGTAAACTCATTAAGTCCGAAAGGAGTTATTATTGCAGTCTTGAAAATGTCTTCGGGAGCTACTGAAATTTGGTTGTATGCTTAAGTTTTTTGGAGCTTTTCCTATTATTAGGTCGAAGCCTGCCCCTTGTTGTTACTGGTCTTTTGGGCGGATATAATTGTTCACTATTAATTAATTCCTCCACATCTGTTTCAAATTCCTGCTTGCGTATTGTTCAAATACTGTCCAAAGACCTCTGCCTCTTGGCCACAACTTCGTATTGACTTGGATATTATTGTTTCATTCTCTGCAAGGTCTCCGACTAGAGCTTAGCTAAAGGACAAAGAGGCTTACTCTAAGCTCTGGTCTGTCACATAAAAAAATAAAACAATTACAAACTAAACAAATAAACTCCTTTCAGATTTGTTAAAGGAACCGACTATCAATTATCCAAGGAATATACTCTGGACGTTTACAAGCTTACATCAGTCGTAACACAGCATGACGCCAAAAAAGCAGGTGCTGAAGTTGTAAAACAAGTAGAATATCCACTTCTATCAGGTCTTCTATATCCTGGACTTCAAGCACTAGATGAAGAATATTTGAAAGTAGATGCACAATTCGGCGGAGTCGATCAACGCAAAATCTTTACATTTGCTGAAAAGTACTTGCCACAATTAGGTTATGAGAAAAGAATTCATTTTATGAATCCAATGGGTAAGTTGTAACAAGCTCTATCATTTGAAACAAAAATTAAATTAATTATTCTTAATTAGTTCCTGGCCTTGCTGGTGGTAAAATGTCTTCTTCTGAGGAAGACTCTAAGATTGATCTGCTTGATAGTCCGGCTAATGTAAAAAAGAAGCTGAAGAAGGCTTTCTGTGAGCCCGGTAACATCCAAGACAATGGACTGCTTTCTTTTGTAAAGCATGTTTTGTTTTCTTTATTTAAAGAGGGTGAAGGTATGTATTGGAGAAAGTTTATTTTCGAAAATGTTTTAAAGGTTGAACATTATTAAATAGGATTTACTGTATCACGAAAACCTGAAAATGGTGGGGACTTATTATTCTTAAAATATGACGATTTAGAAAATGCCTTCAAGGAACAAGAGTTACATCCAGCTGATTTGAAGAGTGCAGTCGAGTTTTATATCAATAAATTGCTAGATCCTATTAGAAAAGCCTTTGACACGCCTGAACTTAAGTAAGTTCTTTTGTTATAACAAAAACAAAATAATAGTTTCTAAATGTATAATTATATTAAAGAAAATTGAGTGCAGAAGCCTATCCGCCACCAGGAAAAGCAACTAAAAAACCTGTTGAAAATGGTGTCGAAGATGGCCCACAACGACTTGATATTAGAATAGGAAAGGTTATAGAGGCTAGCAAACATCCCGATGCTGATACACTTTATGTCCTTCAAATTGAATTAGGCGAAGAGAGCCCAAGAACTGTAAACAAACATTTTTTTTTATTGATAGCAAAAACCATATTCTCATTTTATTCCAGGTAATAAGTGGTTTAGCAAAATTTGTTCCCCTCGAAGAGATGACCAATAGGCAAGTAGCTGTGCTATGTAATCTCAAGCCTTCTAAAATGAGAGGAATTGAATCTAAAGGAATGGTTCTATGTACTTCAAAGTAAGTTCAATTTAATAAAACATAGAAAAATAGTATACAAATTATTTTATTAAAGCGCTGACCACACTGTTGTTGAACCAATATTAGTGCCCGATTCTAGCAAACCAGGTGATAGGATTTCATTTGAAGGATACGGCGGTAGTCCTGATGAGCAATTGAATCCCAAGAAAAAGGTAATTAATTTTGAAATCTCGTAACTTTAAATTTTTTATTGTAATTCATATTTAATAGGTTTGGGAGAAGCTACAAGCCGACTTAAAGACAAACTCAGAAGGGGAAGCAGTCTGGAAAGATAGTTTTCTTCTTACACCAAATGGAGATAAGCTCACTAGTAAACTGTTGAATTGTTGCATTAAATAATGATCAAACACTTTTGCATTTATTTATATATCTGACTCAAAAATGATATAAAATAATATATGACGCCTAAATAAGCAGCTAATTATGACTTTTATTTTATTATATTTACTTATTCGACTCTATGATCCACTCCCAGCCTTACAACTGTCCCTTTTCTGAATCTCGATTCCGAGACGATGTCATATAGTTTGGTATTCCTAAGTATTGGTATACGCCCCATTTTTTGTACTTAGCTGTTACATCCCACAAATCCTTCCGCAAGACTCCGAGCAGATCCCATATACTTATTCGAGCTAGATGATCCAGCGGAGCCTAACGAGCTTTATATAGATCTCTATTTGCGAATCCGCCGTGGGGAGTGGAAGTGCATGGCAGTTCTTTCTTCGGATTCAATAATTCCTCAAGCGTAACGGGAATGACAGACCCGCCAGATTCGGGCCATTCTCTTCTCCATCTTGATGGCATTTAGAGTTTCCGGAACGAATAAGGACCCCCAATAGTTCTTCGAATGACTGCTTTCGAACCCGGCTGAAAGATCAGGGGCCAGTTCACGCAATTCGACACTGGACGTCGACATCGACGCTTTATGAAATCGACATTAATTTCTATGACGTTGAATTTGGGTACACATAAGTCGAAGTGTCGAATGTCGTTTTCCCAAAATAATTTCTCCTAAAGGTATGCAAAATCCAATGAAACCGCTGCACTTTTCACATTATCCACAAGGTGGACAAGTTGCAAATAATACTAAAACTTCAATAATGTGAGCAATTTAATTAATTAATTAAACAAATTCATAATAATATTGGAAAATCTCAACTCTTAATTTATTTTTGCACATCTAACTCTGCTTAGAGTAGTTATAATTGTTATTTTTCAACTAATAGTTTTTCTTTTTCTATTGCATTTTGCTCGTTCAGAAATGTAAAAAGTTTTGTGTAAAATTATTTCTGCTCTGCTCTAATTGGCACCACAACTCGTTTTTAATACAACAATAAATGAATTCGACGCCAAATCTGGCGTCGAGAAGATTAACGACACTTTAAAAACGACAAAAATAAAACGTCGACTTGCGTGAACCCAAAACGAGCGCGTCGTTTTCAGTCGACGTCGAATTGCGTGAACAGGATACATTGTGTTAAGCCCCCAAGACTATTATTTAACAGGGGCCAGTTTGTAACCCATCGTTAGATCATTGGAATTGAATAGCCTTAAGATATTAAATTAGGCTTTTTGCAGCTATGCCCGTATTTTTCGTTTCAGTTGTACCCAATGTTCTCATATCTAAGCAGCGGGTGACGACTCGCCGGAAGCACGTACTTTAGTATTCAAGTTCCCCTGGATGATTTTTTTCTAAGTGCGGCAGAGATTAAGTTCCCAGAAATGTGTAGGAAAGCCAAATACCATGCGCAATGCTCTTCCTTCCGCAAATCATGGAAATAATATGCGGATCTGTCCGGTCCATCAAGGCAGAATCGTATTTGGTCTGCAAAGATAACTTGGTTCATCTCTTCTTTCCAGCCATGTGAGCCCGAGCGAATTCCAGGCCTTTTTCCTCATCTTGGCGATCTTTTCTTGAGTTGCCGACTTTGTAGAACTGGTGAGCGCTTTAAAATCTCCTGCATAGTGCGTAAATGGATGAATTTCACGCTGTTCCCAAGATCCTACTCCTTTCTCTCTCTGTTGTGGCCCTTGGTCTTCCTAGTATCGGCGGTGCTACCGTCATTTTCGACGGCGTTAATCAAGTTATTGACCCTATCGAACAGCGATTTGCTTGTTAGAGTAACCTTCTTCTTTCAATATTTTGATTCGCTCGATTTCTTAACGTAATAACAGCTTTCCACTTCTCATATTTATACCGATTTATTTAAAAAATAACTAAATAAGTTAAATTTACAGCTTCACTCACAATCACTGGCTCTTAGTCTTCAAAAAAGTTTTTTAAAACTGGTGAGGTCAAACTTTTGTCGCAGCGAGTGTCTACCATTTTTTTTAAATTGTATCTTATTTATTAGAACAATTAGTAAAAGTTGATAAACAAATCATTAATATCCCATAAAATCAACCCGGAATCCTACAAAATTAATTTCAATGGGGTCAGTACACCCCACCATACCGGCTTCCAATTTTTCTACCTGAGGTCATACTTTTGTCGGGTAGTGTATTTTGAGAGGAAAAGTGCCGATATAGGGTCCAGTTAATGCAAAAAACGAATGCATTAAGATTGGGCTTTTTTAGTCCAAAAAATGATGCCGTAAAAGAGCTCTGAATAAAACTAGTTGGCAAACCGCGGTCAAGATGCGAAGGCAGTATCAAGGGTGATGCACTAACATATGTCAGTGGGATTATGTAACAAAACTGCTTAACAGAAGACTACTACGAAGCAGATAGACACCAGCAGATAGATAACCCACATACTCTCAGTTATAACTGCGCAGTTTAACTGCGTGAAAAAACTGTATGGTAAACTAAACTGAAAGTAAAGAGGATCCACAAGCTCAGGTCTGAGTGAAAATAGTTCAAAACTGCACAGTTCACACAGTTTATCGCTCAGACATGACGGCACACGTGATAAACTGCACAGTCAAACTGAGTGTGTGTGCCGCTATAGACTATGGGGCCTATTGCAGATGTCGTTAATTTGACGACTATGAGTCGATGTTAAAATTCCTTTCTGCGAAAGTCCATTTCTGTCGATAAAAGTATAAAGATGAGTCGATTATATTTTTGACGTTGACTTGACACTTATATGTAGACTTAAATTTGTTTTTATCGACTAATTTTGACAAAAATCGACTTTCGCAGTAACAAATTCTGGATTCTAGAACAGTAATACAAATCCTTCAAAGCTTATTAGGCCAGTGGGAAGTTACTGCACCTTCGTTTAAGGGGTTATATCTATGTGAAAAAAAAATGTTTTCGATTTTTTTTATTGGCTAAAAGTATGCCAAAACATCCCTAGAATTGGAATAAAAAAAGTCCAAATACTAATATACTTCAGACCATTTTTGAGAATTAATTTTCTGAAGCAACTCCAACACTCGAAAAACGTAAAATTTGCTCTTTTCAGCGGTTCTTGATTTTTTGAATTCGGCGGTCGTAAATTAAATTATTACTTATCGATCATATATAATGGACTTCTAAATGGACTTCTAAATGTACGGCCTTGGAAGGTCAACTGTATGGTGCTGGCATAGCAGAGTAAAGGTAAAAAAATATATACGTAGGAAATAATTGAAATTTCACAGATCTACAACGTTTTAAAACTTCAAACGCGTTTTTCTCGAAACCATGTTTGTGAAATCGGCCGGACACCAAACTCCGTCAGTTTTCATCCGATTTACTTGAAATTTTAACTGTAGCTTCTTAATATGATTATCTAGTGAAGTACACACGATTTTTGCGATTGGTTAACAAGAAAAAAAAATTAACAATTTAAATCGACTTTTTTCGTCAAAAAAAACGATTTTTTTTAAACCGCCGCTATTTTGTTAAAAAAAATTCTAAAAATATAATCGTGGGTACTTCACTAGCAAAACTCATGAAGATAATAAAAAAAAAAATTTTAATGCTCCAGATGCTGATGGGGCTGCGTAATGTGTCCGGCCGCGGAACACCTTTTGAAAATACTACATACGTTACCATCATCTACAGCCGCCATTTTGTTTTAAGTTTCGTATAAAATTTTTTTTTGTACTCTTGAAGAGTTGCCCTATCGATTGGTATATTATTTTTAACACCTTCTCACAAAATCAAAGCAAAAAAAAATCCTGAAAAGCCTTGTTTTTTGACCGTCACATAGATATAACCCCTTAACGCGGCTAATTGTTCGGGCGCAGTAAAAAGAATGACAGGACACTTATCGGCTTAATTACCACTTATGAAAGGGCTGACAACTCCTGACGAAGGATTTTCCCTTCAGAAAGGCAGAGGACTCCTGATGATGAGTCTGCCCTTCATGATCTCTGTGAGTACTCTGCGATAAGTAGAATAATCAAGCCTAAGCGACAAGCCACAAGGCAGGCTGTTCAACCTGTTCAAGCTGTCTGACGTGCAAATATGAAGTGTGGGGATAGTAAAAGAGGCCGAGTGAATAGGCCACGATACTTTTGAACCCAATACCAAGGTCAAAGATTAAAAAAGATTCTATGTTGTTTATATAGATCTTTCGTTAATGATGGACCTTGTGAAAAATTATTTATTAGCTGCCAGATTATATTAAGAAAATCTATAGCAATAGAATATGTGCTAAGCGAAAGATGAAGACCCTGCAACTAATGTCGACAAAAATGACAAGCAAATACAACACAAAAACAAAATTCACAACATTGCAAGAGATGTAGTATATAAAACAATTTATTAATCCAATTAAACAATAAAATAAATAAAGTCATTTCTACTCAACTATTCAAAAAAAAAAGAAAATTTTTTCCAAACACCTTACTCAACTTTTTTCCGTTTACATGACATCAAGCCAATTTCGGAATCTGATTCCGATTCCGAAGTTAAAGTATCCGAAATGAAGCCAGAATCAGGTGAATTTTTTAATTTATCGGTTAAAATTAAAGCTTTCCTAAAGAATATTAACGTTTCAACGCATTCATTTAGTGTCTCCTGATCATATTTAATCATAGCCTGAAGATGCTTAGGCCAATATGGTGCAATATTAGAAACTTTTCTAACAGCAGCAAGACAGGAGGCTGCTAGCAATGAGGGATGTTGATTAACCAATCGACGATCTACAAAATAAAAGATTTTCTCTAGTTTTTTTTTGTTATCTTAGATACAATTAAGTAATTTACCCAATAGCGTTAGATCTAGAAATTCGAAAGCAAGATCATGAGCATCACGAACAATTGCCGCGTTGTCCTGTGATACATCATTACTACTAAAGTCTGCTGGTATAATTAAAAAACTTATTAAATTATTAACAAAATTAACAGCTGTTGGATATAGCAATGTCCAATTGAAGAAGCTTAGTATTTTTAATTCTAGCATTTTAAATTCGTGTTTACTATATTGTTTGCCAAATTTTAATATATATTGATTTAATTTTGGTACAGCACGATCGTGTTCTTCCATTTTTGCTGATAAAAATAGACAGACCAGTGCGACTAGTTTTAATTTCTCTTCTAATATCTTGTATGAATCCATAAAAACATCTAGCATGTAGACGGCTACATTCAGAAATATATAAAATTGAAAGGAATATATTATGGTGTACTTGAAGTCGTTTACCCAAGTGGACTGTTGTCCTGCAAAATCGGAAATTCTCCGAGATTTCTTTAATTAATGTTATTAAATTTCGCCTAAAATCACTATGCCTCGACTTGAAACAAATTCTCTTTCTTTGTTTTTCAATTTCTTTTAAATTATCAATTATATCTTGGGTGTATTCCGAGCACCAAGCAAATGATGAAATATTTTTCTACAAAAACAAATAATTGTAGTAAATATAAATTTGATCACAAACGTTTATGAGTTGAAAACAATTTTTTTACAGAAATATTTTCTTTTTCCATATTTGTATTAATAGGAGTACAAATTTTTAAATCACAATCTTGAATTGAGGAATCATCCGAACAGGAGTCGTAACAGCTTGTTGAATTTGTGCTAAGGCTCGACAGGCAACTACCAATTTCTAGTTCTTCCGACATTTTAATTGAACACAGGAAACATAACTAACTTTTATTATTGCAACACACAAATTTATGTAGAAACTAATAATTAAAAAGTTAATTTTAAAGACATCCCATGAACAATCGGGATCGCAGTTTTAAATCCCGAAAATAACGGTATGCAACGTCAAAAGTTTTGATAGACTAACGGTTCTAGGAAAATGTGCTGCCAAATTCTAAAAATTTTAATAAACGTTTTTGGCTACAATTTGAGAAAGTCTGGCTTTGAAACGGTTCGCTTCCAGGAGCGTTCCTCACGAACTTTGTGGATGAGGGGAGAAGTAGGGTGGCACTTCTCATCATCCCTACTTCCCCTTCATCTTCAAAGTTCGTGAGGAATGTTCCTGGAAGCGAATCGTCTAAACAAGCCCATGGTCTCTAGTGTAGAAAATGGTCGAAAATAGTAAATTGCAATTTACTATCTCCACTTTGCCTTCAAGTGTGTGGAATGACTCTTTGTGAAGGGGCCGGAATATTGCCAATACCATCATCTGTCTAAACGGCAGGGGTTATAGGCACCTCCAGTGGAGCAAGCAGGAATCCCAGAACCATCATTTGTCTAAACGGCAGCGGTCATAGGCAAATCCAGTGGAGCAGGCAGGTATCCCAGAAAGAGAAAAGGTGGGGCAGCAATTGCCCTCCTACTGGGACAACAAGCAAATCCAAAAAACCACCGCGCTGCCCTAAGTTTCTACACCCACCAGAGGGCCAAGGTAAGGAGGACCGGAGTGGAATTATGGAGCCCCACAGGGCATACCCAGCTTTTGTGCCCTCCTGGGAAGTGAGTTATTACCGCGTAATATGGATGTGAAGGGTCACACCTTCGTCACTTCCGGTTGACGATTCATCGTTATGCCCAGATTGCCCAGACGATAAAAAGGACGCGAAGCATGTCTTCTTTAGATGCCTGAGGTTTGCGGAGCACAGGACTGCGTTAGAAGCAGTTGTTGAAGTGCAGCTAACTCCTGAGAGCATCTTGGATCATATGATAAGGTCGGAGGAAATGGCGCTAGAGGCCATCCACCAGAAGCTTAAGCATTACGAACCCCAAAGAAACAGAGAAATGCAAGAAGAGATAGCAGCTAGGTAGCTAGATGGCTTGTACCGGATTTGGTCAGGATTTCTATTTTAAGCGTCAGGCTGAAGTAATGCCTTCGCGACTCGTACCGGTCTGAGCTTGAACGTCATGCAGAAAAGGGTGAGTGAGTATAGTCAGTAGGAATCTGACACTATCGTGGGGTGCGCACCCCCAGAGGTGTCTCCTGTCATAGGCATGGAAACCTTAAGACAGGCGATCGAGAACTTACCCTGTTTCTAGACCAATGTAAGATTCTCATCACTCCCTCGTAAAATAAAGCTTTTGGGAACTCACGCACACCGAAAGCAAGACTGCGGCCAGTAACCGGGAAAGGCCCAGCCGGGATCACCATGGCAGTGGGATCGCCATGGTCAAGTTGAAGCAGCAAGCCACTACGTAGACTGCTGCTCTGCTCAAGCGACTTGTCCTACAAATGTGCATAGCCGGCGGATAATGTGGGTAGCAGTATCCACCCGGAATTTGAAAGTATCAAAGGGTCTCCATTATTCATATTAGCGGAGGAGGGGGGGGGGACTTTACCTCTGGCGAAACTTCTACAATTTGTTTATTTAAGCTGAAGGTCCTTTGAACAATTAAGAAATATTTAAGCTAAATTTCTTTATTTGCGCACTGTACTTAAACTAAACAATTGTTGTGTGTTTTATATTTCATCAAAATATCCATGTTCGAAATAACGAATAAGGAAAATACTTGCTCTGAACACTCGTATTCTATTCACAATAAAACAGTGTGCATTCACAATACAACTAGACAGATATTTGACATTCCGATGGTGTTGCACTTGCACCACAAGAAGGGATTGGGAGATAAATATTAGAAATTTGTTATTTTCGGATCGAAGATTGCCTAGAAAACTAACTTCTTGTATCTAATCACAAATAAATATGGCTAGTTATTACTTTGTGATAGTAGGACACAATGATAATCCTATATTTGAGATGGAAATATCAAACACTAGCAAAGAAGCTAAGGTAAGTAAAACAATTATGCATGTTATAATCATAAACAATTTATTATCTCTTTTAGAAAGAAGATCATCGTCATTTAAATCAATTTATTGCCCATGCAGCCTTAGATTTAGTAGACGAACACAAATGGAAAACAAATAGTACTTACTTAAAATCAATTGATAAATTTAATCAATGGTTTGTTTCCGCCTTCGTTACGGCGAGCCAAATGCGATTTATAATGGTTCATGATAATAGAAATGATGAAGGCATTAAGAATTTCTTTAATGAAATGTACGAAACGTATATAAAACATTCCATGAATTCATTTTACAAGATAAATAGTCCGATTAAATCTCCGGTGTTTGAGAAGAAAGCTCATCTTTTTGGTAGGAAATTTTTAGTTTCTTAGGTATACAAATAATATAGGACGTGTCTAGGGAGACGCGAAACGGAGATCTAACGGAGGGTAAATGTTTAGAATAACTACTTCCGATCCGATTTTGATGAAATTTTTACACAAAGTACAGTTATTTATGTACATTCCAATGGTGAAAAAAGAAAATGTCGCTCAAGTCCCGTTATCCTGCAATTCCAGTTTAAAGTACCGTTTTTTCAATAATTGAACAGGTGATAACTCCTGTATTATTTCACCAATTTCAATGAAATTTACACACAATGTATATTTTGATGTGGACAATTTTTTGGTAAAAAAAAAAATTGGGGCTCATGTACCGTTACTTTTTTATTTAACTTAAAAGTACTAAGTACTTTAGAATAAAAAAAGGTACATCAAAAAATCATTTTTACCTACTTACAGACATTGCAGTGCTTTAAAAAAATATTTAAAAAACTTTTAAATATTTTTTTTAAAGCACTGCAATGTCTGTAAGACATTGCAGTGCTTTAAAAAAATATTTAAAAAAACTTTTAATATTTTTTTTAAAGCACTGCAATGTCTGTAAGACATTGCAGTGCTTTAAAAAAAATATTTAAAAAAAACTTTTAAATATTTTTTTTTAAAGCACTGCAATGTCTGTAAGTAGGAAAAAATGATTTTTTGATGTACCTTTTTTTATTCTAAAGTACTTAGTACTTTTAAGTTAAATAAAAAAGTAACGGTACATGAGCCCCAATTGTTTTTTTACCAAAAAATTGTCCACATCAAAATATACATTGTGTGTAAATTTCATTGAAATTGGTGAAATAATACAGGAGTTATCACCTGTTCAATTATTGAAAAAACGGTACTTTAAACTGGAATTGCAGGATAACGGGACTTGAGCGACATTTTCTTTTTTCACCGTTGGAATGTACATAAATAACTGTACTTTATGTAAAAATTTCATCAAAATCGGAGCGGAAGTAGTTATTCTAAACATTTACCAAATCGTGTTTAATTACTATGAGTCTGTTCAAGATTTCTGCTATAGCAGCTTGTCATGCTTTTCCTGTTCAAAACAGCAAAAGAGCTCCTAATGAAGCTGCTATTTTTATGTTCAAGATTCGAGAAGAGCTGCACGGAGCTGTAAAGGGGAAACAGTAGCTTATTTACGTCTCCGTTATATCTCCGTTAGATCTCCGTTTCGCGTCTCCCTAGACACGTCCAATAATATAATGTAAGTCATGAATTGTTTTTTTGAATTTGTGTTATAATTAAATTTATTCAATATTTATGTAATAGTTATTATAATATAAAACTGGTGGTTCTTTTTTAGGATATTACACTCGAAGTAATCTGAAAGGGGCGAGGATATTGACTGTTGTCTTTAGAGAGAATTAGAATCGAAATTTTCGCTTTATAATTATAAAAGTAGGGCGTGTAGGAATGCTTCCGCATGCATTCCTTGCCAAACAAGCTTGCTCGCAGTGGCGGCTCGTCCTTAGGGGCTAGTGGGGCTTAGCCCCACCAGAAATTATCGATTAAATCATAATCATACATTTTTAATTATTTCCATTTTTGCAAAGAAGCAACGCAATTTTTTTCTGTAATTTATTACAATTTCTAAAAAAAATCTCAAAATAATACCCCACAAAAAAATTCGAAGTAGAACTTCATAAAAAAAGTATCAAAAACAAACCAAACTAGTTGGGATGTGGGTTCGACCCTTTCGGTCCACACGATCAGCTTCCCAGTATGATGGATGTTGAATATTATGATTGGATATTTTAATAATAAATGAACAATATATGCATAATACCGAGAATTTGTCACAATTGTTTATCAATATTTTCGTTAAAATGTCAAACTAAATTTGCGCACTTACAAGATTAGGATGACGAAAATGTATTTAAAATTGATGTATTAATGTTTTTCGGCACCTCAATGAAATCGATATAGTTTTTAGTTCGCGCGGTATCGTGCAGGTACAAAAAATCACTTAAGTCAATTAAACCAAAAACCCGCTGGACCGAATATTATAAAAATATTTCCAGATTATATTGTCGCTAATACGCTTCGAACGGCACCTCAAGTAAGTCAATATCTTTGGTGGTTCGGGCCATATCGTGCAGGTACAAAAATCACTTACGCCGCTTAAACAAAAAAGCAGCTCGACCGAATTTTATGAAAATCTTTTCAGATCATATTTTGGTTAATACTCTTCGAACGGCACGTCAACTAAGTCGATATCTTTTATGCTTCGCGCGATATCGTGCAGGTACCAAAATCACTTAAGTCATTTAAACCAAAAAACCGCTGGACCGAATATTATAAAAATCTTTTCAGATAATATTGTCGCTAATACGCTTCGAACGGCACCTCAAGTAAGTCAATATCTTTCGTAATTCGGGCGATATCGTGCAGGTACAAAAATCACTTACGTCGCTTAAACAAAAAAACGGCTGGACCGAATTTCATGAAATTCTTTTCAGATCATATTTCGGTTAATACGCTTCGAACAACACCTCAACGAAGTCGATATCAGTTTTGGTTCGCGCGATATCGTGCAGGAAAAAATGACCACATCCGTACGCACATACACACACACACACACACACATACTTCCTCCCAATTTTTTGCTTAAAATGCTCCTGGGACCTTGAAAGATGAAAATACGTTGAAATTTTCGATTTCGATTTTCGGACCGATTACAATAACTTCCTATACTGGGAAGTTAATAAAAAAACAAAAACAAAGAAAAACTCTAAGCTCTCTTCTCTCTATCAAAATAATCTGGCCGAATCATAATGCCATTCCTATAGGAAAAATATATTTACATGTAAGTAATTCTCTACACTCAGGGGCTATCCTTGAGTCAGCCCCGGAGACGAACCATTTTGTATGCTAAATTTCTTGACTCAAGCGATTGATTCATGCACTTTTGTTCTACCAAGCGGGGCTAAAATTTACTAGCCCCGAGCGATTCATTGGGATTCTCTCTCTGGCATGAATGGATTCTCTTGCTCTGTTGGGTTTACTCGCGCACATAGAGTGTCAGTGTTGTCGATTCGTTCCTTTAGTTCTGTTCTTATATTTCTAAAGGAATTTTGCTTGCATTTGATACTAATTGGCTGAACATTTAGAAACTTTTTTTACACTTATGGGTTTTATATACGTGAAGGGCTGATTTTATTTAGCCCGTAGCAAATATCTGGATATAAATTTAGTAATAAGTAGTAAAAAGAGAAATTCTTATTGGAAAAATGGCTAATGGGAGATTGAATTTTAACTGAAAGTTTCAAGTTTATTTAAGTGAAAAATGTGTGATTGCAAAATTACGGAGACATATACATATGTAAATTGAATTATTCGCCAATGTATGTATTAAATTATTAGTTATTTAACTATTTGTTAAATATTAATATACCATTTTTCAATATATACCTGTATATATATTTTTCTTAGATTAGATTTATATTGATTCAATTTTTGTTTTTGCTTCAAATGATTCACGTAGATAATTTGTTGAAGAAAAAAAATTCTCTTTTGTTATTAGAAGAAAAATTAGAAATTAAAGGTTGAGGACCGCATCAACCATTTGATTTTAAATTAATTTGCACGGCAAAATACTAAGTAAAAAATTTTGGTCGAATTGGTGTTCCAAAAAAGAAATGGTTTACGATTAGAATAGAAAAAAATTCATTGTCTTGTTTGTATTGCGGCTTGTTTAAAGGAGATTCGACTTGGACAGAAAGTGGTAGGATTTAAAACATGTATCGGAAAAAATTAAAATCCATGAAACAAGCGCTACGAATTTAAAAAATGCTTTAAATTACCAAACCTTCTGGTTGGTCAATATTATCGCACTGATCGATGCAGGATATGCGAGTTCTATAGCGAAATATAAATAATCATCAAGTATTGAGTCAAATTTTGGATATTTTAAAGTTTTGGGGTGGTCACAATTTTACTCTTAGTGGCCACGATGAATGTGAATCAATCAGTAATCGAGGAATATTGCCGGATATGGACAGATCAATAGATATCACATTCGATGTCTACTTGAAGAATAATCAAATCGTAAAAACTCTTAAAAAATTGGTTACTTGAATTCTGTTTACAGGTTTATCTCGATAAACTGAAATCTGAATTTCAAGCAAAAATTTGTGTATGTTCAAACTGATGAAACAGATTAACAGATTAAATTATCAATATGTAATAAATATGTATGTATATTCCCGATATTCCAAATTGTAATGAAAAGCTATTGAATTGTTCGCGCAGCAAAAAGAACATCGGACAGATTATTTACATAAAACAGTTTAATTTTTCTTTTTTCTTTTATTGATTTGTTGAATTTTTGGTTTGTTTTGTTAAATATTTTATTCTTTTATTTTATTCGTTTTCCAAAGAAGTTGAGCTTATATTCTTAAAATTAGTGGGTAGGCCTAAATTTGATAGCAACGAATAGAGTTAAATTCCTTTTTCTAAAATCATTTCTCAAGCCCCACCAAATTTTAGAGGCAGGAGCCGCCACTGCTTGCTCGCTCGTGTATGTTCATTGAACTCTATTCCCAAAGTGGAAAAGTGAATGCGAATTTAATAGTTTGCGATTACCAAAAATATTTGCTGACTGTGGAAGTGATTGGTAATTCTTATCGCAGCTTTCGTCAGATTCAATAATCACTCAACAGTGTCTCCTCCGTCTCTCACCTTCTTGTGCCATTGTTCTCACGTTTTTCTGATGTTATGACTGTTACTTCCCGCTGGTATACATCTTTCCATTTATGTTTTGTCTTTCTCTTTCTCTATTTTCATGCTTCTGGCTAAGCTGCTTAAAATATGCCTTTAATGAAGCTCCATCACCAGAAGAGACACTAAGTTGGGCCCTCAGGCAGTTCAGAATTGATTGGAATGATCAGGGCAGTCCGCAATTGAAAGAAGAAACCAGAGTCTACGAGAGTATATCGCAAAACCCATAGGAGGAAAAAAAGTGGAATGCAAAGTTGAATGTGTAGAACCGGTCATAAACTAACTTTTGCTCGGACGTATAGATCGTAGTGTGCAATGAAGGCGGCTAGTCTTGTGTTGCCGGAAAAATATTGCCGTACTGGCAGGTGTTTTCTAATTTCAGTGGATTGTAATAGCCAAAAAGGTTGAGAAGGTCTACTACGTTCCTACGGTAGCTTAAAGAGTACTATATGCAGGCGTAAAAGGTCCTATCACATATCACCTAGTTTGTTGGAGCGGTTTTTGTGTCGCCTACCTAGATATAGTACAAGTTATATTTAAGACGGGGCCAAATGTAGGACTTGTAGACTGTAGCTAGGCTAGCTGGTTCGAGAAGGACCCTGCATTCCTTAAGAATTCCAAGACACTGGGACGCTTGTTTGGCGATTTCCAAATAAACGAGTTGTTTTCACGGTCAGAATAAGAATTTGCATTTTCGAAGACACTGTGATGCTTGTTGTACGATTTAGAAGAATATGTGATCTTCCCATCGTAAAAACTGAATACTTTTTATTATAGGATAAATTTTTCGGCAAGGTGATCAAAACTTGGCTGAAGAAACGCAGCACAATTTTAAACAATTTTTAATTTTGCGCACTTTTTCGATATCGCGCGACATCTCTTAGACAATTTTCATACCTGTTGAACATCAAGCGAAAAATTGTGACAAAATCTGCGGCGTTACCATTTCTGAGTTATGGTTGTCAAAATAGTTGCTTCTGAGTTTTTGTTTACCATCAGCAAAATATTTATCTTACGCATTTTTAAACAGTATACGCTCTTTTCTCTGCTTTAATTAGCTTCTAGATGTAATAATTGAACGGACCTGCTTCCTCTACGAGCAGAATTATTCAAGTCACCAATAGTGTCAACAAAAATCTGTTTAGTATTTGGTGCTTGACAGCCGTATTCCGATGAAGAAATGGACCTGATATCTGAGGAAAACTACATAATTGCCCAAGCAAAACGGGCTCATGGAACAGACCCTTTTACAGCAAAGGCATGGATTATAACAGCAAAAACCTTATACCCAAATAATTTTCATGTCCAGGTAAAATTTTTGTTACGTACAAATTTTTAGGTTAAATCCTTTTCTGTTCTAGTTCGAAGCTTACAAGATTGAAAAAGCCGCCTTAAACTACGAAGAAGCTGCAAAATGTTTCAGCTATATGTAAGTGAATTTGTTGATATCAAATTCTTATCGTTACGAGTGATTTTCCTTTTAGAATATTAACATTCCAAAATCAACCAGTGGAACTCTGGCAAGAAGTATCAGAATTGACTGCAGCCCTTCGAGTGCCAGAAGATGAGACAACTTCAACGCAGGATTTTTATGTGAAAATGTTTCAGCATGTTTCGTATGATGTTCAGCATAAGATTTTATTACTGACTGCAAACCACACTGATAATAAGCTGGATCATTGCAAGCTTCTGCTGCTACTGTTGAAGCGGTTTCCACAGGCAATAGTAACCCATTCGGTAACAATTTTTTGGTGATTTTTTTACTTTATTTTACTTTAAATTAAATTTTAGCCACGTTTACTTGAGACTATAGCTCAGGGTATGACAGTGGCACCTGTTAAGTATCGTGAGATGCTTGTCCAAGAAGCTTTGCCACTAATTTACATGAAGACTCCCGAGTTGCCTAGTCACTTAGTTTATAGGATTTTTAATATATCATTTGAGTATTACATCAATCAAATATTTGAGGAGGTACTGATTATATTTTTGGATATTTTTCTCAATTTTTAATCCTTTTATTCGCAGAATCAAGAAAGTAAATCGTGCATATATGATATATGGAAGAACATTTTTCAAGTCCTGGGATTATGTGGCAAAATACTTAACTGGGAGAGCTTCTTACCACTCAATAAATCTTGGTAATATTTTTTCTCATTTTGGTTATTCACGCTAAATTTAAAGATTTTAGGAGTAAGGATATTTATTGGCAGAAGTTAATACAAATAGTAACAGCGAATATGGCGAGAAATTCTGAGAACAAGCACATTTTATACTATGCAACTACTTTATTCATATTCTCACTTCAGGAATATATTTTGAATATAAAACAAAAATCCGACGATGTAGATATAGATTTTGTTTTAGTTGAAGGTTTCAGAGGTAATCTCGATTACAAATTTCATTCACAAAATCTATTTTAACATTTTCAATTAATTAGAACGTCCACTAGAGAATATACCACGAACTCTCGAACAAACAATTGAACCACCTATTATTTCAATAACTCCGCCGTGCAGCAAAGAAGCTCCAATCGCCTTTGTAACTGCAGCTCATTGCTGGCAGCTATTAAATTCAAAGGAAAACTTTCAAAGGGAATTTAGCCAACTTTTAATCAAGCTTCCTCTGTCTCAGTGGATAAGCAGATTTCTTTTTGATTTAGCAATTTACTTCGGACATCATGAAGAAGCTAAAAAGCTACTTTCAGACATGCAAATTACAAGTGTGCAGCAAAGCATTCGAATACTTTGTCTTGTTCTACTTCAAGGGAATCTGACGGTAAATTTATATTGTTGGAGAAGCTGCACATATAGTAACATAAATTTTTCAGCTTCAAGGATTTGAATGCATTTTAAAAATCCTTTTAGAACTACCAGCAGCAAGTGGGCAATTTGTTGACAATATGACTGTGAAAACCACGCAGCGTCATCTTATACTTTTACCCCTTACACAAAAGGCAGTAATTCAATACTGCACTAAAGCAATAATAAATTCTTTAAGCGTAAGACATATATTTAACATATAACTAATTTTTTATTAAATACTATACTTCCAGAGAAAAATCTACGATGCTAATTGTACCGACTTAATTTTGGGTGATCTTCTAGTTCTATCACAACTAGACTATCCTCGTGAAAGTGCTTTAGCTGAACAAATATTTACACTGATTAAGTCACGGGGGCAATTCAGTTACTTACTTTTTCCGTCATATATTATAACAATAGATTTTCTTGAGGAATTTATGAATATTTGGTATTCACAAAGTGGTGAATTCAATCTCGAATTTATGCCTTCACAAACGAATGTTGGAACGAGACGAATTGGTACTAGAGGTGCTGATAAGGGTGTTAGAGAAGATTTTAAGCAAATTATGAAGCAACAAGTATCACGCAGTAATGAGGATGTTCCTACGTTAATAGCACAGTTTATTGCTCAGGAGCATTTGCATCTAATACAAAATATTTTTTAACTGAATAAAATATGTCGTATTTTTTTAATTTCGTTAGTTTTTTCTGCAATTGCAGGAAATCAGTTGAAGAAGGAGGACTAAAACTTGCAGAGAAGACGTAAGGTTCAAATTCAACGATTTGCAGTGTACGAATATGAACGAGGCTTGATGCGGATGTTTTTTCGATTGGTAGTAGGTCTTTACCAATTTCTAGGTACAATATGAATCATTCTCTCGGGAAAGCATTCTACTTAAACATACCGTAAATAGTGCTCATGGAGGGCTGCTGTGCATCGACGAGAAGCAACCCCACTGAATGGTTCATTCACACAGGAATCTGAAGAAAACAGCAACAATGTACACTCATTAAGGATCACTACTCGTACCCCATGATTTGATTTGGGGGATTTGATACAGGTTTCAGACACCTGGACCTCAAAAACATGTTAAACAATTTGGCAACAGAAAGTAGTACAACAAGATTAAAGCTAAATGCGGCGAAAACTAAAGAAATGTGGATAAACGCAAACACCATTGAACGCGCAGCGGTGAATAACCTCGACGTGGAACTGGTAGATGAATTCGGTTACCTAGGTAGCATGCCGCGGCATATGAAGATGTCAGTTCCAGAACAAATAAAGCACGAAGCGCATATGTATGCCTTCGCTTATGACGGACATCTCGACTAATACCAAATTGCGGTTGTTCAACTTCAATGTTAAGACAGTCATTTTTTGTATGGTGAAGTCTAAGCTTAGGTGTCCCCATTTATGCTACCAGTCGGTCATGTTGTTCATGGTGCAAAGTCTAGTAGTAAGCTTAGCATGAAAATAGAAGAAGGATATGGTAGATTAAGGGTGTCGTCTGGAGGAGTCAGTGAACTTCGCGTTTGAACTCTTGGATGTTGTCTGAGTTCATTTTTTAAGCATCTGGCTGAACCGCAGCAGTTGGGGTTAGCATGAGAGAGCTTTGTCGGAGTGTTGAGCCTCCCGAAACAAGAGAATCCTGTTAACCAGCCGAAAAGGGCTGTGAAGTAGGTAGTACCAGTCGAGAATGTGAACAGGTGAGCTGCACCGTCCGCTAGGTGGAACATTGCTATCGTATTATTAACCGGTTAAGCCGGCGGGATGTCATATTAAAGCTACAAAGTATAAAGCCATCTCGGGCAATTTAGGAATCCAGTGCTCCAGAATGTAATCGCTCAGTATACAGGCTTTGACTAGAGTCGGTAGTTTAAGCAGGAAGTAAACGAGGGTTTTGCTCTATTCGCTTTCCAGCTAGCTGCGACGGCAGCAAACGGTGGCGAAAGTTGAAAATGGAGATTTTTGTTTCCCAGTGAATAGCATTAGCTCAGTTTAGCCCACGTTGACTGCCAGATCGCAGCCTCGCATCCCTGGATGATCTCAATTATCACAGGGAACATTCCTGACAACATTATTACTAGGTTGGCTGCGTATGCTGCTACCATAACCACTTTTATGTAGCTTTTGTAGTATACTATTTATTACTAGCACAGTAAGGGAAACCGTTCGTAGAAAAGCTCTGTTGGCCTATTTGATTGCTATCTTGGTTCCCAAATACGCTTGAATTAACCTCAAACGTAACATATTGGCCAGCCATTCCTTAAAGCTGGCTTCTATGTTTAAGTGCAATAGTTAGTCTATGGTCCCTGTGCTGAAAGTCGAGTCATGTGTCGTGACAAGTCGTTTGAACTGAACAAAATGACTTCAAAAGAATTACAATATTCAACGCAGGGGCATATAGTAGAAGTTCTAAGTTGAGTTTAGGCCTCTGTGCTAAAAGTCGTAATTCGACTGAAGTAACTTTCTTCAGCTCAAGCGACTCGTCACGACACACGACTCGACTTCCAGCACAGGGGTCTATAATCAATGTTCAATAAGTGCAAAGGATAAAAAAATGCTGCCAGGTTGTATGTTTGTAGTGTAGGGTCCTTTCTATAGTTCCTACCACTTGGTGCCAAGCTGTCTTAGAGGATCTTCCTCTGAGGTAAGCATGATGAGCTGTCGACAAGGTCAGAGATTGGTCGCTTTCTGGAATCGATTACCTTTTCCGTGTCTTGAAATTATACTTCTTTCTCTCTTCTGTCGTCACGTAAATAACGGGCTCCTGTTGGAAGATGGAAGTTAGCGTTCTGTCGCAATACTATTGGATCGTAGCCGGTACAGTAAAACCCTGTGACATTGCGTTGGCATTCTTGCATTATCTTCTCTCTACTATCTTTTCAACTCCCAGTACGACAATAGGAATAGGATCATCAGCGATGCAGGCACAAGCTTTTTATAGTTTGATTTATCAAATCTCCAAGCCACAATTCGCAAGCTTTGCAGAAAACGTAACAACTCCAAGTATCTGAGGTTCCATATCTACTTGGATATGCAGTATCTCCAATTTTCATGCGCGACATCTACTTTTCAATAATATTTTTGAGTCAGTACACGCACCATCAATGTTCTAATGAGGGCGTCGATTGTTGCGTCATCAAAATCTCACCAAATGTCAAATTATTTTTATTTTGCTGTAGTAACGCGGTAAAAAAAAACTCCAGAAAAGGTTATGAGTTTTCGAGTGTTTTGTTATAAATTAAAAATAGTTTCGATTTAGTTGTAAACAATTTATATAAAACGCTAATGTAGTAACACAACGGTTTTAAATCACACACGCTTATATTTAGTTTCAGACATGCGGAAAGTTGTTGTTAATTTTTCACTGTTCTTAGCAGTTCGCATCGCCTCAGTTTTTGTTGTTCAAACATATTTTGTGCCAGATGAATATTGGCAGAGTTTAGAAGTGGCACATAAACTTGTCTTTGGGTAAATAATGATTAGTTACCTATAAATATTTATTATTGCATTTCACATTCATAAGTTACGGTTATCTTACGTGGGAGTGGACAGAAGGAATTCGATCTTATCTCTATCCGTTGTGCATCGCTGCAATCTATAAAGCTCTGTATCTACTGGGCCTTGACACTGTAGAACTGCTTGTAAGTAGATTTGTATCATTATAATTCAAAGAACTAGTTAAAAATGCCACTTTTTTGTAGGTCATCACACCGAGAATCTTTCAAGCCCTACTATCGACATATGCGGATTATAGGTTTTATATCTGGACTGGGAAGAAGAAATGGTCGGTTTTTCTTTTAGTTATATCATATTTTTGGTTTTATACTGGATCTCGAACATTAATAAACTCGGTGGAAGCAGCTTTAACGACCATTGCACTTAGCTACTATCCCTGGAATATCGGTGAGTATCCATTGGTAAAGGCTGATAAGCGGCTCGACAAGATTAGCATAAGAATGACCTGTTTTGGAATGAATGCTTTGATGCATTACTGAATTTTTATTTATAGAATTGAGGGTTAGCATTTTTGATTTCTACATTTTGATTTTTTTATTTGAATTTGTTTTTCTAGTAATATTTATTTTAAATTTTTTTCATAATTTAATTTTTTATTTATAACATATTGTTAACTAAAGCTTTAATTTTTATCCGATATTCAAGAATTTTCTCGCCGCAAATTTGCAGTTTTATTTTAAAGCTAAAATCATATTATATTTATTTATTAATTTCAAAATTTTGTCACCTGTATGTCACCAAGCTAGTTGGGATGTAAGAACACTTTTGGTCTTGAAAGCCAAAAAATTAAAAGCTGTTAATGGATAAATCCTTCGTATCCCACCAAACCATACGTCCACCTGACGTTGGTGATAACTTGCTTTAGAATGGAGTTCCGGAACGTTTTCTTCGTCTACCCACTGACTTTGCGCTTAATATTTTCCAATATTTCAATTCAGCCCAAAAAAGGATCAACGCAGAGGCTTGACAGCAAGAAAGAGCACAAATTTATTCTCTACGCGCGATTAGACAACGAAAGTTGGCAGGTACCCAATTGATCCAACTTGCTGACTTTCCCGTTACAAGTCTAGGTTTTGTGTTGACATAATGCGAATTTTTCTTTTGTAGAGTGCCATTTATCGAATTTTAAACCCCCAATCACATCATCCACGAGAGTCCCCGAAGTCGTTGATAAAGGAGCCCATCTCCTTGAACAATTTCTTACTTCTTATCTAACGCGATACTCCGCCGAAGCTAATTCACCTCTTGGAAATTCCGACCACAGCGCTAACTTCCCATTCAAATTTCCCATCCCACCCAAAGCAGCTTAGAAAATTGTGAGGCATTATGGGAAAGCCAATTGGTTGCAGCTTATCAACTGTTTCCAATCCGATGACTGGGAATAGTGTTTTCTAAACAAAAACGCCAACTCTGCCGCTCTCCGGATCATACAAGCTAGAATGCATTTGTTCATTCTCCATTCTACCAAATCTGCGAAGCCTAGGCCGAACAGATGGTTTAATCGGGAGCGTAGGGACGCAATCAAAATTAAAGAAGCTGCCTTCAGAATAAACAAGAGTTCCCCGAGCGAAACGCGCCGTTGAAAATATATAAAACTAAGAAATTCCTGCAAATCCAAATCAAAACCTCATTTGAATACAAGTTGAGAAGCAAGCTCCCTAGTTGAAATGGTGGTAGTAGAAACTTCTGGTCCTTGGTAAGTTCCATCAAGAAGAATTTCAGTACATCCACAACCCCTTCATTTATCCATAATGAGAAGGTGAAAACAGTCAGCAAATCCAAGTCCGCAACGCAACCCCGGCTTTCGAGCACAAAGCCCATTCGAAGGAGAGGGTATTTCAGGGCTCGCGAGGTGTACAGGTGCCTGAAGGGCTCGCTGGCAACAAATCCACAGAACCCAACAATATACCCCTTTAAAAAAAGTGCCTCACCTTTGAGTTGGCTAAACCTGCGCGCAAACATTTTGTCCTATCATATTTCTCCTAGTATTACTGGATGGCGGCAAATCCGAACCCCATCCCATATCTGTGGGGATCTCCCAGGGGTCAATTTGATCACCTGCCCTATTTCGTATGTTTATAACCCACTTCTCAACTTCGCTGACGGCGGTACCTTGCGTTACTCTTACGGCTCCGATAATACAAGTCAAGTACGTGCCGGATCTTGTCTTGATGATCCCGAACTAATGTCCAACTCAATAACAAAAGCAATTGAACTCATTCTAGATAGAAGAAGCAAGAATCGTGTAGAATTCAATCGTTCACAAAACCAAGTACTGTCTTATTTCCAATAAAAAGTGAAACACTCCATCCGTGTTAGTGGGTCATGTTGAACTAATGACCGACCATAATGTTACTATTTCTAATCTATATAATTTATATTAATTTTAGAAAACTCATCTTATTTGTGGTTTGCTGCCATATGCTGTTTCATTCGACCAACCTCAGCTATAGCATGGGCACCATTATGTCTATACCATTTGAAGAATACAACTTTATCAATTTGGCAATTATTGATAAAACGTTTCCTTTTAATTGGGTAAATAAAAACTCATCTACAAAATATTCAAATACTCACTAAACAATATTTAATTAAAGATTATTCGTTTTTGCTGTTGGAACAGCAATTGATAGTTATTTTTATGGGAAATTTATATTTACCCCTTTTGAATTTTTAAAATGGAATTTTATTAATGATATTGGAAGCTTTTACGGAACTCATCCATGGTAAGTGCCTTATATTTTGATTTTTTAGTATATACATAAATATTAATTGTTTTACTTCCTAGGTATTGGTATTTTACAGCTGGATTACCCACCGTTTTGGGAGTATGCACACTGCCATTTACTATTGCGGTTATCGAGACTATAAGGTATCGAGAAGTTTTTCCGGTTCGAAAAATATTAATTATCACGATATTTGTGACATTATCAGCGTTAAGTTTAGTCGAACATAAAGAATTTAGATTTATATTGTTTTTACTACCGATGTGTTTGTATATATGCACTGATTTCCTTGCAAGATGGAGCAGTAAAATTTCTGGGTAAGTGTAGTACTTTTACAATATTTTCAGGTATATTAAATCTTCCCAGTTCTACCAAACTTGAGCTTTGCACTCTTTCGAGTGGTTGGTTGCCTTGCTTTAGTCATTGCTGAAACATTTCTCCTGAAGTCACCAATTTTTTCCTCTGGCAGATGTTGTCGTAGAAACACTAGAATTTCTCCGTTTTCGAATATCCGATTGTTCTTCCTGTATAGCTTATGCGGAAGTAAAAGATCTAACCTTTTAATTATGTCTAATAAAGTGAAGGTGATTTTGATAGTTCTCTGCGCACAATAGCCATAGTCTCCGTCCTTTATGTGAACAGCTTAAGGCCCCTGTGCTGAAAGTCGTATTTTCTGTAATATGGAGTGAAGCTAACAGAGCGGTGTGCTGATAGTCGATTCTTGTCGTGTCTGTGTTGTTTAAAATCAGCTGTACTGTAATGTACTGTTGCTGTACTGAAGATCGTCATTTGACTGAAGCGTCACCTTTTTCAACTCAAACGACTTTTCATGCCACCCGACTTTAAGTACGCTAACTAAAAAATGAGACGACACCGACATCTACATGCGACTGTCACACGACTCGAATTCCGGCACAGGGCCCTTAATGTTTCGATCTGCGTCTGTAACTCGCTGAAAGGCAATTAAAGGAATTGTTCCTGCGCTTCCGCACGCAACATCCATTTTAGAGCCCAAATTAGAAAAGGAGAACAGAACTGTACAGGGAGTCCTGGGCTGAAGCTCGAGTCGTGTGTCGTGACAAGTCCTTTGAGCTGAAGAAAGTGACGTTTCAGTCGAATTACGACTTTCAGCGCAGGGATGTAGAGTGAAAGGGCTAAGTAGAGTTTAGGCCCTGAAAGTAGTCATTCGTCTGAAACGTTACTTTCTTCAACTCTAGCGACCTGTTACGACACACCACTCGACTTTCATCACAAGGGCCAGGGTGTACGCCGACAAATTTTATACTTTTAATCGGATTCGTGTCGACTAGAGTTGCAGTATTTGGGGGTTGTTGCGGGTTAATTAGAAGCCATGAGTCAGTAGACGAAAGCGCACTGCGCTTTTGTCTTTGAGGCGTATTTCTCGAATAATAGTTCGACCAACGTAGCAAGGCGTCGTTGTTGTTCGCAGTTCGCAGAATAAAATACGTCCCATAGACCTAGTTATGAGAGACATGGTCAGTTCGAAATGAGTCTCGCTCTCTCATTCTATATTTTGTAACGACTCCAGAAAATGAAAGAGGGAATTTTGCGAAATCTACGGAAATCTGTTCGTAAGATTACGGCGTCTACGGGCATAAAAAACGTTGCCTCATAAAAACGTTTAAACTTCCACCCGTACAAACGTCTGCTTGTATAAACTTCTAATAAAAATGCGTTCAATTGATAAATAAAAATGGCTTTACTTTTTTTAATTAGGTTATTGTTATGGCTTATTGCAACACTCTTATTGTGCGGAAATATTGTCCCAACATGGTATTTGAGTACTGTACATCAAAGAGGCCCTCTCGATGTTATGCCACATCTCGCCAAAATTGCCAAAGAGTACAGAGATGAAGCGAATAACAGAGCTAGCATTTTGTTCTTAATGCCTTGCCATTCTACACCATTTTACAGGTAATTGTTTTTATGCTTTTTATACAATAATAACAATCCACATTTTTGTTTTAGTCATATCCATGAAAATATCACAATGAGAATATTGACTTGTGAGCCAAACTTACACAAGAAAGAGGACTACATTGACGAAACGAATAAATTTTACAAATCACCCTCCTCTTGGCTCTCAGCACATGTACCAATTCATCCGAAAACTGCTAAACCTACACATCTTGTGCTTTTTAACTCACTTGCTGCTAATATATCCGATTTCCTTACTGATTATGAACTTCTTCACAGATTACATCATTCGGAAGTATGTACAACTTTATTTTCCAAACAGTTTTATATCTTGTTATTACTTTGATTTTTTTTAGTATACTGTAGAGCGAACCGGAAGTCATATCCTAATTTACGAAAGATATCAGCCGTCCACCAATAAGAATCCATGGGATAATGATAAGCAACGATTTGATGAGGCTGAAGATCCCTTCGAGGAAGAATACTACGAAGGAACTTAGACATAATTAAGTACAAACAATTTAACAAACATTTTTTTGAAATGTGTGCAACGGAGAGTTTTTTTTAAGGCAGATATTTATTGAAATATTTTTACATTTAATGTGGGTTAATTTTTGAATTGTTAATTGGAATATTGCAATAATTTTTACATAATTGAATAAAAGTTTTGTAAAAACTTCATTATAAATGGTTTTTGCGGCATAGTATTAAAATCTCATTTCTTAACTCACCTCCACCCCTTCACTAATCATCTGATGGCTTCAGTTGTCGTTGTGTGGACTCCCTCGACGTGCGCACTGCCCTAAATTTTGTTGAATCTAAAGCGACTGGTAGTGCTAACATCTCGCCTAGGTTTCTAAATATGCTCATTCTATGTCTGTTGCCCATCTTAACTCATATTTTCAACTCGTGCCTAAGTTTCCCTCGTCTTGATAATTATACCAATACCTAACTTTCCATCTCCTGCTTGTCCTTCTGATTTTCGGCCTAAAAGTATTCTTCCATTTCTGGCTAAGAGTCTTGAAAAGCTGATAGCAACTCACATCCTTGTGTATTGCGATCGACTTCGACTCTCGGCTCATACGGGTTTTCTACTGTTCTCTTATCTTTAAATAGACAAATGATGATGGGTTTTATAGAAATAACTCTAATATCAATTCATAACTTGAGTAAAAAAATCGTAATGATAGTTTCCTTAACTCCTAATCTATATTATTCTCTGATTACTGGGTACTCAAAATATCCAGGATACCAACGCTCAGAAGAGTAATTAATGTGCCCCAACCCCCAACTCACCTTTAATTGAAGGTTTCTATAAACATTCCAAAAAGGAGGCATTAGCACATTCTTGAAAAGGCATACTACTTACGACCATCATTCTGACGGAAATGTTAATGATGGTATGACACATACATACCTCAAGTAGAAGTGTTTGATAAATAAATAAATAATCATGAGTGAAGATTTCGAGTAGTAGTGTTGTTCTCAAATATGTTACAAACGAGATATTTGTCAATGTCGGATTTACGTGTGAAGAAATGATGGCGTATCTATAGTACAAAGCCAGAAGTGAAAAATAAAATCGTCTTCAAAGATATTAATAAATACGTCATCTACAGCAACCTTTTTATAACATGGGCCAGAATAAATTTTACGTTTTTTTCACGGACCGTAGTAGTTAATTGACACCTTCTTGTGACCTATATTTTTTTAGTCTGCATTTGAAATTAAATGCTTTGATGGGGTTAATTACTCTATCCATCACTCGGTCCTTAACTCAAACCGGTTTTGTGTATGATGTAAGTATGACACTAATATGCCAATTTTTAGTTGGGAAGGGTCACAAGTCATAAGCAAGTGTGACAACATTAATCTTGTGTTATATCAGCTGTATCAGATTCTCACGTGAAAAATTACAACGTTCATCACAAGAATTCTACCATAATTGTGGTGGAACTGTGAAATATCAAATGGCCTGAATTTGTGATCTACTTCATTGACTGCATTGTCAATGAATAAAAACGCGCCAAAATGACAATTGGCAAAACAAAAAATTAAAAAATATACAATTTTTTGTTCCATTATTATTATTTTGCCCGTGTGTAACTTGCTTAACATGTCATCGCTAGTCTCTGATTGTCACAACTTGTGCATGGAGCATGAGAATACGAAATAGTCACAAATATGACCCGCCAAGCTTTTATGGCTTTGTTGTGAATTGTGATATGTTACTGACGATTTAAGAATTGCCCTAAGTATTCATTTTTCTGCCTCTCGTATAACAGTTGTGATGACTATGTAGTTGTACAATGAACGCGAATGAGAAGGAATTGCTCGTAGTTTTTCCAGACCGATGTTATATTTGTGTTAGTGTAATTGTTGAGTAAAGGCCGATTCAAACGCATCAGTCACGTCACAGTTACGTCAGTTGCGAGAAGCATCAGTTACAAAAAATATGCTTTCTTTGAAAGTTAATGGAACTGTCTACACTAAGCCGCCGATGTTCCGAATCAGTCAAGTCAAGCTTATCGAACCGTCACCGAACCGTCAATTTTAGATTTCTTCTAGATGATTTTTTCTGTTTTTGCCTGACAGGTTTTTCGAAAGACTTTACAAAAATGGGTGACGAAAAATTCATTGATACCAATATAAGTTCCGTTTTACGAAAATCAAAGTATATGGATATTGCCTTTAAGAATGGAATTTCGAAAAAAATTGGAGAAGAAGGTAAGTAAAAAAGAAAACAACGTCTATATAAATATAATTGGAGTGTCTGTCTGTGAATTCAAAATAATTGTGCTTTTCTAAGTTCATATGGTTATTTAACCAGTATTTTTAAATTGTTTGTCTGTCTGTATGGCTTTGTGTCTGTATGTCTGTATAATTGGCTTGGGATAGGACTTTCAATGGAAGATTAATTGTTTTTGCGAGCATGTTTTAGGCTATTTGTATACGCTTTATATTAGCTTCATCTGTATGTATGTATGTAGACAAATCTTGCAACTTGACTTTCACCTACTTCCATGTAACCGATCAACTTGAAATATTGCACATATGTAAAGCTCGCGTGTCAATGCAATCCGACCATTTTGTAAAAAAAGTTCCAAAGCCTAATTTCGCAATTGTACACACCGACCACCGACATGGGTATCCAATGAAAGGGTGTGACAAGTAGAATACAATTAGCTATGACGCGTTTTTCAAAATTCAAAATGGCGGCAAAATGGCGGACTACTCACTCGAAATGGGGCGCACGAGAAATGTGTTAATAAAATAAGAATATAGGTAAACAGTCCTCGACTAGATCGAAAACTTGAATCCATTGTCGAAAGAAATTGAGTGAAGTCTTTTTTTATCATTCCATTTCTAGGCCTCAAAGAGCTCTATCTAAATATTTAGGTTCGCCAAAGTTGCCGTACTGTATGAAGCCTTTTTCTTTTTGGTAAAAGTTGTGTGGTAAGGGCTAGTCCGATATGTACTTAGGCACCAACGGATAGCTTTTTGAGGTCTACAATTGGTATGCAATTATAAGATGCAGACTGACGACCTGCAACAGAGCACAGAAGCAGCCATAACGAAAATCAACTATAAATCAACTATCACAAATACTTATTAGAAAGGATAACAAATTACAATGAATCACAGATACTCACATATAATATGATACCCCAGTAATATCTCTATTTGTTTATTGGCAAAAAGGATATAATTTTACAATCTACGCGAATGAAATGCTGTCACTGCCAGATATTGTTCTCTCAATTGGTGGAAATTCAAGGGATCATTATGGTATGCCATTTCCACAAATAATCGATGGATCTTGAAGATAATTTAAACAGAAAATATATGGAACACAATAAACCAAACTAAAACAATGAACTAAAAGAATTCTATAAACGCGTCATGAACAGTGTCAATACGGGCGAAGGCCCACCAGGAGGCATTGGCATACGTACGTGCAGATTTTAGTCAAAAAAAAAACAAAATTTTGAAATTTGAAACTCTGGAAGTTGGTGGGTTGAAATCTTGAATTTTATAGTTTTAGATAGGTGCGAGTATTCTGCGTAGATTGCAGCATTGAAAATCAGGGTTTAAATTGCTGCAGCCATTTCAATACTATTGCTGTTGACTTCGCTTTGCTGCCAAGAAAAACACAGATATTTACTTTGCTATTTGCTATTTTCAATAATTTTGCTGCAGGCTGTGAAAGCTTTTTTGTTTCATATTGCTGCGTATGCTGTTGCTTACAAATCCTGGAGTATGCTGTTCCGTCTGCGAATGCTTCACATACACATACAAAAAAAAATTTCACCCCTCTAAACAAAAGTACCATTTTACTTTATAAAGTTCAACCATGAAAAAAAAACTGAAGGAAGCAAAGTATTTCACAGGCTTTGGAGAGGAAAGCTTTCAAAAACTGTAAGCAAACAGAAAGCTTTTCACAGCAAAGTATTCTACAGCCGAAGCATTTACAGCCGGACCAGTATGCTCGCGAAAGTAATTTGAAAGCAACAGCATTCGCAGCAATTTGGATCAAAAAGCTTACACAGTCATCAGCAAAGTAAGCTTAAAAATATGTGCTTTGCTTTAAGTTTACTTTGCTTTCAAATCCTGTTGAAAATATCGAATAGGGTTACAAAAATACAGGGTAATATGTAAACCTCGACCAAAAAATTTGAAAACGCCCTAGCGGCTAAACCGTTACCACCCCACCCCACTCATACGAACTTTTGTTCGTCTATCCAAGACCAGTCCACAGCCAGGCGTTTCGACATTTTCACTGATACACCCTGTGATTGGGCTAGAAGCTTCTTTGCTCGAATGTAATAAACTTTTAGAAAAACGTTTGCGTCTGGATTCATACATCTTGAAGCTTGGAATGAAAGAAATCACCTTTAATAGTACAGGATCCGTAGAAGAATGACCTTCACCGATCGAGTAACCGAATGAAATTTATTTTTATGATAAAAAATATGCTAACAAACGTAACGGTGATGGTTTGCCTAACGACCTATGTATGTTCAAGGCTGTTTTCTTTTTTCGAATTTTTCTCAATTCTTTTCACTATGAATTTTTGGTAAACAGATGAAACTATAAAAGTTGTAGAGCATAAAATTTCCTACAAATTTCACCTTCACTATTTTTTCGAATTCCGCATAGTTTAGCCGCTAGTGGACGTTTTGGCCTGGCAAGTTATTTAAACAACATTTCGTTTATTTTTCAATTAATTTTGTCATTAAGAACCTAATTAAATTTTTATTTATATAGTTAGTTCAATAATGGTACAATTATCACAAAAATCCACCAATCCATATTTCCAGCTGTAGTTAATGAAACCTGAACCTGAACTAATTCAAAAGTAGATAGACTATATTTGCAAGTGAAAGTAACTAAACAAATAAATGAGAATAACAAAACTGTTTACACATGGTCAACATATTCCGTACAGGATAAATTACTGATACAAATAATTAATGACTTCCGTTCGCACACAAAAAGCACGGCTATGATTATAAATGTGAGTCAGTTTGTTGGACGATGTAGGATTTTGCGATACCAGGGAGAGAGAGTAAAAAGTTCAAGTACAGGAAATGTCCTTTATTGTAGAATATTGTGGAAATCTATTTTTGTGGTGTAGAATCGCACAGAAGGACTAACAACAAAAGAAGTTAATAAGGAAAAATCCACATGCAAAATAATGGCTGCAATTTGTGAATTAGAACAAATAATTTAAGTTTATTTAGTTTATTTCAATTTTTATTGTTTTATTTTTAGATAGGATGAAATCACGCCGTGTTACAGAACTTGATTCTAGCTCTGTTGTGCAAAATACTGAAAAGATTGATGAAGGACAAAAAATATCAGCTATTGACGTTGCACAGTTGGATACATTTCATCGAGCAATACGACCAAGTATGATAAATTTAAAAAATAGAGTAATTATTGTTGTTAACTACACACCATTTTTTTCAGTAATGCTTTTGGCGCAATGTTTTGCTATAATGCCTCTTATTGGTGTACATAGAATAAATCCACATGATGTAAAATTCCATTGGAAGTCCTTTGGAATGTTTGTGACTAGCTCATTTCTGCTAGTTGGTGGCATGAGCACTATGGCATTCTTAAAGAGTTTGATGGTGGTTGGGATTGATCCTAAAAACATGGGTGGGTGATATATAAATGTATGACAAATATAAAAATTAATATTATTAATTTAAATTTTTTAGTTGGTTTGGTGTTCTTTTTATGTGGATTAACAGCTTGCGTATTATTTTTGTTTTTGGCTAAACAATGGCCGGAATTAATTCAATTATGGTATGAAACAGAAATTATTTTCCTTAAGGCACCTTATGCAATTACGAAATGGAGATTATTAACAAGAGTGAGAATGGCTGCTTCCATTATATTAATGCTATCAATAAGTAAGATATTTTTTTTACATATTTTATAGTGAATATTTTAAGTGTAGGTACTTATAAAAATAGTGCTAGAACAACGCAATAGTCGGGTTGTAACAATAAAAACAATAAGGAAGGATAAGGAATATTGAAAATTCATGTTTTTTTGCGTCTTAGTTGTTCTTAGTGGCAACTGATACAATCTGCTAATATAACATAATGGTTAGTACAATTCTAACAACATTGAAAATAGTAATGGGAAAATAATTTCAATTTAAGTATAATGGGCTTTTTGTGCATTAAACAAAATTAATGTGTTTTCTTTTTACTGACAACTTCATGTAGAAAACGAGATTTTAATCACAAAACTTATATATGCATGTGTGGTCAAAAAAAATCCCGCGTTGAGAAAACAATGTTGATTTCTCATCGAAAAATGATGAGGTTTTCCTTATGATGTATTGCTTTTGAATGTAATCCCTCTTGAAAAGAATGCTGCTCGAAATGGAGACGGAGAGAAATTATTTCTTCTATTCTCGATATTTGTATCCCACCGCTGCCACCACTTTTTGTTTTTAGAGGGGATTCTTTTTGAAGGTTCACAAGATGATTAAGGAGTACTTTCCTTCGAAAAGTTCACTGTAAAGTGAGTTCGAACGGAAGTAACCGGCAAAGAATTGTGTTCCCAAATCATTTAGATTGCGCCGATTTGTCGCTGAGTGAACAGCAAGTCGCAGCACTTCAAGCGATATGCCGTCCTATCGCTCGACTGTGAACCTTTTTTATAGCCTCGCTTTAGATTTCAAGTATATCTGGTTGTGCATGTCGCGTACCGTATATCGCTCGCGATATATCGCTCGCGATATATCGCTTATCGTGTATCGCTCGCGATGTATCGCTTATCGCGATATATTGTCTTATTGTGAAATTAAAGCAATTGGTTTTGCTTTTGTAATAAAATGGTGATACCATACATCTGGGAAATGGCTTACAGCTTGTCAGTCATACACAGGAACGTGTGCACCATTCATATTATATTTATTGTTATCATTTTCCTTACGAGATAGTAATTTTTCCTTTTGCTGGCCATTATGAGAATCAAGAAATGAGTTTTTTCCCTCATCTTCATTTTTGAAGGTTTCTCATAGATCACACTGGTCTTTCTTTGGTACATGGAATGGAATATTATATTCATGTCGAAATATAGATTGTTTAGCAATTGGTAACTCCTGTTTTTCACTATCTTCTTTATAATTGCGGTATAAGTCTGCCTTACTTTTACCACTTTCAATAAACTCACCTGGAGTTTGCCCTCTTAAATAATGTGACTCTATTTTGGGAATAGCCTTAATAAATTCTCTTACGCTAGTGTTTCTTTCAGATCAACCGTGGATTGTTTTCCATGTTTTCCTCTAATATCGCATGGAATAAATTCAGATACGCTTCTCTTAAATATTTCGATTTAGCCTGTCCTATATCGAGGGTGGCCTTGAAAAATGTATTGCACACGTTCATGCCAATTGCATTTACCTAAGTATTTGACTAAAGAACTAGTCACTGGTAATCCATATGCAATTAAAAGTGCATTAAACTACCTCTACAATGTATATTTATATCTTACAATCTCACCCCACCTTATTTCAACTTGGAGGTTTTGCAGCCTCAAAAGAAGTAAGAAATGTCTCTCTACTACATTCTGCAACAATCACATGCCCTATTTATCTCGATACACTCTCATATACCAGTAGGACATTATTTTTGAACTCGAAAACTTCAAAACATTGAGGCTTCGGTACAATTTACCATCGTGTAAGGGACAAATGTACTGCCTCGTGTAAGTCCAGCTCAACTCTATAATAAACTTTATTTCACATTTTCGTTTTATTTTGCGGTGGTTCGTCGAAATCCATCGTCAAAAAACGGGGCACGAAAACAGTAGTGGTGCCAATGAAAAAAGAAGGGGTAAAAAAATTTGACCCAAAAATGGTCCGGCAACATCCGTATTATTTCTCTTTGAGCTATTCTCAACTGAAATCTGTTGACGGAATTCGGTCCTCATATTTTGCATACTCAACTACCTCCAGCGCTTGCACTATAATATAAAAACATTGATCCACTTACTATATTTGGTTTATTCAACCTATGTTTTTTGGGAAAATTTTGATTAACAGAAATTTCAAATCACCAATTCCAAAAACGAATGTTCAAACATTAATATTTAACATTGATTTCAAACTAAACAAACTAATTTATTTTCCTAGCCGAACACGCATTGTTCCTTTCATCATCGTACTACAACTACACTATGCACATACTTCTTTGCAATATTTCGATTACACCCAATTTTGACAATTACATGATTGAAAATTTCAGACATATCTTCGAATACGTTCCCTACAATACTTTGTTCGGTATTATTACTTTGGTATGTTTCTACAAATTATATAAAATATATGGAACAACACTTTTAAAACATTCTTATTATCTCTATTTAGATCTTAAACGCATCTTTTACTTTCATGTGGAACTATATGGATCTATTTATTATAATGGTCAGCATAGGTATTGCGATACGTTTTCAACAGATTAGCGATCGAGTGAATGCATTTTCAAGCGTTGTAATTATTATTTTTTAATTTTTTTTTTTTGGCGTTTGTAATTTAATTTATTTGTTGTTTTATTTTAGGTTGTATCTGAAGACACTTGGCTGGAAGTTAGACTTCACTATGTAAAAATGTGTGAACTACTAGAAATAATAGATGAAAATCTTTCTTCGCTCATTTTACTGTCCTGTGCGAATAATTTGTACTTCATTTGTTACCAGTTGTTAAATATATTTAAGTAAGTATGTTTTTAAAAATTGCAGATAAAGAGAGGAGGTCTTGTTTTAAATTGCAAAATTTCGTAATTGGTAGTCGATTGTTAAATATTTTCATGCACAATTAACAATATTTAATATTTATATCTTCTGACATCCTTCATCAATACTTATATAAATACCCGCTAGTTACGCATTTAAGATAATTCTCGACGTGGAAGAAGTGGGGAGCTATACCCGACAAGCAAGGCGCGCAGATAAGGCTAGCCCGACCGCCCCATGTGGACCAGGTGTGAATTACTCTATAAGACCCACATAAAGGATCTGACGCCTCATTCGCACCTCGTCACAAGGAATGCTCTTTTTGGCCCCTTGAGCAAAAATCATTGCTCCTCGATTCTGAGTGGATACGGGAGGCCGAAAAATTTGAGAATTTCGACGTGGATATGTGAGTTATAACTGCCGCTGGTGTCGAAAACTTTATAATTTTAAACGCGATTGTTCAATACCGTCTTCCAACTGAGTACTAGTTACGTCTAATGCTGCTTAACTATAGCCGGTATATTGAGTATGCTATGTGATCCCCTTAACATTCACCAACATAATTACCTGAAATATGAAGCAATACAACAACTAAAACTGAAGCTGTGTATGAGTTTAGCGGCTTCACCGAGTTCAGTTCAATAATGTCCAGTTCAATCCTCATAAGTGGCTTCACCGGCTAAAGTCCAATTCTTGTGCAGTTCCTGCTTGAAATTTTTGTTGTTTTTTCGCCAGAAGTAGAAATGCAAAAGCTGGATTGACATTTCACATCAACTGATTACTTATTTTGAGCGCGCTTTTACGTTAAACTTCAGGATCAGTTAGGCGAACTGAGGTTTGTTTATCCTCAGTTGAAAATGTGGAAATTGTATGCGAACTGAGGTTATTTTAAAGTTCAGTTCGCCAATATGCTCGAACTTGTGTAGCTCGGCCGGTGAAGCCGGAGTATTATGGTATTTCTTTAAAGCTTTCCAAAAAGAATCCGAATACGTAAATGCTCGATGGCATTGAGCGAGTTTACAAGCTACTAGCTAGATATCTAACTAGTAGATTGTAAACAATTTCCCGAGAAAGCTGAAGGCCGGGATACTTTACTCGCTACTCTCTGGGGTATGGGCTTGTTAGCTACAGCATCGCTGAATTGTTTTTTGAGCGATGTTCATGAGGAAACTCTTTCGGCATACCCCTCATTTGCTACATGGGGTTCTCATTAGGAACCTACGGAGAAATCCCTCTTTCGGCATGCCTTGAGGTAACCCCTTTTTTAAATGGTAGCTTGGTGGGGTTTAAAAAGCTTAGGCTACAAAGTTACAAGGTCTTAATATCTCATATATAGTATATTAAGTTTTCGTATGAAAAGCTTTGCATGTACGCGGCCCTTGGCCTACATTCCTTCGTTGCCAGCGACCGAGATAGTCATCCTACATTTTGAGTTATCAGGTAAATTTGAAATATATAGGGTGTGGATTTCTGCGAAGCTGTGTGCGAACTTTTCCTTCCATCCCCACGCGCTCCGCCGCCGCTGGAAAGATGCACGCTGAGACTCGGAGGCTACATCTCAGTTTACCAAGGGGAGATGCAGAGACGTGCTAAATGTTTGGTCAAATGCAAAGAAATAGCATTCTCAAAGCACTGGACAAAAAAGCAATGATTATGCGACAGAGACCAGTCAAAGATTAATACATCACTGGCTTTGGAGTGCGTCCTAAATGCCGCCCATACAGGACATGTTGATCAAATTGGTTGACTACTTTGTCTGTGTTATTTACGAAACAATAGCAAATTGGTTGACCAACCACTCCACACACGACAAAACTTTTTGGTACACTCAACCAAGTTGATCAACATATCTCGTCATGTATGGGCGGCATGGGGTAAAATAAGGCCAGCTCCGTTCAACCAGGTACTCGTGATATTTAGGGAAATAAAATGAAAGGAGCAATGGGATGGCAAGCATCTCATCCACAAAAAGATCCCATTCGGAATTCCTCGAATACTTAACAATCACTTAGTGAAGAAACACCTGATACTGCTCTATACTAGATTCTTCCTCCTCGTTCTCTGGTTGTAGCAAAAGTAGTTAATCGCAGCTCTTCCTTGTGTATTTTCAAGACTACACAATAAAAATATTAGCTTTATTATTTATTCCACTCAATTTATTATTTCTAACAGTTTTCTTCACACTGAATATTATTTTATTTATATACATACATAAATTTACAAAATCATTAAAAAAAACTACTCTTCATTTCTTGGCACGCTCTAAATCAGTTGCCTTGGCACTGATAACTGCTTGCGTTATATTATTCATCAATTCCAACATCAATTTTTCATCCTGGAAGCTCTGAAGAAGCGATCCTAAAAAGTTCACAAAACTGTTCACTGGTAGTGATGAATTGGAATTACTTTCAGTGTTTTGTGTTGTATTTATTGTAATAGGCCGTTTCGCTAATTCGACAAGCTCCCGTAAAATGCTAGCGTAGTCTGCGTCAGGCGAACTGCGCCTTCTTTTTTTGGACGGACTTTGTGATATACTCTGTGATGCTGTTGGTGATGGGGACATCGGTGACTCTAGTGCAACAGGGTCGCATGGTATAACTACAGGATGATATTGTTGCACATCAGAATGGGATGTATTTGGTGATACACTATGCAAATAAGTAATTGGTGTTGCATCCAGTTCTAATGACTCATCTTGTACTTCAATTTCGGTTTTTATGTTACTTTGACTAGTTTCCTGGAATGTTACAAGGATTAGTTTTTAATTCTAAAAATATTTTTACATGTCTTACAATATCTGAAAATGCCTGTTGTGAATCCCGGTCTTCATCCTTTTCCTGCAATGAACCTCGCCTTTTACGAGGTTTTAAGTAGGCCGCCAAAAACAATAATTTTGGATAATACCATAATGCTGGTTGGTAAATCTGAAAATATCACGGATCCATTAAACCTTGATTAGTTACGAATATGATGCTTACTTCATCGGAGCCAGTTCCTTTCTTGTGAGATGCTCTAACTTTTGAATGCTCAATATTAAACTTATTTCTCAAGTTTTGTAACTTATCGAGGCATTCTTTTGGGGTTGTTGCCGGCCTTAAAGTTTTGATTTGCTTACACACTCGTTCAATAGCTTTTCCTCGAAGATATTTGTTATAGTAATTCACGTGACTGGTTTCGTATAAGAAGGTTTCGTCCTTATACGCGTTAATCAACAACTCTATTTGATCAGTTGTCCACTTCTCGTATTTCGAATTTGGGGTAGAACTTTTTTTTGGCATTATAACACTTCAAGCACTGCACTACGTACACTGAACAATTAAAATTATAGATTCAGAAGACACAAAAAACACGATATTCTTTTCTACACAACTGAGTTACTCTAACACGATTTCAAAACTAAAGTGAGTTCAAAGTTTTAAGCATCTTACTTTTAAATGATCGAGTGCTTGGGTTCTTACGGTATTACATCCCTGCCACTACTTAATTATTTTATTACCTTACCTAGGAATTATTGAACCGTAAAAAGAGAGTAAACCAGAAGTATTTCTTGTAAAATCACTTTACTGATTTTGTTTTTGTATATCGACTCTATTTTCTCCGATAATAATAGATTCTAAATTATCGAGTACTTGGAAAAATGGAACGCCTTATGATCTAAATACAATGTATACTACTGAAATGTACTATCGGAGGTAGGTTTTCACCGCCTTCGATGCAGGGTACCTGCTGCTCGGTGAGATACCTTAACTTCATACATTGCTTGCACACAAATCCGGTTTGATCTACCTGGGTCTGTTGATGTAGTGACGTGGCAACTTTTTCTTTTGGTTAACAGCCAAATTATACATCGGAAAAGATCATGGAAAATACATACATATGTATATATGTTGTATCACAGAGATGTACGATGGGTAGAACGATTTGTTAAATTAGTCCATGTGGCATCGCAGATGGCTTGGACATTTGGTAATAATTTAGTATGTAGTTGTCTTATGTTGATCATGGGCCCCAGCCAATATCAGTTACTGTTCTGTGCAAATAATAGTAGCTGTAACAAGTTTGAAATGTTGCATATTCCGCACATTGGAAGTTTGAAAAGTGTGCTTCTAATTATATTACATTATTGATATTTTGTAAAGGAAAACGTACTTACCTAATGTACAGTTAATGTCAAAAATGTAATGTGTAGTGACAGCATGATACTTTATAATTTAACACTAAATAACATATTACAAGGGAGTGAACAGGTTAGGCCTATTGTGTACGTACCCCACTAGCAGAACAGACTATCAGCTTTCCGGATGAAGGCAAGAAGGGCTCAAAAACTCTCTGATAAACGTTCTTCTTCTAAGCCAGATCAGAGCAGGACATTGACATGTGTAGAAGTCCCGTTGCCTTCCATGCAGATTCGGAATTCTGTCTGTTGAGACAGTCCTAAATTGTGGAGGTGATACCGCAGTTCTACATTGCCAGTCAGATACCCCACCAGCAACCTTAGGCCCGCTCTGTTTAAAGTGATAGTGCCCTTAAGGCAAAGGGTGTTATAAGATCTTTAGCCCGTCTAAGACCTGGGACTGAGTCCCAAAAGGCTAGGCTTAGTTCCTTAATCCACTCCTTTTTCAAGGACCAAGAGATGCCACAGAAGGGTTCTGGGCCCTGGATCAACGTCTCAGACTCCTCCCTCGTGAGGCTGTCTACAGCCTCATTCCCCTCGATACCCCAGTGTCCGGAGGGACCCAGCAGAGCGAGACGTCATTTCTTCTGGTTAGGCTCTGGAGTACTTCGAAACATCCTGCAACTATTTTGGAAGAAAACTTCCACGTTGAGAGTTCCTTGATAGCAGCTTGGCTGTCAAAAAAGATTTTAATGTTGGCGCCTTTCAGACCTTTTTCATGGTTGAGCCTAGCGCAGGTCGCAATGGCATGTATTTCAGTCTGGAAAACAGAGGGTCACTTACCCATTGTAATCGAGACCTTGGAGTTGGGTCCTTTGATACCATCCTCTGGGCCATATTCCATCTTTGACTCGTCGGTAAACCAGTGGAGATGTTTTGGATCTCCAGGAAAAATAAGTTCTCCCCGAAATTTTCGAAAAAATGACGAAACGACTTTCTGTAGACAATAATGTTTCGTATTGACTGATCGAAAAAAAATTTCGAAAATTCCAGTTTTTGGGTGAAATTTTGGTCAAAAAGTGATTTTCGAAAACTTTGACCTTGAATAACTTTCAAAGGGTTAATCGGATCAACTTTTTTGTAAGAACCAAAGTTGTAAAGAAAGGCATTGTCAACATTTTGGGCCCTCGCTTGGGGTTGTAAGACCTATAGAAACCGAGATACATGGAAAACTCGGGGAAAACGCTGTATCTCCGGCGGCCATCTTTTATTTTTTTGGATTCCGAAATTGTTTCCTTAAAATGTCACAAGGAAGCTGTGGACCAATTTTCAGTCATTTTGGAGTTTTGCCCCTTTCTGGCGTTTTTTTTTGCTAATTTCCCCGGACTATTATAGTTTTTCTTTCCTTTCAGCAAGCTAAGATGGCCTATAAACTACTACTACTTTTGGTATTCCTTACTCTATCTAATTGGCAGGACTACCGCATTATTTTTATGTGCAGCTTCTGCCAATGATGCTTCAAAAGCACCACTCAAAGTTCTTCGAAATGTGTCTACTGAAGAGTATTGCGTAGAGGTATGCCTATAAAATTAAAAATATATTACAAAAAGTTAATATAATACTTTTTTTAAAAGATTGAAAGATTTATTGCACAAATGACAACACAATGCGTTGCATTATCAGGAAAGAAATTTTTCCACTTGACCAGGAAGTTGTTGTTTGGGGTATGTAGTAATGTTCTATTTATTAAATGCTCTTACTATTTTTATTTTACTTTTCAGATGGCTGGTACTGTAGTAACTTACGAATTGGTGCTGTTACAATTTGATGAACCAAGTCGCAAAAAGGGTTTAGGAGAGTTGTGTCCTTAGAAAATAAAAAAAAACAAACTTTTGTGTAAATTGTTGTAATAAGTAATAATAATAATAATTTTTTGGAAGATTACACAAAGATAACGTCTTTTACAGTTACAAATTGGTAGTCTATTCTTAACTAGTAATTCGTAGAATTACTACTAATGAATCCAAAGCAGGGGCACATTGGTTCCCAATATGTATAGAACATAACCGATGAAGAGAATGACAGCCAGAGGCTATCATAGGTGTGATTGGTGCACTTGCACCGGGCGCAATTTGTCGGGGGTGCAATTTCAGAAATTAAGATTTAAAAAAAATTTAAAACTTGAAAAAAAAATCTAACGGGTGCAAGAAATTTCACAAATTTACCAAATTTCTGTCCCTATACTTTCTCATGCAAGATAAAACGGGGCAAATTTCACTCCCCGTGCAGGAAGTTTGGGGTCGTCCATAAATTATGTGAGGCGATTTTTGCGATTTTAAATTAAATTCAACGTGTGCCTTCCTGTAGTTCTATATTCTAAGAGCCTTTTCGCGTATCAATGCTGTCTTTTACTTGGCGTATCAATGCTGTCTTTTACTTGGCTGCAGCATTCGTCGAGTCGCATGTTTGGCTGCCCGGTGGTGGCTAAACAAGCGAGGGGTTACTATGCTACTTTCTGGAGTTCGCATAACCGCGTAAAAATGTGTGTTGGATTATTTTATTGCCCCCATATACACGGCAGGCCGTAGCCTGAAAGTTTTCGCCTTGAGGCCAAATATCACCATACACTCACCGGCCGCCAACTGTATTGGTCTTGCAGTCCAAGAAAAACTGACAAAAATCTTTATGTTTTTGGGTATTTATCGTCTATTCACTCTCAAGCCAAGGATTTACGGCAAGACTTCACACCGTATTCACTCGGAAGGGAAAGTAAGGCGTGATCTAGGCGCGAAAACTATCTATACTCGCTTTCGTTCTTATTCACGGGTTCGCAAGTTCGAAGTTCGAAGATGTTCTGTTAGGCGAACTCAGGCTTTATTTGCCCTGAGTTCAATATGTGAAAATGTATGGGAAGTCAGGGAAAAATTGAAGTTCAGGGGTGGTAGCACGTAAGTTGTTTCAATCGACCTCTTCATACAAAAATTCAAGTGTTACAAAAATGTTTGTATGATGAGGTCGATTGAAACAACTTACTTGCTACCACCCCTGTTCACCTTGCGCAGTTCAGCCAGTGAAAGCGGGGTATTAGAGTCTAACAAATTAATATAGCCAGTTTCACACGGGCCAACAAAACAAAAATTGGCTCTAATCGTTCATTCCCTTCTGAAATTCGATGAAGAATCGCATTGGTTTTCACAAGAGCCAAATTTTCCAACAAACTATTCCTTAGAATGCTTTTACTTGCTGTTAATTTTAAATATTAAATCTCCCTTCTGCCATCTCTTTTCTGTTTTTTCCTACCAAAAGGAAGACAAAAAACAATAACTATACAGCTGTCAAAAAGTTCATTCGAAAATTCCGTGAAAGCTTGAGGGGCGCAATATAGCATAGTGCACCGGGCGCAAAATCCCCAAGCTCTGGCTCTGACAGCATAGCAACCCCTAATATAGAAAAAATAGACACCATACCAAAAAATGAGCTATTTGGCCCCACTGTGCGGCGGTTGAAACACGCGAAGATGGGAAAAAGGACGATTTTTTACCCTCTGTATTGGCGCCGTTATAAACTGCATCGACAGGATTTGTAGTCTAGATTTAAATAGAATGTGAAATTTAAATATGATTCATTTTATGTCGCAACGGTTCCTTCCTTTTTCAACCCTTTTGCATGCTCATACATATATCTAACATCTTATTATACCCATAAATCCCAAAATATTTAGATTCGCAAGATTTAATCAAATTACAAAAACAGAATCTCCTCCGCCCTGTTGTAAACAAGGTAATATAATTCATTATTTACAACACAGCTAGGCTTCATAAATAACTCCCTGGCATTCCACAGGTTATGGCTGGCGTGTTTTTTACCAAAATATTCGCAAGTAATCATTTGAAAGAATGAAGAATTTTTGGTAATCTTTTCATGTATGAGCAGAATGAGTACACGATATGCGTGTCGCTTTATTAAACTTTGTTACAAGTAATTTTTATGGTTATTAAACAATATATGCCCATTGGATTTTTATTTACTACAAGAACATAAAATCGTATATTTCCCCTAATTTACTACCACACGATGTTTTATTGCATTGTGGACACTTTGCATGTTTGTTTATTGTTGTATGGAAATTCATTATGAAGAATGTTTAGGATTATTTCGTGAAAAAATTGGTGATGATGACGTCTGGAATATATTAAATGAAAATAAATTATGTATTAGTTTTTTTTAATAATTCAGAAACCACCTGGGCTGGGCTTAGCATACTTACATAGTTTCGATGAATTTTTAGTTACAATTTCTCTGGATATTTTTATTTAGGATACGTACCCTAACGATCGAATATATGTATTCATTAACTTAATTTATATATACAGAAACATAAGGTAATGTAAAAGAGACGACAGCTTCGAATACCGTAAAAAGTGGGCGCCTAGTGACGTCAGCCCTAATGCAAAAACAACAACAACATGCGAATAACATGGGACCAGAAATACGCGCACGACTGCTCAAAGTCAACAAAGCCCACTATAGTCTGTCAAGGCTCCAAGCATCTAACCATTCCTCTAAACTTTTGCTATATAAGAAGATGATCTTACCGGTACTCACTTATGCATCTGAAAGAAACGTGGGTTCTTAGCAAAAAACACTCAAACCTCTTAGCCGTGTTCGGGAGGAAAATACTTCGGAGCATTGTTGGCCCTTTATGTGAGGGAGGGCGTTTCCGGAGACTCTACAATCACGAGATCTATGAGCGCTTTCGCGAAGTAGATGTTGTGAAGAAAAGAACGCTCCCTCCGTAGGCTCCGGTGAGCAGGCCATCTAGCACGTATGAGTGAAGATGGGCCTTCACGGAAAGTTTTTTTACGGTAAGACCTATTGGGTGCGATAGAGAGGGAGACCCAACCTCCGCTGGAAGGATGGCGTAGACCAGGACACTCGGAATCGGGACCGGTGGAGAAAATAGTTGCATTAGATCTTCAGCAGCATTAATAACAATATTTTTAGAAAGTGCCCATATCTTGTCGGCAACTACCAGTACCTACAGTTCCCTCACAGAACACGAGTTTCAGTGCAAAGCGATAGGCCTTTCTTTTCGTTTCTTCGCTTTGGGTAAGTGTTACTAGTTGAGCATAAGCTGCTTTCGAAGCACCGGGCCGTGAGTGTTCATTGTCTTAGTTAGCACCTCGGTACCATTATCAGTACGGAAACGTGGTTGCCAGTGGTATATCCATCACTGGTGCACTGGTGGCTTGGGGAACATTCTTATGCACAGACCTGGTACTCGCAACGATTATAATATTTGCCATCGATATGACTTGAGGGAGTGGTGAGAATCTTTCTTCAGTCGGCCGACAAGGGAAGTGTGCTCGGCTCGAATTCAGATGATAGTGTCATATTCATGGGACTGACTAAAAGAACACTTGCCCTTTTCCATGACGCTGGAGTCACTCACAATCACAAGTTCTAAAAGTCACCCTTTAGGGTGTAAACCAGAGCTGGAATAGTGGAACATGCAGATCTGCAACCTTACGTCTCCGTTTCCTTTTTGAGAAAGGTCTCCATATGTGCTCCAGAAGGTGTCGATTCTGTGGGTCTCTCGACCTGAAAACGACGAAGCGAGGAAGCCATTTCCTGTTCAATTACCGAAGCGTTAGCGTTCTGTCATGGTTGTATTGTATGGGGGCCATTGGAATAAAAAATCGATCTTTTCGGATAGAGCTAACTTTCTGACATCGCTTTTAACCACGTGGACAGTTCGGCTTACTTTTGAGGTCTAATTTTTCCCATAAAAAATGATCTGCCCTCATCGAGCTGCCTATATACGATGATTTTTACATCATATCTATGTATGTTGAAGTCCCTTTCAACTACCTCGAAGAAATCTTCATTTGCAACGTCCGGAGACTATTCTTAAGGTACGTGAAAGTTTAGGAAGCCTATGTTCTTAGGTTTATCTCGCACTAGGAAGATCAATAGCCTTTGCTTTTTGCTTTAAAACCGACAACGTTTATGGCTAACCATCAAATCTACACTGAGCTGAGCACGTGGTATCTTAAATGACAGCTGTCATAATAAGACTTTTGGTACATATTCCTTGACAATCGTATATTTTTTTATACCATGTAGCCGTTTTCACTGTTGTCGTTGTCGTCATTTAGTTTTTTCTCCGAGGCTTTCGGCTTGTTCCGTAAAAACATATACTTCAAGGAGGAGGTTTTTAGCCTCATCCCAAGCTTACTCTTTTAAGACTGTTAACACGTCACTGAAGGGCTGATCATCTCAGGTTATTTTACACAGTATTTTTTCTCTTCTAAAAATACTATCCAAGTTTTTCATAGCACTTTACACATTGCTACTTAGTCGTTTTTATTTAATGTCTTAATGTTTTCCAGATTCATCCAATGGTTGGAGATTCCCTTCGTTACAAAAAGCCTTTTAATGGCCGATTATTCGTGTTTTTGCGTCGTAAAGCACATGACTAGTAATTTTTATGTTGAAAATTATTCAAGACCATTTCAACACCTACACCAAACTGCCGCCGCCCTCAAGTAGTTTGATTTTATAGATTTCGCTGCACGCAAAGTAGTTTAATCATTTACACGAGTTCAACAGATTGACTGGGGGCAGACTAAAGGGCGACCGAAATAATCTCGTCGATTTGTATTGAGCAACTAATTATAGAGATCTAAAAGTAAGATTCAAAAGAAAAATATTTGCTTAGTAGCTTGTGTGAATAAAAATAAACACACCTAATTTTATCCTCATTCAGAGCTCTTTAATAGGTGACAAATCACATCGAAATAATTTTATAAATTTGTCCTTTTCCGTGTTGATTGAGCGCAAACTTTCCCACGTGCATATATGTCTTCATTCACCGAACGAATTGCCCACCTCACTGTAGTAGTCACACACCCGCAAATAAACATAGTCTTGGACAAATAAAAATACCTTTAGGACAATTTAATGATATCACGGCGAACATAATGACCTTAATAAATCGTAAATGAACAGCACTCCTTGAGCGGGACACCTTGTCCGTTTGGCTATTGTATAGTGTACATTGAAAGGCGTAGACCAAAGGCCAGGACACGCGATGACAATGTGTATAGTTAGAAACGTATCATTGAAAATTCACAATTTTTGCAGGAGTAGCACATACATATATACAGGACTAGAGAGTTTTGGAGCAAATTAAGAGCGATTAACATAAGTACAAACAACACGACATCCTTTTCGACGTGTGGTGGCAAAACGATGGCAATGATAGGTATCCTGGAAAACACTGCATTTCCTGAATACACGCTGTTATTATCCTTTTCACAGACAGAACAAAGAGGCGAAGGCGAATTTTCGATATTTCATGGTTATTTACTATGAAGAAAACGGATGGACATGACGACAATGAAAAGAAATCGGAAGGTGAATATCAGGATTTGGACACTTTTCACAATGCTATTTGGCCAGGTATGTGATAATAACTACCCTTACCTTGTATGTATATGTCGTTTCACAAAAGAAAATTGCTCTTATAATTTCTAGTCATGATGATAGGTCAATGCTTTGCAATAATGCCACTGGCAGGTGTTTTTAGCAGGGATCCGAAGCTTGTGAAATTTACCTGGAAGACACCTGGAATGCTCTTAACATTATCATTTTTAGTTTGTGGAAGTTTCATTACTTTTGCATTTGTAAAAAATTTAATATCGGGCGGTATAGATGCGAAAAATATTGGTGAGTGATGATTTGGCATAATAGTTGTTCTTTAATACTATACTTAACATTTATATTACAGTGGGAATAGTCTTCTACTCGTGCAGCTTAACTGCGTGCATTTTGTTCCTATTTCTGGCTAAGGAATGGCCACCGGTAATTCAACGTTGGACAAATGTGGAATTATTGTTTTTGAAGCCCCCGTATGTAATACCAAAAACAAAGCTGAAGTTTCGTGTTCGTTTTGCAGCATGTGCTATAATAATTTGTTCCTTGAGTAAGTACGTAGATACTAAGTTTGTTCATAGTTATTGTGCTGGAGATTTTAATCCAGTGTTGTGAGCTATACAGACAATTTTAATTAAGAATAACGCTTTTAGATATATCAATTAAAACTACAAAATAATTACGACATTTTCACTAGGTTGTTAGATATGATACATCTGATAGATTTTCGAGATTTCGTGTAGTCCTGGTATAGCATGGTACATTATAATGGTACCAAAATATTAAATCTTGGAACCAAGTACATTCCATGTAGGTAGTAACTATAAGATACGTACGTAATCGCGTGCTGTGTTCCATAGAAAGTTTATTTTTCTTCTATGTGCGCTTCCAGAGCTCTTATCGGTCTAAAAATATATTATTGTAATAATTTACGATGTACCTATTTAAGTGTGATATTGTGCTGGTTAATGGAATTTTTTTATGGCGTTCTTTTAACAATAATTTAAGTTTAGTTCGTGGACTTTTCAAGATTCTTTCTTACCTGATGGTAATTACATGTTTTTATGTGCAATAGATATAGTACTTTGCTGGAATTTTTGTAATCTATTTATTTTTAAACATAGACATCTGCCTTTAGGTGTCAAGCTTTGGGGGCCTCAGTAGTCTAGGCGTAAGGCGCCCGACTAATATCCCAGAGGTCCAGGGTTCGAATCCCGCAGCGCCACGGTCCTTCGCCTTTCTCACTTTCCCACTTACATAACTTTCCCCCTTTCTTCTTCCCTCTTCACATTTCTGATTCCTCCTGTTATAGTCTTCCTTAGTCCTTCCTCGCTCCACCAAACGCACATCATCGGTTGGTTGATGAGATTCAACTCGTTTCAGGAGGCATAACACTCCAGCGAGTTGTTCTCGATACCCCGATGTCAAAGTCGCGAAATGGTTGGGAGTAGGTGGAATAAAAAATATCGCGGCTATCTTTCGACTAGAGCTGCTGTTCGACATTGCAGATTGCACTCTATACGAAAAAATAGATTGTTGACAGTACAAGGGGACTTTCCCTAAGCCTCTAGTCTATCACATAAAAAAAAGCACACGGTAAAAAGATGGTTCAATAACTTCTTAGAAAGATTGAAGAAATAACACTCGTAGTATTGAAAAATTCCCACACAGAAGGATACATAAAGTTATCTAGAAATCTCTTTACAAGGAAACGGTCAACCTTACAGACCATTATGTTGATTATTGCAATGTGCAGGTTGAGCTTTCAGCTAGCGATTAGGTTTTACTAACTTACTAACTGTCCCCCCGATTTTCCCGACGCTGTGTTTACATGCTTTTTGGTTTTGAGAGCAATTCGGCTTTAACCTTAACGTATGTCGCAGTTAGCCTAATTGCTTGAGTTCCATTTCACACGAAAAAACCAGGTCCAGGAAAAACCTAATCGTAGGCCCCCATATACGGTCAAATTGTATGTGCATCCAAATTTACATTAAACCCATGCTCGCAACGAGGTTTGATCGGCTGCCCACATCACAATCGATAGTTTGCACTTCGATGTTCATCCAATTTGAAAGAGTATGGGGGCCTTTAGACGTGCCGTGAAGCAAACGTGGGATCAGATCAATTTCTGGTGGTGGCTAATATATGACTACACTGCACACGCGGAAAACCCGAGTCTGCAGCTTAGTTCTTGGCCATTCAAATTTTTTAGTCAAGTTTGGCCGTCGTGAGGCCGTATGTGTTCCCATTAAAAATGTTTAAAAACTCTACGGCCGTTATATCCCCTTTAAAAGGCCAAGCGGCCGGGGTTAGCCTGCTATAAGCGCATTTTTATGTTTATAGTACTCGGGCCGGCGGGGTGGGGGTTATTGGCAGCTCAAAATTGCGTTCATTTCCGTACACGCATTTAAAATCTTTGAAAAATTTGAAATAATAAATCGTGAATGCGAAGAAGAGGGATTGACAGACAGGTCATGGTGATAACCTTGAGTTTCTCTTCGTATACCAAATCACTATGGCTCCTTATATGATCCTTTGCATGATCGGCGCTCTTTTGCAGCAGCTAAAAAACCCAAATGATTTATTTTGATGGCATTACCAGCTTTTTACCGTGGTCAAACTTAAACAGAACACCAATGAGTTTTCGATTGAAAAAACGTTAAGAATCTATCCAACGAATGATCACCTGGATAAGTACCATTAGGAAGTTCTCAAGTATTTCCCGAGCATAGGAACAAAAGCAAAAGAACCATAAAGTCAAAAGACCAATTTATTGACGTTACAGGCAATTTCGACGACGAAATTCTGGGGGCGAATGATTAACAAAGACCTCGGAAGGTGGTGGCAGGGAAAAGAGTCACTGCAGATGAACACCTAGCAGCTCTGTTAGCAAGTCCTTGTCCCACCTACACGCGGTCACTTGGGGCACTTGTTCGGAAGGAGCTAACGGTTCTCTGCACTATAAAACAGAGTTCTAGTCGTTTGGGCTGAGGGTTAGCAGCCCGCACCTATAAAAAAACACCATTGCTACGAATCGGCAAACAATGCTTCGGAATCGGATGGACAACACGACGACGACCTTTGCTTTTCGAACCAGGACGCGAATCGGATCATGGAATGTGAGAACACTGTTTGCTGATGGACGGCTGGGTGAGGTCCACAATAAGATGAATCGATATAAAATCAAGGTCATGGTACCCAACCCAGCGAGATTAGATGGCCGGACGCGGGGAACATATCTGCCCAAATGGTGAGTCCTTCTTATATTCTGACAGAAATGAAGCTAAAAGCTGTAGGAATGGTGTTTGCGCAATGCTAACCAAAGAACCCAGGTCCAGCCTCATTAGCTGGTCGCCAATTTCTTAGAGGACTGAGACCGTGCACCTGGTTACCAGACTAAGAAGTGCTACGCTAGTCCATTGCTACTGAAGACGTAGACGACGACAGTGGGGATGTAAAGCTGCAGTACAACGACGAGGAGCAGCTCCAAGATGGAGAGATTACTTTTTCGCCGCCATGAATGGCCTCATTTGTACAGGAACCTCAAGAAAGCAGTAATAAAGCACAGCCAATAAGAATCACCACCCGTGCACCATCCAAAGCAGAAATCGTAACCGCAATTCATATAATGGTCAATGGCAGCTGGAAGAGATGGTATCCTGCCAGAATTGTTCAAAGCTGAAAGTCGTTCGTCAGCCGTTCCTTTTCCAATCTTAATAAATTACTTAGTCGATGTTCTCCTGTTCCGTTCCCTCTGGAACGGCACTTCGAAAACCGCTACAGTTTGACGCGATTTACTTTACTATTAACTGTAGGAATATGGGGCAAGCCAATAATGCATTCTGCGCGAGCATTTGACTTATTCAGCTACAGAAGTCATTTGCTCGCACAACGAGCATTATTGGCTTGGCCCTAGTCAGCCCTGACAAAAGTCTATGGTTACACCAATGAAATTTGGAGCTCTAGTTTAAACTGAAGGAATCAAATGTCATACACAGCGGTATATATCTATTGACAGCCAATAGGGTTGAAATCTGTTGTGTATAACTTAGGCCACAGTAGCATAAGTTTGTTTTAGAATGATCTCGAACGACACTTGCGCCACTCTTTAATTTGCTTCATATGTGCTTCCTTTCAATTTAAAGACCAATGTTTGTATTTCTTCAATTCACTATCCTGTTCCTCTCTTCATTTCATTATTATAACTAATTCTACAATATTTCTTCCAGTTGAGCACGGTACATTCCAAGCGCAGAGTATATACAACTACCGTATGTACAAACAACTTTGCAACTTGTCGCATACTGCTAGCTATAAGGACTTTGCAATAGCCCAGACCCCACACCTTTATACTTACATGCCGTACAGTGTATTCTTAAGTATTGCTATTTTTGTGAGTATTATAACTTAAATCTATATTCTTAAGATCATCCGTTTCACCACTTTCTTAGGCACTCAACGGAATCTTCACCTTTATATGGAATTACATGGATTTGTTCATAATTGTTGTTTGTTTAGGGGTAGCAATTCGTTTCGAACAAATTGGAATGCGTATTAAAAGTTTGGCTAAATCGGTACTTACCAATTTATTGTAAAAAATCGCTTGTTAACTTATTTTATTAAATTTAATTTTCAGAATGTTACGGAAGCAATTTGGATTGAGATTCGTGGACACTACGTTATGATATGTGAATTGCTTGAACTGATTGACTCCCATTTGTCATCGATTATATTGTTATCCTGTATGAATAATTTATATTTTATATGTTATCAGCTTTTAAATATTTTCAAGTAAGTACAGGTGGTAATAGTGTTGTTAAATTTTTATAAATCGTGAGGGATGCCTAATTTTGAAAATTTGTCATTATTGTGTTTTCGAAGATATTAAGCAGATCTATTTCTCTCGGCCTCGGCAGCCTAACGATCAATGCGTCCTGGTACTATCCCCGAGGGACGTGGTTCGATTCCACTCTGCGACTTGGTTCTTCGTCTTTTCACTTTTCCCACCTAGACAACATTCTTTCTTGCTTGTCTTCTATCTTTACAGCAATTCCTTGATCATCTCCAACCATCACCTGTAAACATGATAGACAAGGAAGTCACGAGTCATCAAGTTCAAATAATACAGCTTTGTCTCGTCATAGTAATAGATAGATAACAGTTTTCGTGCCGATCACTCTGCCCTGTACAACTAATTCTTGATGTTCTTCCAATGATGTCCATGTCTGTTGGATTTTGCTTGTTGCCACACTTGAATTCCGGATAGCTTGCTCCAACCCCAGGTCATCCTTCAGATTCTGATTAGTCTGAGCAGTTTGCCAAATATTTTTACTTTATTTATCACGTTCGATATGGGTAAACTAACCGTAACCATTTACATATTAGACATGCCAAATTCTCTCATGAATATCTAATTTGTCCTGGCGTTCTAACCAATCTTAACAGACTTTCGATTATTAGAAAAATGACGATTTTGTGATTAAAATTTGAAAATTAAAAATGGCGCTGGTAATATGGAAAGAAAACCTCATTTCACAGGCTAAACTATAATAGTGAGCTTTTGGATCGGTCGCTGCTAGGAAGTTTGGTACACGTACAACGTTTGGTGTATTTCTTATTGTCATTTTCGTGCTGTCTCTAAGTATAACAAGACGCCTCAATTGTCTTCATTGGTTTGTGCTGGCTTTGCGTAGTATAGCTCGAATAACATTGCAAATTCGAATACGGCCATGCTCCTCCAGCTGCCATATTGGTACCTTCATTTCGAATTTTCAATTTTTTCCACAGATTCGTAATTTGTGCTCATAAAAAGCCCGGTATCGGCTTTCAATGGAATCGGAACATAAATTGTCAGATTGCATTATCACGGGGACTAAATGTGTATGAAAAGTTTCATAAGAATCGGTAGTTGAAAAATCTGTCGCAAGCTTTGAAGCTAAGCAAAACCAAACTCTACAGTTTCGTTGATACCTCCTCATTGGAGCCATGTTTATTTCCGGTGAGCACTTTTTGAGGCTTGAGAAGAGGTAATAGTCGATGGGAGGAGGAGTCGGTGGATGTGGAAGCAATTCGGAGAACAATTTGGGTGATTTTGCCACTGCTGCAATCGACTTGTAGCACAATGCATTGTCTTTTTTCTTCTTCATTTGGACAGTTGTTTTCGCGATTTCGCCCTTAAATGCATATTAATATTCACGATTGATCCCTTTTTCCTTTTCAAAATAGTCAAAGTGCAAAGTACAGACGCTATAACTTTCGCAGCCGACTTTTGCGTTTTTGGTCACTTTGGACGGCTTTCCACTCAGCTGACTACCAATTTGACTCTGGAGTGTAGTGATAGATTCATGTTTCATCCATTGTCACATCGCATGAAAAATCTTTTCATTTCGCCTAAACATCTCCAAACAGCACACTGAATCATCAACAGGTTGTTATTTTTGGTCAACAGTGAGCAAACACGGTACTCAATAGCCCAACTTTGAACTTCACTTTACGGTCTTCCAATACGATTTTGTGCACTCTTTTTTTGGCATACTACTAACCAGAGCCTTCAGTATCTTCGGCTTTTGTGCGGACCTTGTCAATCTACCATAACATTGTAAAAGCGATGGTTCCCCAATATTAACCTCCTGAGTTATGAGCCGTTGTCTCTATTTCGAACCTTTTTAGTACTTTTTTATCTTTTTTATCGGTCATCTACGCAAATGTTTCAATTTTGCATGAGCTTATTACTAATGTCGCTATTAATGTCAGAAAAAAGCTTCATGAACATAACCACGTCCTGCGCACTACCAAAATAAAACAAAAGACGGGTAATAACGTCCTCAGTAGCTGGCAATAATCCTTGTACCATGTTGTCCAAAAGTTTCGCATCATATTTTGTACGTGAAGCCGTCGAGATAAGGGGTGTTTCTGGTTGACAGGTGGGCACCCTCCTTAAGGAAGTGTCGGGAAATCAACGCAGCGATCATCAGTCAGGGACCAAATAGGTCGATAGTTAAGAGACGCCTTCTTATCCGCTAGTAGAGTTTTCATCTCCTCTACGTACAATATAGTAATGACTCGGCGTAAGTTGTGCTTTGCAAACCTCATGGAAGCTTCCAAATGTCACCCATATGTGCAGGGCCAACGCTTGATTTTTTTTGACCCGGGAAGACTTTTTATTCCAAAGTGTTAAAGGACATTATTCATTTTGGCACAAATGTAAAATGCCGGCCAAACATTTTTTTTGCGATATTCTGTTTGAACTGGTACGTCTAAGCATTTATTACTATGGTATCATGTGGTCAACCTGCCGAATTGTCCGCAGAAACTAGGCTAGACCCTGCATTTTTTAAAGCGGCACCAACAACAGCGTATCTGTGGCGGGGAAGCCCCGCTCGGACCGCCAGCTAACGGATCAAAGAAGAAGAAGAAGACTATGGCATCAACGCTGTTGGATCCTTATCTTTAGTTCTATTTGAGTTCAAAAAATCTGGTGCTTTACACATTTGTACGAAAATGAATGAAAAACGGATTTTTTTAACTCATATAAAACCAAAGATAATGGTTCTACAGCTTTGATACCATAGTAATAAATGCTTAGGAGAACAAGTTTTAACAGAATATCGGGAAATTTTTTTAGCCGGCACTTTCACATATGGGCCGGGCCAAACATGCATGAAACATGGATGATATCCTTTTTTTTAAATCTTAATTTTTGAAACTGCGCCCCCGTCCAATTGCGCCCGGTGCAAGGGCATCATTTATAACTATGAAATGACCCTTTCTGACTTAGGAACTTCGGCGAAATATAAATCGCCTCAATGCTGCGGTGAAGGCTTCAGATGTGAGTTCCATTACCAGTTCCATCTCCAGATAGAGATATCTGATGGTAAATCAAACGAATAAATCGATGTATCATTTAGGTGATTTTGTGCAACGGTGTTTGAGTGCGGTGACAGTCATCTAAAAGTAATTACAAAATTACCCTCGATATTTTAAATGCAAACTTACCCCGACTTGTGGTTATTTTGATCAGAAAATAAACACCGAGTAGAAAGGATTTAATTTGGAAGAGCTGGTAGTTTTTAAACTATACTCGTATATCAAATATCCAGATCAATCACCATTTGCATTACGTGCAAATTGACGGATATAAAAGGATGATTGATCTCTTGATAAACCCGAAACTCATTCCCGCAATGTGCTTGTGTATTGGGCTCATATCTACCATGTAATCATATCAACTACATCACTCATTTGATCACCTTTTCGTATTTAAACTCCCATTAATGAAAGCCTTTACTCTACTTTTTGCATTAAATTCCTCTTGACTATTTTCAGCAAACTCAGATGGCCGATCAGCTACATCTATTTTTGGTACTCATTACTATATTTAATCGGGAGGACCGCCGCCCTTTTCCTGTGTGCAGCATCAATAAACGACGAATCGAAAGGACCCTTAAAAGTACTCCGTAACATACCAAGCGATTTTTGGTGTGGCGAGGTTTGACAATATTTTTCTACAATCCTCAAATCAGGATGCAATTATCCTTAACCTTCCTCCCACAGATTGAACGTTTCATCTTCCAAATAACAACACAAATAGTTGCTCTTTCTGGGAAAAAGTTTTTCTACTTAACAAGGAAAATGCTCTTTGGGGTAAGTAGTTAGTAGGTGTTTTGCGTGTGCTTTGTCATTGAGGCTAGCAAAAAAAAGATACTGAAATTGGAGCTAATTGTTAACTTAATAATATCACCGCAGATGGCGTGCACGATAGTAACATACGAGCTGGTTCTGCTTCAATTCGATGAGGAGAGCAGAAAACGAGGATTGGGCGCCCTTTGCGGATAAGTACATGTATCATGATACCTTCCAACTATGAAGTTCCTATGGCACTCCAGGACACCACAATGATTATATTGCACGCAAACCAAAACAGTTTAACTGAAAATTGCTATTTAACAGTTTGTAAACACGAATGCTCCGGCATTTTTATTGAAGAAATTACAGGCATTGTGAATTTGACAAGTTTTTCATTTTGTAATTGCGATCCTAGAATCAAAGTTTTTTTTAAGTGTTTTTAAGTACATTCTTTAATCCTGTAACAATGATAGATCCAAGTTGTAAGAACCAAAAAAATCTTCTTTATTTCTTGTTTGACAATTACATTTTTTATTGCCTAGCTTTCAAACGAAACCGAATTTCAAAGGAAACCTTCCATCATGCAATTGGACCATGTAAAGGATATTCCCCAGAATTTATTACATCCTTTCGTTGGTGGTAATGTTTTCCTTTTATTATTTTAGTATTATTTTGTGGCAATATATTTGGAGTGATGCCGATTTGTGGTGCTTTGAGTAATGACGTCAGGTACGTGAAGTTTTCTTGGAAATCTTGGCAGACAGTCATTGCCTGTACGATGTTAACACTTGGAATATCGGAAATTATCCTTTCAACAAGGGTGATATTTTACAAAGGATTGAAATTGTATACTGCGGGTAAATAATGTGATAATATTTACTTAAATTTTTTTTTATATTTAAAAACATGAGTTATTTTAAAGTGTTGAGCAATTTAACATTGGTGAACAAACGTAACAGTAGATCTGTGTAAGAAAAAGTAAAAACAAAACTTTAAGCTAATAAGTAAAAAAAATAATAGTAGAAATATAGTAGAAAATTCGAAATTAAGTTAACATATTTTTCAACAGCTTTTATTAGTTTTGTATTGTGCCAGCAAAGAGTGCGGATGTGCCCTGTTTCAGTCCTTAAAGTACACAGTTGCAAAAAATTTGATAAATCCATAACAAAGTGTCGCACGTTCTAAGTGAAGGAAAGGACGCAAAACTGACTGACGAACTATTGCACCATTGAGATTCAAAACTCGAGCTAGACCAGTAGTTCAAGGCGTCAAAATAACGTGTAATCGAGAATTTTGGTAAAGAGCTTCTCATTTTGGAAGTTACAGAAACGAGCTTAAGTTCATTAAATGTCTGTGGATGTTATTTGTCCCGTCTCAAGAGGCATAATACTCTCGCGATGAAATATATTATAGACCCTGGCTATTGAGCCCGTGCAACTGAAGACCCATTATAAAAAAACAAAATAATTAAAAAATTAAAAAAACACGACTGCACTTGTGTAAAAAATGAACTAAAAAGTCAAAAACCAAGTTTTAAATGCTAATGTAAGAAGATATAGAAGACCATGGGGCGTATGCAAAAAATGATATCAATCTCGGAAACTGAGATATGGACCTTTTACTCTATTTGTGAGATCGAGCAAACAATCTGATCTCAATCTAATTTTCGAATGCAAAAAGTTGAGAATCTGCTCATGAGAATATTCCCAACTAACTGAGATCATTTCAAAAGCTTAACTTAGTTACAGTGTATTTACATTAAATTCCCCATTTTGAAAATCAAATTAATCCTTTTGTAAATGAAATTCACCCGTTTGAAAATTATTTCTAGTAGTTTTACATTATATATTATACTAGCTGGAACCCATTGCGTTTCTCTGCATCCATAAGCCAATAGTTTGGTGTGCGCCAAAAGAATTGGGAATTTCAAAATTAATTTTCCATACGCAGTGAGAGTCTTAAATCCCCCACGAAAGTACATACCGGTAGAATACAATTAGCAATGAAGTTACTCAATATACCGTTAGATCCATGGCGGCCGCCTCAAGACCCAGTACGCCTCGCTGCACCCATAAGGCAATAATATCCAATAAAAATCAGCCGTTGACTTAGTATTTTTCGAGATATGAATTTTACACAAATGAAGTGCCTCAAAGAACGTGTACATGGTAGCCCACCCTCTTGAGACGGACGCCATGGATCTAACGGTATATTGAGTATACTATATTGCTTATACATAGACCAAGAGCCCAACATGACAAATTATCTGATGACAGGTCTACTCTCTGAATTTAAGTTAAATCGGTTTAAATTATACTAAAAAAATATAAATTCGATGGTAAACTGGAAGATTTATGTTAATTGGTATTTTTTTGTAATTATTTAAGAAAAATGACACACGAAATCAAAGATCCGTAGAAGAACGACCTTCACCGATTGATTAACCGAATGAAATCTATTTTTTATGAAAAAAACATGATAACACAAGTAACGGTGAAGGGTTGCTTAACGAAATATGTTCAAGGCTATATTTAATTGACAATTCAATAATCAATTTTTTTGCCATACCTTCACCGATGGAGTAACCGGGGATGATGGAGGTACACCACACTTCATCCTTTTTCCACAAAGTTCGTGAGCAACGTTCCTGGGAACGAAGCATCTTAACAGACCCAGAGTTGACGAAAGAACCACGACTTAATGGAACCTCATTTGATACAGTTTTGTGACGCGATTTTTAGATCAGTTTCAATCGATAATATTTCAGTTATCATAAAACCTTTTCTTCGGTTTTAGGTTTTAATGGAATTTATAATTACATACCGTGAAGTTCACTTAACCCGAAACTGATAACACGAAACAAACGTCCAACCCGGTCTGATAATAAGCTTTTCATGCAAATTTGTGTTGATATGGGGAAACGCTGATCGCTTAATGCCGCGTACACACCGGGCCAACGAAGGCCAACGAATGGGATTCGCTGATGTTCGTTGGTTCTGTGTGGACGGTTTAGCGAAGATTCGTTGGCGTTCGCTTGCAACCCGTAGCGTGGCGGTAACATCAAAGGAAACAAGCCATTTGAGCGAATGTGGTGTGGACGGGCATCGAAGTTTAACCAACGATTGACAGGCTCGAAGGCCGAAATTTTAAGAATTTGACGTAACCCGAATACCCGTCCCAACGAACGTTTGCTAAACCAACAAATGCTTATGGACGTATCTCCGAACGCGAACGAACGTTCGGTAGCCAACGTCGAATGTCGTTGTTGGCCTTCGTTGGGCCGGTGTGTACCCAGCATAACACGAAAAAACTTAAAATCTCTGAGATTTTCGTCCGAGACCCTTTGCTGGCTTAAGGTTTGTTGTAGTTTCCCAGCAAATTCTCGCCTTTTAATGCTGTCTCGCAGAAGGTCTACGTTAAACCGTCTACGGTTTATGGCATCGCGTTGGCCGTTTCTGTTGCGGCGATTTTCAGGCAAATAGTTGCTAGAGGTCGCGCCAAAAGAGTTGATGCCGGAGCGCGCAGCTGGGGAAATTAAAGCTGGCACACAAATAAAAATTGCGCACATGTTGATAAGAAATGCGCTTATGTATTTTCAAATTTCCCCTTCGAAATTTGTTGCGACTAGGCTAAGGGACGGGAACGGCATGCGGGGATTCTACTGCGCATGGAAAACGCGACTTTCTCGGCATCAACTCTTTTGGCGCGACCTCTACTATCAAATGGTGGTCACTTCCAGTGTCTGCTCTCCTAAAGCTCCTGATATCTTCGCGAATAGCTCCCCATCTGCGGCTGATGGTCACGTGATCTATCGGGCGATGAAAAGTTCACCGTTGCTGTTAGTGACATGGCCTATGCCTTGGTTTCCAATTGTGTGTTCAAAGCCGATGTTGTTGGTGCCGATCTGTGCGTTTAGATTACCCATTAAAATAATGATTTCTCACCTTGGAATTGAGGAAAAAACCTCACTCAATCGCATATGGAACTCTGCCTTGATGTCGTCGTCTGCGTCTTCAGTTGGCGCGTGGCATTGGACTAGCGTAGTACTTCTAAGTCTGGTACACAGGCGCACGGCAATAATCCTCTCGAAAACTGCTGACCAGCTAATGAGGCTGGACCGCTTCTTTGGTAAGTATTACGCCAACGCCATTCCTACAGGTTTCAGATTCATTTATGCCACAAAACAACGGTTTTATCAGAATTTATTGGCATCCCTTGAACTTGGTCGAAAATAGTGGATCTTCGTTTTTTGAATAGTGTGTAGATGTTATGCCAAGCTTCTCATGATCAAATGTCAAACAATACTGAGCAAATCTATTGAATTAATAAATTTTATTTAGGTGCAGTAACATTCTATCTAGTGTGCGTGACTGGAATGATATTGTTTTTCCGCCTGGCAAGGAAATGGCCGCAAATAATAAAAACATGGCGACAAGCAGAAGAAGTCTACCTCAATCCACCCTACACTCTATATTTGAAGCAAAGCCTTACCATAAGAGTTCGACTAATAGCAGCGGCAATATACTTCTTAGCTTTTGGTATGAGATGTTTAATAAAATAAAACAGAAAACTTTCATTCAATAATTTTGTAGTGGAGCACTCGCTTTATTTAAGTTCATCCGGCTACAATAATTATCGACAAATAACAATTTGCAATTTAACAATGAGTTTCGTGGAGAATTTTGTAAGAAGGGAAAGAATACAAGTTTATGAAGTCATACCATTTTCTCAGTGGTTGTTGCCTGTTATATTGGTACAGATAATAAATTATTTTTTTAAATTTATTATCATATAAAGATTGTTTTTTATAAAAATGCAAAAAAGTGGCAAAATATATGTATGACATTCTGCTGGAACTTTATCGATGTCTTCATAATGGTGGCTAGCGCTGGAATAACAATTCGATTCAATCAAATGACGGATAGATTGCGTCCTATTTTACAAAAGGTTTTAATCTTCTATGATTATATTTATCTTACAAAATTTTATTATATTTCTTCATAGATGACACCCGATTTCTTCTGGAAAAACATTCGTGCAGAGTATTTAACATTGAACAATCTTCTAAAGTTGGTCGATGATAATTTATCGGTAGTCGTATTGCTATCGTGCAGCAGCAACCTGTATTATATTTGTGTTCAATTTTACAATAGCTTTCTGTATGTTTTGGAAATATTTACAATCTATTTATGTTTTAGTATATATATATTTCTTTACTAATATTTTTATTCTAGTAAAAAAGACCATTCACTGGATGCATTTTATTTTTGGTACTCAATTTGTTTTGTAATAACGCGAACACTTTGTATGCTGTTTCATGCCGCTGCAATTCATGATGCTTCACGTGCTTTACTGAGTATTTTGAGGGAGATACCGTCATGCAATTGGACGTTGGAGGTAATTTAGTTTCTAGATGAAAATAAGTATAAATCTTAAAAATAACAAAATGAAATGTTAAATACTGCTCAGGTTTGTGGTATAAGTTTTGTAACGGTCAGTTTTGCCTAAATATCTACTTGACTAAAAATTACTGTGGGGAAGAAAATCGAGTAGTGGGTTGGGAACAAAAAGGTAGGCGGGGAGAAATGAAAAAAACAGAAAATGGTCAGTCAGAAAAAATTAGGAGGAAAGGGGGTTGAATTTTTTTAAGTTGGGAGGAAAATTTCTTTATATATCGGAAAGGACAAATAAAGTTACAAGTTTGAATAATAATATTCAAAATTAAAAGAAGAAAAGAAAATTCCCTACCGCAAGCGAAAACAAAAAATTTTGTAACTTTGAACTGCGAAAGTTATTCAATAAAATTGATGCTACAAGGGCTCTGAATGAATGCGGCGGACTGACTGAAGGATGTCTCATGGTGTGTTCATTGAATTACGATAGGTCATCTAGAGAGGAACAGAAATACGTGTGGTCCCACCCACAATAAGAGGAAGAAGATTGGTGTGGACGGGTGCAGGCAAACAAACGTCAACGATTATCCTGGTCATAGAGACGTGGAAGAGGAATGTGGTTTTAAGTAGCGGGAGGCAGATTGGTTTTGGTCAGTATCCCATTGATGACAACTGAAGTTTTTTTGGGTGGAGGAAGTGCCCGAGCTGGTTGTGGTGACATGGATGGTGGTAATCTGTGTTTATTTGAATAATCTCTTAGTTAACTTATTTACTGAACAAGTCATACACATTTGGTTATTTGACTAGTTGCTTACCTGGTTATATACACTAATCATGAGAAATGGTTGCTTGTTGAAGGAAGTTGAAGGCATATATTGCGTACGTTTTTATAGAATCTAATTTATGAAAATGGTGGTCGTATCTTATTACCAGTGAGGGTTTTTGGTTACATTTTTTCCGTGAATACACCACTATATAAAAGGAAAAATATATATATAAACCATAAATAGAAAAAATAATAAACAAAAAGAGAACAAAAAAACACACAAAATACACTAAAATAAAATAAACAAATAATTTTCATGCTTAATTTAATACCTTTATTACTAAAATAATCATTTTAATCGTAGTTAGTATTAACTTTATAATCTTATTTATAATTATTTATGGATTTATTTTAATTATTTATGAATTTATTTTGCTCCTTGTTGGAGGTATTTTATTCTTTTGTTGTTTCTGGGCAATATGTTCTTCCTGAAATCAAACCTGTGTGAGTGAATTTGTAAAAATACGAGGCGTGTTTGGTACCAATACGGCGCGTGTTTTAAAGATTTTTTTTTGAACGAAATTGTCTAGACACATGTAATAGTAGAACATCTATTGATTATTGTCATAACTTCTTCTCGTATTATTGTGTTGTCCTTTTTTTTCTTAAATAAAACAAAAAAACAAAAAAATTTATAATGAGTAACATAAATTGTTAAATTTTTTTGGGAATGGTTGAGGGGGGATCATTTCTTTTCAGGGTTTGACGCGGCTCAGGCGATGACCGGAGAATGATGGACGGAAGTCAAAGTTGCACAGACACAGGTAAGTGGTGAACCAACCGCGGTAAGCCCCGGCCACACACCCCACGAACCCTCCGGCGAGCTAGCTAACTCCGTGTGGCCGGCGTAGGAGTTCCGAATTTGTTTTGTAATTCTTATGTATGGTGTTGGCTCCTTGGCCATTCTCTTCAGGGCTTATGGCTAAGGGGGGTAACACCGCGCATAAGTGGCGCCCAATAAATGGTCGCGCCATTATGCTGTTACAGTTTTTTTTTTATTTTACAAGTATCTTTGCGATAAAACTTACTATTTAACTATTTAAGAGATATTAGGGAGCAGGAATGTCGTTTAATGCTACAATACAGCTGCTCTGTATACTTTAGCAATCTGCTGTTGCTGCTCTTGGATGGTCGTCCAAGGTCGGTTAATAGTGTTGGACAGTTCGGCCTTAATTTTTGACACAGATTTGTTTCTACTTTTTGCCTTTAGAAGTCATTATCTAAAGTTTGTTGGTGCAAGTCGGAAAGATCCAAATTACCAGTTCTGAACTTATTCTTGTAAACCTCTAAAAATATACATAGGCGGATATTTACTTCTTCTGGTATTCCCTTTTTATATGCGAAAAGATGATCTTGAATAAGTTTTTTAGCACAAGCCGGATCGATGGTGATTCTTGATATTCCTTCTGTGATGATGATTTGAAGTGCTTACAAAGTTTTTTTTCATTTCGACTGGAATAAAAGCTGAATAGATGGCTTAATCGGATGTATAATACTTACAAACCATTCAGACGTCCTCTGCATTTCTTTATCGGAGGAGCAATTCTTTTTCATCCACCACCCGAATAAAAATAAAAAATGGGCTTACAGCGGGCGAACACCGGTCGCTTAGCTTTTTAAGGGGGATATGGTGGCCTTCGAATTTTTAACCATTTTTGGATTGACGACGGGCAAGTTTGATCAAACAGTTTAAATAACCAAGAACTTCTTCTTCTTTTTCTTTGATCCGTTAGCTGGCGGTCCGAGCTGGACGTCTCCGCAACGGATACGCTGCTGTCGGTGCCGCTTTGAAAAAAGCAGATTCTTGCCCAGTTTCTTTGGTTCTTCGAATTGACCGATTCTGGTCGAGTCGGCAGGTCGACCACCCTCCTCCTTTCACACCCTGGGCTTGAGATCAGGCGACGGCGGAGTTAGCCAAGAACTACCCGAGTAAAAATAAAAATTGGCTTACGGCGGGCGAACCACGGCCACGAAGGCTTTTTAAGGGGGATGCAAAAGCCATAGAATATTTAACAAATTTGAATGGGAGGACATACGGTCTCAAGACGGCCAAACTTGACCAAAAGAATTAAATGGCCAAGAACTGTACACAAGTCCATTCCACGGCAAATTTGAGCCGAAAAGCTTGACTTGAAAATTTTCGTTATGTACAACGAATCACTCTTTCGATTTATTCTGCAAGATTATGGATGCGCAAGAAGAACGAGTCTATCGTCGGTTTGTTGTACGTGAAATATCGTGAAATTTCTTCTACCCTAGGTGTCTCCACCATTAGTGTTAAGGCTATTAAAGGCTGCCCTGAAGGTGGCATCTTATCCCCGTTTCTCTGGTCCGTACTACAACAAACGACTATCTTCTGTTTCTAACAGAGAACCTCACAGTATGCATTCCTTTGGTAAGTTTGGCCTGGATGATCTAGATGCGCCAAACCTTTTTAAAAGAACACGGCATACTGTTTTATTGGCTAAAATTCAAGATTCCGTGTTGGACTTAATTATGATGGGGTTTTTTCTAATTTATATTGCCGAATGAAAGCCTAACTCTGTATCTGCCGATGTCCTCTAAGTTTCAATTCTATTCTCCATTCTTGTATTTATTTTACGACGACGCTTCCAATCTCCACCGACTTACTTCACAGGTACTTTGAATTACTCTTGTTTGCGGCGGGGCGGCGGAGTGTGCGGAAGGGTAGCACGTGAACATAGTTAGTTATATAGTTTTAAATTCTTTGGTTAATGGGGATATTAAGTCCGACTAGCATTTTGGAGAGGGGTGCAAATAGGGCCCCTATTAGGCTAGCTCCACTACCTCATGTGGACCCTGCGTGGATTGTCCTATAAGGACGACGCAGACCATCTAACGCTGTGCCCTTAGCCGACCCCGAGTACAAAATTAGGAATTTCGGCATGGATATATGAGTAAAGGGGAATGTTTATCACGAGCATAAAGTTGCCCTGTACAAAATAAAAACGCAACGTTCCGATGATTTCATCTTTTTGACTTTTTTGACTCATACACCTATTCTCTTCTATTTTATCATACACCTCATCGCCACACTTTCGGCACTTCTAGACATTGAATAATGTTGGTGGATGTTGGTGTACTTTGTGTATCCAAAAACACTGAGAAAAGTCTGACGAACTTCTATTTTCAACACGGTTTTTTTGTAAGGGGGGGGGGGGGGGGGGGCAGTAACAACTTTGAAAACCACTGCTTTAAGTAGAGTAGAACCTTACTTTCAGGCTGCAGTTTTCTGTCACTTGGGTGAAACAGAAACAGAACCATATTATCTTCTATAAAGGAGCTCAGATTTTTACTTCCACTTTGAGTCTGGGATGTGAATGGTCCTTAAAGCTTAAGGGTATTAAGCTTTTTAAAAAGTAGGCCAGATGTTGGAATTGACCCATTTGACTTGTAATGAAGTTGCCTTACGAGAAACTGTTTTTCGGCCACATGAGGCCCACGAGCGCATGAGTTAATCCCCTTTTTCAATGCTAGTTGGGTGTGGTTTAAAAAGCTTTGGCTATACAGTTATAAGTTTTTCTAGCTTATTGAAATTCCGCGGTTAGCTTTTCTTTTCATAGTTCGTACCTATCCGAGGAGATACAAAAGCTGTCTAATTAATTGAATCATCTTGTTCTTCTTCTTAGAGGGCTCTACAACCGCGATCCGGTCCTGGCCTCTCGCAACTGTTATCTCCACCGGACCCGATTCTGGAGCTTAAATCATTTACACGGGGTGTAGTCGACCCTGCCTCGATCACTACTTCTTTTTCTGTACCGTTGCTTCAAAAAGTGGCGGAGCTTCCAAAACCCACTATCAAACTAATCCGTCGTCCGTATCTTCTGTTCCTCTATAGATCAATTGAGAGTGAGTGAATACCGTCAGGAATGAGGTACAAGATTTATTATTTACATTGTGTCAATTAAAAATACTACAGAAGGCTTCTTAAGTAATAATTGGGTGATATTTAAGCTTGAGTTGTGTTGGGTTTGTAGTGGAAAGATCAAATTGATCGATGCTAGACAAACTCATGACATATGGATGTAACTTTCAATATTTGCATTTTTAAAATATGTAATATGAATATTAAGAGTTTAAGAGTGTGTTTATACTATAATATGGTTTCTATTAGGTTCAACGATTAACTGAGCAGATTGGAAATGAGGCTTCAGCTTTATCTGGGAAAAAATTCTTTTTCATAACCCGAGGTCTAATCCTCGCAGTATGTAACCTAGACATAATAAATACTTCAAACTGTTTTACTTAAATAATATCTATTTCAGATGGTCGGAACTGTTGTAACGTACGAGCTTGTCCTGCTAGATACAATTGACGAATTCGCTGATAATCACGAATCAAATTTTTGTAATGTTGTTGGAAGAATTTAAAGTAAATAAAAAATTTCATTCCAAAAATCTTACATTTTGTTTACTATTATATTCTCATAAAAATGTTCATTGATTTTAGTCCAGTAATAACACCTTAGGAATATCACAATCCAAGATAAGAATCTGCCAAGGTATTTACACTGAAAAAGAAAATCTTTCGAAGGAAATTTGTCAAGTTCACAATGATTTTGGGTGGACATATTCCACATGACCAACACATTCTTTACCTCGAACAGGGTGAGTAATTGTCTGGAGGAAATTGAAGAGTAGAAATCTTTTGTTGACCAAAAACACCACACCAACTATGAGTTAAGTACTACGTGACAAACATCTACAATTTTACCTATTCCACATTTTTTTGCTGTACTTTAGCAGTTTGAACTTATTGGCCAAGAGTACGTGTAGTGGGTTAGTAACATTTTTGAGTGAGGGAATTTCAAACAAACTTGTGAGTTATGAAGCTTGATTTTATTTTTAGTGAAAATCGACAGAGGTATGGTGTTGAGAAAAATTTTGGTTTGTAAAATATAGTTTAATATATAATTTTTTTAGAGGAAATAAAATTTTCGTTGATAATACGGTATCGATATCGAATCAAATTTTTAATGGTATGTTTGTTTGTGTTTTGTTATAATATTAAATAATTTTGAAAAATTTTAATAAGTAGATATGTTGTGTGCTCCAATAGCCATGTTTGAGCACTCTTTAAAAAGCTTAAAGCGCTTCCGTTCCCATACCAGTTCCATATACTTTTTAACATTACATCTCACTGCAAGGGAGCACACCTTTTTATGCTCCTTCAAAAGCATTCTAGAAGCATTATAAAAAGCTTTTTAAAAGCGAAATATTCTTGAACGCCTGTGGATATGTGATTCGGTTCGGTATTAGTTTTTATTTATTTTTACATCTTTTGCAATTGCCTTTTGCTTTCCAAGCGTAAACGTGGTTCACCATCTAAATTCTAATCACTTCCAAACTGCTTGTACTCCATATCGAAGTTAGTATGCTAATGTCACATTTTATGGTCAAGAAGATAATTTCCAGTTTTCTTCGTTCTATAAAATTTATGAAAGCTCCAGTAATGCTCCCTCAGGAGCATATTTAGCAGCGCCCAAAGTAAGCTCCCCTGAGCAGTGCCTCCAACTGTTCCCACTGGGAGGGTATATTGTTGGTAATAAAGGGTCCTTTCTATAGTTAGCGACATGCATATTGAGCTGGAGACTGTAAAGTCCTATCTACCAAGTGAAAGATGTGAGCGATTTAGTGGCCTCTTCTTCCTGTCTTTGGGATGAAGACGACTCTCTCCCGGTCACTAACTCACGAGGTCACATGCAGCTTCTGAACATGACCATCAGAGGAGGAGGGGGTCCAGCCGAGTCTCACCCAATCTAATGTGGGGAGAACTCTGGTTTGGTCCCAAGTCCAGGATGTGAAGGGAGGAGGGTGGTTGACCTGCCGAATTGACCAGAATCGGAAAAACCGAAGAAACTAGGCAAGAAACCGCATGGATACACGAACTAACCATTCACGAAATAATGCTAATAGACTGGGGACCAGCCATGCTGGTGAGAAGTGGGTTACTGGCCGAACACCCAAATTAGTCACACCAAACATGGAAATTTAATTCGCCGCGTGGAATGTACGAACAGGACATCACGTCGGTCAAAAGGAAATCATAGCAATGGAATTGTTGAAATGCAAAATATCAGTTGTCGCGCTATCGGAACTACGAATTACGGGGTCAGGGATATTGATGATCGTCTCGCCAGCAATCGACGAGACAATGACGCTTTACTATTCCGGTGATAAGAGATGAGAGGCCGGCGTCGGCTTTTTGGTCGATCGACGGGCTGCCAGCAGTGTTTTCGCATTCCAACCGATATCCGAGCGTTTGTAAGTTACAACCATCGGTGGAACGATCACGACCCATATTTTATTCGTTTATGTGCCAACCGAGACCAGCATGGATGCGAACAAGGAGAATTTTATGATCAGCTCCAGCATACGCTGGATATGATACCTCTAACCGAATTAATAATACTCGCGGGGGACTTCAATGCATATTCAGCAGCAGATCGAACCGAATGGGAAGGAACGATGGGCAAATTCGGACTCGGAGTAATTAACGACAACGGCTTACGCCTGCTTTCATTCGTAGCGTCAAACAACTTAATCGTTGGTAACAACATTTTCCGCCATCCACTCAAACACCAACTCACCTGGCGAAATCCATCCGGCAAAGACTCGGCGATGTTAGACTTCATTTTGATCAACGCAAGATTTCAATCGATGCTCAAAGACATACGTGCAATGCGTGGGCCCGATTGCGTGGATGTTCTGCTCGGACCGCCAGCTAACGGATTAAAGAAAAAGAAGAAAGACAGATGCGATTACAAAGAGCGAAGAAAACGGAGCCACCACCAGTCAAGAAGAATTGGGCGTGCCTTCGGGACCCTGCCATCGGACGAGGGTTTCAAATGGCATTATCCTACAAATTAACAGCGCTCGAAATACCGGACGATATCGATGTAGAAGAAAGGTAATTGTCGGAGTCTATTGTGGAGTGTGCAATGGAGTTGTGCCCACCTATCCGTAAACGAACACAGCCATGGATCTCGGACAGCGGTCTGGAACTTGTCGATCAGCGGAAGCGAATGAAACATGTCGTTGAGCAATACCGACGATTGAACAAAGAAGTTTAAAAAAAAAAAATCGAAACGGGAAGCGTACTGGAATAATGCTGCGGCAGACACGGCCTTGGAAATTGAAAATCATCCAACTTCTCCAAGCGTCATACGCTGGCTCAACCAGCAGCGTTCGTATTTAAAGCGACTTATCCGGGGAGTTCCCGATTCAAACGGGTGTCCGACAGGAAACGTCGCTTCGCCACTTCTCTTCAACGCTGCGATCGACGCGATTATTCGTGAGGCATTCGGTGGACGATGCGGATTTCGATACGACGACAACAACTTCGTAACCAACTTAATGTTCGCCGACGATAGCGCCGTCTTCGCCGACACGGATGCCGAAGCAACAGACATCTTATACGACATTTCCCGCATCGCCTAGTCATACGGGTTAAAGACACCAAAGTGCTCACAACGGACGGATCGAGGGCCAGTGTTCAGCTCGATGGAACCCAAATCGAACAGGTGCCGAACTTCATATATTTGGGATGATTGGTTGAGGAAACGAAAGTGGCATCGACGGCCGACGTTCACAGCCGCATTGACCAGGCAACAGCAACATTCGCTTCGCTCAAGTGGTGCATAACTGAAACGAACGAATATTGCCATCAAAACGAAAGTACGTGGATCCTACCGATTCTTCTTTATGAATCGGAAACGTGGACACTGGTCAAACGGGAGGTTAACAAGCTCAGGGTCAAGGTTTGAATTTTGCATGATTTTTGTTAGCTGTATAGAGCTTTGTCGAAGTTTTTGTTAGGCTGGAAATTTTCCAAATTCTGCAGTCTTGTCTGGTCTTGCAATTTCAGCAAGACCAAGACTATAAAATCTTTTGCTCATCACTATCTAACATGAGGCTCAACTTAGTCTGAAAGATATCATTCTTCTTCTCCTAAACTTTTTCAAAAAATTGTTCTTCACAGATGATTTTTCTCGTTTGCGCACCAAACAACCAAATCACGATGCATTTTACGTCCATGACAATAACAAAGTGCACAAAATAAAATTTTGTCAATTTCCGCACAAATTTAGAAGAGCAACGCTCAGCGCTATAAGAAATCCAAACTACCAAACCTTCCACCAGATGATAAAGCCTTGTAAGTATAGTGTTAAAACTATTTTGATACTTTATAAATTAATGTAAAAATAAAAGTTCTAGTAATGGGAAATTGTTTCGCCATCCTACCCGTCCAAGGAGTCACAGCTAAGTCGCCATCTTCCTTGCGATTTTCATATTTCAGCCTCAAGTTTCTCTACACTGTCATAATCCTGATTGTTTTCTGCTTCAGCTTGGCGCTAACCATAAACTGGATGATAAGGAAGTCGCAGTTCAAGCTAGGAAGCATGAGTATGTATTTCTGCAACAATATTGAGGTTTTTATTGACATATTTTTATTGCAATATGAACAGCACCCCTTCTGTGGATAGTGGTGCACACCTTCGTTATGTACACGTTCATCGACATAGCAAAAGGATGGCCAGAAATAATGAGAGATTGGGACCAAGTCGAAAGTGAACTGATCATGCTCAGTTTCGAACGTCAGAGATCACTTAAGCGGTGGATTACTTTGATTACTTATGGCATTCCACTGTTAGCTCTATGCGAACATATTTTGGCCATTTCCAATGGATTCCAAACTGGCACTCATTGCAAAAATGTCACAAGCATGCTAGAAGGTTACCTGCGGCAATCTTTCGCTCAATATTACACATTTTATGAGTATAGCCTGATCAGTGGTGGATGCTTGCAAGCGTTGAACGCGTATACGACATTTTTGTGGAATTATACGGATATGTTTATTATCATTTTGTGCTTGGGATTGGCAGGGCAGTTTCAGCATTTTAATGAGCATTTTGCTGCGTTTCTAGCAAAGGTACAGTAAAGAATGTTTAGGCAAATATTCATTAAATTGTATGGATATATTTTTTGGCACAGTCTGTATTTCCAAATTTAAATAATTATTTTTTTCCAGGATTTACCAAATGAATTTTGGGGTGATAAGCGAGAGTATTATAATGCTTTGACGAACTTAGTTGAGTTAGTGGACAAAAGGATCTCGACTATCATTGTCGTTTCATTTTCAAATAACTTATACTTAATATGCGTTCAATTATTTTATAGTGTATCGTAAGTTTAACAAGAGACGTTCGATAAGTTTGTGTTTATAAACTAAATTGCATTCAGCAATTCGCAGTTTCTCGTATATTCGTCAATTTTGTTGTAACTTGGACTCACCCAGTTTTTTATTACGATCATTCATGTGTTAGTGCTGTTAATTCAGTCAAAAAGTTAATAAAGCTCGTTCGAATAGATTTATTAGAAAATAAAAACTTCGAGGTCGCCTATTGTAGTGGCGAAATTAGAATTAGCTTTCAACAATAACTAAAAATGTATTACATTTACTCGGCTTATATAGGCTGGAAATATTAATCAACTAGGTAAGCAAGAACATATTCTCAGCCTACTGCTACACCATACTTTGTGGAATGGCGGATAGCTGCTGTTAGGCGGAAAATGAAAGGTGATATGTATTATTTTATATGTGTGTAGATATACGATTTTTTTCCAAAATTAATATTTTTTGAGCCTTTTGAATAAAAGCCATGATTCCAAATTACAAAATTGGATTTCACAGATAACCTAGGTAAGTAGGTATGTAAAAGTGGCACCTTCATCCGCAAACCATTACGATTTCATTTACGAAAATTTTAGACATATACACTCTCTCAAAAATGTTTTGGAAATTGAATTGTTTGTCCTTAACTTATATTGGGCGCTGGATGGCTGGGATAATGTAATTTTTAGTAAAACCTACATTATCCCAGTCATCCATCGTCCGATCTTTGTGTAATAAGTTTAGGACAAACAATTCAATTTCCAAAACATTGCAACACATTTTTGAGTCAGTGTACTTGTTCGAAAACTCTCTCTCTAGTCCTGCAAGCCAATGGTTTTAAAAGAAAAAGGCGATTCTCCATTTTGTGTTGGCCGCCATTTGAATTTGTAATGACGTCACACAGCTAATGGTATTCTACTTGTTATACTCTTTTATTTGATTCCCATACCAAGTGAGTTCTAAAGAAAAAGGTAATCCGCCATTATGTGTTGGCCGCCATTTTGAACTTGGAACAATGCCAGACAGCTAATTATATTCTATTTATCATACCCTTTCATTTGGTACCCATGACGGGGATTGGGGAACACAATTGTTAAATTCGGCCGCCATCTTGGAACCGCCATCTTGCTTTTTTTTTACAAAATGGCTTGCATATACTACTATGCATATGCGTAAAATTTCAAGTTGGTAGGTTTCTACTTTTTATTCTGTTAGGTTTCCACCATTTTGAATTTGGAATGTTGCCACGCAACCGAATTGTATTCTACTCGTAATACCCTTTCATTTGATACCTATGTCGGGAAACACAATTGCAAAATTCGGCCGCCATTTAATTTTTTGACAAAAATGTCATATTTCATTTTCACGCGAGCTAATTAAAATTTCGAAAAACAGAAACTTTCTACAAAAAAATCAGATTTCTATCTCTTCTAGTTTTGCTCCAACGCGTGACGGTATGCACACAGACTGACAAGCACTTTCTTTTATTAATAATATAGATAGATAAAAGAGATAGATTTTGGATAAAGATATTCGAGGGATTGAAAATCGTGGTTGATGTTTACGGCCATTGGTGACTTGATGTACTCGGCTTATTTCACAGTTTTTCTGAGTGCTGATCTGCTAGCGTTTCTAGGTGTTCGTTGTACAATGAATCCTAGAGCGCATTCGAGCTACGATCATAACAGTTTTTGGCCAATTGTCTTTGGGTTGAAATGTTTGTAAACTTTGCACTCTTTAGGCGCTTGTTTTTCTTGAAATTAACGATCGAAACTGAGACATCAAGCTGGACTGGACCCCTTATTATTAGCCGTATTTAGCCACTCTCGTAGAGTGACATTCAAATAAATTTACCGTCTTGGGCCTTGTAAAACAGCGTTTTAATTATTCTAAATGTTACTTGCACTTTGAATAATAAACACAGACTTATCAAACCCTCTCGTAATTTTGTACTTCTGATTTCTTTAATCAATATTACCGTAGACCAATAACGACAATCATTCGTGGCATTTATTTCTGGTTTTCGATGTTATACTTAATTGGAAGAACATTGCTAGTATCAATGGCGGCATCGAGAATATATGATGAAGCAAAGAAACCTTCTGATATTCTTCGCAAAATACCCGCTAAAGTTTACTTGGAAGAGGTAAGAACCAAAGGAATATTGTTTTCTTCTTCAATAACAAAATATTTTTATAAATTTATTTTGAAAAAGGCTACAAGATTCTTGGATCACGTCACTACCAGCTCTATAGCATTGAGCGGAAAAAAGTTTTTCTTCATAACACGAAAATTTATTTTAACTGTAAAAAATATAGTAAAATTTAAAAAAGAAAAAAAATTATAAAACATATTTTTAAAATTTTGCAGGTAGCTGGAACTATTGTAACATATGAATTGGTACTTGTACAATTGGATAGAGAAACTGGTGATCCAAATGCAGATCGTTGTGCTTATTTAGAGGTTTAAGAATAATTGCGCGTTTTAATATAATTCACTGTTTTAAGATATTTAAAATTATTGTAATTAGTTTGCATGTATTTACTTTTTATTAAAAATTGTTTCAAACCCGGATGCTTAAGTCAAGTCAAGTCATTTGTGAAGATTAAAAATAAAGAGGTGGTAGGATTGACCTTTGAGGAACATCAACAAAAATAGAATGGTGCTCATATTTTGCGCCATCTTATACCATTATGATAAAGTGACCAGAAAGAAAACTATGAATCTACTTTTTTAGAACTAAGTTAGTATCACTTGGAGTTTAGCTAATACAGCTACATTCTATAAAACTTTTTAGAGGTATCCAGAGTATTCAGAGCAGACTAGCAAAAGATATGGGTTTGGATACAGAGGTTTTCTAAAACGCACTAGAAAGTCGTGCTGTAATTTAAGATAAGATTCTTTATTCCGAACACTGTTTGTTGACTATTACCTTTACATTTTTGGAGAGGGTAGAGGAAATGACTGTCGAGCAATACTGAGAGGATTTGTTGGAATTGCGTTTTTCGGTAAGGGCCGAAGCTGTCCAAGTTTCTAATAGTCTGTATAAACTCCGTAGAATTTTTTCATTTTCCAGGGAATTTTCGAATTCGTCAGGTTTGTCGTTTTGTTGAAGTCCATTTTAAGGCACCCTCAAAGATTTTGGATAAAAACCTGCCCATGGTGGCAAATGATGGCGTAGGATTGCTAGCAAAGAGGAACTCGATGTTGTCTTGAGCTTTGCTGTGAGTTGACACTTTCCGATGGCAGGCTGAAAATTAATGCACACATGGTTGTACAACGTGAACGAAATAACCTACAGAAGTGCGCATGGAACTTTTTGGAAGTGGGATTTCCTTTCTATATGCAATGCATGCGCAGATTTCGGGTCGTTCAATTCATACAGTGTACTTTGAGAAGTGAAGTATGGAGATGGGTCCTAGTGCTATGTCAACGCCAGTTTTAAACAGCGTGCTGTAATCGAATTTTTAACAGCTGAAAAAATGATTCCTAATAATTTTGCAACACATGACAACGCTTATCCATACACCTCGCGCGCAACTACAGTGTCTCTGCGAAACCGGAAGTTAGAACCGATTCCAGACCCTCCTTACTACCCGACTTTGAGCCTTGTAATTTTTGTTCCGTTACTCAAAAGAGACCTCTAGGGTCATTTTTCAACTTCGGAATATGAGGTGAAGGCAGATGTCAACTCCTGGATTCGAGAAAAGTCGGATGAATTTTTCTGTGAATGAATAAAAAACTTGTTACACGTTAGAAGAACTGTATTAGCCTTAACGGTGACTATGTTTAGAAGTAAATATGTCCTTTTCAAGCTTAATAATTGAACTTTGATGTCCCTTTTGTCCGATCTTGCTATTTGTTTTCTTTTGACCTGTACAACCATGTGTGCATTACTTTTCAGTCCACCCTCGAAGTAGTAGAATATAGTACAAAGAATATGCCAAAAAAGTACGCAGGCTCCTGCCATAGGCATGCACGCTCCCGTCCTAGGCATACACTCTCCCGCCACAGGCACGGAAATCCAAAGTTCAGGCATGAACATTTTTTAAATGCATTCGCATCGGCATAGACCATTCCAAAGGCGAGTGTTGTTTCATCAAGCAGTCCCCCAGCTAAGCATTAATCACGTCCAATGCTGCTTGACCTACGCAATCAGATGAGAACCGTTCTACTGGCGCCCTTTTTGGTCCTCAAGATAATTGCTCCTTTTCTTTGTCCTCTTCAATTTTTTAAAGCCAGATTTCGTGCATGCCTGTGGCGGAATTTTTTTAAACCTACTTTAACGAAGGTACGGTATTGCCCAAAATTAAAGCACTCTCTTCCAACTATACAATCAAATGATAAATTATTTTACCAGTGGACAAAACTAAAGCACTCCTCAATAAATAGTTGCCATCGACTCTGGCTAAACCTTAGGCTCTAAAGGATTAAAGATTAGTAATATCGCGAATGGTTAAAAAGTACGAGGCAACGGGTCGAGTTTCACCTTTTCATTTTGGTGGAAGACCGAAAAAACATCTAATAGGGAGGACTATTTGTGAAAAAGTAACATTGATAACTCCTGACATATCCTCAGAACAACTTCCTAAATATTTCAACTACGGAATAAGCCAAATAACAATCCGACGAAGAGGCGTAAAAGCTACATTATGCTGTCGTGGGGCCACTAAAAAGCCATTGCTATTGGAAAAATATATTCAATATTAAAAACGGGTGCTTTAGTTTTGGCCAATACTGTATTATTAAAGAATTGCTTAGAGTAGATATTATTTAATTTTCAGAAAGGAATTTAAAAAAAAAACAAATATAATAAATTTTGAATTGTAATTTGTAAGAAAGCTGGCTTTCAAAGTTTTTATTTAATCTAAATTTTCAACGATTAAATTGTCCAATTTAGCGACCAATTAGCACAAACCTTCGACCAATTAGCACAAACCTGGATTAATAATCGATACATAACTCCGGTACTATAGGGACTCAACAACTCAATACACAATAAACTCCATGTCTAAATAGTTAATCAATTTCACCATTACAAGATGTAACTGACGCTTTTATCGATAAACCATTTGGTGGCAGTAAACGTCTCTAAATATTGAACATGTGAATATTTGCTTAGTTGGTGACATAAACAAAGTTTTCCTTCCTTATTTTATTTGCAGATAGACAACGGATTTGAAAGCGACCAAGTTCAAGCATATTAATTTCAGTTTGAAATGACTAATCGAAATTGGTTTTCTGTGTAAAACATTGTAAAAAGTTGGTCTCAAGTGCGTTTTTTGGAAGTTTTTATGGTGCAAAAATGATTCAAAGTAAGCTCAAGTTCGAAACTTATTATTGGAACTATTCCTTGTGAAGTTATATTAAATTTCGTGATCGCTGTTTTATTTACGTTGAGTGGAAGTTTTATATTTTAGAGCGAAGTTATTGTATTGGGTCCAGAAATACAAGTAAATATTTTGAACATATTTCAAGGATAATATTCAGGAAACTTAAGGGTCTCACTTAGTTACAAACGATACATTAAGGGTTCCGGAGGGTGTTGATTGGTCGTAATCAACAGAATGCGGGGATTGAATACATTCCCCCCTCCACCCGAATATTTTCCTTTTATAATTGTTTCTTTTATCGGATTCGGCATCAAATTTGTAATAGCAAGTCTGGTAACCAATTCGCAGTCGTGGTTGCTTCAAATTGCGTAGCATTATGATTACTGAACCGTTATTGAGTTGCAAATTATTACCATTTCCGGATTGTGCAATGTATTTCGTACGCGATGAAATATGCCTTCGCACATGTCGTCCTTGCGTTTGTTCATTTGATAGCATGTTATCACAATTATGGCGAATAGCGTTCTTATTTGATGCGCATTGGATGTGGCCACGGAATCAGCGATTGTGTGGTCCCATTGGGAATCGTCCTCCAATAAGCTCAAACGCTGACACGCCTCTCGAAGTGTTTAACAAATTTACCGTTCGTAAATGTGTGAATGATTTTGTACCACGTACAACAGCAAAAACATTCAACATTCGATAGATGACCGCTCTTTTCCGCAACAGCTGCTTCGGTGAAATACACGCGTTGACCTTTTTCTAACGTAGCGCTAAGTGGACAACTGTGGGATGTCGTTCGTGTATTGCGAAAGAGAATAAACGCCTCAGCGCTCCCCAGCGGGAAATAGAGCAAGCGCTTCCACTGGAAGCTTCAGCGATGCGCTTCCAGAGTATTACGAGTCGGAAGGAGGTTGGATGCAAGCTGCAATTTCTCTTTGTTTTTTATAGCATGAAAATTCGCTGTGCTTTTTTTTCAGTTTTCGTCGGTCTGCCCAAGTGTTTAGTGATTAGTGAAGGAGCATTCTTTGCTATTATATTTATCTGAATTTTTTATGTTTTTATTTATATTTCTGAATATTGTTTATTTTTATGAATTTAAGTAAAGTTTTATCAAAATATTAAAATATTGTTTTTCTTATATTTAATGGTAAAAAAAGAGTACACCAGTTTTTAAGTATGAAATATTTACTCTCTCTTTAGCTCTTTTCCTTCCTCTACTTCAATTTAAAAAAAGCTTAAAAGCTTCTCCTATCCAGGCACAACAATAATCGCAAGAGCTTCCCGCTGCATCCATTTTAACGCGCTTCGGAAGCGCGTTTAAGGAAAGTAAGGGGAAGCGCATCTTTCTAATGACATCCCCATGTAAAATGGAAATGAAGTGGAATGGAACAGGCAAGCACTTCATGCTTTCAAAGAAGCGCGTTGACTGCCGTGTGGAAGCGCTCTTCTTCCCCGCTGGGTCGTTAGTGTTCACAAGTCGGCCCATTTGGTATTGGTAGATACCATCATTGGCATTTTCAGAACCATCTACCAACACTGCTAAATTATTTTGCCCTTCGTAACATTTGCACAAATATTAAACTGATTTTGCAGAATGACAACTCCTATACCTATGCGATCGGGAAAACAATGGACAATGCGGCTGAATGAACTTTCAACTCTGACAATGAACTGTCACTTTCACAAAGATTGTCAGGCTATTATTGTCCTTTGAGCGCCGTCGATAAGCTCGATATACATCTGATCCCGTTACAGTTTCAGCCACTAATGGCCGTGGGTATCGTTTTGTACATTTTCCATCATCAACCATCCATGGTGATTTTGGATTCAAAGCGGCACACGGTCCATGCACCATCTGCGTTCTGACAATCTCGTGCAGTTCTGGATCGCCGACTAGGTCGGGGATTTGAGCTGATATGATATCGTCTACTTCTCCAGACCGCAATTTATTCATCAGTCAAATCAGAAAATGTGCGTGGGGTAGACTGCGTTTCTGCCATTCGACCGAATACATCCAATACCCTGTTATGCCTAATACTCGATGCTTCACGATCACAGACGTGCATAGAGCATACAGACGTTCGCCTAATGAGCCACTTCCTCGTGAGTACGTCAAACTGAGAAACTCCTGTAACTCCATCATCAGGAAAGTCAAATCATCATTTGATGATAGATTGAGAAGTAAGATTCTTAACTCCACTACAGGCAGCAAAAACTTCTGGTCCTTGGTAACCGCCATCAAGAAGAATTTTACTTCCTCCTCAACACCTCCTTTTATTCACAACAAGGAAGTGATAACAGAAAGCAAACCCAAGGCCGACCTATTAGCTTCTCTGTTCGCCGCAAATTCTTCTTTACCCGATGCTGCTATGTCACCCCCCACTCTCGAGAATACCACCCACTCAATGGACGGAGTTCACTTCAGGACTCGCGAGGTGTTTAGGTGTCTCAAGGAACTCGACGCCAATAAATCCACTGGTCGTGACAAAATCCCCCCTATGGTACTTAAAAAATGTGCCTCACCTTTGGCTAAACCTCTGCGCAAACGTTTTGCCCTGTCCTAATTCTCCGGAGTGTATCCCGACTCCTGGAAACTAGCTCATGTTCAGCCAATCCCAAAAAAAGGTGAAGCCAGCGACCCCTTAAACTACCGCCCAATAGCAATTACTTCTGTTCTCTCCAAAATTATACACGACAGGCAATACGGCTTCTGATCTAAACGGTCTACTGGCGATCTGCTTGTGTGTTTAACCGAGCGTATCAACCAAAGCATTCACAGCTTTGGTGAGTCTAGCCTAGTTGCTCTAGATATATCAAAGGCTTTTGACAGAGTATGGCACCCAGCTCTGTTGAATAAACCCCAAGCTATTGGTATACACTTAGTTCTAAGGAACTGGATTAAGAGCTTTCTTTCAGGCCGTTCAATCAAGGTAGTATTGGATGGCGTCGAATCCAACCCCCACGCCATTTCGGCCGGAGTTCCCCAGGGGTCAATTCTCTCACCCGCACTTTTTCTAATCTTCATTAATGATCTGCTCTCAATCCCCTCCAACCCACTTCACTGCTTCGCTGATGACGGTACTCTGAATTTCTCTTACTCCTTCGACAATATAAGACAAGCACGTGCCAGACCTTGTCTTTACCACCGTCAACTGATGTCGGCTTCGATCAACCGGGATATCGAATCGATTCTTCATTGGGGCGAAATGAACCGCGTCGAATTCAATGCCACAAAAACGAAGCACTGTCTGATCTCCAACAAAAATTGTACCGACCTTCCTCCTGTCTCGGTGGATGGAGAGAGTCTAACGGCTGACTCAACTCTCAACATCCTAGGGGTAACTTTAACTTCAATAGAAAAGTCGAATAACTTTGACAATTTTCAATATATTCCAAAAAAATTTTTTTTATTATCAAGATGACCTTTTTACAATTTCTTTGAGCTATTTCCCAAAAACAACATCGATCAAATGACCCCCTTTATTTCGAATACAAAAGCGGGCTCTTTTTTTGGCGTTTTCCATCACATTCACCAGCATCTCGGGCGAGATACATAGCTGCCATTTCAGCTCGAATGTTATCTTTTAGATCTTCTATGGTCTTCGGCTTGTTGGCATAAACTTTGCTCTTCAAAAATCCCCACAAAAAGAAATCTGGCGGTGTGAAATCTGGGGATCTTGGCGGCCAGTCAATATCGCCATTTTTGGATACAACACGTCCCGGGAATTTCCGACGCAAATAGTGCATTGTTGCAGTTGCTGTGTGGCATGTAGCACCATTTTGTTGGAACCAAAAATTTTTCAGGCCTTTTTCACGTATTTGGGGTAACACAAAGTGCGACAACATCCATCTATACCGAACGCCGTTGATTGTCTCACCAGGTATAAAGAAGAACGGCCCAATGATGGTTTGCGAGCAAACACCAGCCCAAACAGTCACCTTCTGGTCGTGCAATGCAAAGGTCTTTCGTGGATAATATGTGGGTTATCGGTGCCCCAAAAGCGACAATTTTGTTTGTTGACGGCGCCAGAGAGTGTGAAATGAGCCTCATCTGTCATAAGAATTTTCTCCCAAAAATCTGGCTCAACTTCTTCAATTCGAATGACTTTTTCGCGTAAGTCAAGCGACGTGGCTTGTCTGTTTCCAAGAATCTTTGAGATAATTGCACTTTATATGGAAACATTTTAAGATCTTTCTTCAAAATGCGCCTTACAGTAGTTCCACTAATGTTAACTGCTGAGATCGGCGCCGGTACGAAATATTAAGATTCTCAGTAACACTCTCCTGAACAGCTTCGATATTTTCATTTGAACGACGTGGGCGTGGTTTTGGATGTTGTTTAAAATCTGCTACAGATCCATGTTCAAAAAAATTTGAGGATAAACGACGTATCGTATCACTTTTGGGTGCAGCACGGCCACGATATTTTCGGCGATATGCACGCTGGGTTAGCACAACTGACCGATTATTTTCAATGTAAAGCGACACTATTTCGGCGCGTTCTTAGGGTGTATAGCAGTGGCGGGCAAACCTACACAGCTAAAGAAATGCATTTGTGTAAAAGCTATCAAAAGCTTTCTAAAGCTTCACACTGTTATTCAGTATATGAGCACAAAGTCGCTCAAAATACGCTCCCACTCGCATGAAGTCTTAATTAAGACTGATATGCTTTTTTGTGCATATTCGAGTCATTTGACTTCGTATACATATTCAGAGCTTTAAAGCTCATTTGCCCGCGGGCATAGGAATGCCCAGCACTGGTGTATAGCGATACATGGTTAAAATTGTACTGGATCAAACTTTACAAAACCGTATTGATGAAGCCAATCGGTTGAAAATTGTCCAAGTTATTCGACTTTTCTATTGACCCGTTTCAGATGGCGCACCCTGTACAAATCCTACATTCGGCCACGCCTCGAATACAACTCGCATATCTGGGCAGGCGCCCCAAAAACCACCTTGGCTTGTCTCGACAAGGTGCAAAATCGTGCCCTCAAACTCATTGGTGATGGCCCTTTTCGCGCCTCCATAGACACCTTGAGCCACCGTAGGAATGTAGCAGCCCTCTCCATACTTTATCGCTATTACCATGGCGACTGTTCCACCGAAATTCAGGACCTCCTGCCTGCACGGCAATACTTTTCCCGCAACACAAGACTAGCCCGCTCGGCTCACCCCCATACCCTACAGCCCCCTCGTTCACGCACAATACGGTTTAGAAGTTCGTTTATGAATAGAACAACTCGACTGTGGAATAATCTCCCGCAGTCAGTATTTCCGAACTCGTACAACACCTTAGAGTTCAAACGTGAGGTTCATCTTCATTTTCTTCTACACCCTCCAGACCCCCTCTAACCTTTCCTATTCTCCTCTATTCTTCAAACCAAGCTTACTACTAGACATTGCACCATGAACTGAACGACATGACGGACTACAGAGGGTTACACCTAAGCTTGGTTTTTTCATATAAAAAAAAAAACTAGTTGGGATGTGGGTTCGACCCTTTCGGTCCACACGATCAACTTCCCAGTATGATGGATGTTGAATATTATGATTGGATATTTTAATAATAAATGAACAATAGGCAATATAGAATATATGCATAATACCGAGAATTTGTCACAATTGTTTATCAATATTTTCGCTAAAATGTCAAACTAAATTTGCGCACTTACAAGATTAGGATGACGAAAATGTATATAAAATTGATGTATTAATGTTTTTCGGCACCTCAATGAAGTCGATATAGTTTTTAGTTCGCGCGGTATCGTGCAGGCACAAAAATCACTTATTTTCTGTTGTATTTAGTTTAAGTATGCCTTGTTTGGCAAATAAATAAAATAAAAAAATAAAATAAACAACAACTTTTATGCTACGGCCTATAGTTTTTTAGTTTCCTTAAGCAGTAAACTCCAAAAAAGTTTTGTAAAATAAATAAAACAAAATACTGTAAATAAGTTCTAACCAAAAAGTAAAAATTAAATAATAATAGTAGATTGTTCTACAAGTAAAGAAAAGTGATAGTTTTCCAGTGAGTGTAAATATTTAATTCCCGAGCGAGCGTAGCGAGCGAGTGGATTAAAATTTACACGAGCTGGAAAACTCACTTTTCTTAGCGCGTTGAACATGCTATTTTTTCGGTAATTGTATAGAAATGACGTACATTTAATATTGAAAATCAAAAATTGCAAAGAAAATATTAATACTTACATTGAAAATCAAAAATTGTAAAGAAATAATAATTGGTCAAAGTATGCCATTTTCTGTTGACAATTAATCGCACTGTAAATAAAGTTATATCTAAAATCGTGAAGAAAAGTGTTGCTAGCTAGAAAAGTATCACTTTTCTTTACGATTTTTGATTAAACAATGTTCGTCATTTCTATACGATTCCCGAAAAAGAAATTTGTTTGACGAGCCTGCTCAGGGCTGTAAGTTTTATATATTAGTACCTATTATGATTAATTTATAACATGATAAAAGTTACATTAATACATAAGTACTTGTTAAAGCTTTAAAAAATTCTATAATAGTCTCATTTATTTAAACTACAATGTTATTTTCATATTAATTCATTGTAATACATAGCAAGTACTACAAACTAGGCACATAGATATTAACTATTAATATTACCTATGATACTACTAATTTTATGTGTTAAGGGAAAAATCTACCACACGGTTATCTGCCCAGGATAACAACTTTAAACAAGAGTTTTCCAAAATTTTTAAACTAAAATTTATAAATTATTTACAAAAATAATGCCATAAATCACATCTAAATCTTCACATAAAAATACAACAAAAGTTTACATAAAATCTACAACTCACGATAAAAAAAATATATGTATATTGATAATTTTACTAATGTTATCTCTTAAATTATATCCAAAACATTCAATATTTTTAAATTGGTAACGTAAAATTCTCAGGAGGATGGCACTCAATTACAACCGGCTTATCTTCATGAAACTGTATCAATACTAGCTCATATGTAACAATTGTTCCAGCAACCTAAAATTTATAAAAAAAAATATATTTAACAAAATAATTAATTTTCATTCATTCTGTTTACGCTTAAAACTAATTTTCTTGTTAAGTAAAAAAATCTCATTCCAGATAGTGCAACTGTATCAGTAGCGACTTCTTCAAAAAAACGCTTGACCTATGAGAAACAAAAATATGCCAAGTTTTTAATTTTGTTCATTATTCATTATTTGCCTGTATGTAAATAAAATAAGAACTGCAAATTATCACCTCATTACACCACGACTCTTTTGGAACAGATCTAAAAACAACCAAAGGACGCTTTGATTCATCATTGATATCAGCAGCAAACAGTGAAACAGCCAAAGTTCGTCCAATTAAAAATGACAGAGAAAACCAAAAGTACACAGTATGTGCAATTGAAGGCATTTTGCTGCAAATATTCAAATGAAAATAATAAATGTCACATAAAAACAATGAAACTCACTTTAAACTCTTCAGAAGCTGAATGCATATAAAATACAAATTATTAGAGAAAGACACCATCGTTATAATTGAAATAGCGTTGTCAATCTCTTCGCACAAAATGCACAATTTCCTGAAGTTGATGCGATTCTCAATCCAAAATGATTTGGGCATAGGCTGAGGTCAGTTTGAAATTGATTTAGAGAAATTTAAAAATGTAAATATATTTTACCTTTTCTTTGAATTGCATCATGCTATCATTGAGCTGCTTGAACTTTGAAGACAGTCCTATACTTACGACAGTTACGAAACAATCCATGAAATTCCAACAAAAGGTCGACAATGTACTAACTATTAATCCAATAAATGCCATCGGAAATGTAAAGTCGAAAACATGAAAAATTGGTGATAAGTGAACACGAAAGAAGCTTTCAATTGGATCGTTCCGGTCAATGGGACAATAGTTCGCTGAGTGCACTACTGATATTATGCTAAGCATGTGCTCGGCTTGAATTAAAAAATATGTTCTAGTTAGAAACACAGTTGAATAAGTTTAATAAACAATAATAGTGTATAAACAAATCTATGACTCAAAAATTTGCTAAACACATTTCAATTATTTCATTTCTTTTTGGATTGTTATAAGTAGCTGCAATATTAGCTTCACACATTAGACTCATCCAAATCTTTATAGTCTTATACAAAATTTAGACAACTTTTTCACACCATTAAGGATAGCATAACAAGGACCATGGTCTGATTCAACGTGGTGGTGTGGTGCTCGATGTCACTCTTTATACTGTCCGTCATGTCGTTCACGACATAGTGCAATGTCTGTTGGTAAGGAGGAGACGATGAACCCTGTTTTTGCGTTTTTGCAGGGCATTATATAACTTTCTTAAATATCTACAGTAGAACTATATATGTATTAATGGTGGCCTAAAGGTGGCCTGAATAAAGGTCCGATGCCTAGTTTTTGTTTATATTAATCTTCTGCAACTGCCTTCTCCTTTCAAAGCGCGAGTGTGGTTTTACGAAAGTCATCTCTCTACTAAGTATACTTACATTCAACGCTGCTTTTCCTCCATATCGAACCAGAGCCGGTGTATTTAGTATGCTAATGTCATCCTTTATGGTCACCAAAATAGTTGCCCATTTTCTTCGTTTAATAAAACTAGTGGTAATGCTGCCCTTGGACCATTTTTTACAGCGCTCAAAATTTTTCCCGCTGGGGGTCAACAAGAAAATTACCCGTTTTTTTCGTCCTACACGATTTCTTAAAGCTCCAATTTTACTCCTTTAAGTTTAGGAAAGTGAGACTAACGGGCTGAATTTGGAAAACTAGAAGTTAACTTAGGCGTACCTTCCCATTTTTGGGTGGAATACGGGCGTTTTGACGCAATAGCTGCTTATTGCAGGCCCACCCAAACGGGAGGCATGATAGAGAATTCTTTATAGGAAATGATATAATACTAGTCCGCTCAACTTAGTCAAAAATTGCAATTTTTTGAAAATTTTTCCCATAGCTGAGAGCCTTTTTGCAGGTTTGCGTTTGCAGGTTCGATCCCTGGTCGGGGCAGGCCGGTTGTTTTCTTTTTCTCTTTTTCTTCTTTCTGAAATGATTTATTAACATATTGGTCAGCGGCCGATAGTACTTGACATAGCGCGAAGGGCTAGAGAGAAGTATTCTTGTCTGTGAGATCTGTGGGGTGCGAGTTCGATCCTTGGGCTCGCGGTGCTTTTTTTTCTATATATCGACAAAATAATTATTTTTTAATTTCCTTCGGGGAATTTTGTTCCATATTAAACAAGTTTTCGACGTGAATACGTCTGTAAATTTGCTTCCAGAACAAAAGCCGATGAGAACGAAATTATGGCATATAGTTTTGATTTGCAGCTCAAAAACTATTGTTTATATTGAATAAAGAAATATACCATGACGTAGGTGAAGAATCAAAAAATTTGATTGTTTACATTTGATTTCCCCGCTATCAATGGCAATTAAGCTTATATTTCCTTGATTTGTATGTGTGTGTACTGTAAACAAACGTTGAACTTGATTTTGACCCACTTCCATATAACCGATCAACTGCAAATTTTACACATACGTATAGTTTGCATGACAATACAATCTGATAATTTTGTAAAAAAATCAAGATGGCGGTTCCAAGATGACAGCCGAATTTTGCAATTGGGCTCCCCGACCTCCGAAATGGGTATCAAATGGAAGGGTGTGACAAGTAGAACACACTTCGCTATGTGGCGTCATTCAAAACCCAAAATGGCGGCCAACACAAAATGGCGGCTTACTTTTTCTTTACAACGTCCTTGTTATGGGTATCAAATGAAAGTGTATGACGAGTATAGTACAGTAAGCTATCGACTTCACAATAAATATTTCTTTTAATTTCCCCGGAGAATTTTGTTTCATATTAAATAAATTTTTTTTTAAATTCGTCCGAAAATATGCAAATACATTACTGCAAAAACTATTTAGCTACTGCTTAGAGTTTTTTCGATGGCGCGGCGGCGTGTTATACATCTCAAAATGGATTTTAAAAGAAGAATTAGGCTTGCAATACGTACGTTGCATCGTCGGTTAAACGATACTACGGCAGCGTGTCATACTTATCGTAAAGGTAGGTTCATACGCATCGATTTAGTTTTTTAAATTGTCTGGCGCAAGTCGAATTGTGTAAATAAACTGAGTGCAAATGACGAGTGAAAATTACCTCCATTAGTTATTGCGCATTATATTTATACTTATCTACGCGTTATATTATGTTACATTGATTGTGATAAGGTCGGAGGAGCAAGTGGTATAACATCACCGAGACATATTTGGTATAATCCAAACCTTTTAGATTGTGCAAGCCGAACAGTTGAGTTCACACGCAACGATCTATTTGTGCCGTGTAAGCCTACCTTAATATTTTTTTTATATTGCCCCCGAAAGAAATGAATGGACTAAAAAGTACGAAATAAAAAAAAATTTAAAAACCGACTTCAGAAAAAAGCCGCACAAAATTCACAAAAAAGGATGAAATAATTGTTTGTAATTCTTAACTACATTAATCCAATCAGAATGGATCTAGAAAGAAGAATCACTTTTGAAGACGCGACAAACTTGTTGCAAATATTCTAGACACTATTCTAATCTCTTAAAGTTACAGTTTTTACACATTAAATTCACCAAATTAATCCTTTTACAAATAAAATTCACCATTTTGCAAATTAAATTCACCCATTTGAAAATTAAGCATTTCTACATTATACAGGGTGTTCCGTTACTCATGGTACAAATTAAAATGGCAAATAGTACATAAAAAATTATCGCGAAAAAAAGTAAAAGTGGGGGGGTACCTCTTTTCGTTTTCGAGATATGGTGTTTTGAAGTTTTTTTGGTAGAGGTTTACATATTACCCTCTATTTTTGTCACCTTTTTAGATATTTTAATGAATAAGACATCAATCTACGTATCTACAGAATACTCCCACCTATCTAAATCTGTAAAAGTCAAGGGGTCAACCCACCAACATCCAGAGTTATGAGTCATCAAAGACAAAATTTTGTTTTTTTTTTCACTAAAATTTCCACTTCAACCACCTTTTTCTCCAAAAATACGTAATAAACCAATATTTTGTTTTACAAAATTGGAAAGCTTGGACAATTTCCTATGAATAATGTCTAACAAATATTACTCTACCACCTTTACTTTTGAAGTTATAAGCAATTTTAATGCGAAAATTAGCCTTATTTGGTACTTTTTGACAAAACTCAGGTGAAAACGTACTAAAAAAGGAAGAAATAGAGCCAATTTCACCATTAAAATTGCTAATAACTTCAACAGTAGAGGTCGTAGAATAATATTTGTTAAACATTATTCATAGGAAATTGTCCGAGCTAATTGCCGAAAAAATATTGGTTAATTACGTATTTTTTGGAGAAAAAGGTGGTTGATGTGGATATTTTAGTAAAAAAAAGCAAAATTTTGTCTTTGACGACTCTTAACTCTGGACTTTGGTATGTTAAAACCTCGACTTTTACAGATTTAGATTGGTGGGAGTATTCTGCGTAGATTGATGTCTTATTCATTAAAATATCTAATAAGGTGAGAAAAATACAGGGTAATATGTAAACCTTTACCAAAAAAACTTCTAAACGCCATATCTCGAAAACGAAAAGAGGTACCCCCTCCTTTTACTTTTTTTTGCGATAATTTTTATGTACTATCTGCCATTTTCGTTTGTACCATGAGTAACGGAACACCCTGTATATTACTAGCTGGAACGCAGTGAGCCCCGCTGCACCCATTAGCCAATAGTATGGCGTGCGCCAGAACAATTGGGAATCTCAAAATAGCTTTTCCATTGGCAGTGGAGTTCCAAATCCTACAACGAAAGTGCAGTTGAAAATAAAAGTGTCACCTCGTTCGCTTAAAAACCCAATTCATCAACTCATTTATATTCATTTATATAACAATATAACCGTCTCACTGCCAATCTTGGCATGGTCAGATGGAGGGAGTGCTGTTGTCCGTAAACGAATTTCGAAGGGAAAATTACAATGCACGTGCGTTTGTATTTTATTTATACATGAAATGTTAATGTGTGTGGAATTGTCAGCTCCAATTTAAAAGATCTGCTAACATACTTATTTCTTGCACTAAACTTGATTTTGGAAAGAACTTCCTCGATTGGAGCATTGGAGAATGAGGTGGTGGAAAAACTAGAGGGTATCTTTTCTTAACAACAAAATGTATAATAGATTAGCAGGTCGAACTTGACCGCTTGATATTATTAAAGAACTACTTAATTTTAAAACGGGTGAATTTGATTTGCAAAAGGGTGAAAAAACTGAATTAATTCCAAAAACAATAATACAAGCTAATTTAATGCACCCACCGAATACTGAAATTCAATCATGTTTAAATTTTAATTTTAAAACAAAAATACACTACATATTTGTTATCTATGGCCATATGGTATCAAAACATTAAAAGGAAATTTTATAGTACTTACTTAACGACAGCATCATAATAACAAAAGTAACAATCTTAATTTTATTAGCCAAAGCTGCCTTATCATTCTGTGTCTCAAAAGGTGGAAGTTCACGCTCGACATCCTCCCATTTTCGCATCAATATCGGCCATTTAGCAGAAAGGAATAAGAAGTTCACAAACACAATGATGCTCGATGCTCCGAATATTATTGGCTCTGCAACAAAAATTTGCAATAATCAAACTCAAGTTTGCATCCTTACAAATCATGGTCCTCACCGATTTTATCAAACTCCACGTTTTGACTTATGACTTCGTAAATTGTTAATCCACTCTGAATGCTCAACGCAATAAGGGCCAAAATGCTGTATATTGTCCGGAAGTTGAGCCACGAGAATGAAAGTCCACTGGGATCCTTGCTTTGGACTCCTTTAACGGGCATAATTGCGAAGCATTGTGCCATGACTAGGACTAAGAAAGTGAGGAGTTGGGTTAGAGAGTATATTTAAGATATGATGGGTTTTTGGGGGAATCACCTGGGGCGACCGCTTCGTGAAAATTGCCAGTAAAAATAAAATCCTTGTTTGTGCCTTTTTTTAGAAATCTCGGTTCACCTGTTAATTCATTTTTGGAATATAAAAACAAATTTATTTCTAGAATACAATTTAAAAAATTCGAAATCTTACTTATAAAATCTGCCTCTGCTGGCACCTCTCCAGCTTGCTCCCATTCCGCAAGTTTTTTGATAGTACTTAATTGAGTCTGCTTCCTGTTATAAGGATAATGAAATCTCCATTAAACTTCCAGCTGTTTTAACAGTCTCCTTAATTACCTCATGGCGTTTTTTCTATCATGCCGCAGGTTTATGAAAAATATTTCATGTCGATTTTTTAAACTTGATTTTTTAACGAATTTCATGCCAATGTCGTCCCGGTCTGATGCTTGCTCGCGACTAGTGAAATAGCGTGTAGTATGGAAACAGGTGGTCACCTTTGGCCTGGCTCTAATCGATTGTGTTGTTTGCAAAAAGAAAATAAATTCACGTATCCTTTATTTTTTTGTTTTTGTAAGGACGGCGGCCAATAGGTCACTACTGGTGAGAAGCATTAAGGACCTGAACACGGGATCGTGTAATCAGATTAAAAATTGTCAAGTGCTTGTTTATTTTAGGAAGCTTGTTATATTTTGCCACTGGTATAATTATTGTCATTCCTGGATTAAGCAAACATAAACAAGTTGACCAAGGTACACGTGCTGGCTAGAAGTTTTTATTCATGTGTTGATGGTGTTGATGTAGGGGAATTTGTATGATTTTGAATCACAATTGTGTTTTTATACAAACGATACGATTGTGATAATAGCCTTTCATCTTCTCAATATACCATTTCATACTGCATGTCTCCCTGGAAGCCATCAAACTTTGTCCGATATTCCTTCGTCTTCGCGGAATTACATAAAATCTCTACCTATCCATCTTACAAATCCTTAACTTTAATTTATTGCTCTTGGTATAAAGGTATATTACACGTTTATACGTGTCCAATTGGGGTGCATAACCACCAAGCAGGGACAGCGCTTTCATATTTGCAAATGGTGCACTTGCACCGGGCGCAATTTCTTAAATTAAGACATTAAAAAAAAATTAAAAGCTTCGGGAAAAAAATTTAAAGAGTGTTCCCGTGCCTTCATTGTCATATATTAAAGGAACTGTGCAGAACTGTCTGTGCCTTTTCCAATGTCTTTCGCAAGATGTGGCCAATTCAATTCCATTTGGTTCGTCTGATTTCGTCATACATCCTTTCTTGGCTGGCACGGTTCCATAGCTCTTGATTTGTAAGTCGTTCTATTATGGATCCCAAAAGGCAAATACTGAGTTGGTGAGACATTGACGTGGTGGTGGTGTGGTGACTAAGAGGCAAGTTAAATATTTTAATCATACGAAATCAAGAAGGCAGCGCACATCGATACGGTGTAGTGTTCTGGTTGGCACTAGTCTCCGACAATATTATATTATTGTATGTATGGTTATTCTGGGCTACAATCCCCATAAATGTGGGGTGGATACTATGGATCAAATTCTTGGCACTTATTCATGCAAGCGTTCAACAAACCGTTGGCCACTGACAATGCTCTATAATATGGTTGATATTGCTGCATTGGCCGCATTCATAATGGACAATGAAATGAAACCTGATAAAAAACAGACAAGCGACGTTCGTTTTTGCTATTATTGACGAAACAATCGGCCGTCATGCCAGTTATGTCGTGTGCAGCGCGGAAAAAATATCATCTTCGGCTACTTATTTTTTTGGAGAAAGAGGTAGGTGAAGTTGACATTTTTGTTAAAGGCAACCCAAAAATTGGACTTTCACGACTCCTAACTCCTAAAGTTGGGAAGTTATAATTTTACCATCATAGAACTGTGGCTAAATGGTAGTCTCCTATCCTCACCTATTCGAGCTGAACTCATCCAATCTCTGCTCGCTCGCATCTTAAAGTGACATTTAATGATCGCTTAAGGTTCATTATTCATATGAGAAGATCTGATCATGTGGCTTTACTTTTCTTGCATAAGGGTTTTATACCAAAGGTCCCTGCTATCTTTCTGATTTCTTTGTTCCTTTGCCATCCGTGAAATTAATCAAATTCCTAATTCCTGGTCATATTCCCTAATTGCTAGAAAATAAATTATCTCATTAATATTGCACTTAAGAAAATCTGTGCCAAATCCATGCGACTCGTTACCAAAACCAAACTATAAATGTTTATATGGCATTGACATTTCGAAAGAAACCAGATTATTATCAGGAAGAACTTGCACCTGCACGATATAAGTGGATCTATCTAAAAATCACGTCAACCAATCCAAATTACCAAATTGCATGTGGGGTTTGAATTTTTTCCAGGTCTTATGGTGTTGCAATGAGAAACCATCATTAAAATATTTCGAGCTAACTATCGTCTGCTATATTCGTCATTTTCTAAAGTGCTATATTCGTCAAGTGCTCGTCTCATGGCAAATTGAAAACAACTATAAATATAAAATTTGAAATCAGCCCCAAATATTATTCTTTATTGAATTGTACCAGATCCAGTTAAGTTAAGTTATCTGAAGATGCCATAATCCTTTCAATAGCCATTTACATTACTTTTGAGATTTTATCCAGAAACATCCACAAATTATTGAAATTATTATTAAATATGGTACTTTCACGTACGCCGAACAAGTATGGTACGATTACTTTGTGATTTTTCACATAAATTATATCACATCGATGCTTCCCCTATAACGATGTCTTTAATGTACCAACTTTTCTTAAGTTCTTGATAAACCTATAAACCTTTTTCTTTGCTTCTAATCATCCGATGTATATGTACAGTATGTGCCAGTAATTTCGCCATAATATAACAAACTTTGAATCTCTTTTAGTACACCGAAATGATTATTATTATTTTTTTGTTAGTATTGTTATGTTTCAATAGAGATTTTGGAGTACTGTTTTTGAACAAACTTTTTCTGATAATTTCCTTAATGATTCTGCCACAGACTATGACTATAGTTACCAACTATTTGCTTTTATTCGGATGAAATGTTAGGTATAAGAGAGTGACTGGACAAAATTTAAGGTTTGTTCAAAGATGTACTATCTGCCGTTTACTGGCCCGTAGACTATAATAATAATGTGGAGCTTGAAGAAGAAGCTTTATTCCGCAATGGCGGAGTTCTGAACGAATTTTGAGGACGGAATAAATCCAAGAAGAGAGGCTTTCTTCGATAAAACAAAGAATAATAAAGGCACATCACATTTCCAACGAAAGAATTTCACAAATCATTACCTAGTGGCTTACTTAGCCGTTGCATTGTAAACACCTTCATGTTCTTAAATTTCCAGCAAAATTTTTCGATTACCATGTAGATGGTTACACAATCATTAAAGAATTCTTGGTTTGCCAGAGTAACCCCTTGCTAGAGGTCCCGCCAAAAGAGTTGATGCCGAGAAAGTCGCGTTTTCCATGCGCAGTAGAATCCCCGCATGCCGTTCCCGTCCCTTAGCCTAGTCGCAACAAATTTCGAAGGGGAAATTTGAAAATACATAAGCGCATTTCTTATCAATATGTGCGCAATTTTTATTTGTGTGCAGCTTTAATTTCCCCAGCTGCGCGCTCCGGCATCAACTCTTTTGGCGGAACCTCTAGTTTTCCCGTAGGGTTATTATTGGGGACTGCTAATAATCCCCCGCTCAAAAAAACTTTGGAAAAATAAATATTCAACGACCAGACCAAAGAGAAGTGATTCTCTCTTTAAAAGCTTCATTTCGAAGCTTTAAAGCTTCCTACCGCGCCGAGCTTCCCAGCTATAAAAGAAACCGCTTCACCAGGCCAATTTCAGTCTTTCACCAGACTCGTTCCGGAGAGGTCATTAGTGGGCTAAGTTAGAAGGTCTCGTACATGGGGTACATCAACATACTAAAGCGTCTCTTTCGAATTTGTTGTGTATAATCGATTTTTGAAGCGCTTGTTTTCTCAAAATAAATTAATCATCAGATGAAGAAAAATCCCGAAATGTTTTTAATGTTAGATGAAAAGGAAAATCACAGGTTAGTATTTTGCCACATGTGAAAAGAAAGAAAGAAATTTTCCAGCAGAGTTCAGAATAGGCCTGCATATTTTTAACAAATTATCAACAGATATGTTTTAAAAACCCTTTTCAGAAAAACAAAGAACTTAGTTTGTGGGGACCTTAAGGATAAAAATATAATAAAGAAGATACGCCTGCTTAAATCTTAATACTTCACAGTTTACGACCAAAAGGAGAGGGTGGGCCAATTTGTCAAACAACGCAGTCGGTTTGGAACTCTACATTTTTGTACAACAAAAAACACTTGTAAAACCAAGACTGTAGCGCCAATGAAGTTAGTTTATTAACACAATAAACCTCAAAACAAAAAACCTTCACACAAATAAAAAAGATGTCAAGCCCAACTCACTATCAGTTATTAATAATTGTAGACCCAAACTAGCAACAATTCTACTTTCTTTTATCACCTTTAAATTAAAAACTACGTAAACTTAATTCACGCTGAAACCAAAACTATTAGTATAACATGATTTTCCTATACTGGATGTTTACTTTTCAAACTTAACGAAGTAATTGGACATGGATCCTTTTCAAAATCAACATCGACGTGCAGTTGCATTAAGACTAGTTCATACGTGGCAATGGTGCCGGCAACCTAGAATTATTATTTTGTGTAAATACAAGATTCTTAAAAACTTTTTGCTGTTTAAGTACCGTAAGGATAAAACTTCGAGTTATATGGAAGAATTTTTTCCCACTAAATGCAACTGTTTGGTTTACAACTTGTTCCGAAAACCGAGAAGCCTGGAAGAGTGTTAAGAAATCCATTTTGAACGAAATATCTGTTAAATAAACAAATTTAATATAAAATAAATTGCTTAAACAATAAATCGCAGCTTCAGTATTTGAAGGCGAATTTAACTTAAAAAATTTAAATAGTAATGTGAAATTCTGTCCTTCTTAATCTTTCATATGAGGGTTACCCACAGTTGTTGGATGAAATTAAAATCTGGAAAATAGACCTGACCGGCTGTGGAACAATTTACCACTGTCAGTATATCCGAACTCAAACAACATCCTAGAGTTCAAAAGCACGGTTAATCGCTGTCTCCTCGGACACTATCCGGACTCTGCGTCTTAACCTAACGTAGTAAAAAGAGGCCACTGCCGATTTAACCATGTCACGATCGAAGATGTTTCCAGAAAGGCACAGTGAATAACTGACTGTGATGGTACTTTGACTACACCCAGCATCCAATGGATAAGCGATCCCGGAAAGTAGATGAACGCAACGACAAGATCTCTAGAAATAAAGTTGGTAATGGAGAGATGAGTGACACGATTGTCAATTGAAAGGGCATCGTGAACCACCCGCATCTCCGATCTTATACTACTAGTTTACTTGAGCCGGTGGTAAGTCCTGTGACTTTGCCATCGGTTACCCAAAACTCCTGAATAAGAGCAAGGGTAAGATGCCTCTTCGCGAAAGTCTAGCACAGGGTGGAGAGATGCCCTTTTCGCATCGTGTAAGTTAACTTGGAGTCTCCTTATGGTGCGCATTTTTCCTCCAAGGAGCGTTTTGGCAAGACCGATCTTCTCGGCTTGTCTATGACCCTTGGTCCTCGTAAAATGGCCTTATGGCCTTGGTGACGTCATTATTACAGTCCTCGGTAACACCAGAAGCATTGGGAGTTGCCATTTCAAACCCTATGGTCTGAGCATCACACGACGATCCCTGCTCTTGTGACTGGAGAATTTTTATCCTTAAGAATCAGTCTGGTGCGGAAGAAACGATAGGTGATTTTCTCCCTCAAAGTTTGAAATCTTGAACCGGAGCGGGTTCAGGGTTCGGGTTCGGTTCGGGTTCGAAACCCTGCCTCAAACTAATCAATTTAGTCATGGAAGCAGTTCTGTTATTTTTATTAGCAGTCAAAATGACTGAAGTTCATCTACAAACATAATTTTTTTAGGAGCGCTCACTCGTTTGAAGTGATTCACCTGGATCTGCCACTGAATTCTGCTCTACAAGATATTGCACAAGGACCTCGACGATGTGGCAGACTAATAGTGCAAGGAGTTATTCCTAAGCGTAGTTTACTACATGAAAAAGCTTAAGTTATTTTTTGAAATTTTCGTATGTGCACTCAATTGTAGCAGCTGTGGTACACGAAATCATTTACAACGATCACGATTTGATTGTAGCCAAAAGACAAGTGAAAGTGTATTATACAGACAACTTTAAGCAAGATCAGAAGCATGCTTACTCAGTTCAGGTTTAGGTTTAAGGTCCTGGTGGAGTAAACTGCATTTACGAAGTTGGCGTACAATGTTCCATTCACTGTTATGATCAGTTTTTGGGACGACAAATAATATACCTAATTGTGCTACTAAGAAAAGGGAAAACTATTACTATATTACTATTACTATTATCACTGCTAGTAGAAAGGAGGTGCTGGACCTCACCTTCACGAGCAGGCTGTTATCCGACAGGATTGAAAACTGGCGTGTTCTGGACGAGGCCTCACTGTCGGATCATCTGCACATTAGATTTGACATTGTGGGCCTTCCACATATCCGCGCCTCTTCTTTGGTTCCTAAGAAAACCAACTGGTCCAAGTTTCAGGGGCTTGTGGCCTCGAAATCAGATCAGCTTGCGGCTTCTATCAGCTCAGTGTATGAACTGGAGAATGCGGCCACGCAGCTTACTGATGTGCTGATCTCTTCCTACCATGACAGCAACACTGTCTCTTCCTTTCAGTCATCGCGAAAGGTGCCCTGGTGGAATGACAGGTTAGCTGCAATGCGTAGAGACGTTAGGAGATTGTTCAATAGAGCAAAACACACCGGGTATTGGGATGAATATAGGTTCACCCTAACAGCCTATAACAAGAAGTTGAGACGTTCCAAAAGGATTGCCTGGCGGAAACACTGTGAGAGCATTCAGACTCTACCAGAGGCGACTAGACTCCAAAAGCTACTTTCTAAAGACTCCTTCAACGGAGTGGGCCTTCTCAAAAAGGAGGATGGCTCCTACACCTCTAACCATGAGGAAACCTTAAGGTGCCTGCTCAGAGAGCACTTTCCAGGGTCAATCCTCCAGACCGCTTATCCATTGGATCCTGGGTGTAGTCATAGGACAATCCCAGACCGCTATTCCCGCAGTCTTTCAGGAAATATCTTCGACTGTGACAAGGTTAAATGGGCAGTGGCCTCTTTTCAACCCTATAAGTCACCCGGAGGAGACGGAATTTTTCCGGCACTTCTTCAGAAGGGCCTCGATCTGATCCTCAACAACCTGGTCTGCCTCTTTAGAGCCAGCTTCAATTGGGGATACATTCCAACCATCTGGAGGAAAGTCGTGGTGGTTTTTATCCCGAAACAGGGCAACAGACCCCTCGAGCTGCCTAAATCGTACAGACCTATCAGCTTAACCTCTTTTCTTTTGAAAACAATGGAAAGGCTGCTAGACCTTCATATTAGGTGCAAACTGGAGCTCTCCCTCCCTCTACATAGCTCCCAGTTCGCTTACTCAAAAGGTAAATCAACAGAGGTTGCTTTACACCACCTGGTCAGTAAAATCGAAAAGGCCTTCCTCGCTAAAGAAACTGCCTTATGCGCGTTCCTTGACATCGAAGGTGCTTTCGATAACACTGGCTATGATTCCATCTCTAGAGCACTGGCTCTCAGAAACCTGGATCCTCACACGATTGAGTGGATAAATGCCATGCTTGCAGATCGTGACATTTCTTCTACCCTAGGTGTCTCCACCATTAGTGTTAAGGCTATTAAGGGGTGCCCTCAAGGTGGAGTCTTATCCCCGTTACTCTGGTCACTAGTTGTGGATGAACTCTTGATCAAACTATCTGAATCTGGTTTCGATGTCATTGGTTATGCAGATGATCTTGCCATCATTGTCTCTGGGAAGTTTGATTTGACCATTACAGAGGTCATGAGAACGGCACTGCGAGAAGTTCAACGATGGTGTACCAAGGAGGGTCTGTCAATTAACCCAAATAAGGCTGTCCTGGTACCTTTTTCCAAACGCTACAAAGTGGACCTAGGTCCTATCTGTATCCAGAATACCACAGTTGAGTACTCAGACTCAGTCAAATATTTGGGAGTAAATTTAGACAAGAGGCTGAACTGGAACGCTCAACTTGACTACGTCATCAGCAAAGCCACAAGGGCCATATGGGCCTGCAAAAGGCTTCTAGGTAGGACATGGGGTCTTACACCACAAATGATGTACTGGATGTACAATACGATCGTTAAACCTGTTGTCACTTATGCTGCTATAGTTTGGTGGCCCAAGACTAAACAGGTTACGTCGATCCTCAAGTGCAGCAAGCTGCAACGGCTTGCTTGCCTCTCCATTACCGGAGCTATGCGGACCTGCCCCACAGCTGCAATGGAAGCAATCATTGGATTGACCCCTTTGCATCTCTTCATATGGAAATCCGCCGCCATAAGTGCCTTGAGACTTCAGATCTCATCCAACTGGCCCCATACGGTCAAAGGACACATGGATATCCTTAAAAATATCCCAAGCATTTCCATCTGCCGCGTATCCGACCATATGGTTAGTCAACTGCGGTTCCAAAGGAAATTCAAAGCAATTATCCCGGATCGCTCTGAGTGGGAGGAAATTATTCTTCCTAGGGATCCAAACCATCTCCACTGGTTTACTGACGGGTCAAAGATGGAACATGGTACAGGGGCTGGTGTCGCAGGACCCAACTCCAAGGTCTCGATTGCAATGGGTAAGTGGCCCTCTGTTTTCCAGACTGAAGTACATGCCATTGCGACCTGCGCTAGGCTCAACCTTGAGAAAGGTCTGAAAGGCGCCAACATTAAAATCTTTTCTGACAGCCAAGCTGCCATCAAGGCACTCTCAACGTGGAAGTTTTCTTCCAAAATAGTAGCAGGGTGTTTTGACGTACTCCAGAGCCTGACCAGAAGAAACGAGATCTCGCTCTGCTGGGTCCCCGGACACTGGGGTATCGAGGGAAATGAGGCTGCAGACAGCCTCGCGAGGGAGGGGTCTGAGACGTTGTTCCAGGGCCCAGAACCCTTCTGTGGCATCTCTTGGTCCACCTCCAAGTCCTTGATAGAAGAGTGGATTAAGAAAATAAACCTAGCCTATTGGGAGTCAGTCCCAGGTCTTAGACAGGCTAAAGATCTTATAAGACCCTTTGCCTTAAGGGGCACTATTACTCTAAACAGAGCGGACCTAAGGCTGCTGGTGGGCTATCTCACTGGCCATGTAGGATTGCGGTACCACCTCCACAACCTAGGACTGTCTCAAGAGACAGAATGCCGACTCTGCTTGGAAGGCGATGAAACTTCCACACATATTCTTTGTGAATGTCCTGCTCTGATCTGGCTTAGAAGAAGAACGTTTATCAGAGACTTCTTGAGCCCTGCCCAAGTCCGGTCTTCATCAACTAAAGACCTTCTTGCGTTCATTCGGAAGGCCGATAGTCTGTTCCGCTAGTGGGGTACGTACACAATAGGCCTAACTTGGCCGCAGTGTTCACCATATGGGTTGCCCCCCTCATTCCTTATAATAATAATAATTACTAAAGAAATACCATGCATCGATGAGTATTGGCAGCTAAACAATAGAACTTGTTTAGCCATCCCAAGTAAAAATAAAAAATGGGCTTATAACGGGCGATCACCGGCCGCTTGGCTATTTAAGAAGAATATGATGGTCGTAGGATTTTTAACCATTTTTAACGGGAGTAAATACGGCCTCCCGGCGGCCAAACTTGACTAAAAGATTTAAATGGCCAAGAATTAAGCTGTACACGCGGGCATTCCACGGGCAAATTTGAGCCAAAGAAGAATCTGCACCAAATGTTTTGTTGAATTGGTTCTATGGGGACTTGAATATTTTCCTTATGTACAATGAATGGCCCCAGTCAGTTTGTTGTAAGTGAAATGTGTGTTGCGTGTTTATTTATATTTTAGTGAGAAATTTTGTAGTAAATCGCTCGAAGAAAAAAACAATGTGAAATGTTCGTATTCGAAGATATGAGCACCTGATTTCATGATGTTTTCCTCAAGAAATACGCGGTGTTTTGTTGGGGAGCGAAGGCCGCACTTACTTTGGATGATTCGTTTAATTTATAGTTTTGCCGGGTGATTTATTATAAAGGAATCTAATTAGGGTGTGTGAAAATATCTCTATACATCTATGTAGATGTATATTACTTTTTTTTAATCGACTTATATACAAACGTACATACGTCGGTGTGAGTGTGTGTGCGTAGTGTACGCCGAACTGTCCTGCAACCAGCCTTCTAACAATTTTTAAGCATACGTTTGGTGTTCGCCCGTTGTAAGGCCATATTTTATTTTTAGTCGGGATGGCAGACCATTGGTTTACGTTATCCTGTGGAAGAATTGGTCAAGCGAGTATTTAAACTAATTGCGCGTTCGACCTTTTTACTAGATCTAGCACTACTGTCAGCTCTCGAAACTCAAATCAAGTTGGACGCCAATTGGAGACGTGGCCACCGAGGAACACCTTGTTGAAATTCATTACTGATAAGGAATCGAAAAGCTGGGGACACGTTCACGCAAATGCTGATAAAAATTATGAAAAAGAATACCTCAAATGAAGTTTCTCATCAAACCACCCTCAAAGTTTGAAGATTTATAATATATTCAGAATGCAATCAAGAAATTTGTTTTCTAATGTTTTTACTTCAAATTTGATTAGTAAATCATTAAATCAATAATACTCACTTCAACAAAATAACAACCAGCTGGAATCATTCGTAATACCTGAATTGGCTTCTTAGATTCATCATGAAATCGAGATGCTGACAACGAAACCATAAATGTTTTAATAATCACCAACGACAAAGAAAACCAGAAGTAAATTGTACTCGCCAAGTTGTCACCATGTCTAAAAAAATACAGACGTGAAAGATTTATATTTTCTTGTATTTAGTTTAACTTACGAGAAACTCTTAAACAGCTGAACACAAACAATATACAAATTATTGAAGAATGACCAAACTATTATAACTGAAATCTTTTTGTCGATTAAGTATACTAAGTTTGTTAGTGCCATGTAATAATGGCGTTGTTGTTCCCAGAATGAGTTTGTTAGTGCCTGGGAAATATGTAATAAGTAAATGTAAAAGTAAATTAAATAAAATAGGAAAAATAATAAATATACCTTTCCTTTATAGATATTTAATTGCATCTTAAAATATTCAAATTGGGCCGTCAATCCCAAACTGATGACTGTTAAAAATGTATCAGTGAAATTCCAGACGAATGTCATGAAGATATTGATCACTTGCAACAATGCACCACCAATTGCACAGTAAGGAAATAGTGGATAAAAGGCTGGGAATGCTTGTCTGAAGTAAGCTTCTGTATGGCTCAAGTTGGAGCATCTCTGCGCGTAGTAATATCCTTTTACAAATGACAAAATATGCTCCGTGGTACTCATGAAGAGCATTCCATACATGGTGATATAGGCGTATCGTTGAAATTTTGCATAATGTTTCGGACTAACAATTGCAATGTTATCTTCAATTCGATTCCACTCCTGCATTATTTTTGGCCACCATTTAGCTAAGAATATAAAATTTGAGGTGATACATGTCATTGTTGAGACCCATATTAGGAATGCTAGAAATGATGATTATAAAAATGAAGGATCTAAAATCTGTTTTCACCACATACTCATTTTTTCCATCTTGATATCAGATTCAACCATCCAATATGCAGTCACCATTGTCTCTCCGAAAAATAGGATCACGACAAGGCTGGCATAGATGAATCTCTTGCTCGTGTAAGAAAACTGCAAGGATCCTGCTGACTTTCTTGTGATCCCCTTGACTGGGAGTAGCCCGAACAATTGACCAACAAATAGAACTGGAAAAGGGTTTCTTCAAAATCTGCAAAAATAACTCAAAAAATAAATTTATAAAACTACAATATTTTATTGTTTGATGAAACGTCTTATATTCGGGAAGTGGTTTCGCAGTTTCAGACTTCCTGTAGTTGAACGCCTTCCATCCCCTAAAAGGAGCCATGTCGTTCTTGTTCTTCAACGAACAATCGTCGAATAAAAACATGACGATTCTGGAAATATGAAATTTATTGACAAGTACGAAAAAAATTTATAATACTACAAAATATACTACCCCAAACCCCAATGATTGAAACATGGTTACGCCTGATTGCATTTTTTATTCGAATATTATCTAACACTATTGATAATAATCTGAGCGATGATTACGCCTAGTTGTCAATCATCAGGATTTCATTTGTGATTATGATTTGCATTTTTCTATTTCGTAATGTTGAACAAAAAGCGGAAAATGTTTTGCATGCGATAATATCTCGATAAACACTTCGGTTTTGGCCAAGTCATTTTGTGTATGAGAGAAACTTTTATAGGAAAATAGTTTTGACCTACTTCGTATTCGCATAAAGGGTCCTTTAAATCCCCACAATTTCGTTTAGTCATTTTTCATTGTTGCAAGATGTTACAGGAATATTTACATAAGCCTTTTTTTTAATTGTAAGAGTTTCACAAGGATTCTTTTTACTGCGTTCTAGTTCAAGAGTTCTGGAGAGAATGAGCGTTCGACTTTACATTACCTTTGAAGCCTCGATGAAATGAGACCCAATCAAGGGTTCAATTGAGCTGTCCATCTCATCGATCAAGGTCACGCTTCACGCACCCGTCCAAACTGCTATAGATGTCCTCACCGGGTACCTACAACTTGTCGTGGAGGTGGGGTTGGGTTGCCTAGCGGAAGCATTAGGCTATATCGGCGGTGGTTAGCTAGGAACTAGCAAGCCCCGGTAGAGACACATATGCTAATTGTGAAGCTTCCAGGCAAAGCTAGGTACACCCAGGTACACACTCCGTTTTTTCTTGCCCCTACACATTTCCGCACTTCTAAGCCAAGGTGTTTACCATTCCGATAGCTACGTGGTCAGCAAGTGGTGAAAGAGTGCTGGTCGCAAACGGTTACCTCCGATGACCGGGCAAGGTCGGAGTGTACAAGTGCCTTATCCCTGGTAAGCGACTCTGGCAGGATGGACTTACTTTTACGCACTACTCGTGAGACTTTTTATGAAAAAGCCCCAAAAACTTCTCTCAGAAACCCAAACCAGCTGTTTTTAAGGGCAGTACGGGTGGTAAAGGGAAAAAAGGAGCTTTAGACTCTCACCCGAAGCCCCCAATCCCTCTAAGCCAGTTGCTTCGACTGAAGCAGGCCCCTCAACTGCACCCATACAGCTACCTAGTGCCTTTAGGGAGGATAACAAAATTACTATGCCTTCCGGATCTAGGTACCAAGGCAGCGCCCTAAGAATCCTTGCCCGACTGAGATCACCGAGAAGCAACAAGCTCCAATAATATGGGCGACGATGGTTGTTAGCAAGCACACTTCACAAACTGGCAACTCAACACCAAAGCATCAAAGGTCCCTTGAGGAACTGAATCACCCTGAGGCTAAGCATAGTAGGAAATGTAATAATCTGCTTTCTCCCACTACTAATACCTATAGCCAAGTACTAAAAGGCGCCATTTTGCCTGATAAATTGAGGTCTGGCTCGCGACGATTTTCCTCCCAATTATTCAGAAGCCTCCTGGCATTGCTCCTTATTGTTGCGATGGGGTATGGTTTCAGGGCCGCGTGAAACTCCACGCATGTCGATCAGAGATTTGTCCATCTCTATAAAATAGCCATATCAAAAATCGGGGAAGGAAGGCCAGGCGCTAAACTCAAGGTCGTTGTGAGGAAGTGGATCCCGAGTCGACCGAGAATGCGTTCCTGGATTCCAGCGGAGCCAGACGAGCTTCAGGATATTCTGGATATTATTCGGTTGAGCTATAAGCGTCATCGTGGAAGATTACGAAACTGGAAGATCCGAAAAGTGACGGCCAAGCATTTGCACTTGCAATTAGCAAGGAGTCGCTAGGACCTTTGGCGACATATGGTGGCGCTATCAATTACGGTTTCTCCGAAAAGAAAGAGATCTTCCCCGTGAAGTAGAGTGGAGTGGCTACAACTGCTCCACCTGCGGCTGCAGATGGTGAGCCCTCGGGCCTTGAGGGTGACACTGGAACAGAAGTATCTGATCCTAAGGTCCTCAGGGAGCTCACTTACCTCACAACCCTGGGTCCAAAAAGCCCTTCTTTGTTTTCCCAAGAGGATATCCACATCTCAGGCGTTCCTTCGCCATCAACGATGGAGGCCGAACTCACTTTGCCCAACTTCGTCTAGGTCTTGAGACCTACAATTTTTGCAGAAGCTGCAAGAATCCAGGCTAGGAAGAAAGTGTACTACATTCTACATATCATCTGTCCCTGCCCACCCCTAAACAGAAAGGGGTTAACCATATTTGATGAACCCTTTCTAAGCACGCTTGCGGGAGTCTTGAAGATTGGGATCCCACAGCTTACAAGATTCATTACTTCCTCGTGATGGTTAGCGAAGAAACGACACTTTAACATCAGATATAAAGTGGAATCACTATGGCATCACAATGGGCCTATCCTTTTGGTGTGACAGCTCAGCCATATCTAACCTAACCTACCTATGAACTAGCTGGGAGAAAAATCAGTTTAGCTATAGTGTGCCGCACTCTTCACACAATATTCAGTTTGAACAAAAAAGAAGTAAGCCATGTAGTAAGCTATGAGTGCTGACTGGTCGATGTCCCTTTGGCATCTTCGCACTTCGAAAGATTGGGACTTCCCCACAACGAAGACAAATGGCTTGAAATGGGCTTAACATGCTAAGCTTTTTTACATTTAGGTAAGTGCCCGCGACAATGAAAACTTACATTCAAAATTATTTTTTACTTTTTGGTTCATTTTAAAGTAAAGGCGTATTTTCATAAACACGCAAAAGTTTCCGACAAAAGTTGCTCAACTTGGAGGGTGGAATTGTTTTCACACAGTCCCCCCCAATCACTTATCTAAATTTCAAATGGCCACCCTCATTTTTTCACGGATTTTTATTCTCCGAAGAGAAATATGAAACCTTAGACGGAAAATTATTTTATCTGAAGCTTTTCTGCACTCCCAAAATTCACCGCGTCGAAGCTGGCACTTTATTCTGTAGGTAACTCTAAATTTGTAAGCCAAAATCAGTTTTCGCAGATTTGTTCTTTATTTATTTTTCCCACCGCGGACAGTGCACACATAATCTTTTTTATTTAAAAGCGTAATAATGGTAATATAAATTTGAAAATCTTATACTTGCTTGTTTTTGACTTGTCCAACCATCCACTTTTACACATAGAGATCATCCATTGCAAGAAACTTGAACCAATTTTAGTTACATTTTTTACTTTTTGGTAATATTTAATAAGACGCCTGTTCAACGAGAATCACTAAATACTGTTTTATAAATAAAAATAAAAAGAAAACTGTGACTTTTAAATGAATATAGTTATATTATCAACAACTTAGACGTTTAAACAAACAAACTTTACACAAATAAAGAATTTATAATTTTATAGAATTTATACTTTCTCCACTCTAGAAAATTCCTTGCAAAACTAACATTTTCCACTTGACTAAAAATCTCCAGTTGAAATTCTTAATGTTTAACAAATCCGTCTAAATGACTTTTCGATTTTTTTCTTTGAATATTTAATAAATCCCTTGACAAACTGCAATCAATCTTAGTAATTAACTGCGCCAAGGCAAAGTGTTGATTGTACACAAATATTTATAAATTAACTGTGCCAATTATGTAACTAAGTTAAAAACTACTTATGACTAGTTTTACGGGAATTATTCTCAAAAAATGTAATTAATATTTCCATCCTTTCAGTCAGAGTCCTGAACATGAGCCTTTCGGTAACTATTTGTGGGTACTTGAAGGAAATTACTTTAAACTGTCTGGTCTCAACCTTCTATCGATTTGCGGTGCAGTTTGAATTTATTATTAAAATTTTTGAATTTGTTTACCTTTTAGCCCATAATTAATCGATTTAATTTTCTTGAATTGTAGAGAAATCAGTGCTTTGAAGTTATAATCAAGCATTTCAAAAAGTGCTCATGGAAAATAATAAATGAGTTTTTTCGCTCTTGAAACTAGACATAAAAATTCATGTATGTGTGGGTGCTTTTTTACTGCATTTTGCAGAAGTTTAATTTTTTCAATCTTAACCCAGAGCTTGTAGAATCAAGGATTTTTAACATAATGTGCAAAAACAGTATAGTATGACAATTCATCTTTTGGGTTCTTTAATAATAGAGTAAATCTTCTAACGCAGAAGGCGCACTTCTCAGCTGGGTCAAGACTAATTTACCAACTCAGCACAAGAAGGTTCTGAAATGAGGCTCACCTATAGCATACAAATACATATAAAAACTTAAAAAAAACATTTATAAAGAGCACCAAAGAAGCGGGTAATATCGGGAGGACCGAGCCACTTAAACTGTCACTTGATATTGAAAAGACTCCTTTTAAGGACATCTTGAACATGCGATTTACGGGTTCAAATCGGCCGTAGTTAGTGTTAGAGGAGTTGGTGTGTAAGAGAGGTGGCCCTTGCTTCGAGACATGCGTATTTAAATTTTTACAAAAGAAGTAGGACACACAAGTTGAGTAGCCCTCACATACAGTGCCGGCGGATCGGGTTAGGCCCGGGTGGGTAGCCAGGCAAAATCCCCTCCCCATAACCAGTTTTGGTATTTTATCTAAAAAAGAAAGAAGGTAGGCCACTTCATTGTGAATGGGAAGATGGGTCGACGGTGTACAGGACAACAAGGGGAGTTTCGCAGGGATCTGTCCTGGGCCCTATCCTGTAGATTACAATGCATAACGATGAGTTGAGTCTACGACTTCCAAAAGGAGCAGTTCGCGCTTAGGTTCGCGGACCACATCGAGGAAGTGGTCATAGGACGCCTTGATAAGATCAAATTGTGCGCAAACGAAGCGATCTTGGAGATTGAAGAGTGGACTGAAAGCGCTGGTCCGACCTTGCTGAGTACAAAACTGAGGATCAAGGTATGGGAGAGATCATTCACTCACAGCTCGACCCAAGATACTTGGGAGTGATGATAAACCAAAAGCTAAATTTTGCACACTTGGAGTACATGTTAAATAAATATTAACCTTAAAGTAAATGTTGTGGCGCTTTTCCTACAGATGGCGTACATTTTTTATTATTTTCATACTGTTCACCCTAACCTCCGCGGGATGCAGGCAGGTCAAGAGCCATATAGGGTGAGGCTAAATAAAGACCTTTTGCCTCCAGACTACAATCTATATAAATATAATTGGAGTGTCTGTCTGTAATTTCAAAATAATTATGTTTTTTTAAGTTTTTTTGGTTATTTACATGTAATTAAAACAAAATCCACTATTTTTAAAATTTTTGTCTGTCTGTATGTCTGTATGTCTGTATGTCTGTATGTCTGTCTGTTTGGCCGCGGTAATCTCGGGAACGGCTAGGCCGATCGGGATGGGACTTTCACTGGAAGATTCAGTATTTTTGCGAGCATGTTTTAGGCTATTTATATACCCTATATATTAGCTCTATCTCTGTGTATGTATGGATGTATGTATGTAGACAAAACTTAAAATTTGATTTTGACCCACTTCCCTATAACCGATAAACTTCAAATTTTGCACATATATATAGTTCGGGTGTCAATATAATCTGACCACTTTGTAAAAAAATCAAGATGGCGGTTCCAAGATGGCGGGCGAATTTCGCAATTGGGCTCCCCCACCCCCGACATGGGTATCAATTTAAAGAGTATGACAAGTAGAATACAATTAGTTATGAGGTGCATTCAAATTTCAAAATGGCGGCCAATACAAAATGGCGGACTACTTTTTTTCTTACAACCCACTCGATATGGGTATCAAATGAGGCGCTAGGGAAAAGTTCCGGTGTTAATGAAATGAAATTATAGGTAAAAAGTACCCCGATTAGACCGAAAACTTGAATCCTTAGTCGGAAGAAATAGAGTGTGAAGACTTTTTTGAACATTCCAATTCTAGGTCTAAAAGAGCTCTAACTAATTATTTAGGTTCTCCAAAATTACGTGCTATATGAAGCCTTTTTCTTTTTGGTAAAATTTTCGTAGTTAGGGTTGCCTAAAATACGATATGTACTTAGGCACCAATGGGTAGCTCTTTGAGGTCTACAATTGGAATTAAATTATGAGATGCAACCTGACTACATACTACAGTGAACCGACTAAAAATTAAATCTCTGTGCTATTGGTAAATTAACCATGTATTGTAATAACCGGGTCATAATATCTACTTATTAAAAAGGATAACAGATTGCAATGAATCACAGAGACTCACATATTACACTATCATAATGATACACTGTAATATCCCTTAATATTTATTTATTGGCAAAGAGAGTATAATTTTACAACCTACGCGAATGAAATGCTGTCACTACGAGATATTGTTCTTTTAATTGGTGGAAATACTCAGGATCATTATGGTTTCCCATTTCCACAACTAATCGATGGGTCTGAAAATAATCTAAACACAAAATAGATGAAGCACAATAAACCAAAGTTGACGCATTATCAACAGTGTCAATACGGGTGAATTTTTAAGGCCCAACAGGAGGCACTGGCATGACGTTCTTACGTGCAAATAACAGGGTTATCCCAGCAGGGTAATTAACAGAGATTGTGGCAACTTTACTCATAAAAGCAAAAACAGCTCATTCTATCTTTATAATACCGATCGGAGAAGATCATATGGAAAATTCTGCATGTAACAAATCTAAAAACCGCCACAAAGCTAAAGTTTTGCAAGACTGCATGATGGTAGTCTGGGAATGGGACGATGCACCTTGATAAATATAGTATCTATTGAAGCCGTTTACAGAACAATGTAAGATTTAAGAAGAAAATACCAATTACTTATTTTGGTGTGAAACTGTTTTATTGGCATATATTTCGGACAAAGCTTGCCAGTTGTTCCAACAGATACGCGGGCCGATGAAATTAATGCAGATCTAAAATGATCACTCATTTAGGGACAGATTGAAAAATTTCATTTAAAATAAAATATGAAATTGCAATCGGAGAACTCAGAATTCAGTACTATTCTCCTCAACATAGGAGATAGAAAATGTTCTGAGATTAAAGATATGACATTGAGCTGCTCGCTGCTCTTTGAAATTTCGTAATAAACGCTGAAGTTTTGACATTTATGACTATTTGTAAAATATCAACTAAACAAAGTCCACTCACTTAGTAATGTCGCAAACGTTCTAATACTTACAAGGGAAACATCGAGCATCGTATAAAAAGAAGTGTTACAGTAAGTTGTTAGCCTTGCATGAATATATTTTGAACCAGTGCCGTGCGGGTGGTATGACTAGCTGCACCGAAACAAGAAAACGGGAAGCAGCAGTGGTCCTTTTTCAGAATCAAATCAGTAGTGTTGTTTTATAATATTGCCAATGTTCGCCTCCCACGGATATTTATTCGATTTTTTAGGGGCATAGAATTATGAATTTTTGAGCTGCACAATAGGCATCAATTTTGAAAAGTTGATGATCTTTTTTAAAACTTTTTTTGGAAAACAAATGTAGAGGCCGCCATAGGGAAAGTCTTGAATAGGGTGCCAATTACCTGGGAACGTAAAAATCCACGCGCATGAGAGGAATTCTGAATAATGGCTAGGTGTCTGTACTGTCACGTAGTATAAAATTTTTCCTATAGGTGGTGCTCAAACTCGAATTTAAAAAAAATTGTGGGTAACACATTTTTTATTGGTAACTAAATTATTTTATGTACTCAAAATCATGTTTTGCAAATTTGTGCTTTGTTTCATTATACATCATCCCGGACTATGCACACCAATTTTTATTTATTGAAAGGCGTTGCAAGGCACGCGGGTTTTTGCTAGTCTAGCTACATACCATTAAGTCCGTTGAACTAAAGTTCGGCCAAGGTAGGCTTTGATGTGTCTGATACAGGATCTTGGCTTGCCTTAATCAGAACGCTTGTAAAAGGTACTTGTTGTATTGCCTGCCCGAGAGGCCCTTCATGTTCCGTCCTTTGTTTTTTGTGTCTATTTTGGAATGTTGGAAGTTGATGTGCTGGTTTCCAGTCACTACCGGTGCCCCCACTCCCTTAAACTTAAACCCTCCACCAGTTCAGTTCAGCTTACGAAACTCCTTCTCTGGGGAAAGGGGTTTAAAACTATTCAGTTTAGCTGCATCTTAGACGGCTCTCATTCTCCCTCCAATATCTCGCTGGACTTCTCGTTGAGTTAGGTGAAAAAATGTAATGCTCATCTTCAGCGGCTTCTTTACTTTAATGGCATCCATACGAACCGCAAGATTTTGAGCCTGGAGTCCCTGGAGAAGCTTTCCAGGCTCCAAATTTACTTTAACCAGACCTAGAGCTCTCCTCAGGAGAGCTGGTATTAGGTTGAGCCAGGTTAATACCAGCTGGTATTAGGTTGAGACTACCTTTCGTCACATGGCCTCGGGGGTTGCCTCAGTTAACGTCTCCTGGCTGGTACTGATTGCAATCTAGATAGAAGTAGTCTTAGATTGAAACGACTTGTTCAGTAAATGAATGTTAGTTTGCAATCTATATAAATATAATTGGAGTGTCTGTCTGTAATTTCAAAATAATTATGTTTTTTTAAGTTTTTTTGGTTATTTACATGTAATTAAAACAAAATCCACTATTTTTAAAATTTTTGTCTGTCTGTATGTCTGTATGTCTGTATGTCTGTATGTCTGTCTGTTTGGCCGCGGTAATCTCGGGAACGGCTAGGCCGATCGGGATGGGACTTTCACTGGAAGATTCAGTATTTTTGCGAGCATGTTTTAGGCTATTTATATACCCTATATATTAGCTCTATCTCTGTGTATGTATGGATGTATGTATGTAGACAAAACTTAAAATTTGATTTTGACCCACTTCCCTATAACCGATAAACTTCAAATTTTGCACATATATATAGTTCGGGTGTCAATATAATCTGACCACTTTGTAAAAAAATCAAGATGGCGGTTCCAAGATGGCGGGCGAATTTCGCAATTGGGCTCCCCCACCCCCGACATGGGTATCAATTTAAAGAGTATGACAAGTAGAATACAATTAGTTATGAGGTGCATTCAAATTTCAAAATGGCGGCCAATACAAAATGGCGGACTACTTTTTTTCTTACAACCCACTCGATATGGGTATCAAATGAGGCGCTAGGGAAAAGTTCCGGTGTTAATGAAATGAAATTATAGGTAAAAAGTACCCCGATTAGACCGAAAACTTGAATCCTTAGTCGGAAGAAATAGAGTGTGAAGACTTTTTTGAACATTCCAATTCTAGGTCTAAAAGAGCTCTAACTAATTATTTAGGTTCTCCAAAATTACGTGCTATATGAAGCCTTTTTCTTTTTGGTAAAATTTTCGTAGTTAGGGTTGCCTAAAATACGATATGTACTTAGGCACCAATGGGTAGCTCTTTGAGGTCTACAATTGGAATTAAATTATGAGATGCAACCTGACTACATACTACAGTGAACCGACTAAAAATTAAATCTCTGTGCTATTGGTAAATTAACCATGTATTGTAATAACCGGGTCATAATATCTACTTATTAAAAAGGATAACAGATTGCAATGAATCACAGAGACTCACATATTACACTATCATAATGATACACTGTAATATCCCTTAATATTTATTTATTGGCAAAGAGAGTATAATTTTACAACCTACGCGAATGAAATGCTGTCACTACGAGATATTGTTCTTTTAATTGGTGGAAATACTCAGGATCATTATGGTTTCCCATTTCCACAACTAATCGATGGGTCTGAAAATAATCTAAACACAAAATAGATGAAGCACAATAAACCAAAGTTGACGCATTATCAACAGTGTCAATACGGGTGAATTTTTAAGGCCCAACAGGAGGCACTGGCATGACGTTCTTACGTGCAAATAACAGGGTTATCCCAGCAGGGTAATTAACAGAGATTGTGGCAACTTTACTCATAAAAGCAAAAACAGCTCATTCTATCTTTATAATACCGATCGGAGAAGATCATATGGAAAATTCTGCATGTAACAAATCTAAAAACCGCCACAAAGCTAAAGTTTTGCAAGACTGCATGATGGTAGTCTGGGAATGGGACGATGCACCTTGATAAATATAGTATCTATTGAAGCCGTTTACAGAACAATGTAAGATTTAAGAAGAAAATACCAATTACTTATTTTGGTGTGAAACTGTTTTATTGGCATATATTTCGGACAAAGCTTGCCAGTTGTTCCAACAGATACGCGGGCCGATGAAATTAATGCAGATCTAAAATGATCACTCATTTAGGGACAGATTGAAAAATTTCATTTAAAATAAAATATGAAATTGCAATCGGAGAACTCAGAATTCAGTACTATTCTCCTCAACATAGGAGATAGAAAATGTTCTGAGATTAAAGATATGACATTGAGCTGCTCGCTGCTCTTTGAAATTTCGTAATAAACGCTGAAGTTTTGACATTTATGACTATTTGTAAAATATCAACTAAACAAAGTCCACTCACTTAGTAATGTCGCAAACGTTCTAATACTTACAAGGGAAACATCGAGCATCGTATAAAAAGAAGTGTTACAGTAAGTTGTTAGCCTTGCATGAATATATTTTGAACCAGTGCCGTGCGGGTGGTATGACTAGCTGCACCGAAACAAGAAAACGGGAAGCAGCAGTGGTCCTTTTTCAGAATCAAATCAGTAGTGTTGTTTTATAATATTGCCAATGTTCGCCTCCCACGGATATTTATTCGATTTTTTAGGGGCATAGAATTATGAATTTTTGAGCTGCACAATAGGCATCAATTTTGAAAAGTTGATGATCTTTTTTAAAACTTTTTTTGGAAAACAAATGTAGAGGCCGCCATAGGGAAAGTCTTGAATAGGGTGCCAATTACCTGGGAACGTAAAAATCCACGCGCATGAGAGGAATTCTGAATAATGGCTAGGTGTCTGTACTGTCACGTAGTATAAAATTTTTCCTATAGGTGGTGCTCAAACTCGAATTTAAAAAAAATTGTGGGTAACACATTTTTTATTGGTAACTAAATTATTTTATGTACTCAAAATCATGTTTTGCAAATTTGTGCTTTGTTTCATTATACATCATCCCGGACTATGCACACCAATTTTTATTTATTGAAAGGCGTTGCAAGGCACGCGGGTTTTTGCTAGTTTAATATAAGAATCTCGCGTATAGACATGGATACGATTCTCGTTTATGAATATCACAGGACGAAGAAGTTTTAGTAAAGAAGGTAGTATGACTACAGTGATCAGTCATTAGCGGAATAGGGGAAATAGCATGTAGCGTAACATGCGGCTACTGGTAACTATCCTATGAGAGAGGATAGTCTAATATGACCGGAGGTTGATTTGCTTTGGAGTCGCATTTTGTCGAATCTTTCGCCGTGGGAGTGGAGCGGCTCCGTAATTGCAATTTCTGGAGTTGCTTTGGTTGTGTAGCGAGGACTTAAGGACTTAATACTACAAAATTCTCTAAAAGAGTTTATCGTATATCATCACAAACAAGTCACAACAAAGTAGTATTCTTAATCTAAGAGAATAATATCGTGAATTTTACTTAGGGACTAAACACTTTATGCTATACATGGATCTCCTGGATCTTTTGCTTCCATCTGCAGCTGAACTAAAACCAATTCATAAGTTATAACAGTTCCAGCAACCTTCAACCAAAAATTACATTTAAATTTATTAATTTTCTTTATATAGTATTTAAGATTATTTTACCGTGAGAATGAAACTTCGTGTGATATGAAAAAAATGTTTGCCACTAAGTGCAACAACACTGTTGGTTACTTGCTCCAAAAACCGGGAAGACTAGAAATGTAGCTTTCGTTTAGTTTACTTAAAACTTAAAAATTAAATCTTACCTCTACAAGATAGGCTCCGATCGGTATTAGTCGCAAGACATCTGAGGGCTTCTGTGATTCATCGTTTATTTTTGCAGCTGATAAAGAAATTAGTAATGTCCTTCCAATTAGAGATGATAGCGAAAACCAGAAATAAATGGAACTGATGATATTGTCGTTTCCTCTGAAATGCGTATAGTTACCAATACAGTTCTACTTGTTGAACCAAAACACATCTGATTTGGAGTGAAAGAGCCATATTCAAACAAATAGTATAGTTCGGGGAAATTAGCATTTTAAGGAGACAAAACTCCAAAATGGCTGAAAATTGTGACTTTTGACTTTTTACGAAAACAATTTCGGAATCCTTTCGAAGCTATTCAAGGTCAAAGAGTTAAAAAGTTGTAGAAGTATAAAGTTAAAAATTATAGGATCACGTCTCCTACTAAAAGTCATGACTTCACATTTACTAATATAATATTCTACAGTGTCTTAGCAAGGGAACAATGTCATCAATTGATAAGATAAAGAGAAGAGGGCCAAGATGACTTCCTTGAGGGACACCGGATGACGCTTCAATGGTTACTGGTTTGGATTCACGAAAAAGCACTTGGTAGATCCTGCCAGCTAAGTAAGAGTGGAACCATACTAGAAGGCCTTGCGGAAAGCCTAACATTCTTAATTTGAGAATTATAATGGAGTTGGGAGAGCTGTCAAATGCCTTTCTGAAATCAGTGTAAACACAATCAGTTTGACAACCAGAAACGAAGCCCTCGACAGCATGAGAAGTGAATGCAAGAAGATTTGTGGTAGTGGAACGAGCTGCAAGAAAACCATTCTGATTCGTTGAGACCAGCCTCTTGCAGATAGGAACAAGTGTAGAATATGTAGATAATTAATTCAAAAAGTTTCGGTATAACTGATAACTTAGCAACTGGTCTATAATTCGACATTTCGTTCTTGCTACCACTTTTGTGAGTAGGAATTATGAACGAATTCTTCCAAAGTGTAGGGAAGTACCCTTTATCCAGGGATTTTTGAAAAAGGGTTTTCAGTGGAGACCGGATAACCTCCACACAGGACTAAAGGACAGCAGGAGGAATACCATCGGGGCCAGAAGTGAAATCGAATGGGAGCTCGTCAATATGTTTCACGATATCAGCACTGGTAATTGAGAGACGTAGAAAATGAGCCTCTCGGTTAGGAATAATGTGACGAAAATTATTGTCATTAGGCTAAAAGTCAGAAGGTGAGAAATATTGATGAAAGAATGACGTAAACATGTTGCAAATCACAGGCGACTCACAGTTAGACCAGTTCTTGTGCTGCATAGTATTAGTTATCAACTTTTTTCTTAGAGTAGACAAATTTGAAGAAGTTTCTAGGATCTGTAAAAATTTTAGCAATCATACTGCTAAGATATTCACGATACAGAGTAAAAGAGAACGAACGAAATCGATTATAGCAATTCATAAATGAGTTGAGACTCGTAGAGTCCTTCCTCATTAAATAGGTTTTCCAGTCTATTCTTCTGATTTTTCAAATGCTTGAGTTCATTATTGAACCAAGGTGGAGAAGAACTGGGCAATTTTTGGGGCTCAAAAGGTACGCAAGAAACGAGGGTTTCGTATAGTGCGCCATAAAACCGTGCCACATCGTCATGCAACTCATTTGCGGAAAGTAAGTTGCTGAAATCAACCATGGCAAGTTTAGATGGCAGCTCACTGTAGTTAGCCTTTTTAAAGTTAAAGGTATGGGTTACCACCATCAGACAAGGAGTATTGACTGAATTGAAGCAATAATTGAGCAAGAGAGGAGGGTGGTAATTGTCAACAGTCGTCATGACTATTGGACTGGGTTCAACAGTCATGTTGACAGAGTCAGTAAAGAATATAAGATCCAACTGCCTTCCTAATACATTAGTCACACCGCTCATTTGGTTCAAGCCAAGTGAGAATAAGGAATCGAGAAAGCAACCTTAGCATTAAGGTTGCCTTCAGGAAGGTAGTTATCGTCATCTTCGACGAATATTGGGTAAATTGAAATCACCAAGAAGAAGTAGCACATCAATAGTGCTCATCATAGTTAGAATGTGATCACCACAAGAAATGAGAATATCATAGAGGTTATTATCTCCATCGTCAAGTGTGCTTAACATATCTGGTGGGATATAGCAGCACAGCACGAAGAGATTCATATTAGAAAGGGAGTTTTTAAGAGCTACAAGCTCGACGTCAAGGTGGTTAGAGAAACTAGGAAGCGAAATTGAGGTACAATTAAGATGGCTTCTACAAGCAACTAGTACGCCACCCTCACCCCCACGAGCTTCCGAGTCAGTGTGACGGCCCCTCCGAAAGATTTGGTAGGAGGTATCGAAAAGTTCAGCATTGAGAACGCCCCCATGGAGCCGGGTTTCATTGAATGCTATGACATCGAGACCACTGAGTCTGGACTGGGCCGGCGTGTAGTGCGGACGTTCCCGTCTGTCCTCTAAATTCGCACCCAATAGCCTAAACACCATTTAAAGCCAGTTTTCCTCCTTCAAATAAAAAAAAAAAAGAGTTATCCACAAGTTTAACGGAAACTAACAATTAGTGCAGTGCAATAGAACCAAACCAAATAATTATTGAATAAAAAGATCAAATTAAGTGAAGTGTGCGAAGTGCAGTGCTATAAAAAAGTCAAAGTGGTCAATAACCAGCCAAGGGAATCATTACCAACACCGGACCAACAACAAAAACTGACGGACGACAGTAAGTTTTTCCCGTTCTCCAACTCTCCCCGCACCCAGAGCTAGACATCGCCGGCGTTGCAGCACTTGTCGGCCAACTGATGGGAACCGTCTTGTTTTAGCAGGCATAACACTGCAACAAGATTGTTCCCGTTAGCCCCGATGGTTGCTTCGCCGGTAGAGTCAGCATCAAATGAGGTCATGGACCTTACGCAGGAGATGCCCCAAAACAAAAACAGAGATTTCTCTATTGTTTTTTGCAATATTAGGGGTCTCCTTGCGAACTTCTCCTATGTGATGTGCCACCTACACATCCACGCCCCGGCCATTCTCGCACTAAGTGAAACTCAAGTCACCGATACTGATTTCGATCGATTTCAGGTGACTGGGTATAGCTTAGTGCACAATTTCTCCAACCATAGGGGTGTCGCCATGTATGTTAGGAATGACGTGGCTCTCCAGAAGGTGTACAATAGTACATCTTCTGAATTCAATTACATATGGGCTAAAATAATTCTTCGTAGCCACGTCATATTCTTCTGTTTTCTCTACAGAAGTCCTAACATAAGTAATGATGCCTCGACGTTAGCCTTCGATGCTATATCCGAACGAATCTCCGGATTTTTACTTTCCCATCCGGAGTGTGAAATCATTGTTGCGGGTGATTTTAACGTTCATAATACCAATTGGCTAAATTACTCAAATGGCACCAGTGTTTCTGGCAAAGACGCCGAGATCTTTGCAGATTTAAACAATTTGCACCAAATCGTGAATTGTCCGACACGAGTTCCGGATGTTGAAGGTCACGGAGCTCACCTGCTTGACCTATTCCTTACCACACATCCATCTCGATACTCCGTCGAGGTTAGCTCACCCCTTGGCAACTCGGACCACAAACTAGTCAGGGCTAATTTCCCATATCCATCCTCCACCCCAACCAACACAGTCCCCAAAAGAACTGTCTGGCACTATGGGAAAGCCAACTGGTTGGGACTTATTCGCTTTTTCCAAGCCACCGACTGGAATTTGTGTTTCCGAGGTGCCAGTGCGAACTATGCTGCGCTCTGTATTACCAAAATAATACGGGCAGGATTGTGTTTGTTCATTCCTCATTCCACCAAATCTATAAAGCCTAGGCCAAATAGATGGTTCAATGGTGAGTGTATGAACGCAATTAATGCTAAGGAAGCCGCCTATAGAGCGTACAAACGTTCTCCAAGCGAGTCACTTCGGCGTGAGTATATGAAATCAAGGAACTCCTGCAACTCCATCATCAGGAAGGTCAAAGCGTCATTCGATGACAAGTTGAGAAACAAGATCCTCAACACACGCGTAGGCAGCAAAAACTTCTGGTCCTTGGTAACTTCCATCAAGAAGAATTTTACGTCTTCCACAACCCCTCCATTTATTTATGGAGGAAAGGTGACAGCAGAAAGCAAATCCAAGGCCGACTTATTGGCATCTCTGTTCGCCTCTAATTCTTCCTTACCTGAAACTGATACGCTTCCACCGGTTCTCGAACGCAACGCCCATTCAATGGACGGAATTTTCTTCAGGACTCGCGAGGTGTACAAGTGTCTCAAAGTGCTCGACGTCAATAAATCCACTGGCCCCGACAATATCCCCCCTATGGTACTCAATAAATGTGCCTCACCCCTGGCTAAACCTCTGCGCAAACTTTTCGCCCTGTCCTACTTCTCCGGAGTTTATCCAAACTCTTGGAAACTAGCTCATGTTCAGCCCATTCCCAAAAAAGGTGAAGCCAGCGACCCTTTAAACTACCGCCCAATAGCAATTACTCCTGTTCTTTCCAAAATCATGGAGACAATAATCAACAAAAGGCTGATGAAATATCTGGAATCCAACCAAATTCTACACGACAGGCAATACGGCTTTAGACCGAAAAGATCTACTGGCGACCTTCTTGTGTGTCTGACTGAGGCCCTCAACCAAAACATCCATCGCTTCGGTGAGTCTGGTCTTGTTGCTCTAGATATTTCCAAGGCTTTCGACAGAGTATGGCATCTCGCTCTGCTGTCTAAACTCCAAGCTATTGGTATCGACTCAGTTCTAAAGAACTGGATTGAGAGCTTTCTTTCTGGCCGTTCAATCAAGGTAGTATTGGATGGCGTCGAATCCAAACCTCATTCCATCTCGGCCGGCGTCCCCCAAGGCTCTATTCTCTCACCTACCCTCTTTCTCTTATTTATTAATGATCTGCTCTCAATCCCCTCCAACCCACTTCACAGTTTCGCCGATGACGGTACTCTGCGTTACTCCCACACCTTTGATAATACAAGACAAGCACGTGCCAGACCTTGTCCCGTCGACCGTGAACTCATGTCCAATTCTATTAACGAGGACATTGAACTCATTCTTGCTTGGGGCCGCAAGAATCGTGTCGAATTCAACGCATCCAAAACAAAGTACTGTCTTATCTCTACAAAAACCTGCACCACCCGTCCCTCTATCTCAGTGGACAAAAAGAATGTAATGGCTGACCCATCTCTTAACATCCTAGGCGTAACCTTATCATCAGATCTGCGATGGAACAATCACATATTCCAAATCGCCAAACAAGCTTTCCAATGCCTGGGATTCCTCAAGAGATGCAAGTTCCTCCTCCAGTCATCTGCTCTGGCTACAATCTACAAGTCCTACATTCGGCCCCGCCTTGAATACAACTCGTATATTTGGGCGGGAGCCCCAAAAACCACCTTGGCTTGGCTCGACAAGGTGCAAAATCGCGCCATCAAACTCATTGGCGATAGCACCCTTTGCTCCTCCATCGACCCTTTAAGCCACCGTAGGAATGTTGCAGCACTTAGCAAATTTTACCGCTATTACCATAGTGAGTGTTCCACCGAAATTAGAAACCTCCTGCCTACACGGCAATTTTTTTCCCGCAACACAAGACTAGCCAACTCGGCTCACCCCTTCACCCTTCAGCCCTCCCCTTCGCGCACATTACATTTTAGTAGTTCGTTTATAAATAGAACAACTCGGTTGTGGAATTCTCTTCCGCAGTCGGTGTTCCCGAGCTCATATAACATCTCAGAGTTCAAACGCAAGGTTCATAGACATCTACTCACGCACCCTCTAGACCCCTAACCTATCCCTTCTCCTCTATCCTTCAAAGCAAGCTTACTACTAGAGACTGGCCATGACTCGAACGACATGACAAACTAGTAGTACAAAGGGTAATTCCTAAGCTTGACTTTACCACATAAAAAAAAAAAAAAAAAACTGGCAATCGATGCCTGAAGGATATCGTGAGGTTTTGACCTGGTCCCTCTTACATTTTGGTAGTAGAGGGAAGTCGTCTCGAGTTTTTTGAGATCTGAAGAACACCCGCAGTTGAAGTTAAAGAGTTTACGTGATGAGATCTATTACGGGTACGCGGAACAAAACGCTTGGTAAGGGCCCCAGCAGGCCAGAAACCAGGGTTCTAAAAGCATCTCGGCAGTAACAGGCGGTGCAGACAAAATAAAAGATGCAGCTGGCTTGGAGGCCTTGCTAATCCTTCAAATATTCACAGATAGACTCCATCTTAGTTTCCGGAGAGAATCGCGAGATGAAGATATTTAAAGAGTGCCGTAACCAGAAGGGTGCAAGGCTCAAGAGGAACTATAATTCCGACAACCGATGTACCATCCACTACTAAAGGCGTAGGGGCTGCTACCCAGACCGACATAGAGATCGACTTAGTCCATTAATAGTGGCGAGGAGGATGATGTCGAGACCGGCTTTGAGGCCAGCTCTGTTGATGGAACACAGGCCGAGGAACTCAAGCTGACACCATTGCCAATGGTGGCTTGGCGAATGTAACTATTTTCATTTTTATTTTTCGATTTTTGCAACGCGCCTTTCTGCCTGGCCTGACCATTAACCAAAGGAGGAGCATCCGTGGGTCTACTCGAAGAAGCCCCTTTAAAATGCTAAGCGGCCGTGATTCGCCCGCCATAAGCCTATATTTTATTTTTACTCGGGTATGAAATATTCATACATTGTTTTATAGAAAATGGTAGATCTATTGTTGACTTTCCTTCTCCAATTGTCTCTTCAATAGAAGCATAGTTCGTCTGTGGTTTTTCGCCCATATTTTTTATGAGGACACTTTTATCTGGCATATTCCTTTTGATGATAAAAGTATAGTCTTGTATTAATCCACTTTCTCCTTTGAACAGTATAGCTTATTTCGCCTACCTCCTTAATTTCTTTTGAATAATGCAGTCTTAACTGAGCGTTATGTTACAGATAGAAAACGAAAGAAGAGACATCACCTCTCACTTTAAGAAAACGAATATTCTAAATGTAGAATTTGGCACATAAGTATCAAATCCCAAGAAGATGTAGTATTTTGCCAGACTTTGTATTAAAGTATGTATGTGTTAATCAATTAATAATCTACAAAGAAATTTGGTTTTTAATACTTACGAAAAACTTTTGAAAAGTTGTACACAAATTAAGGATAAATTATTTGAAAATGCCACAATAGTAATAGGCGATATCCTTTTATCGACCAATGAAACCAAACGAGTTAAGTTATTATAATATTCACGTTGTTCCCCCCAAAAATCATTGGGTAAACTCTGTAAAATAAATTTGCTAGTTACACGAAATTATGAAATTAAATAAACTTACTTTTCCCTTGTACGCTTCCAGTTGCTCATTAAAGTGCTGAAATTGCGCTGATAGTCCCAAACTTACCACAATAATAAAAGTATCAGAGAAATTCCACAGAAATGTAAAGTAAATAGCCAAAGTTTGCATCAACAATCCCCAAAATATATTATATTCAAAAACTGAGAAAATTGCTGGAAAAGCTTGTCTGAAATATGCCTCAACGACGGACGAAGTTTTGACACACTTAAGTCCGTAGTGAACTCCGTTTGCAATGGACAAGACATGTTCTATGCAAGCCATAAGTAAGATTCCAATTGTTGATAGGTGAATGTTAAATTTCAGTTTCTTATCATATTTGGGACTGATAACGGCCATATTCATTTCTATGTTCTCCCAGAACTGCATTACCTCGGGCCAATGTCGAGCGAGTGCAGCAAATCCAGCTAGGCTCAAGGTGTTGTTTATAACCCAAATAAGCGGCACTGCAGGAATATTACATATTTTTGTCATTCTCAAAGATTAAACAAGATTTTTTAAATTACCCATTATTTCCATTTTGACATCAGATTGCGCCATCCAATACATTGTGAAGATAGCTACGAGTATGCAAATGCAAAGTATGACAAATGTGTAGAAAACTTTTAAGCTGCAAAGGATGAACTTCAAGGATGAGGCTGATTTTGCTAGAATGCCGTAAACGGGAAGTATTGCAAAACATTGTCCCACTAGAAGAACTGAAATTAATTCAATTAAATTAAAAACATTAAAAATAAACTTTAAAGTCTACTCACAAAATTTGATTTTCTGATGAAAGGTTTGGAAATTCTGTTTCTTAATCACGTGCACATTTGCCAATTCAGATTGGAATTTCTTCAGATTTTCGGTGTTGTATTTGCTGTTTATGTAAATGTACTCAGCTTTTGGGGTTTTAGCTAGAACTTGCGATACACCTAGAAAGAACATTTTATATATTTTACACCGGGTGTACCTACAATAAATCAAATAAGAAATGTGTTTAGATTGTTAAACAAAAAGTATTTTAAGAAAAGCTCAATTAGTAATCTGTTAGAATAAATCTCTGTTCTTCTCTAATTATTGTATTAACGTCAATGCTATGCAGCTTCTGTATAGAAGGACAGTGTGTGTCACCCGCATACACCCGCAAGCCAGAACAACAGAACACTTCCATGATCACAAAGAACAATAAGAACACCTTCTAGATCACGATTCAATGATCTACACTTCCGGCTTCTCTGCCAATACTCTCGTGCTATGATTCCCTCATCAAAAAACCTAGCGGCAAAACTTGATACAAACGGAGTTGATTTTCATTCCTCAAGGAGCTTATTCCTGGGCATTTAGAAGCCCTTCTAACTTTTTACCTTCTCTGAAATCGGGAACTGTTCAATATAATAAAAATGAGTCCCTGTTTCCTTTGGTCACACCGTAACTTGAGGACGACCTTACCGATTTCATTCATCTTTTTTTAAAGTTTTCTAATAACTTTGTAAAAGGTCCTTATGGATGTGATTTTTTTTTTTTTAACTTCCCAGTATAGGAAGTTATTGTAATCGGTCCGAAAATCGAAATCGAAAATTTCAACATATTTTCATCTTTCAAGGTCCCAGGAGCATTTTAAGCAAAAAATTGGGAGGAAGTATGTGTGTGTGTGTGTATGTGCGTACGGATGTGGTCATTTTTTCCTGCACGATATCGCGCGAACCAAAACTGATATCGACTTCGTTGAGGTGTTGTTCGAAGCGTATTAACCGAAATATGATCTGAAAAGAATTTCATGAAATTCGGTCCAGCCGTTTTTTTGTTTGAGCGACGTAAGTGATTTTTGTACCTGCACGATATCGCCCGAACCACGAAAGATATTGACTTACTTGAGGTGCCGTTCGAAGCGTATTAGCGACTATATAATCTGAAAAGATTTTTATAATATTCGGTCCAGCGGTTTTTTGGTTTAAATGACTTAAGTGATTTTTGTACCTGCACGATACCGCGCGAACTATAAAAGATATCGACTTAGTTGACATGCCGTTCGAAGAGTATTAACCAAAATATGATCTGAAAAGATTTTCATAAAATTCGGTCGAGCCGTTTTTTTGTTTAAGCGGCGTAAGTGATTTTTGTACCTGCACGATATGGCCCGAACCACAAAAGATATTGACTTACTTGAGGTGCCGTTCGAAGTGCATTAGCGACAATATAATCTGAAAATATTTTTATAATATTCGGTCCAGCGGGTTTTTGGTTTAAATGACTTAAGTGATTTTTGTGCCTGCACGATACCGCGCGAACTAAAAACTATATCGACTTCATTGAGGTGCCGAAAAACATTAATACATCAATTTTATATACATTTTCGTCATCCTAATCTTGTAAGTGCGCAAATTTAGTTTGACATTTTAGCGAAAATATTGATAAACAATTGTGACAAATTCTCGGTATTATGCATATATTCTATATTGCCTATTGTTCATTTATTATTAAAATATCCAATCATAATATTCAACATCCATCATACTGGGAAGTTGATCGTGTGGACCGAAAGGGTCGAACCCACATCCCAACTAGTTTTTTTTTTTATATGAAAAAACCAAGCTTAGGTGTAACCCTCTGTAGTCCGTCATGTCGTTCAGTTCATGGTGCAATGTCTAGTAGTAAGCTTGGTTTGAAGAATAGAGGAGAATAGGAAAGGTTAGAGGGGGTCTGGAGGGTGTAGAAGAAAATGAAGATGAACCTCACGTTTGAACTCTAAGGTGTTGTACGAGTTCGGAAATACTGACTGCGGGAGATTATTCCACAGTCGAGTTGTTCTATTCATAAACGAACTTCTAAACCGTATTGTGCGTGAACGAGGGGGCTGTAGGGTATGGGGGTGAGCCGAGCGGGCTAGTCTTGTGTTGCGGGAAAAGTATTGCCGTGCAGGCAGGAGGTCCTGAATTTCGGTGGAACAGTCGCCATGGTAATAGCGATAAAGTATGGAGAGGGCTGCTACATTCCTACGGTGGCTCAAGGTGTCTATGGAGGCGCGAAAAGGGCCATCACCAATGAGTTTGAGGGCACGATTTTGCACCTTGTCGAGACAAGCCAAGGTGGTTTTTGGGGCGCCTGCCCAGATATGCGAGTTGTATTCGAGGCGTGGCCGAATGTAGGATTTGTACAGGGTGCGCCATCTGAAACGGGTCAATAGAAAAGTCGAATAACTTGGACAATTTTCAACCGATTGGCTTCATCAATACGGTTTTGTAAAGTTTGATCCAGTACAATTTTAACCATGTATCGCTATACACCAGTGCTGGGCATTCCTATGCCCGCGGGCAAATGAGCTTTAAAGCTCTGAATATGTATACGAAGTCAAATGACTCGAATATGCACAAAAAAGCATATCAGTCTTAATTAAGACTTCATGCGAGTGGGAGCGTATTTTGAGCGACTTTGTGCTCATATACTGAATAACAGTGTGAAGCTTTAGAAAGCTTTTGATAGCTTTTACACAAATGCATTTCTTTAGCTGTGTAGGTTTGCCCGCCACTGCTATACACCCTAAGAACGCGCCGAAATAGTGTCGCTTTACATTGAAAATAATCGGTCAGTTGTGCTAACCCAGCGTGCATATCGCCGAAAATATCGTGGCCGTGCTGCACCCAAAAGTGATACGATACGTCGTTTATCCTCAAATTTTTTTGAACATGGATCTGTAGCAGATTTTAAACAACATCCAAAACCACGCCCACGTCGTTCAAATGAAAATATCGAAGCTGTTCAGGAGAGTGTTACTGAGAATCTTAATATTTCGTACCGGCGCCGATCTCAGCAGTTAACATTAGTGGAACTACTGTAAGGCGCATTTTGAAGAAAGATCTTAAAATGTTTCCATATAAAGTGCAATTATCTCAAAGATTCTTGGAAACAGACAAGCCACGTCGCTTGACTTACGCGAAAAAGTCATTCGAATTGAAGAAGTTGAGCCAGATTTTTGGGAGAAAATTCTTATGACAGATGAGGCTCATTTCACACTCTCTGGCGCCGTCAACAAACAAAATTGTCGCTTTTGGGGCACCGATAACCCACATATTATCCACGAAAGACCTTTGCATTGCACGACCAGAAGGTGACTGTTTGGGCTGGTGTTTGCTCGCAAACCATCATTGGGCCGTTCTTCTTTATACCTGGTGAGACAATCAACGGCGTTCGGTATAGATGGATGTTGTCGCACTTTGTGTTACCCCAAATACGTGAAAAAGGCCTGAAAAATTTTTGGTTCCAACAAAATGGTGCTACATGCCACACAGCAACTGCAACAATGCACTATTTGCGTCGGAAATTCCCGGGACGTGTTGTATCCAAAAATGGCGATATTGACTGGCCGCCAAGATCCCCAGATTTCACACCGCCAGATTTCTTTTTGTGGGGATTTTTGAAGAGCAAAGTTTATGCCAACAAGCCGAAGACCATAGAAGATCTAAAAGATAACATTCGAGCTGAAATGGCAGCTATGTATCTCGCCCGAGATGCTGGTGAATGTGATGGAAAACGCCAAAAAAAGAGCCCGCTTTTGTATTCGAAATAAAGGGGGTCATTTGATCGATGTTGTTTTTGGGAAATAGCTCAAAGAAATTGTAAAAAGGTCATCTTGATAATAAAAAAAATTTTTTTGGAATATATTGAAAATTGTCAAAGTTATTCGACTTTTCTATTGAAGTTAAAGTTACCCCTAGGATGTTGAGAGTTGAGTCAGCCGTTAGACTCTCTCCATCCACCGAGACAGGAGGAAGGTCGGTACAATTTTTGTTGGAGATCAGACAGTGCTTCGTTTTTGTGGCATTGAATTCGACGCGGTTCATTTCGCCCCAATGAAGAATCGATTCGATATCCCGGTTGATCGAAGCCGACATCAGTTGACGGTGGTAAAGACAAGGTCTGGCACGTGCTTGTCTTATATTGTCGAAGGAGTAAGAGAAATTCAGAGTACCGTCATCAGCGAAGCAGTGAAGTGGGTTGGAGGGGATTGAGAGCAGATCATTAATGAAGATTAGAAAAAGTGCGGGTGAGAGAATTGACCCCTGGGGAACTCCGGCCGAAATGGCGTGGGGGTTGGATTCGACGCCATCCAATACTACCTTGATTGAACGGCCTGAAAGAAAGCTCTTAATCCAGTTCCTTAGAACTAAGTGTATACCAATAGCTTGGGGTTTATTCAACAGAGCTGGGTGCCATACTCTGTCAAAAGCCTTTGATATATCTAGAGCAACTAGGCTAGACTCACCAAAGCTGTGAATGCTTTGGTTGATACGCTCGGTTAAACACACAAGCAGATCGCCAGTAGACCGTTTAGATCAGAAGCCGTATTGCCTGTCGTGTATAATTTTGGAGAGAACAGAAGTAATTGCTATTGGGCGGTAGTTTAAGGGGTCGCTGGCTTCACCTTTTTTTGGGATTGGCTGAACATGAGCTAGTTTCCAGGAGTCGGGATACACTCCGGAGAATTAGGACAGGGCAAAACGTTTGCGCAGAGGTTTAGCCAAAGGTGAGGCACATTTTTTAAGTACCATAGGGGGGATTTTGTCACGACCAGTGGATTTATTGGCGTCGAGTTCCTTGAGACACCTAAACACCTCGCGAGTCCTGAAGTGAACTCCGTCCATTGAGTGGGTGGTATTCTCGAGAGTGGGGGGTGACATAGCAGCATCGGGTAAAGAAGAATTTGCGGCGAACAGAGAAGCTAATAGGTCGGCCTTGGGTTTGCTTTCTGTTATCACTTCCTTGTTGTGAATAAAAGGAGGTGTTGAGGAGGAAGTAAAATTCTTCTTGATGGCGGTTACCAAGGACCAGAAGTTTTTGCTGCCTGTAGTGGAGTTAAGAATCTTACTTCTCAATCTATCATCAAATGATGATTTGACTTTCCTGATGATGGAGTTACAGGAGTTTCTCAGTTTGACGTACTCACGAGGAAGTGGCTCATTAGGCGAACGTCTGTATGCTCTATGCACGTCTGTGATCGTGAAGCATCGAGTATTAGGCATAACAGGGTATTGGATGTATTCGGTCGAATGGCAGAAACGCAGTCTACCCCACGCACATTTTCTGATTTGACTGATGAATAAATTGCGGTCTGGAGAAGTAGACGATATCATATCAGCTCAAATCCCCGACCTAGTCGGCGATCCAGAACTGCACGAGATTGTCAGAACGCAGATGGTGCATGGACCGTGTGCCGCTTTGAATCCAAAATCACCATGGATGGTTGATGATGGAAAATGTACAAAACGATACCCACGGCCATTAGTGGCTGAAACTGTAACGGGATCAGATGTATATCGAGCTTATCGACGGCGCTCAAAGGACAATAATAGCCTGACAATCTTTGTGAAAGTGACAGTTCATTGTCAGAGTTGAAAGTTCATTCAGCCGCATTGTCCATTGTTTTCCCGATCGCATAGGTATAGGAGTTGTCATTCTGCAAAATCAGTTTAATATTTGTGCAAATGTTACGAAGGGCAAAATAATTTAGCAGTGTTGGTAGATGGTTCTGAAAATGCCAATGATGGTATCTACCAATACCAAATGGGCCGACTTGTGAACACTAACGACCCAGCGGGGAAGAAGAGCGCTTCCACACGGCAGTCAACGCGCTTCTTTGAAAGCATGAAGTGCTTGCCTGTTCCATTCCACTTCATTTCCATTTTACATGGGGATGTCATTAGAAAGATGCGCTTCCCCTTACTTTCCTTAAACGCGCTTCCGAAGCGCGTTAAAATGGATGCAGCGGGAAGCTCTTGCGATTATTGTTGTGCCTGGATAGGAGAAGCTTTTAAGCTTTTTTTAAATTGAAGTAGAGGAAGGAAAAGAGCTAAAGAGAGAGTAAATATTTCATACTTAAAAACTGGTGTACTCTTTTTTTACCATTAAATATAAGAAAAACAATATTTTAATATTTTGATAAAACTTTACTTAAATTCATAAAAATAAACAATATTCAGAAATATAAATAAAAACATAAAAAATTCAGATAAATATAATAGCAAAGAATGCTCCTTCACTAATCACTAAACACTTGGGCAGACCGACGAAAACTGAAAAAAAAGCACAGCGAATTTTCATGCTATAAAAAACAAAGAGAAATTGCAGCTTGCATCCAACCTCCTTCCGACTCGTAATACTCTGGAAGCGCATCGCTGAAGCTTCCAGTGGAAGCGCTTGCTCTATTTCCCGCTGGGGAGCGCTGAGGCGTTTATTCTCTTTCGCAATACACGAACGACATCCCACAGTTGTCCACTTAGCGCTACGTTAGAAAAAGGTCAACGCGTGTATTTCACCGAAGCAGCTGTTGCGGAAAAGAGCGGTCATCTATCGAATGTTGAATGTTTTTGCTGTTGTACGTGGTACAAAATCATTCACACATTTACGAACGGTAAATTTGTTAAACACTTCGAGAGGCGTGTCAGCGTTTGAGCTTATTGGAGGACGATTCCCAATGGGACCACACAATCGCTGATTCCGTGGCCACATCCAATGCGCATCAAATAAGAACGCTATTCGCCATAATTGTGATAACATGCTATCAAATGAACAAACGCAAGGACGACATGTGCGAAGGCATATTTCATCGCGTACGAAATACATTGCACAATCCGGAAATGGTAATAATTTGCAACTCAATAACGGTTCAGTAATCATAATGCTACGCAATTTGAAGCAACCACGACTGCGAATTGGTTACCAGACTTGCTATTACAAATTTGATGCCGAATCCGATAAAAGAAACAATTATAAAAGGAAAATATTCGGGTGGAGGGGGGAATGTATTCAATCCCCGCATTCTGTTGATTACGACCAATCAACACCCTCCGGAACCCTTAATGTATCGTTTGTAACTAAGTGAGACCCTTAAGTTTCCTGAATATTATCCTTGAAATATGTTCAAAATATTTACTTGTATTTCTGGACCCAATACAATAACTTCGCTCTAAAATATAAAACTTCCACTCAACGTAAATAAAACAGCGATCACGAAATTTAATATAACTTCACAAGGAATAGTTCCAATAATAAGTTTCGAACTTGAGCTTACTTTGAATCATTTTTGCACCATAAAAACTTCCAAAAAACGCACTTGAGACCAACTTTTTACAATGTTTTACACAGAAAACCAATTTCGATTAGTCATTTCAAACTGAAATTAATATGCTTGAACTTGGTCGCTTTCAAATCCGTTGTCTATCTGCAAATAAAATAAGGAAGGAAAACTTTGTTTATGTCACCAACTAAGCAAATATTCACATGTTCAATATTTAGAGACGTTTACTGCCACCAAATGGTTTATCGATAAAAGCGTCAGTTACATCTTGTAATGGTGAAATTGATTAACTATTTAGACATGGAGTTTATTGTGTATTGAGTTGTTGAGTCCCTATAGTACCGGAGTTATGTATCGATTATTAATCCAGGTTTGTGCTAATTGGTCGAAGGTTTGTGCTAATTGGTCGCTAAATTGGACAATTTAATCGTTGAAAATTTAGATTAAATAAAAACTTTGAAAGCCAGCTTTCTTACAAATTACAATTCAAAATTTATTATATTTGTTTTTTTTTTAAATTCCTTTCTGAAAATTAAATAATATCTACTCTAAGCAATTCTTTAATAATACAGTATTGGCCAAAACTAAAGCACCCGTTTTTAATATTGAATATATTTTTCCAATAGCAATGGCTTTTTAGTGGCCCCACGACAGCATAATGTAGCTTTTACGCCTCTTCGTCGGATTGTTATTTGGCTTATTCCGTAGTTGAAATATTTAGGAAGTTGTTCTGAGGATATGTCAGGAGTTATCAATGTTACTTTTTCACAAATAGTCCTCCCTATTAGATGTTTTTTCGGTCTTCCACCAAAATGAAAAGGTGAAACTCGACCCGTTGCCTCGTACTTTTTAACCATTCGCGATATTACTAATCTTTAATCCTTTAGAGCCTAAGGTTTAGCCAGAGTCGATGGCAACTATTTATTGAGGAGTGCTTTAGTTTTGTCCACTGGTAAAATAATTTATCATTTGATTGTATAGTTGGAAGAGAGTGCTTTAATTTTGGGCAATACCGTACCTTCGTTAAAGTAGGTTTAAAAAAATTCCGCCACAGGCATGCACGAAATCTGGCTTTAAAAAATTGAAGAGGACAAAGAAAAGGAGCAATTATCTTGAGGACCAAAAAGGGCGCCAGTAGAACGGTTCTCATCTGATTGCGTAGGTCAAGCAGCATTGGACGTGATTAATGCTTAGCTGGGGGACTGCTTGATGAAACAACACTCGCCTTTGGAATGGTCTATGCCGATGCGAATGCATTTAAAAAATGTTCATGCCTGAACTTTGGATTTCCGTGCCTGTGGCGGGAGAGTGTATGCCTAGGACGGGAGCGTGCATGCCTATGGCAGGAGCCTGCGTACTTTTTTGGCATATTCTTTGTACTATATTCTACTACTTCGAGGGTGGACTGAAAAGTAATGCACACATGGTTGTACAGGTCAAAAGAAAACAAATAGCAAGATCGGACAAAAGGGACATCAAAGTTCAATTATTAAGCTTGAAAAGGACATATTTACTTCTAAACATAGTCACCGTTAAGGCTAATACAGTTCTTCTAACGTGTAACAAGTTTTTTATTCATTCACAGAAAAATTCATCCGACTTTTCTCGAATCCAGGAGTTGACATCTGCCTTCACCTCATATTCCGAAGTTGAAAAATGACCCTAGAGGTCTCTTTTGAGTAACGGAACAAAAATTACAAGGCTCAAAGTCGGGTAGTAAGGAGGGTCTGGAATCGGTTCTAACTTCCGGTTTCGCAGAGACACTGTAGTTGCGCGCGAGGTGTATGGATAAGCGTTGTCATGTGTTGCAAAATTATTAGGAATCATTTTTTCAGCTGTTAAAAATTCGATTACAGCACGCTGTTTAAAACTGGCGTTGACATAGCACTAGGACCCATCTCCATACTTCACTTCTCAAAGTACACTGTATGAATTGAACGACCCGAAATCTGCGCATGCATTGCATATAGAAAGGAAATCCCACTTCCAAAAAGTTCCATGCGCACTTCTGTAGGTTATTTCGTTCACGTTGTACAACCATGTGTGCATTAATTTTCAGCCTGCCATCGGAAAGTGTCAACTCACAGCAAAGCTCAAGACAACATCGAGTTCCTCTTTGCTAGCAATCCTACGCCATCATTTGCCACCATGGGCAGGTTTTTATCCAAAATCTTTGAGGGTGCCTTAAAATGGACTTCAACAAAACGACAAACCTGACGAATTCGAAAATTCCCTGGAAAATGAAAAAATTCTACGGAGTTTATACAGACTATTAGAAACTTGGACAGCTTCGGCCCTTACCGAAAAACGCAATTCCAACAAATCCTCTCAGTATTGCTCGACAGTCATTTCCTCTACCCTCTCCAAAAATGTAAAGGTAATAGTCAACAAACAGTGTTCGGAATAAAGAATCTTATCTTAAATTACAGCACGACTTTCTAGTGCGTTTTAGAAAACCTCTGTATCCAAACCCATATCTTTTGCTAGTCTGCTCTGAATACTCTGGATACCTCTAAAAAGTTTTATAGAATGTAGCTGTATTAGCTAAACTCCAAGTGATACTAACTTAGTTCTAAAAAAGTAGATTCATAGTTTTCTTTCTGGTCACTTTATCATAATGGTATAAGATGGCGCAAAATATGAGCACCATTCTATTTTTGTTGATGTTCCTCAAAGGTCAATCCTACCACCTCTTTATTTTTAATCTTCACAAATGACTTGACTTGACTTAAGCATCCGGGTTTGAAACAATTTTTAATAAAAAGTAAATACATGCAAACTAATTACAATAATTTTAAATATCTTAAAACAGTGAATTATATTAAAACGCGCAATTATTCTTAAACCTCTAAATAAGCACAACGATCTGCATTTGGATCACCAGTTTCTCTATCCAATTGTACAAGTACCAATTCATATGTTACAATAGTTCCAGCTACCTGCAAAATTTTAAAAATATGTTTTATAATTTTTTTTCTTTTTTAAATTTTACTATATTTTTTACAGTTAAAATAAATTTTCGTGTTATGAAGAAAAACTTTTTTCCGCTCAATGCTATAGAGCTGGTAGTGACGTGATCCAAGAATCTTGTAGCCTTTTTCAAAATAAATTTATAAAAATATTTTGTTATTGAAGAAGAAAACAATATTCCTTTGGTTCTTACCTCTTCCAAGTAAACTTTAGCGGGTATTTTGCGAAGAATATCAGAAGGTTTCTTTGCTTCATCATATATTCTCGATGCCGCCATTGATACTAGCAATGTTCTTCCAATTAAGTATAACATCGAAAACCAGAAATAAATGCCACGAATGATTGTCGTTATTGGTCTACGGTAATATTGATTAAAGAAATCAGAAGTACAAAATTACGAGAGGGTTTGATAAGTCTGTGTTTATTATTCAAAGTGCAAGTAACATTTAGAATAATTAAAACGCTGTTTTACAAGGCCCAAGACGGTAAATTTATTTGAATGTCACTCTACGAGAGTGGCTAAATACGGCTAATAATAAGGGGTCCAGTCCAGCTTGATGTCTCAGTTTCGATCGTTAATTTCAAGAAAAACAAGCGCCTAAAGAGTGCAAAGTTTACAAACATTTCAACCCAAAGACAATTGGCCAAAAACTGTTATGATCGTAGCTCGAATGCGCTCTAGGATTCATTGTACAACGAACACCTAGAAACGCTAGCAGATCAGCACTCAGAAAAACTGTGAAATAAGCCGAGTACATCAAGTCACCAATGGCCGTAAACATCAACCACGATTTTCAATCCCTCGAATATCTTTATCCAAAATCTATCTCTTTTATCTATCTATATTATTAATAAAAGAAAGTGCTTGTCAGTCTGTGTGCATACCGTCACGCGTTGGAGCAAAACTAGAAGAGATAGAAATCTGATTTTTTTGTAGAAAGTTTCTGTTTTTCGAAATTTTAATTAGCTCGCGTGAAAATGAAATATGACATTTTTGTCAAAAAATTAAATGGCGGCCGAATTTTGCAATTGTGTTTCCCGACATAGGTATCAAATGAAAGGGTATTACGAGTAGAATACAATTCGGTTGCGTGGCAACATTCCAAATTCAAAATGGTGGAAACCTAACAGAATAAAAAGTAGAAACCTACCAACTTGAAATTTTACGCATATGCATAGTAGTATATGCAAGCCATTTTGTAAAAAAAAAGCAAGATGGCGGTTCCAAGATGGCGGCCGAATTTAACAATTGTGTTCCCCAATCCCCGTCATGGGTACCAAATGAAAGGGTATGATAAATAGAATATAATTAGCTGTCTGGCATTGTTCCAAGTTCAAAATGGCGGCCAACACATAATGGCGGATTACCTTTTTCTTTAGAACTCACTTGGTATGGGAATCAAATAAAAGAGTATAACAAGTAGAATACCATTAGCTGTGTGACGTCATTACAAATTCAAATGGCGGCCAACACAAAATGGAGAATCGCCTTTTTCTTTTAAAACCATTGGCTTGCAGGACTAGAGAGAGAGTTTTCGAACAAGTACACTGACTCAAAAATGTGTTGCAATGTTTTGGAAATTGAATTGTTTGTCCTAAACTTATTACACAAAGATCGGACGATGGATGACTGGGATAATGTAGGTTTTACTAAAAATTACATTATCCCAGCCATCCAGCGCCCAATATAAGTTAAGGACAAACAATTCAATTTCCAAAACATTTTTGAGAGAGTGTATATGTCTAAAATTTTCGTAAATGAAATCGTAATGGTTTGCGGATGAAGGTGCCACTTTTACATACCTACTTACCTAGGTTATCTGTGAAATCCAATTTTGTAATTTGGAATCATGGCTTTTATTCAAAAGGCTCAAAAAATATTAATTTTGGAAAAAAATCGTATATCTACACACATATAAAATAATACATATCACCTTTCATTTTCCGCCTAACAGCAGCTATCCGCCATTCCACAAAGTATGGTGTAGCAGTAGGCTGAGAATATGTTCTTGCTTACCTAGTTGATTAATATTTCCAGCCTATATAAGCCGAGTAAATGTAATACATTTTTAGTTATTGTTGAAAGCTAATTCTAATTTCGCCACTACAATAGGCGACCTCGAAGTTTTTATTTTCTAATAAATCTATTCGAACGAGCTTTATTAACTTTTTGACTGAATTAACAGCACTAACACATGAATGATCGTAATAAAAAACTGGGTGAGTCCAAGTTACAACAAAATTGACGAATATACGAGAAACTGCGAATTGCTGAATGCAATTTAGTTTATAAACACAAACTTATCGAACGTCTCTTGTTAAACTTACGATACACTATAAAATAATTGAACGCATATTAAGTATAAGTTATTTGAAAATGAAACGACAATGATAGTCGAGATCCTTTTGTCCACTAACTCAACTAAGTTCGTCAAAGCATTATAATACTCTCGCTTATCACCCCAAAATTCATTTGGTAAATCCTGGAAAAAAATAATTATTTAAATTTGGAAATACAGACTGTGCCAAAAAATATATCCATACAATTTAATGAATATTTGCCTAAACATTCTTTACTGTACCTTTGCTAGAAACGCAGCAAAATGCTCATTAAAATGCTGAAACTGCCCTGCCAATCCCAAGCACAAAATGATAATAAACATATCCGTATAATTCCACAAAAATGTCGTATACGCGTTCAACGCTTGCAAGCATCCACCACTGATCAGGCTATACTCATAAAATGTGTAATATTGAGCGAAAGATTGCCGCAGGTAACCTTCTAGCATGCTTGTGACATTTTTGCAATGAGTGCCAGTTTGGAATCCATTGGAAATGGCCAAAATATGTTCGCATAGAGCTAACAGTGGAATGCCATAAGTAATCAAAGTAATCCACCGCTTAAGTGATCTCTGACGTTCGAAACTGAGCATGATCAGTTCACTTTCGACTTGGTCCCAATCTCTCATTATTTCTGGCCATCCTTTTGCTATGTCGATGAACGTGTACATAACGAAGGTGTGCACCACTATCCACAGAAGGGGTGCTGTTCATATTGCAATAAAAATATGTCAATAAAAACCTCAATATTGTTGCAGAAATACATACTCATGCTTCCTAGCTTGAACTGCGACTTCCTTATCATCCAGTTTATGGTTAGCGCCAAGCTGAAGCAGAAAACAATCAGGATTATGACAGTGTAGAGAAACTTGAGGCTGAAATATGAAAATCGCAAGGAAGATGGCGACTTAGCTGTGACTCCTTGGACGGGTAGGATGGCGAAACAATTTCCCATTACTAGAACTTTTATTTTTACATTAATTTATAAAGTATCAAAATAGTTTTAACACTATACTTACAAGGCTTTATCATCTGGTGGAAGGTTTGGTAGTTTGGATTTCTTATAGCGCTGAGCGTTGCTCTTCTAAATTTGTGCGGAAATTGACAAAATTTTATTTTGTGCACTTTGTTATTGTCATGGACGTAAAATGCATCGTGATTTGGTTGTTTGGTGCGCAAACGAGAAAAATCATCTGTGAAGAACAATTTTTTGAAAAAGTTTAGGAGAAGAAGAATGATATCTTTCAGACTAAGTTGAGCCTCATGTTAGATAGTGATGAGCAAAAGATTTTATAGTCTTGGTCTTGCTGAAATTGCAAGACCAGACAAGACTGCAGAATTTGGAAAATTTCCAGCCTAACAAAAACTTCGACAAAGCTCTATACAGCTAACAAAAATCATGCAAAATTCAAACCTTGACCCTGAGCTTGTTAACCTCCCGTTTGACCAGTGTCCACGTTTCCGATTCATAAAGAAGAATCGGTAGGATCCACGTACTTTCGTTTTGATGGCAATATTCGTTCGTTTCAGTTATGCACCACTTGAGCGAAGCGAATGTTGCTGTTGCCTGGTCAATGCGGCTGTGAACGTCGGCCGTCGATGCCACTTTCGTTTCCTCAACCAATCATCCCAAATATATGAAGTTCGGCACCTGTTCGATTTGGGTTCCATCGAGCTGAACACTGGCCCTCGATCCGTCCGTTGTGAGCACTTTGGTGTCTTTAACCCGTATGACTAGGCGATGCGGGAAATGTCGTATAAGATGTCTGTTGCTTCGGCATCCGTGTCGGCGAAGACGGCGCTATCGTCGGCGAACATTAAGTTGGTTACGAAGTTGTTGTCGTCGTATCGAAATCCGCATCGTCCACCGAATGCCTCACGAATAATCGCGTCGATCGCAGCGTTGAAGAGAAGTGGCGAAGCGACGTTTCCTGTCGGACACCCGTTTGAATCGGGAACTCCCCGGATAAGTCGCTTTAAATACGAACGCTGCTGGTTGAGCCAGCGTATGACGCTTGGAGAAGTTGGATGATTTTCAATTTCCAAGGCCGTGTCTGCCGCAGCATTATTCCAGTACGCTTCCCGTTTCGATTTTTTTTTTTTAAACTTCTTTGTTCAATCGTCGGTATTGCTCAACGACATGTTTCATTCGCTTCCGCTGATCGACAAGTTCCAGACCGCTGTCCGAGATCCATGGCTGTGTTCGTTTACGGATAGGTGGGCACAACTCCATTGCACACTCCACAATAGACTCCGACAATTACCTTTCTTCTACATCGATATCGTCCGGTATTTCGAGCGCTGTTAATTTGTAGGATAATGCCATTTGAAACCCTCGTCCGATGGCAGGGTCCCGAAGGCACGCCCAATTCTTCTTGACTGGTGGTGGCTCCGTTTTCTTCGCTCTTTGTAATCGCATCTGTCTTTCTTCTTTTTCTTTAATCCGTTAGCTGGCGGTCCGAGCAGAACATCCACGCAATCGGGCCCACGCATTGCACGTATGTCTTTGAGCATCGATTGAAATCTTGCGTTGATCAAAATGAAGTCTAACATCGCCGAGTCTTTGCCGGATGGATTTCGCCAGGTGAGTTGGTGTTTGAGTGGATGGCGGAAAATGTTGTTACCAACGATTAAGTTGTTTGACGCTACGAATGAAAGCAGGCGTAAGCCGTTGTCGTTAATTACTCCGAGTCCGAATTTGCCCATCGTTCCTTCCCATTCGGTTCGATCTGCTGCTGAATATGCATTGAAGTCCCCCGCGAGTATTATTAATTCGGTTAGAGGTATCATATCCAGCGTATGCTGGAGCTGATCATAAAATTCTCCTTGTTCGCATCCATGCTGGTCTCGGTTGGCACATAAACGAATAAAATATGGGTCGTGATCGTTCCACCGATGGTTGTAACTTACAAACGCTCGGATATCGGTTGGAATGCGAAAACACTGCTGGCAGCCCGTCGATCGACCAAAAAGCCGACGCCGGCCTCTCATCTCTTATCACCGGAATAGTAAAGCGTCATTGTCTCGTCGATTGCTGGCGAGACGATCATCAATATCCCTGACCCCGTAATTCGTAGTTCCGATAGCGCGACAACTGATATTTTGCATTTCAACAATTCCATTGCTATGATTTCCTTTTGACCGACGTGATGTCCTGTTCGTACATTCCACGCGGCGAATTAAATTTCCATGTTTGGTGTGACTAATTTGGGTGTTCGGCCAGTAACCCACTTCTCACCAGCATGGCTGGTCCCCAGTCTATTAGCATTATTTCGTGAATGGTTAGTTCGTGTATCCATGCGGTTTCTTGCCTAGTTTCTTCGGTTTTTCCGATTCTGGTCAATTCGGCAGGTCAACCACCCTCCTCCCTTCACATCCTGGACTTGGGACCAAACCAGAGTTCTCCCCACATTAGATTGGGTGAGACTCGGCTGGACCCCCTCCTCCTCTGATGGTCATGTTCAGAAGCTGCATGTGACCTCGTGAGTTAGTGACCGGGAGAGAGTCGTCTTCATCCCAAAGACAGGAAGAAGAGGCCACTAAATCGCTCACATCTTTCACTTGGTAGATAGGACTTTACAGTCTCCAGCTCAATATGCATGTCGCTAACTATAGAAAGGACCCTTTATTACCAACAATATACCCTCCCAGTGGGAACAGTTGGAGGCACTGCTCAGGGGAGCTTACTTTGGGCGCTGCTAAATATGCTCCTGAGGGAGCATTACTGGAGCTTTCATAAATTTTATAGAACGAAGAAAACTGGAAATTATCTTCTTGACCATAAAATGTGACATTAGCATACTAACTTCGATATGGAGTACAAGCAGTTTGGAAGTGATTAGAATTTAGATGGTGAACCACGTTTACGCTTGGAAAGCAAAAGGCAATTGCAAAAGATGTAAAAATAAATAAAAACTAATACCGAACCGAATCACATATCCACAGGCGTTCAAGAATATTTCGCTTTTAAAAAGCTTTTTATAATGCTTCTAGAATGCTTTTGAAGGAGCATAAAAAGGTGTGCTCCCTTGCAGTGAGATGTAATGTTAAAAAGTATATGGAACTGGTATGGGAACGGAAGCGCTTTAAGCTTTTTAAAGAGTGCTCAAACATGGCTATTGGAGCACACAACATATCTACTTATTAAAATTTTTCAAAATTATTTAATATTATAACAAAACACAAACAAACATACCATTAAAAATTTGATTCGATATCGATACCGTATTATCAACGAAAATTTTATTTCCTCTAAAAAAATTATATATTAAACTATATTTTACAAACCAAAATTTTTCTCAACACCATACCTCTGTCGATTTTCACTAAAAATAAAATCAAGCTTCATAACTCACAAGTTTGTTTGAAATTCCCTCACTCAAAAATGTTACTAACCCACTACACGTACTCTTGGCCAATAAGTTCAAACTGCTAAAGTACAGCAAAAAAATGTGGAATAGGTAAAATTGTAGATGTTTGTCACGTAGTACTTAACTCATAGTTGGTGTGGTGTTTTTGGTCAACAAAAGATTTCTACTCTTCAATTTCCTCCAGACAATTACTCACCCTGTTCGAGGTAAAGAATGTGTTGGTCATGTGGAATATGTCCACCCAAAATCATTGTGAACTTGACAAATTTCCTTCGAAAGATTTTCTTTTTCAGTGTAAATACCTTGGCAGATTCTTATCTTGGATTGTGATATTCCTAAGGTGTTATTACTGGACTAAAATCAATGAACATTTTTATGAGAATATAATAGTAAACAAAATGTAAGATTTTTGGAATGAAATTTTTTATTTACTTTAAATTCTTCCAACAACATTACAAAAATTTGATTCGTGATTATCAGCGAATTCGTCAATTGTATCTAGCAGGACAAGCTCGTACGTTACAACAGTTCCGACCATCTGAAATAGATATTATTTAAGTAAAACAGTTTGAAGTATTTATTATGTCTAGGTTACATACTGCGAGGATTAGACCTCGGGTTATGAAAAAGAATTTTTTCCCAGATAAAGCTGAAGCCTCATTTCCAATCTGCTCAGTTAATCGTTGAACCTAATAGAAACCATATTATAGTATAAACACACTCTTAAACTCTTAATATTCATATTACATATTTTAAAAATGCAAATATTGAAAGTTACATCCATATGTCATGAGTTTGTCTAGCATCGATCAATTTGATCTTTCCACTACAAACCCAACACAACTCAAGCTTAAATATCACCCAATTATTACTTAAGAAGCCTTCTGTAGTATTTTTAATTGACACAATGTAAATAATAAATCTTGTACCTCATTCCTGACGGTATTCACTCACTCTCAATTGATCTATAGAGGAACAGAAGATACGGACGACGGATTAGTTTGATAGTGGGTTTTGGAAGCTCCGCCACTTTTTGAAGCAACGGTACAGAAAAAGAAGTAGTGATCGAGGCAGGGTCGACTACACCCCGTGTAAATGATTTAAGCTCCAGAATCGGGTCCGGTGGAGATAACAGTTGCGAGAGGCCAGGACCGGATCGCGGTTGTAGAGCCCTCTAAGAAGAAGAACAAGATGATTCAATTAATTAGACAGCTTTTGTATCTCCTCGGATAGGTACGAACTATGAAAAGAAAAGCTAACCGCGGAATTTCAATAAGCTAGAAAAACTTATAACTGTATAGCCAAAGCTTTTTAAACCACACCCAACTAGCATTGAAAAAGGGGATTAACTCATGCGCTCGTGGGCCTCATGTGGCCGAAAAACAGTTTCTCGTAAGGCAACTTCATTACAAGTCAAATGGGTCAATTCCAACATCTGGCCTACTTTTTAAAAAGCTTAATACCCTTAAGCTTTAAGGACCATTCACATCCCAGACTCAAAGTGGAAGTAAAAATCTGAGCTCCTTTATAGAAGATAATATGGTTCTGTTTCTGTTTCACCCAAGTGACAGAAAACTGCAGCCTGAAAGTAAGGTTCTACTCTACTTAAAGCAGTGGTTTTCAAAGTTGTTACTGCCCCCCCCCCCCCCCCCCCTTACAAAAAAACCGTGTTGAAAATAGAAGTTCGTCAGACTTTTCTCAGTGTTTTTGGATACACAAAGTACACCAACATCCACCAACATTATTCAATGTCTAGAAGTGCCGAAAGTGTGGCGATGAGGTGTATGATAAAATAGAAGAGAATAGGTGTATGAGTCAAAAAAGTCAAAAAGATGAAATCATCGGAACGTTGCGTTTTTATTTTGTACAGGGCAACTTTATGCTCGTGATAAACATTCCCCTTTACTCATATATCCATGCCGAAATTCCTAATTTTGTACTCGGGGTCGGCTAAGGGCACAGCGTTAGATGGTCTGCGTCGTCCTTATAGGACAATCCACGCAGGGTCCACATGAGGTAGTGGAGCTAGCCTAATAGGGGCCCTATTTGCACCCCTCTCCAAAATGCTAGTCGGACTTAATATCCCCATTAACCAAAGAATTTAAAACTATATAACTAACTATGTTCACGTGCTACCCTTCCGCACACTCCGCCGCCCCGCCGCAAACAAGAGTAATTCAAAGTACCTGTGAAGTAAGTCGGTGGAGATTGGAAGCGTCGTCGTAAAATAAATACAAGAATGGAGAATAGAATTGAAACTTAGAGGACATCGGCAGATACAGAGTTAGGCTTTCATTCGGCAATATAAATTAGAAAAAACCCCATCATAATTAAGTCCAACACGGAATCTTGAATTTTAGCCAATAAAACAGTATGCCGTGTTCTTTTAAAAAGGTTTGGCGCATCTAGATCATCCAGGCCAAACTTACCAAAGGAATGCATACTGTGAGGTTCTCTGTTAGAAACAGAAGATAGTCGTTTGTTGTAGTACGGACCAGAGAAACGGGGATAAGATGCCACCTTCAGGGCAGCCTTTAATAGCCTTAACACTAATGGTGGAGACACCTAGGGTAGAAGAAATTTCACGATATTTCACGTACAACAAACCGACGATAGACTCGTTCTTCTTGCGCATCCATAATCTTGCAGAATAAATCGAAAGAGTGATTCGTTGTACATAACGAAAATTTTCAAGTCAAGCTTTTCGGCTCAAATTTGCCGTGGAATGGACTTGTGTACAGTTCTTGGCCATTTAATTCTTTTGGTCAAGTTTGGCCGTCTTGAGACCGTATGTCCTCCCATTCAAATTTGTTAAATATTCTATGGCTTTTGCATCCCCCTTAAAAAGCCTTCGTGGCCGTGGTTCGCCCGCCGTAAGCCAATTTTTATTTTTACTCGGGTAGTTCTTGGCTAACTCCGCCGTCGCCTGATCTCAAGCCCAGGGTGTGAAAGGAGGAGGGTGGTCGACCTGCCGACTCGACCAGAATCGGTCAATTCGAAGAACCAAAGAAACTGGGCAAGAATCTGCTTTTTTCAAAGCGGCACCGACAGCAGCGTATCCGTTGCGGAGACGTCCAGCTCGGACCGCCAGCTAACGGATCAAAGAAAAAGAAGAAGAAGTTCTTGGTTATTTAAACTGTTTGATCAAACTTGCCCGTCGTCAATCCAAAAATGGTTAAAAATTCGAAGGCCACCATATCCCCCTTAAAAAGCTAAGCGACCGGTGTTCGCCCGCTGTAAGCCCATTTTTTATTTTTATTCGGGTGGTGGATGAAAAAGAATTGCTCCTCCGATAAAGAAATGCAGAGGACGTCTGAATGGTTTGTAAGTATTATACATCCGATTAAGCCATCTATTCAGCTTTTATTCCAGTCGAAATGAAAAAAAACTTTGTAAGCACTTCAAATCATCATCACAGAAGGAATATCAAGAATCACCATCGATCCGGCTTGTGCTAAAAAACTTATTCAAGATCATCTTTTCGCATATAAAAAGGGAATACCAGAAGAAGTAAATATCCGCCTATGTATATTTTTAGAGGTTTACAAGAATAAGTTCAGAACTGGTAATTTGGATCTTTCCGACTTGCACCAACAAACTTTAGATAATGACTTCTAAAGGCAAAAAGTAGAAACAAATCTGTGTCAAAAATTAAGGCCGAACTGTCCAACACTATTAACCGACCTTGGACGACCATCCAAGAGCAGCAACAGCAGATTGCTAAAGTATACAGAGCAGCTGTATTGTAGCATTAAACGACATTCCTGCTCCCTAATATCTCTTAAATAGTTAAATAGTAAGTTTTATCGCAAAGATACTTGTAAAATAAAAAAAAAACTGTAACAGCATAATGGCGCGACCATTTATTGGGCGCCACTTATGCGCGGTGTTACCCCCCTTAGCCATAAGCCCTGAAGAGAATGGCCAAGGAGCCAACACCATACATAAGAATTACAAAACAAATTCGGAACTCCTACGCCGGCCACACGGAGTTAGCTAGCTCGCCGGAGGGTTCGTGGGGTGTGTGGCCGGGGCTTACCGCGGTTGGTTCACCACTTACCTGTGTCTGTGCAACTTTGACTTCCGTCCATCATTCTCCGGTCATCGCCTGAGCCGCGTCAAACCCTGAAAAGAAATGATCCCCCCTCAACCATTCCCAAAAAAATTTAACAATTTATGTTACTCATTATAAATTTTTTTGTTTTTTTGTTTTATTTAAGAAAAAAAAGGACAACACAATAATACGAGAAGAAGTTATGACAATAATCAATAGATGTTCTACTATTACATGTGTCTAGACAATTTCGTTCAAAAAAAAATCTTTAAAACACGCGCCGTATTGGTACCAAACACGCCTCGTATTTTTACAAATTCACTCACACAGGTTTGATTTCAGGAAGAACATATTGCCCAGAAACAACAAAAGAATAAAATACCTCCAACAAGGAGCAAAATAAATTCATAAATAATTAAAATAAATCCATAAATAATTATAAATAAGATTATAAAGTTAATACTAACTACGATTAAAATGATTATTTTAGTAATAAAGGTATTAAATTAAGCATGAAAATTATTTGTTTATTTTATTTTAGTGTATTTTGTGTGTTTTTTTGTTCTCTTTTTGTTTATTATTTTTTCTATTTATGGTTTATATATATATTTTTCCTTTTATATAGTGGTGTATTCACGGAAAAAATGTAACCAAAAACCCTCACTGGTAATAAGATACGACCACCATTTTCATAAATTAGATTCTATAAAAACGTACGCAATATATGCCTTCAACTTCCTTCAACAAGCAACCATTTCTCATGATTAGTGTATATAACCAGGTAAGCAACTAGTCAAATAACCAAATGTGTATGACTTGTTCAGTAAATAAGTTAACTAAGAGATTATTCAAATAAACACAGATTACCACCATCCATGTCACCACAACCAGCTCGGGCACTTCCTCCACCCAAAAAAACTTCAGTTGTCATCAATGGGATACTGACCAAAACCAATCTGCCTCCCGCTACTTAAAACCACATTCCTCTTCCACGTCTCTATGACCAGGATAATCGTTGACGTTTGTTTGCCTGCACCCGTCCACACCAATCTTCTTCCTCTTATTGTGGGTGGGACCACACGTATTTCTGTTCCTCTCTAGATGACCTATCGTAATTCAATGAACACACCATGAGACATCCTTCAGTCAGTCCGCCGCATTCATTCAGAGCCCTTGTAGCATCAATTTTATTGAATAACTTTCGCAGTTCAAAGTTACAAAATTTTTTGTTTTCGCTTGCGGTAGGGAATTTTCTTTTCTTCTTTTAATTTTGAATATTATTATTCAAACTTGTAACTTTATTTGTCCTTTCCGATATATAAAGAAATTTTCCTCCCAACTTAAAAAAATTCAATCCCCTTTCCTCCTAATTTTTTCTGACTGACCATTTTCTGTTTTTTTCATTTCTCCCCGCCTACCTTTTTGTTCCCAACCCACTACTCGATTTTCTTCCCCACAGTAATTTTTAGTCAAGTAGATATTTAGGCAAAACTGACCGTTACAAAACTTATACCACAAACCTGAGCAGTATTTAACATTTCATTTTGTTATTTTTAAGATTTATACTTATTTTCATCTAGAAACTAAATTACCTCCAACGTCCAATTGCATGACGGTATCTCCCTCAAAATACTCAGTAAAGCACGTGAAGCATCATGAATTGCAGCGGCATGAAACAGCATACAAAGTGTTCGCGTTATTACAAAACAAATTGAGTACCAAAAATAAAATGCATCCAGTGAATGGTCTTTTTTACTAGAATAAAAATATTAGTAAAGAAATATATATATACTAAAACATAAATAGATTGTAAATATTTCCAAAACATACAGAAAGCTATTGTAAAATTGAACACAAATATAATACAGGTTGCTGCTGCACGATAGCAATACGACTCCCGATAAATTATCATCGACCAACTTTAGAAGATTGTTCAATGTTAAATACTCTGCACGAATGTTTTTCCAGAAGAAATCGGGTGTCATCTATGAAGAAATATAATAAAATTTTGTAAGATAAATATAATCATAGAAGATTAAAACCTTTTGTAAAATAGGACGCAATCTATCCGTCATTTGATTGAATCGAATTGTTATTCCAGCGCTAGCCACCATTATGAAGACATCGATAAAGTTCCAGCAGAATGTCATACATATATTTTGCCACTTTTTTGCATTTTTATAAAAAACAATCTTTATATGATAATAAATTTAAAAAAATAATTTATTATCTGTACCAATATAACAGGCAACAACCACTGAGAAAATGGTATGACTTCATAAACTTGTATTCTTTCCCTTCTTACAAAATTCTCCACGAAACTCATTGTTAAATTGCAAATTGTTATTTGTCGATAATTATTGTAGCCGGATGAACTTAAATAAAGCGAGTGCTCCACTACAAAATTATTGAATGAAAGTTTTCTGTTTTATTTTATTAAACATCTCATACCAAAAGCTAAGAAGTATATTGCCGCTGCTATTAGTCGAACTCTTATGGTAAGGCTTTGCTTCAAATATAGAGTGTAGGGTGGATTGAGGTAGACTTCTTCTGCTTGTCGCCATGTTTTTATTATTTGCGGCCATTTCCTTGCCAGGCGGAAAAACAATATCATTCCAGTCACGCACACTAGATAGAATGTTACTGCACCTAAATAAAATTTATTAATTCAATAGATTTGCTCAGTATTGTTTGACATTTGATCATGAGAAGCTTGGCATAACATCTACACACTATTCAAAAAACGAAGATCCACTATTTTCGACCAAGTTCAAGGGATGCCAATAAATTCTGATAAAACCGTTGTTTTGTGGCATAAATGAATCTGAAACCTGTAGGAATGGCGTTGGCGTAATACTTACCAAAGAAGCGGTCCAGCCTCATTAGCTGGTCAGCAGTTTTCGAGAGGATTATTGCCGTGCGCCTGTGTACCAGACTTAGAAGTACTACGCTAGTCCAATGCCACGCGCCAACTGAAGACGCAGACGACGACATCAAGGCAGAGTTCCATATGCGATTGAGTGAGGTTTTTTCCTCAATTCCAAGGTGAGAAATCATTATTTTAATGGGTAATCTAAACGCACAGATCGGCACCAACAACATCGGCTTTGAACACACAATTGGAAACCAAGGCATAGGCCATGTCACTAACAGCAACGGTGAACTTTTCATCGCCCGATAGATCACGTGACCATCAGCCGCAGATGGGGAGCTATTCGCGAAGATATCAGGAGCTTTAGGAGAGCAGACACTGGAAGTGACCACCATTTGATAGTAGAGGTCGCGCCAAAAGAGTTGATGCCGAGAAAGTCGCGTTTTCCATGCGCAGTAGAATCCCCGCATGCCGTTCCCGTCCCTTAGCCTAGTCGCAACAAATTTCGAAGGGGAAATTTGAAAATACATAAGCGCATTTCTTATCAACATGTGCGCAATTTTTATTTGTGTGCCAGCTTTAATTTCCCCAGCTGCGCGCTCCGGCATCAACTCTTTTGGCGCGACCTCTAGCAACTATTTGCCTGAAAATCGCCGCAACAGAAACGGCCAACGCGATGCCATAAACCGTAGACGGTTTAACGTAGACCTTCTGCGAGACAGCATTAAAAGGCGAGAATTTGCTGGGAAACTACAACAAACCTTAAGCCAGCAAAGGGTCTCGGACGAAAATCTCAGAGATTTTAAGTTTTTTCGTGTTATGCTGGGTACACACCGGCCCAACGAAGGCCAACAACGACATTCGACGTTGGCTACCGAACGTTCGTTCGCGTTCGGAGATACGTCCATAAGCATTTGTTGGTTTAGCAAACGTTCGTTGGGACGGGTATTCGGGTTACGTCAAATTCTTAAAATTTCGGCCTTCGAGCCTGTCAATCGTTGGTTAAACTTCGATGCCCGTCCACACCACATTCGCTCAAATGGCTTGTTTCCTTTGATGTTACCGCCACGCTACGGGTTGCAAGCGAACGCCAACGAATCTTCGCTAAACCGTCCACACAGAACCAACGAACATCAGCGAATCCCATTCGTTGGCCTTCGTTGGCCCGGTGTGTACGCGGCATTAAGCGATCAGCGTTTCCCCATATCAACACAAATTTGCATGAAAAGCTTATTATCAGACCGGGTTGGACGTTTGTTTCGTGTTATCAGTTTCGGGTTAAGTGAACTTCACGGTATGTAATTATAAATTCCATTAAAACCTAAAACCGAAGAAAAGGTTTTATGATAACTGAAATATTATCGATTGAAACTGATCTAAAAATCGCGTCACAAAACTGTATCAAATGAGGTTCCATTAAGTCGTGGTTCTTTCGTCAACTCTGGGTCTGTTAAGATGCTTCGTTCCCAGGAACGTTGCTCACGAACTTTGTGGAAAAAGGATGAAGTGTGGTGTACCTCCATCATCCCCGTTACTCCATCGGTGAAGGTATGGCAAAAAAATTGATTATTGAATTGTCAATTAAATATAGCCTTGAACATATTTCGTTAAGCAACCCTTCACCGTTACTTGTGTTATCATGTTTTTTTCATAAAAAATAGATTTCATTCGGTTAATCAATCGGTGAAGGTCGTTCTTCTACGGATCTTTGATTTCGTGTGTCATTTTTCTTAAATAATTACAAAAAAATACCAATTAACATAAATCTTCAGTTTACCATCGAATTTATATTTTTTAGTATAATTTAAACCGATTTAACTTAAATTCAGAGAGTAGACCTGTCATCAGATAATTTGTCATGTTGGGCTCTTGGTCTATGTATAAGCAATATAGTATACTCAATATACCGTTAGATCCATGGCGTCCGTCTCAAGAGGGTGGGCTACCATGTACACGTTCTTTGAGGCACTTCATTTGTGTAAAATTCATATCTCGAAAAATACTAAGTCAACGGCTGATTTTTATTGGATATTATTGCCTTATGGGTGCAGCGAGGCGTACTGGGTCTTGAGGCGGCCGCCATGGATCTAACGGTATATTGAGTAACTTCATTGCTAATTGTATTCTACCGGTATGTACTTTCGTGGGGGATTTAAGACTCTCACTGCGTATGGAAAATTAATTTTGAAATTCCCAATTCTTTTGGCGCACACCAAACTATTGGCTTATGGATGCAGAGAAACGCAATGGGTTCCAGCTAGTATAATATATAATGTAAAACTACTAGAAATAATTTTCAAACGGGTGAATTTCATTTACAAAAGGATTAATTTGATTTTCAAAATGGGGAATTTAATGTAAATACACTGTAACTAAGTTAAGCTTTTGAAATGATCTCAGTTAGTTGGGAATATTCTCATGAGCAGATTCTCAACTTTTTGCATTCGAAAATTAGATTGAGATCAGATTGTTTGCTCGATCTCACAAATAGAGTAAAAGGTCCATATCTCAGTTTCCGAGATGATATCATTTTTTGCATACGCCCCATGGTCTTCTATATCTTCTTACATTAGCATTTAAAACTTGTTTTTGACTTTTTAGTTCATTTTTTACACAAGTGCAGTCGTGTTTTTTTAATTTTTTAATTATTTTGTTTTTTTATAATGGGTCTTCAGTTGCACGGGCTCAATAGCCAGGGTCTATAATATATTTCATCGCGAGAGTATTATGCCTCTTGAGACGGGACAAATAACATCCACAGACATTTAATGAACTTAAGCTCGTTTCTGTAACTTCCAAAATGAGAAGCTCTTTACCAAAATTCTCGATTACACGTTATTTTGACGCCTTGAACTACTGGTCTAGCTCGAGTTTTGAATCTCAATGGTGCAATAGTTCGTCAGTCAGTTTTGCGTCCTTTCCTTCACTTAGAACGTGCGACACTTTGTTATGGATTTATCAAATTTTTTGCAACTGTGTACTTTAAGGACTGAAACAGGGCACATCCGCACTCTTTGCTGGCACAATACAAAACTAATAAAAGCTGTTGAAAAATATGTTAACTTAATTTCGAATTTTCTACTATATTTCTACTATTATTTTTTTTACTTATTAGCTTAAAGTTTTGTTTTTACTTTTTCTTACACAGATCTACTGTTACGTTTGTTCACCAATGTTAAATTGCTCAACACTTTAAAATAACTCATGTTTTAAATATAAAAAAAAATTTAAGTAAATATTATCACATTATTTACCCGCAGTATACAATTTCAATCCTTTGTAAAATATCACCCTTGTTGAAAGGATAATTTCCGATATTCAAGTGTTAACATCGTACAGGCAATGACTGTCTGCCAAGATTCCAAGAAAACTTCACGTACCTGACGTCATTACTCAAAGCACCACAAATCGGCATCACTCCAAATATATTGCCACAAAATAATACTAAAATAATAAAAGGGAAAACATTACCACCAACGAAAGGATGTAATAAATTCTGGGAATATCCTTTACATGGTCCAATTGCATGATGGAAGGTTTCCTTTGAAATTCGGTTTCGTTTGAAAGCTAGGCAATAAAAAATGTAATTGTCAAACAAGAAATAAAGAAGATTTTTTTGGTTCTTACAACTTGGATCTATCATTGTTACAGGATTAAAGAATGTACTTAAAAACACTTAAAAAAAACTTTGATTCTAGGATCGCAATTACAAAATGAAAAACTTGTCAAATTCACAATGCCTGTAATTTCTTCAATAAAAATGCCGGAGCATTCGTGTTTACAAACTGTTAAATAGCAATTTTCAGTTAAACTGTTTTGGTTTGCGTGCAATATAATCATTGTGGTGTCCTGGAGTGCCATAGGAACTTCATAGTTGGAAGGTATCATGATACATGTACTTATCCGCAAAGGGCGCCCAATCCTCGTTTTCTGCTCTCCTCATCGAATTGAAGCAGAACCAGCTCGTATGTTACTATCGTGCCCGCATCTGCGGTGATATTATTAAGTTAACAATTAGCTCCAATTTCAGTATCTTTTTTTTGCTAGCCTCAATGACAAAGCACACGCAAAACACCTACTAACTACTTACCCCAAAGAGCATTTTCCTTGTTAAGTAGAAAACTTTTTCCCAGAAAGAGCAACTATTTGTGTTGTTATTTGGAAGATGAAACGTTCAATCTGTGGGAGGAAGGTTAAGGATAATTGCATCCTGATTTGAGGATTGTAGAAAAATATTGTCAACCTCGCCACACCAAAAATCGCTTGGTATGTTACGGAGTACTTTTAAGGGTCCTTTCGATTCGTCGTTTATTGATGCTGCACACAGGAAAAGGGCGGCGGTCCTCCCGATTAAATATAGTAATGAGTACCAAAAATAGATGTAGCTGATCGGCCATCTGAGTTTGCTGAAAATAGTCAAGAGGAATTTAATGCAAAAAGTAGAGTAAAGGCTTTCATTAATGGGAGTTTAAATACGAAAAGGTGATCAAATGAGTGATGTAGTTGATATGATTACATGGTAGATATGAGCCCAATACACAAGCACATTGCGGGAATGAGTTTCGGGTTTATCAAGAGATCAATCATCCTTTTATATCCGTCAATTTGCACGTAATGCAAATGGTGATTGATCTGGATATTTGATATACGAGTATAGTTTAAAAACTACCAGCTCTTCCAAATTAAATCCTTTCTACTCGTGTTTATTTTCTGATCAAAATAACCACAAGTCGGGGTAAGTTTGCATTTAAAATATCGAGGGTAATTTTGTAATTACTTTTAGATGACTGTCACCGCACTCAAACACCGTTGCACAAAATCACCTAAATGATACATCGATTTATTCGTTTGATTTACCATCAGATATCTCTATCTGGAGATGGAACTGGTAATGGAACTCACATCTGAAGCCTTCACCGCAGCATTGAGGCGATTTATATTTCGCCGAAGTTCCTAAGTCAGAAAGGGTCATTTCATAGTTATAAATGATGCCCTTGCACCGGGCGCAATTGGACGGGGGCGCAGTTCAAAAATTAAGATTTAAAAAAAAGGATATCATCCATGTTTCATGCATGTTTGGCCCGGCCCATATGTGAAAGTGCCGGCTAAAAAAATTTCCCGATATTCTGTTAAAACTTGTTCTCCTAAGCATTTATTACTATGGTATCAAAGCTGTAGAACCATTATCTTTGGTTTTATATGAGTTAAAAAATCCGTTTTTCATTCATTTTCGTACAAATGTGTAAAGCACCAGATTTTTTGAACTCAAATAGAACTAAAGATAAGGATCCAACAGCGTTGATGCCATAGTCTTCTTCTTCTTCTTTGATCCGTTAGCTGGCGGTCCGAGCGGGGCTTCCCCGCCACAGATACGCTGTTGTTGGTGCCGCTTTAAAAAATGCAGGTCTAGCCTAGTTTCTGCGGACAATTCGGCAGGTTGACCACATGATACCATAGTAATAAATGCTTAGACGTACCAGTTCAAACAGAATATCGCAAAAAAAATGTTTGGCGGCATTTTACATTTGTGCCAAAATGAATAATGTCCTTTAACACTTTGAATAAAAAGTCTTCCCGGGTCAAAAAAAATCAAGCGTTGGCCCTGCACATATGGGTGACATTTGGAAGCTTCCATGAGGTTTGCAAAGCACAACTTACGCCGAGTCATTACTATATTGTACGTAGAGGAGATGAAAACTCTACTAGCGGATAAGAAGGCGTCTCTTAACTATCGACCTATTTGGTCCCTGACTGATGATCGCTGCGTTGATTTCCCGACACTTCCTTAAGGAGGGTGCCCACCTGTCAACCAGAAACACCCCTTATCTCGACGGCTTCACGTACAAAATATGATGCGAAACTTTTGGACAACATGGTACAAGGATTATTGCCAGCTACTGAGGACGTTATTACCCGTCTTTTGTTTTATTTTGTAGTGCGCAGGACGTGGTTATGTTCATGAAGCTTTTTTCTGACATTAATAGCGACATTAGTAATAAGCTCATGCAAAATGAAACATTTGCGTAGATGACCGATAAAAAAGATAAAAAGTACTAAAAAGGTTCGAAATAGAGACAACGGCTCATAACTCAGGAGGTTAATATTGGGGAACCATCGCTTTTACAATGTTATGGTAGATTGACAAGGTCCGCACAAAAGCCGAAGATACTGAAGGCTCTGGTTAGTAGTATGCCAAAAAAAGAGTGCACAAAATCGTATTGGAGACCGTCAGCTAGTGACAGACTTATGTGCCCCATTTCTCACGCTAGCCTCGAAGAGGGTTGAAAGGTAGATCGATGATGAGTTGAAAAGAGTTAAATTAAAGTGCCGCTCCTGGGGATAACGGATCGACCTAAATAACTCCATGTTACGACCGCTTTGTTGATCAAACATGTTTATTTTTCCTGTGGTCCCGCATCAGACTAAATTTTTGGTTTCTTACCGAGAAAGTCGTTCCTAGTGAGAGGCTCCCATAATTTTTTTGGCTTCTCAGGGAGCTGCAACACTAAACAGATTGAGAAATGATGATCTATAGAAATAGCATAGTTGAAAGATGAAACTTTCAAGAATAAAAATAATTTCGTTGGCAGCCCTACCCACCTTGGCAGCGTGGTCCCTAGGAGTCATCTCCTAGTGATGAATGCCTAGATTCTGGTAGTATCTTGCCAGAGTCTGTGGAGGAGGTTCTTTTTTAATTGAAAGTGGGTCAAGACATCCTATTATCCCGTATACATTACTGAATTGAGCAGTCCAGAGATCGAAGGATTGAAATTTAATCTGCGGCTCACAGCGGCTCTTGCTGTAGTCAGATGCTAGGGAAGAGTATAGTCGCCCGTAAACCAATTTTGAAGGGACAATTAGTGGGATTGGTGTCTTATCCATACCTCCTTAAACCTCTGTGGATGAAATTATCCCCCACATGCTCATTTTCCTTCTGATTTGGCGTAGCCTATATAATGCATTTCACACCGATCTTCGAGCGTTGAGAAGAGCACTTTCATGAAATGCCAAATGGTGAGCTAACTGAAGAATTAATGGCCCCACTAATGTGCTGTGATAATTACACGCTGGTGCCACCAAGCTTAGAAGAAGTTAGAAGAACCATAAACTAGCTAAAAAGCAACGAGCCCTAGAAATCTGCATTCCTGCAGAGCTGGTTAAACATGGAAGGCACCAAAGACCTTTCTTTCTGAGGTATTGGCTTGATTCAGGGTGCAAATCTATTCAATTGTTGTTTTGCTGTTGGCTGCAAGTGAATGAAGAGGTGTGTCGCGGTGTGAATGAATGAACGGCGAAATTCGAAGAAGCATACTCTGCAACGCGAGAATTAAATAATATACGAAACAGGCTCTGGATTGTACAGAATCAAAGAACCAGTCTGGGTTGTAAGACCTTAACCCCTGTCACATAAAATATTGACCCTTGCAGAGTAACTACTGCAAGAGGCGATGAAGCTAGCGTTTGTTCTAGACCAAATTTTGGGTGAAGAGACCAAAATTTGGTATGGAAGTGATTTGGGGTTATAGTGCAGGAAAAATATTGCCGTCCAGGTAATCAGATGAGCAAAATGTTCATTATCGGTGAGTTTACGACGAGGTTATCGATCTTGAGGAGCCACGCTAATGGGGGATGCACAAGATGCGGACGAACTAAGATTGTGTCGTGTTGACGCAGTTTTACAGGCGTCAGCGCAGATAAACAAATTGTATTCGAGGTGGGACCGATTGCAGTTTAGGCTTCTGGCTAAAGGAAGAAGTTGCATTTCTAAGGGCCCATTTTACACGATGAAACACGAAACAAAACCTTCCTTCCTGCATGCTTGGCGGAAAATTGAGAGAGGACTTCAAGGAACACGAAACAATGCATGAAACTTTGAAGTCAATTTGCAGGAAACAGTTTTTACAGCTTCAAACTCCAAAGAGAATCACCGATTCGAAATTTTAGTGAAGAAAAAAACAAAATTTTGACTTTGACGACTCATAACTCTGGAAGTTGGTGGGTTGAAGCCTTAACTTTTACATTCACATAGGCGGAAGTATTCTGCGTAGATTGAGGTCTTATTCAAGGAAATCTCTCATAGGGTTACAAAAATACAGGGTGATATGTAAACCTCTACCAAAAATTTCAAACTGAATGATTTGATATTTGACAGTAATTTTAACAGTTTTCAAAAACTATATCAAAAATTCATTTAGACAGATTTTAATAGCTAACTAAAAGACGAACATTTTAAAAAAACGTGAGTACGGAAACTCAAATTTTCGGCCCGTTAGAATAAATTGAATAGAAAAAATATTTTTTTTTTGAAAAAATTAGACCTTTTTGTTAAAAATTTAAAAAAAAAAACGAAAATTAAATTTCAAAATCGGCTAGAGGGATCGATAGGTAAATTCAAGATGAACATTTAAAAAAAATTTTTCTCAATACCTTAAAAATTACGACCTCTAGAGTAATTTGGGTGAAATATCAAATATCTCTATCTCGCCACTGTGCGACGTGTGACTGGAGTTTACTCCTGAAAAACGATTCTCTTAAAATAACAATAGGCAAAGGAAATAAATGAGCCACTATATTTATTTATATTTATTGGTTAAATTATATTACATAAATTTTATTTTCTACTTTTTAGTTTTATATGTCTTCCGCCATTTTGTGTTGGCCACTATTTCGAATGCGGCCGCCATCTTGGAACCGCAATCTATATTATTTTACAAAATGGTCACATTGCTTTGTCTAGCAAACTACGCACATACGCAAAATTTGAACTTGATCAGTTATATTTTCTACTTTTTAGTCTTCCACCATTTTGTGTTGGCCGCCATTTTGAATTTGAGCAGACGCTACTTCAATTTTACCCATGTCGTGGGTCTGAGAACACAAATACAAAAATCGGCCACCAGCTTTGAACCGCCATCTTGGTTTTTCTAAAAAATGGCCAGATTGCATTTTGAAGCGAGCTATACATATGTGCAAAATTTGAAGTTCATCAGTTGTATGGAAGTTGGTCAAAATCAAGTTAAAGATTTTTTTTTGTTAACGCTTGATTTTTACTCCCCATCTATTTTTCATACTGCGCTCTATATATGAAAGATTCTTAAGGAGTACACTCCAAAAAAACCGTTAAGAAAAAGCGTTAACGAAAACAAGAACCTTTAACTTGATTTTGACATTTCCGACTTCTGGCGAAAAAGCAACAACAATTTCAAGCACGAACTGAAGATGAACTGGAATTTAGCCGGTGAAGCCACTTATGTGGATTAAACTGTGGTCGGTGAAGCTGGGACATTATTAACAAAAAAAAAAAAAAATACGGCGTTCGTCTGGAGAAAACTTAAATGGAGGAAACAAGAAAGCTTTTGGAACAGAAAAGTGTCCATTTTGCTTGAATGAAATTATTTATCTACGGTAAAAGAAAAGAGAAAGAAAAATGATAATGATGGAAATGAGCATAACGAGCTATTGGCGTTTGCGCTTTTTTTTACAGGTTTTCTTATAAATATTTTATTCTAGGGAAAGGTTATAAATTAATTTATTTAAATAATTGAAGACATGAATGGATGAAGGTGATATGTCGCAAAATTCTAATTTAAAGAAAATCGACTTCAAAGTTTCGCGTAAACATTTTGGAGATATTCGAAAAGGAATAGCCTTTATTTTTTTTAAATGGTGTGGAGCGGCGTAAACAGTTTAATGTATTTTTATGATAGAAGAGAAAAAATAAAAAAAAAAATATTTGTACATGTAGTATATTTGTATTTGTAGTATTTTATTTAAAAAAAAACTGAACACAACTCCATCTTCCACAAACAAAGTTTTAATACAAATTGAGAAAATTAATTCTGAAAGAGACAAGTTCCTTAAAAAGTGGCTGTTTTAAGGTTTATTTTTGTTTGTAAGCATATAAAACTTTCATCCGCGCATAAAACAGTAAAAATCCGAAAATGCGACATATCACCTTCATCCATTCATGTCTTCAATTGTCAATTGAAATAAATTGAAATAAGAAAGGAACTGTTTTCGAGGTTCATTTATGTTTTTCGATGTACTAAGTTGTAGTAGCAAAGAAGAGAACAAAAGCAGAGCTAAGATTCTTTAAATTACCAAGCGGCTAAAGTTTCATATGTTTGCTTAAAACATTTTGCTAGCAGCTCATTTATAAAAAAATATTTAAAACGAACGGCTATACCGACTTTAAACCTAGGAATTCGTTCAAGAAATGAAAATAACAAAACTCCTGTTATTATCATCTCTGAAGACAAGTAGGTTATTTAACCGGCGACAGTAATAATCAGACTTTAAACTTTGGAATTCCGACCAGGATTGAAATTAACAAAACTCCATTTATTACCTTCTCTGAAGAGAAGCCGACGGAAGCTATTTAGTCCATGATGGTAGTATTCCAGTTATTTTCTCTGGTAGGTGTTATGAAAACTCAAATAAAATAACAAACCTTGATCTATCTCTCACAAATTTAGCTAGATTCTAGCCAAATTCCTTATTTGGTTCTATCGAAATCGTATTTTCCTGTTCATTTTGTCTAAAATCGGCGAAATGGGTAAATTTATACCGCGCAAAATATAAAAATGTATTAAATAAATATAAAAAACTGCTAGCCCGAAAATAAGCAAAAAAAATGCACGAGAGGAGACAAAACTACAATTTGGCTGAAAATTGGTACACAGCTTCCTTGTGACTTTTTAGGAAAACAATCTGGGAGTTCAAAAAAAAAAACTTGGCCGCCGGAGATCTCGCATTTTTCCCGAGTTTTCCGTGTATCTCGGTTTTTATAGGTCATAAATTCCCGTGCCAGAGCACAAAATAAAAATGAAATTCACTACAACTTAAGTTCTTAAAAAAGGTGATCCGTTAACCCTTTGAAAGTTATTAAAGGTCAAAGTTTTCGAAATTCACTTTTTTGCCAAAATGTCACTCAAAAACGGATATTTTCGAATTTTTTTTTGATCAGTAAATACGGAACGTCATTGCCTACAAAAAGTTTTCGAAAATTTAACGCTTTCGAAGTTATTCAAGGTCAAAGTTTGCATAAATCACTTTTTGGCCAAAAAATCACTCAAAATCTGTTTTGTTTTGTTTTGTTTTTTTTTTTTTTTGAAAATTGTATATTGTAGGCAAAACATTTTATCATCATTTAGTAGTAAACATTTTATTAAAAACTGACACTAAAACCAGATTTTTGGCACACGAGCATTTTTTGAAGAGTACTTTAAGAAAAAGATTGTTCTGCACGCGAACAGCTAGGGAAAGTAGGGAAAATTTTCGGGAAAAATCGGAAAATTGATATTCCATCAATCACCTCTCTTTATATGGAAATATGTAAATATTTCATTTCATCATTCCATTGCTCTAACCCTCTGATTAAGTGAACAAACAGCGTAATGTTTCTTGGCTGCTTTGGTGTTTTGTTGAATCAACTAGCCCACGTCCATTATTTATAAGTTATTGGTGCTGCCTGAATCCATCGTAACTATATGAACAATATCACCTATTAATTTTTATGTTAAAATTTCTAGAAAAAAATTATCGGAGAATTTATTGAATTAATTTTTATGATAAGTAAAAACAAGTCATTTTTCTCTCACTATTATCTTTTTAACTATCAAACTAGGAAGAAGTGCTGTAAAACGAATACTCTAAAAAACATCAACAATAAAGAAGTTGGTAAAAGTTTAAACAACTAACAGGAAGTTCTAGAATCCCATTCTCGATATGAAATTGCTTTTTGATTTCTTGCCAAGTAGACAACCGACTTAAATTACTAAGTTGCGATTTCAACTCGGCAAAATCAGAACTAGCACGGCAGATTAAAAAAAAATAAATATAAACTCGAAATTAAACTTAAAATACAATTGCGTGTGAAATTGCCATTGTCCTTCTACACTAAGCAGAATTCCCTTCTCTTTTTCCAGATTGTATCATAATTCCGTGATTACATGTCCTCAATGACACTAATTAAAGGACACTTCACAGCATAAACTCCCATACAAGAAACGACCGTTTAGCATACATTAGTGAACAATTTTATCAATTTTTAAAAATCTGTGGTTTATGAAAACGTGAAGTATTTTTTTTGGCTAAAGTTAAAATGGCAACAGGCACGCGACCGATTTATTTGCGAACAAACAACAACACAAAAATTAGTTTTTCCATGTTTTCCCGGGAGCAACGGAGGAAAAACCTTAAGCTGTCAAAGAACATCGATTGGATTTCGCGGCATGAGCAAAATTTCAAAGTGTTGAAAACTATTCAGAGCAAAAGAATATTTGTTCAGTAAGTTTATGGCTTTTTTCGCTGAAATAATATTTGCCAAATGATTCTGTATGTTCTAGATCTTTATCTTCGGATTTTGTGGAGCCTAATGACGTTGAAATATTCACATGCAGGAGTAAGTTGGATATTTGAAATTCGCATAATGATAATTGCATTTTTTTTTGTAGATTATCTAAAGATAAACCCAAGTGAAAATGACAATTCTCAAACAAAGTTATATAAGGGGAACTTTCAAACAGCGTTGGCGCCTGGTAAGTATTTTTTCTGTTCGATAATCAGCAAGGAAGGTAACTATGACCAGAAAGAAGGGAGTCTACTTAATATCATCCAAGGAAATGACCCAATATTCCAAATCGACAAACAAGCATCCCAATTCCTGGGTTTTTCTAAAGGCGGCTACACAGTAATTGTACGTTTAACAAGCACGCATGTTCAATTTTTTTGCGCATACTTGCACAACTTCTCTGAAGCCTCCACACGACGCAATCATGCTTGAAAGATTTGTTCGAGCATGCAGATGAAAATTCGAGCAGTCTTCAAGCTGGTGTTCAATCAACATGCTTGTACTAAAAATCTCATACACAGGCTCAAGTACGCTTGCACAAGAAGATTGAGCATGCGTGCTTGTCAAGCTTGCAGTTACGTGTGTAGCCGTCTTAAGGCACATTTTATACAATGAAACACGAAACGAAACAAAGTTTCCTGCAATCGGTGATTCTCTTTTGGAGTTTGAAGCTGTAAAAACTGTTTCCTGCAAATTGACTTCAAAAGTTTCATGGCATTGTTTCGTGTTCCTTGAAGTCCTCTCTCAATTTTCCGCCAAGCATGCAGGAAGGAAGGTTTTTGTTTCGTGTTTCATCGTGTAAAATGGGCCTTAGAAATGCAACTTCTTCCTTTAGCCAGAAGCCTAAACTGCAATCGGTCCCACCTCGAATACAATTTGTTTATCTGCGCTGACGCCTGTAAAACTGCGTCAACACGACACAATCTTAGTTCGTCCGCATCTTGTGCATCCCCCATTAGCGTGGCTCCTCAAGATCGATAACCTCGTCGTTAAACTCACCGATAATGAACATTTTGCTCATCTGATTACCTGGACGGCAATATTTTTCCTGCACTATAACCCCAAATCACTTCCATACCAAATTTTGGTCTCTTCACCCAAAATTTGGTCTAGAACAAACGCTAGCTTCATCGCCTCTTGCAGTAGTTACTCTGCAAGGGTCAATATTTTATGTGACAGGGGTTAAGGTCTTACAACCCAGACTGGTTCTTTGATTCTGTACAATCCAGAGCCTGTTTCGTATATTATTTAATTCTCGCGTTGCAGAGTATGCTTCTTCGAATTTCGCCGTTCATTCATTCACACCGCGACACACCTCTTCATTCACTTGCAGCCAACAGCAAAACAACAATTGAATAGATTTGCACCCTGAATCCAAGCCAATACCTCAGAAAGAAAGGTCTTTGGTGCCTTCCATGTTTAACCAGCTCTGCAGGAATGCAGATTTCTAGGGCTCGTTGCTTTTTAGCTAGTTTATGGTTCTTCTAACTTCTTCTAAGCTTGGTGGCACCAGCGTGTAATTATCACAGCACATTAGTGGGGCCATTAATTCTTCAGTTAGCTCACCATTTGGCATTTCATGAAAGTGCTCTTCTCAACGCTCGAAGATCGGTGTGAAATGCATTATATAGGCTACGCCAAATCAGAAGGAAAATGAGCATGTGGGGGATAATTTCATCCACAGAGGTTTAAGGAGGTATGGATAAGACACCAATCCCACTAATTGTCCCTTCAAAATTGGTTTACGGGCGACTATACTCTTCCCTAGCATCTGACTACAGCAAGAGCCGCTGTGAGCCGCAGATTAAATTTCAATCCTTCGATCTCTGGACTGCTCAATTCAGTAATGTATACGGGATAATAGGATGTCTTGACCCACTTTCAATTAAAAAAGAACCTCCTCCACAGACTCTGGCAAGATACTACCAGAATCTAGGCATTCATCACTAGGAGATGACTCCTAGGGACCACGCTGCCAAGGTGGGTAGGGCTGCCAACGAAATTATTTTTATTCTTGAAAGTTTCATCTTTCAACTATGCTATTTCTATAGATCATCATTTCTCAATCTGTTTAGTGTTGCAGCTCCCTGAGAAGCCAAAAAATTATGGGAGCCTCTCACTAGGAACGACTTTCTCGGTAAGAAACCAAAAATTTAGTCTGATGGGGACCACAGGAAAAATAAACATGTTTGATCAACAAAGCGGTCGTAACATGGAGTTATTTAGGTCGATCCGTTATCCCCAGGAGCGGCACTTTAATTTAACTCTTTTCAACTCATCATCGATCTACCTTTCAACCCTCTTCGAGGCTAGCATGAGAAATGGGGCACATAAGTCTGTCACTAGCTGACGGTCTATTATATTTATTGTTGACCCCCAGGTTGAGAAACAATGCTATATCTGTGTGGATTCCATGTGGCGAAGTGTAACTGTCTGGAGAGGGTGTGCCATAGCACGAAGTAGGAAAGTAAACACATCTCAATAAGGATGCGCACGACTCGTTTTACACAAAAGAATAATTTGGAGAAAGGGGCAGAAGAAGGTGACTGGGTAGGCTTGGCCGCCGAGGGGGATTGCCGAAATTGTGACATCCGCTGCACCGATCGTCGGCACGACGTGCGGTGCTCAAACTAGCTCGCCGGATGGGGTGGGGTTCGCGGAACAGGGATGCCGGAGGGTGACAGTTCAAACAAAACTACAACTCGTGCCTACATACGAAAATTTAAAAGGGGACGGCAGTGGCGGAGAGACAAACCTACCGAGGCCAACAAGAGGGGGCTAGAAAACTAGGGGAGAGAGATGGTCACCGGTTACTCTGCCATTTACAAAGGGGATTCACAAACTACTATCAGGTTTAAATGGTAAGCACTTACCTTAATGAGGGCGTCCTTCGTCCTGGGGCATCACCCTCCCCGCTATTGTCTCTTCAGCCGATCATTTTTTCTTGTTTTATTGTTTATGACTTATTGTATTAAAATTTCCTTTTTATTTATTTAATTTATGGCTTTTCAAGTTTACAATTTATACTATTATAATTTCATTTTTATTTTGATTTCTATAATTTATTTTAATTCATTTTAACTTTCTTAATTATTTCGTTATAATTTCCGGTTTATTTATTGAATTTATTGCGTTCTAAGATTACGATCTGTTCTAATCTAATTTCATTTTCATTTTGATTTCTTTATTAATTTTAATTCATTTAAAATTTATTGTATGTTTCGTTACAAATTCCTGTTTATTTATTGAATTATTGCGTATTAAGCTTACTATTTGTTCTAATCTAATTTCGTTTTCATTTTTAATTTCTCTTATTTATTTTATCTCATTTTAACTTTATTATATAATTCGTTATAATTTCCTGTTTATTTATTTCATTTATTGCGTATTAAGTTTACTATTTATTCTCGTCTAATTTCATTTTATTTTCTCTTATTTAGTTTAACTCATTTTAAACTTTATTATATATGTCATTATAATTTCCTGTGTATCTATTTAATTTTATTGCGTCTTAAATTTACTATTTATTCTAGTCTAATTTCATTTTCACTTTATTTTCTCTTATTTATTTTAATTCATTTTAACTTTAGTATATATTTCATTAAAATTTCCTGTGTATTTATTTAATTTTATTGCGTATTAAATTTACTATTTATTATAGTCTAATTTCATTTTCAGTTTATTTTCTCTTATTTAGTTTAACTCATTTTAAACTTTATTATATATTTCAGTATAATTTCCGGTGTATTTATTTAATTTTTATTGCGTATTAAATTTACTATTTATTATAGTCTAATTTCATTTTCATTTTATTTTCTCTGTTTCAATCGGAAATCAAAGACTTATTTTCAAGTTTTATATTACATAACGTGCACAGTTTGGAACGGGTGTAGCAGCCGCAGCAAAAAAAAATTTATTAAAATTGAATAATGATAAAAAACTTGTTGATAACACACCAGGAATCGTTTCAATCAAATGAAAAATTTCCCACCACAAAACACAAGAAAACAATTTATAATTCAGAAAGAATAAAAAAAAATAATGGTACGGGAACTAATTTAATATTATTTTCTTTTTGCAATCAAAAATATTACGAAATAAGTAATAATAATTTTCCCAAAATCCACGGGTCAAAAATGCCAGGTCATTCACTATCATCGACTCTTATTCTTATTTTCTTAAAGCACAGAACACTCTTTGCGCTCTTAAAATGTATCAAAAAAAAACACACAAAATTACTCCGCAAAACACTATGGAAATTCTCGAACCTTCTTCGTATCGTCACCAACCGAACTCACTCGTGGGCCTCTCACCAATGCAATTGTCTGTCGTAAACGCTTTTCTGATGGGAAAAAGCTCAGAATTATGTTAAATACGGTTTTATTAAAATTTAGGATTTTTGATATTTTTACATAGGATCACTCGGTTTCGAAGAAGTTAATCATAGAATTGAACCTTTTTTTGTTCCTCTGGGCCACTATAGCCATACACATTAAAATTAGCTCCACAGACGGATATTACCCGTTTTTTCAAAGGGATTCTCTCAGGAAAAGAATTATGAAACGTCGTCGTCTCCCTCGCGCGAGCCGAACTCGAACCAAATTTCACCAAACAAAATTCCCAAATTCAATTCGGATTCACTAGCGCGACACCAAAATCATCCACAAAACACTCGCAGCGAATCACTTCTCCTCACTCCAGAACGACCACACTTTGTCCTTCGGACTTCGCTGGCTTGAAACGCTTTTTTTATTAATCGATCAAGTTAAGAACGCGAGATTTATTTTCGCTGGAATTTAAAATGAAATTCTTGGGACTTGTCGGGCACCGATTTCGCTTTTACCAAATCACGGTAGAATCTTCCTTTCAACTCAGGCGCTCAGAACCGACTCTTCTCGATCCGCCACTCTCTTTCCTGATCCCGCCAAAAATTCCCCCCCCATCAATCGCCGGATCAGGCGATTTTCGATCGAATGCCACAAAAAAAACGTTCCGTTAACCGCATTCCTAGCTGCGTATTCTATTGCATATTGGTTTGTGTGTGTGCTATTTAAAATGGTGTTGTTGAATATCGTGATTGCTTTTTTTTCGGAGTTTTGCAATTTGCGTGTAAAGTATGATATCAAAATTTATGGATGTTGGATTTTAAGCTGTGGGTGTGGTGGTACGCATTTTTTTCTTTGGTCTATGAAGCGGGATGACTGCAGATGGGCATGAAAATCATTGCTCAACGAGGAATGCCGAGTTGTCATGTAGTATACCGTATACCTTTGTTTAACTTTGAAAAAAAATTTTTTTTTTTTTTGTTGGCAGGCGTTGGTGTTAGGGGGTTTAATATATATTTTTTTTTTTTTTTTTTTTTTTTTGTTAACCAGCGAGCAGAAAAGGAATTTGTTTCTTTTGTTTTTCTTCTTTTTATATAGGCGATGGAGTTAGTGCCTTTATCGGGTTATTGCTATGTGCCTTCACAGATGGCGACCGTTACAGAAGTTTATATGGTAGTTCCTAAAATCATTAGTTCAGTAGTGTTGTCTAGGTCCTGAATGTCAGCCTTAGGTTCTGATTGTTCCGATGGTGCCTTCTCCATTGCATAACAAGAATTATTTGCTGAGAACACATTGTCGACCATGAGAGTCGTTCTTTGGATATTTATATCCACTCAGGGCAAAACTAATCTAGTTCTACCACCTAGGTTTACAGATAGGGATTGGTATTTTATATCATTGCGCTAAACCTCTTCCTTTTCTTGGCTTGGGACCAGAAATCCTCGCGTAGTTCTTTTGGAAATATTTCTACAATAAATATTTCTTTTTATTATTTCACTTACACTATACCAATTTAATAAAGTTTCCGTATTTTTCAGTTCTTGCCATAGCACAATGCTTTGGCATACTACCCACTAAAGGAATAACCCAAGGCGATGCATTTCTCCTATCATTTTCCTGGTACAATTTTCGTACAATCTACGCCATGATTCTATTATTTTTCTACACGTTCAGTTTTATTTGCACACTTATCTGGATTAGCAAGCAAGAACTCTCATTTGACAACTTCGGTAAGTTATTACCCAGCAGAGCTAGAGAGTCTGGACTAATTTTTAATTCTTACTTATCTAGAGCCCTTGGTGTTCCAGATAGCAGCAGCAATTATTTCGTACAACTTCCTAGTTCTTGCTAGAAAATGGCCTGGGATAATGCTGAGCTGGCAAAGAACTGAGAAGCATTTTCCAAAAGATCCAAATTTTGTAGAGGATGGCAAAACGAATATTGTTATGAAAGTAAGAAGTGTTGCCTTGGTAGGTCTGGTGCTGTCGTCAAGTAAGTTATTAATTTGATTTATATATATATTTTTTTAATAATATATTTTTGAATAGTTGAACATATTTTAAGTTTGGCGACTACAGTTCAATATGTAAGAACGTGCGCTACTGATAACATAACAGACCACTTCTTCAGATCCAGGCTAAGGCAGTTATGGTCTGTCGTTGGATATTTAAAATACGCTGTTGGTCCTGCGATGTTTCTAATATTAGGACAAACTTTTATTTGGAATTTTATGGATTTCTTCGTTATGATGATGAGTGTTGGATTGGCGGAAAGATTTAAGCAAATCAACAAACATATTTTCGCTGTGAAAGGGCAAGTGAGTAACAATATAAATTAAATATTATTTTTGAGAATGATCGTCTATCGAAAACCAATTCTATTATGTTTAGAATGTACCACCATCATTCTGGAACACCCATCGAAAATACTATCGCAGCGTTTGCAATCTTTGTGATGATGTGGATACCGAAATATCGATAATCACTATGATTTCTTTCTCCGTCAATTTATATCTTATTTGTATGAAACTCCTGAAGGCATTAAGGTTTCCATTTCACATCGAATCTGAAAAACAAATCAATAAAAAAACGTACCTTTTCAGTCCAATAGACAACGTTGTCGATACAGCGCACTTCTGGTTTACACTACTATTCCTGCTTGGACGTACATTGGCAGTTTCGCTCCTTTCTGCTGAAATAAATGATGAATCAAAACGTCCTTTAGAGGTGTTCCGAGTTGTTCCGAAACAATCTTGGTGTTTAGAGGTTTGTTTTTCGTTCGTTATGTTAAAAAACAATTATTTTTTAATTCATTATTTAGGTGAGACGATTTGCAGAGGAAGTTAGCAGCGACATAATAGCCTTGTCTGGCATGAGATTCTTTTATTTAACTCGTGGTCTTGTTTTAAGTGTAAAAAAAAGTGTTTTCTATAATGAGTAATAATATTAAGGTTTTATTTTTATCAGGTTGGTGGAACAATTGTAACTTATGAATTGGTATTGATGCAATTTAGAGATAACAACACAAGTGTGCAATGTGACTTTTACAATCTATAATCTTGGTGTCTTATTTGAGATGTTTTTTTTTATGCACAAATAAAATGAAAAGTAAATAATTGTGAAATTTTAAAGTAATTTTATATATAATAAGAAAGTTAAATGGTAATGGTTTAATGGTCAAATGGTAGCAACGGCCTCAGGGACCTTTGATGGTGACGGTACATCAAAGAGATGAATCCTGGGTAACACCATCTGCGATCTAAATCTATACAATCTAAGGTTTTCCTATATGCTACCGAATCCTTCCTAAACCTCCACGAAGATGTAGATTTTACTCGGGAGTCCCCTGGATCAAGGGACGATCAAGACCCATATCGTATCCGTTTATGCACCAACCGAGACCAGCACGGACGCGAACAAGGACGAATTTTACGATCAGTTTCAACAGACGCTGGATATGATACCTCGAACGGAATTAATAATACTCGCGGGGGACTTCAATGTACCTACATTCAGGAGCAGATCGAACCGGATGGGAAGGAACGATGGGTAAATTCGGACACGGTGTAATTAACGACAACGGCTTACGCCGGCTTTCATTCGCAACGTCAAAAAATTTAATCGTTGGCAACAGCATTTTCCGCCATCCACTCAAACACCAACTTACCTGGCGAAATCCATCCGGCAAAGACAGGGCGATGTTAGACTACTTTGTGATCAACGCAAGTTTCCGATCGACGCTCAAAGACGTACGTGCAATGTGTGAGCCCGATTGCGGATCGACCATTATCTTGTTTGAGCGAAATTGCAGATGCGATTACAAAGAGCGAAGAAAACGACGCCACAAGAAGAATTGATCGTGCCTATGGGACCTGGCCATCGGGCGAGAGTTTCAAATGGCACCATCCAACAAATTCGCGGCGCTCGCAATACCGGACGATATCGATCTAGAAGAAAGGCAATTGTCGGAGTCCAATGTGAAGTGTGCAATGGAGTTTTGTCCACCGTAAACAGAGCAGCCATGGATCAGCGGGAGCGAATGAAACACGTCGAATTTGAGCAATACCGATGATTGAACAAAGAAGTTCGGTAGAAAATGAAATCGGAACGAAAAGCGTACTGGCATAACGTTGCGGCCGACATGGAAGAAGCAGCGTTGAGACACGAGTACCTACCGAACGCTGCACCAGAAAATCTGGCGGTTAGCCGGCAAAACAACATCAATAAACCAAAAAATCGGATAGAACTTTCGTGACTTCTACCCATGAGCGCCTGCAGCGGTGGAGAGAATTCTTCCACCAGCTGTACAATCACGATCCGCCACAAGGTTCATCATTCGAACCACCGATTTATCCAACAGCTAAAGAATCAGTTTCTCGATACCGAACCGACAATTATCGAGGTGAAAAATGCAAAAGCGCCGCGAATAGACCAAGTAACCGCCGAGGTGATGTCTTATCACAACGACTTCATGTTCTCATAACACACATATGGCATTCGGATCGTGTTTCGTCTGCGTGAAATAAAGCGATCGTTGTGCCAATTTTGAAAAAATGCGACAGCCTTTGATTGTCGGCAAAGTATTACGAATATCATACAATCGAGGCTCCAGAAACATAGAGAGCAAACGAGCCGGAAGGAACAAGCAGGATTTAGACCACATCGAGGATGTATTGATCAAATATTCGCACTCCGTTAGCTAATTGAAAAAAGAATTCGTAGCGGCAAACGAAAATCAACTTGAAAATCAACTTTTCCAAGCGTCGTACGATGGCTCATCCAGCAGCGTTCGTATTCGAAGCGACTTACCGGAGGAGTTACCGATTCAAAGGGTTGCCCGCTGTCCGACAGAGAGACGTCGCTTCGCCACTTCTCTGCAACGTTGTAATCGACGCGATTATGAGTGAAACATTCGAGGGACGACTCGGAGTTCGATACGTCGATACAACTTCGTTCCGACTTGATGTTCGCCGACGATATCGCTGTCTTCGCCGACACGGATGCCGAAGCAACGAACATCTTAAATCTCACAGGGTGTCGTCAAAGACTGTCCTGGATTGTCTCCTATCTCTGAAATCCGTCAGCAGGGACAACAGTGTCACGCTGATGTGGATTCCGGCCCACGAAGATCACATTGGTAATAAAATTGCGAACAGATTTTCTGGAACCTTTCTGTAGCTTAGCAAGCTGCCACGTAAGATCGGTCATCAAAATTGGGTCGACCAGCTGTTTCTTCATAGCTAGACAAGGACCCAGGGTGCTCATCAGGCTAAAAGATTCATCCAAATCGGTAAAGTTAAAGTGGACAAACTTTAAATCTCAGGAGGTGGGAACTAAAAATAATAACAGAGCTCCTGTCGGACCATTATTAGCTTAGCTACCATCTTAATAAAATGGGACTGGTAGCCGATTGTAGCTGTCGGCTCTGCAGGGCATCTCCCGAAACTGCGACGAGTGTGACAGTGAGAAAGATGCCAATTGCCTGGGAACGTCAAAATGTACGTGTACGAGACATATTAGTCTGTTGTGCAAGTAGTCCAACATTATTCCGATTGGTGATTTTCGACCTGGAATTTCAAAAAAAGTTACAGGTAACATATTTTTTATAGGTAACTCTTAATTTAAAATTTAAATTAAAGTTAAATTTTCTTCTTTAATTCATTATACGGGTGTTTCTCTGTAAACTGGTAAATTTTTGCAAGAAATCTGTCCCAGTAACTTTTTTACGTGAATATGACAAAAAAATATACAATTAAATAGATATATATCTGGTGGATAATAAACAGTAAGGGACCCAAATATATTTGTTTTATTTTAGGACTTATTGAGTAAATTTAAAAAATTCATATGTCAGAGGACTGTTGCATATGTCAGAGGACCGTATATATAAGTGAAATGAGCATTTATTAGTAGTATATATACTTTAAAAACATTCCTCATGACGCATATATATAAAAATAAAACAGTCTTCTTTGGTAGTTCCAAGTTCTCTGTGTAGTTCCAAGTAAACTTGTGAACTTTTATTTCTTCCTTAGACACTTTCTTCTTTCTCGCGCCATGATTAAAAGATGGTTATAGACCTAAAACAAAGGCAAAAGTACAATAACAGTCTCCTAATAAATGAAACAGTCCCCTGTTTTTGTATGTAGCGGGGGACTGTTGACAGGAGACTGTGGCAGGGGACTGTTTAATTTGTGTAATTGTTACGGTACCATAAAATTCCTTCATTATGACTTTATTTTGTTATATAGAAACAATATAAGCCATCTTATTTAAAACTATTAGTCCAAGAGCCAGTGACAGATTTGCAAAGTGATTTTGCAGAGGATGGGCCTTTGATATATGTTAGATTACTTAAAGCACAACTGATTAAGACTAATCGCCAATTCGAGTCTACTTAAGTTTTTATTTTATGACCTTTTGAACTTGTAGATTTTTTGACCATGAAAAAAGTGATATTGCAGAGGATGGGACTTGGTATATAGGTAAATTGGGTTGCTCCCACCTCATATTCCGATTGCCATCTCGTTTGGAGGTTAGGTTTGAATTTTGGGAATTTTTGAAAATGTCGGTTTGGTCCAGTTGAACAAAGTGATATTGCAGAGGATGGGATTTGGTGTAATGGTGAGATAGACCACCAATAGCCCAAATTCGGGTGCCCATCTCATATGTAATCAAGGTTTCCATTTTGGCGGCTTTTGATTTTGTAGCCATTTTGGGTATGACCCAAGTGATTTTGCAGGAGATGGGATTTGAACATTAGGATTCGTTACGACATATATAATACTTCTCCACTTGCCCATCTCTTTCCTATTTGTAGAAACCCATGCCATCTCCAGTTGAAGTTGGAAAATCGTAAAATAAGTCTTATATATTAAATTTAGTTAAAATGAGTGTATATACACATCTGGCAGCATATTTATGGTATATTTTTAAGATATAATGAGTAGTTGGGTATTGTACGAGTATGTGATTAAATAAAAGTAAAACTCGACCGTCGCATGGTCCCAAGCCTGGGGTGTGAAAGGAGGAGGGTGGTCGACCTGCCGAGTTGACCAGAATCGTTCACTACGAGGACCGAAGAAACTAGGTAAGGAACCGCATTTTTCAAAGCGGCACCGACAGCAGCGTATCCGTTGCGGACACGTCCCGCTCGGACCTCCAGCTAACGGATCAAAGAAGAAGAAGAAATAAAAGTAAAACATCATTTTCAGATAAATAATGAGTGATATACTTTTATCATAAATAAATTGATTTTCTTTTTTCCAATTTTCAAATTTGTTATTTGTATATTCATAATAATAAATACTAATATTATTTTTTATATACATAAATATGATAGGCTCATTAACTATCGCTATCAGGGTCATAGTTGCTATCTCCCCACCCCCAGACATTTTTTTTAATTTTTTTTAACAAGCATTTCAAATAACCACGTTAACTGAAAGAAATTAAAACAAAAAGCAAACTTGGTCCATTTGAATAAAACGCAAAAAAGAGAAAGTTGAAGATAATATATAAGAAAGCACATGCAAGGGATGCAGGTAGAAACATGTCACGTCATCCTGCCTTTAACACAGGGCTGTGATGATGCCTGGAGGGAAATAAAAAAAAATTAAATTTTTTTCTGTTTGACCTCTAACTAAATGTTAACTCATTATTTTTGAAGTGAAAACTTCTTTAGCCGCGTTGGGCACTTTTTGATAGGGGAAAATGTTATGGGTTCGCGTCACCGACATGCTCATGACTGGCGCACGCGCTCAATCGATTATAATCAAAAACTTTTTGATTTTGAATAAAAAAATAAATCTGACCGCCTACTATTATTCAATTAAGTATCGAAAATGAAAATATAAAACCAGTCATTTTGAACGTCACACTTCATTACTTCATATATGGACATACATACTAAATTCACTAGATGCATTGGTGTTAATGTTTCTGATATAGGCGAAATATGCGTTGCTCGTTGCAGTTCCGAGAATGGGCAATACGTATTAATGGTTGCCGTTTATATTTCGCCTGGAAAATCTATGAGACAGATACAACAATTTTTATTCGAAAATTTGATGATTTATACAAAAGAAGGTTCTGAAATTCTCGAAAAAAGATTCGGCGAAAAATATGATAATGTACCGATGATTTTAAGTGGAGACTTCAATATTAACTTTGCAGATGATAGCTACCATTAATTGAATTTTTAAATACAACACTTAATTTAAATATGTCCAATGATCGGAAACTTAGTACTACCAAATATAAAACGACGATCGATGCGGTTTTTACGCGATACTTAGATAAATTCGAATCAAACATTTTCATTTCTTACTTTAGTTACCATAACCCGATTGTATCTTTTTTACAAAAGTGCTAATGAAATAGGATGGTCAAAATTGCTACAATTATTACATAATTTAAAAAATAATTCTGAGATATCGGTTGAAGATGCAGCAGCATTAAATTTTATAGAAAAAAGTACACTTATTAATGAAGACGCAGTTACTTGTGCTACATATTTTAATAAGTTGGTTAATGTCCTAATGAAAATACTGCAATCAAAAAGATTTAGTCCTTTCAAGAAATATAGAATTTTGTATTACTTCAAAAGAATCGAATTTCAACATCTAAGTTCTAAGTTTTCACTTCTATCGGCAGTCCCTATAACTGCCAATTTTTTTTTTTAAATCTTTTTAGTAAGTAGAGTTTTTTTTTTTAAAAAGTGTCGGGAAATTGGTTGCACCCCTAAAACCAGCAAATTTTCCATAGGAGTTTCCATTCATGAGTTATTCCGTTTTAAAGATTTCAAATACTCATACCCCTAATCCGCAAGTTGTATGGGTCTTCAGACGTTCAATAAATTCTTTGTTGGACAACGTGGCTAATATTTTTAGGGGTGATTGGATATATTTGGAGACAAAAAAAAGCTCTAGAGAGGAACCTATTATCCCCACTACCCACTAGATACAGGGTGTTTACGAAAGAAAAACATATAATTTTTAAAACTCTACTTAAACTTAAATAACTCCTATACTAATTAACGTAGACCAACATAATTAGGTTCATATTTTAGATAAATGTGTATTATTTTATTTGATATTAAGAAAAGAATTCCGTTAAGAAGGTATTTAGTTGAAAGCGTGAGGAAAATCCTAATATTTTAGCATTTTGCTCATATTTTGAACCTAATATACATATCTTATAAACGAAATCACTCAAGTTTTTGCTCTTTATGCTAAATAAAATAATACACATTTAACTAAAATATGAACCTAATAACGTTGGTCTACGATAATTAGTTTAGGAGTTAACATTTAGTTAGGGGACTTCATTAGAATTTTGCTCTGACGTCAATCAACCAATTTTTCTCAATTAAACTGAAAATATTAATGGAAAGGAGATGGGATTGAAAATGTAGCATTTGGTAGATACCAAGAACCTATGGTCCAAATTTTGGGTTCTGCAAAATCACTTGGGTCATACCCAAAATGGCTACAAAATCAAAAGCCGCCAAAATGGAAACCTTGATTACATATGAGATGGGCACCCGAATTTGGGCTATTGGTGGTCTATCTCACCATTACACCAAATCCCATCCTCTGCAATATCACTTTGTTCAACTGGACCAAACCGACATTTTCAAAAATTCCCAAAATTCAAACCTAACCTCCAAACGAGATGGCAATCGGAATATGAGGTGGGAGCAACCCAATTTACCTATATACCAAGTCCCATCCTCTGCAATATCACTTTTTTCATGGTCAAAAAATCTACAAGTTCAAAAGGTCATAAAATAAAAACTTAAGTAGACTCGAATTGGCGATTAGTCTTAATCAGTTGTGCTTTAAGTAATCTAACATATATCAAAGGCCCATCCTCTGCAAAATCACTTTGCAAATCTGTCACTGGCTCTTGGACTATATGCACAATAGAGAAAACTGGAACACTTTAAAAAAAGAAAAATAACACTTAGCAGGGGACTGTCGAATGTTGCGTACCGAAACGCGCATGTGCCCCTCTAACTCTTGTAACACTAAACAAAATGAGGTATAGCTACTTTTGGGGGTAACAAAGCTAATTTCATGTCGTTCACGTTTCGTTACGCCCATTAACAAGTCTGTCTTTACTGTAGATGGCCTGAGGCGTAACTCGAAACTTTGGCAGGGGACTGTTCATGAAATTCGGAGACCAACTTTAGGTTAAATTAAACTAATCAAAAAATAGTTTAAATAAATTGATATTAGAGTCTAATAGCATATCATTTCATATTGATTAAATTGTGTTATATAAGTTAATTGTTTTTAAAATATTAGTTCAATTAATGAACTCAATAGAAAATATTTTGGTTTGGGGACCGGCTAGGGGACTGTTTTTAGACCTAAAAAATACGTTATTGAAACCATATAGGTTTTTAAATGAGATATTTTTTATATTGTATACTATAGTTTAGATAGTTATAAATTGAAATTTGCAGAAATATGAATATTTCTCGCCATAGTTTACGTAATATTTGCCAAGGACAGCGATTTTACCACTTTGGTGAGAAACACCCATACCCTTTTCTTATCCCGAACTATCCACCCATCATTTCTTTTTATTAAAAGGCGTTGAAACGCACGCGGGTTTTTGCTAGTATTAAATAAGTTAAATTGTCAATGCATTCAATAATTCACTATAAAATATTTAAAATTCACCATAATTATTATGTTTTTATAATATTCTGAAGAATCAAGTGTAGGCATTTTAGTAATTGTATTCCTTGATAAATTGCAATGTTTGTTGACATTCTGCATTTTCAATCAATCATTTAAATGTGACCTTAACACGCGACAGTTTCAGTAAATTGTAAATCACCTAAGGCAAGTTGACTAAGTATAAACATGACCTAGAATGAAGGTAGTACAACATTTTAACTGGAAAAATACGAAAAATTATAAAAATTTAAGAAAAAGTCAAATTAAAAAAAATATAACAAGGTATGTAAATATAATAATGAAAAATGTTGGTTTCGAGCAATTGAGATATTTTGTGAAGTTTGGAAAGTTGCTTGTGAGTAATATTAGATCTACACCAATACAATATGGAATATTTTATGCCTTATTTTCTCTAATTTGTTGCGTTTTTTTTTTTGTAAAAAAAAATGTTGTGTTTTGTGAATTTCAGTTTTTCTTCATCATTCATTAAAGTTATTAGAAAGGTTATTACCGAATAATGCTTTTTGACGGCTGAAAGCGCGGGTGTGAAATGTAAATGCCTTAAGTAAAAAAGTTAGAAACTGATGATTTGATCGATGAAGGTAGAAGATTATATGGAGAACTATTAGATAATTTCACTGATAGTGAGACAAAGTGAGAAAAAGCAGTGAAATTTTATTTAATAGAAAATGCCTATAATCTATTTTCAAAATCGAAAAAAGTGTGTGTAGTAAAATATAGTCCGATAGAGATAAGAGATCCCAAATTCAAAGAAAGAGAACTTCAGGTAGTAATCATATGAAGTCTTATCAGCAATATAATATGTATGTACATACATATAACCAAAACTATTAAGACTGATTTGCGTAAACTCCTTTAGTTGATTTGCGTAAACTAAGTGCACCCCACTACATACAACGGCAGAATAAAATGCATAATAATAGTAGTCATTAAATCAAAAAAAAAAAAAAAGTTAAAACGATGAACAATGAATAACAGTTTGAAAAATGAAGAAAAAACATGATATGAGAAAAACAGATTATTAAATAATATCATAGAAAATGAAAAAGATAATGGTACGAAATAAATATCCCGCAAAATTTATGTCAAAATTATTTTCTATCAAATTTCTGGTTGGGATTTATCATAAATCCCCGTACGCCGATTTCGATATACATGAAGTTTCCAGTCGATATTTCATTACTTTTGCTCTATTCGCTTGCCATTTGTATGAAAAAAACAGTAGAGTCTGTGGCAATGTTCCCTCTAAGCTGCGAACTAATATTTCGAGAACTGCGCAGCCGTTTTGTAATCTGCGCACAATGAACTTGCTCACCATTTTTGTTTAATTCTTTTTATAAAAGAATCTTAAAATGACAAAAATCCAAAAATGGTTCGATGATGGATTTTGAACAAACTTCGGCCCAAACAGTGACTTTTTCGTCGTACAGTTTTTTTTTTTTATGTGATAGTCTAAGCTTAGGTGTCATCATTTGTAGGTACTACTAGTCCGTCATGTCGTACACGTCATGGTGCAATGTCTAGTAGTAAGCTTAGCTCGAAGGATAGAGAGAAAGATAGGATAGATTAGGGGGAGTCGGGTGGGTGTTGGAGGAGATGGTGGTGAGCCTTGCGCTTGAACTCTTGGGTGTTGTATGAGTTCGGAAAAATTGACTGAGGTAAGTTGTTCCACAGTCGCGTTGTTCTTGTTATAAACGAATTTCTAAATCGGAGTGTGCGCGAAGATAAGGGCTGTAGACTATAAGGGTGAGCCGAGCGGGCAAGTCTAGTGTTGCGGGAGAAAAGTTGCCGTGGAGGCATGAGGTTACTTATTTCAGTAGAGCAATCGTTGTGGTAAAATCGGTAAAATTTTGCAAGAGCTGCTACATTCCTACGGTGGCTTAATGAGTCAATTGAGGAGCAAATGGCGCTATCGCCAATAAGTTTGAGAGCGCGACTTTGCACCTTGTCCAGCCAGGCTAAGGTGGTTCTCTGGGCCCCAGCCCAAATATACGAGTTGTATTCGAGGCGGGGACGAATGAAGGACTTGTAGATTGTAGCCCTGGCCGACGGCTGAAGGAGGAATTTGCATCTTTTAAGGAATCCCAGGCATTGTGATGCTTGTTTAGCGATTTGAAATATGTGGTTATTCCACCGCAGATCTTCAGATAGTGTTATGCCTAGAATGTTTAAAGACGGTTCTGCCGTTAGGTTTTTGTTGTCCACTGAAATAGAAGGAGGGTCGGTGTAGGTTTTATTGGAGAAGAGACAGTACTTCGTTTTGGATGCATTGAATTCGACACGGTTCTTGCGGCCCCATTTAAGAATTCGTTCGATGTCCCTGTTGATTGAAATGGACATGAGATTGCGATAATGCAGACAAGGTCTGGCGCGTGCTTGTCCTACAGTATCCAAGCCATAGGAGTACCGTAGTGTACTGCCGTCCGCAAAGCAGTGGAGTGGGTTGGAAGGGATTGAGAGCAGGTCATTTATAAAAATTAGGAAGAGAGCTGGTGATAGAATTGAGCCCTGGGAACACCTGCGGAGATGGTGTGGGGGTCGGATTCGACGCCATCCAATACTACCTTGATTGAACGGCCAGAAAGGAAGCTCTTAATCCAGTTCCTTAGAACGAAGTCAATACCAATAGCCTGGAGTTTGGTTAACAGAGCGGAGTGCCACACTCTGTCAAAAGCCTTGGAGATATCTATAGCAACCAGGCCAGATTCACCAAATCGGTGTGTACTTTGGTTGAGGTGTTCAGTTAGGCAAACAAGGAGGTCGCCAGTAGATCTTTTTGGTCTAAAGCCGTACTGTTTGTCATTTAATATTTTGTGGTGTTCAAGATATCTCAAAAGCCTCTTGTTTATTATTGTCTCCATCACTTTGGAGAGAATAGAAGTAATTGCTATTGGGCGGTGGTTAGCGGGGTCACTAGCGTCACCTTTTTTTGGTATGGGCTGAACATGGGCCAGTTTCCAGGAGTCGGGATAGACTCCGGAGAAGTAGGATAGGGCGAAAAGTTTGCGCAGAGGTTTAGCCAAAGGTGAGACACATTTTTTAAGAACCATAGGGGGAATATTGTCGGGGCCAGTGGATTTATTGGAGTCAAGCTCTTTGAGACACCTGTACACTTCACGTGTTCTGAAGAAAACTCCGTCCATTGAGTGGGAGGAACACTCGATGGTTGGTGGTTGCATGTCAGCATCGAGTAAGGAAGAGTTTGCGGCGAACAGAGATGCAAGTAAGTCGGCCTTGGGTTTGCTTTCTGTTATCACCTGCCTATTGTAGATGAATGGAGGCGTTGTGTGTGAGGTAAAATTCTTCCTGATGGAGGTTACCAAGGACCAAAAATTTTTACTGCCAGCAGTGGAGTTAATGAGTTTATTTTTCAGCCTGTCGTCGTATAATTCCTTGACTTTCCTGATGGTGGATTTACAGGAATTTCTCAACCTGATGTACTCACGTCTAGATAGTTCGCTCGGAGAATGTCTGTACTCTCTGTAGGCGGCTTCTTTAGTTTTAATTGCATTCATGCATTCCCGATTAAACCATCCATGCTGCCTAGGATTTATGGATTTGGAGGAATGAGGAATGAATAGGTGCATACCAGCCAATATAATGTTGGTAATACAGAGGGCGGCAAAGTTGACATCACGGTTCTGGAAACATAGATCCCAGTCAGTAGATTGAAAAAAGCGAATCAGCCCCCACCAGTTGACCTTCCCATAATGCCAAACGGTTCTCCTAGGAGCTGGCGCAGTTGGGGTAGGAGATCGATATGGGAAGTGGGCGCTGATTAGACAGTGATCTGAGTTGCCCAGAGGAGAGTCGATTTCGACGGAGTATTTTGTTGGGTGCGAGGTAAGAAAAAGGTCAAGGAGGTGGCGTCCTTGACCTGCAGTGTCAGGAATACGCGTAGGACCGTTGACAATTTGGTATAGGTTATTTGTCTCAGCAAAGAGCTCGGCATCCCTGCCAGAAACACTGGTGCCATTTGAGTAATTCAGCCAATTTACGTTGTGAACGTTGAAATCACCCGCAACAATGATCTCACAGTCCGGATGGGAGGATAAAAAACCGGAGATACGTTCAGAGATAGCGTCAAATGCTAAAGAGGAAGCTTCATTACTGATATTAGGACTCCTGTATAAAAAACAGAAGAAAATGACGTGCTTCGGAAGTAAAGACCGAGATGGTTGAAATCAGGAGTTGTACTATTGTACACCTTCTGGAAGGCTACGTCTTTCCTAATATAAATGGCGATTCCATTATTAGGGGAGAGGTTGTGCACTAATGTGTACCCAGAAATCATCGTTAAGTAATATTTGGGTTTCACTTAGTGCGAAGATTGGGGGAGAAAAAACACAGAGATGGCACATCACCGAATAGAAATTCGCTTGCAGCCCACGGATGTTTGTGGAGTCAATACAAAAATTTTTGTATCAAGGTTTAGTATGCACAAGGTCGACCTCCGTCGTAACCGGCACTGCCATTGTCATGACAGTGGTGTTTCGTGAAAGACGGGTGGGTCTTTGTTCCCTAAATTCGACAGTTTTGTTTATAGAAACAAAGATGTGAACTATAATGCCAAAGTCAATTTTCAAGAATATTTATTAAAAAAAATTTTCTTCAAAAACAAATACAGGACCTTCCACGCCTTTTTCAATTTAGAAAGATAGTGCTAAAAACAAATACATGTGCAAACAGTACCAAAGTTTCTTTAGTACCTTTCCGAACATACCTCGCAAAATAATGCTTAAAACTATGTGAAACAAACGTCTTCACAGGGTTAACGACATTTTGGTCGGTTGGTATGTAGAAGGTACTCCTGAGCTTAGACCACGAGCAAATTTTGGTACTAGTAATCTGAGTGCTCCGATCAATAGACGGACAGCTGTATTTTACTACATGCTCTACATATATATTTCCCACTTTTATCTCAATTAAACTTTTGAATTTTCAAATTGTTTGAATATTAATTCCCATGATACATTTTTTCGTTATTTCTTTAATTTTCCAGAACAAAATTTTTAACATGTAAGGACCTTCTGAATTCAGATGAAGGAGACATTTACACAAACATAGGTAAGTACATATATCTTGAATTTCATTGAATTTTTGGTAATTTAGCTTTTATATATTTTTAACTATTTAGAAATACCGAAATTTTTGAAAAAAGCAGAGAGAAAGGATTATTTGTACAATGGTACTTTTCATGAGGCGATTGCACCAGGTAAATATGCACTATTGACTTTCCAATTCCTAGGGATCACTCAAGATAAAAGACTAAAATGCAATCTACTTACTGATTGTGTTTGCAAGAAACCTACAGAGCATTATTTGCCTGTTAGAAGCTAATGAGGAACACTTGTGGTTTAAGCTCGAAAATAATCTACTGGACCCTTATCAAACTACGCCTTTCAGACCTCTCTACGTTTTGCTAGTTCTCTTTAGTTTGTTTAACAAATGTATGGCAAAATAAATGTAGTTGCACTCATAAAATTGGGTAGATTGCAATGCCTTGGACATATTGTCGAACTTCTTAAAAATTAAAATTACGGCATAGGGTTCTGTCTAGTCAGCGCTTACTTCTCCTATCCATCTCCAACCCCAACAGCGCCAGCTCCTAGGAGAACTGTTTGGCATTATGGAAAAGCCAACTGGTGGGGGCTGATCGCTTTTTCCGAGCTACTGATTGGGATTTGTGTTTTCAGAACCGCGATGTTAATTTTGCGGCTCTCTGTATTACCAAAATTATACTGGCCGGAATGCGTTTATTCATTCCCCATTCTTCCAAATCCATAAAGCCTAGGCAATATGGATGGTTCAATCGAGAGTGTATGAACGCAATCAAAACCAAAGAAGTCGCCTACAGACAGTACAAAAATTCTCCGAGCGAAACATCTCGACGTGAGTATATCAGGTTGAGAAACTCTTGTAAATCCACCATCAAGAGAGTCAAAGAATTATTCGATGACAGACTGAGAGGTAAACTCATAAACTCCACTGCTGGCAGTAAAAACTTCTGGTCCTTGGTAACCTCCATCAGGAAGAATTTCACTTCACATTCAACGCCTCCATTCATTTATAACAAACAGGTGATAACAGAAAGCAAACCCAAGGCCGATCTACTTTCACTTCTGTTCGCCGAGAATTCTTCCTTACCCGATGCTGACATGCAACCCCCCACCATCGAGTGTTCCGCTCACTCAATGGATAGAGTTTTCTTCAGGACGCGTAAAGTGTCTCAAAGAGCTGGACTCCAACAAAGCCACTGGCCCCGACAACATTCCCCCTATAGTTCTTAAAAAAAGTTCCTCACCTTTGGCTAAACCTCTGCCCAAACTTTTTGCACTTTCATACTTCTCCGGAGTTTATCCTGACTCCTGGAAACTGGCTCATGTTCAGCCCATACCGAAAAAAGGTGAAGCTAGTGACCCTACTAACTACCGCCCAATAGCAATTACACCTATTCTCTCCAAAGTTATGGAGACAATAATAAAAAGAAAGCTTATGGAATATCTTGATTACAACCAAATATTGAACGACAAACAATACGGCTTTAGATCGAAAAGATCTACTGGCGACCTCCTCGTTTGCATAACGGAGCACCTCAGCCGAAGTATACACCGATTTGGTGAATCTGGTCTGGTTGCTCTGGATATCTCCAAGGCTTTTGACAGAGTATGGCATCCCGCTCTGTTGGCTAAACTCCAAGCTATTGGTATTGACTCTGTTCTGAAGAACTGGATTGAGAGCTTCCTTTCAGGCCGTTCAATCAAGGTAGTATTGGATGGCGTCGAATCCGACCCCCACCACTGGTATTGACTCTGTTCTGTGTTCCCCAGGGCTCAATTCTATCACCAGCTCTCTTCCTAGCTTTTATAAATGACCTACTCTCAGTCCCCTCCAATTCACTCCAAAGCTTTGCTGATGACGGTACTGTACGTTACTCCTATGGTTTTAATAATGTAACACAAGCGCGTGCCAGCATCGCCAACTGCTGTCCAATTCAATCAACAGGGACATCGAACGAATTCTTGATTGGGGCCACAAGAACCGTGTCGAATTTAATGCATCAAAAACCAAGTACTGTCTCATCTCCAATAAAACTTGCACCGAACCGCTTTCTATTTCAGTGGACAACAAGACCGTAACGGCAGAACCCTCTCTAAACATCCTAGGCGTAACATTAGCTGAAGATCTGCGCTGGAATAACCACATATTCCAAAGTGCTAAACAAGCATCCCAGTGTCTAGGATTCCTCAAAAGGTGCAAATTTCTCCTTCAGCCGTCTGCCAGGGCTATTATTTACAAGTCCTACATTCGTCCCCGTCTTGAATACAACTCGTATATCTAGGCCGGGGCCCCAAGAACCATCGTAGCTTGGCTGGACAAGGTGCAAAACCGCGCTCTCAAACTTATTGGTGACAGCGCCATTTGCTCTTCAATTGACTCATTAAGCCACCGTAGGACTGTAGCAGCTCTTGCAAAATTTTATCGCTTTTTTCATAATGATTGCTCCACTGAAATAAGTAACCTCATGCCTCCACGGCAACATTTTTCCCGCAACACAAGACTTGCCCGCTCGGCTCACCCCCACAGTTTACAGCCCTTATCTTCGCGCACACTCCGATCTAGAAATTCGTTTATAACAAGAACCACTCGTCTGTGGAACAACCTTCCAAAGACAGTATTCCCGAACTCATACAACATCCAAGAGTTCAAACGCAAGGTTCATCGCCACTTTCTGCAACACCCCCTTGACTCCCCCTAACCTATTATGTCCTTCTCTCTATCTTTCGAGCTAAGCTTACTAATGGACATTGCACCATGACCTAAACGACATGACAAACTAGTAGTACAAAGGGTGACACCTGAGCTTAGACTATCACATAAAAAAAAGGAGTAGCGCGGCCGCAATTTCCACTCTTAGCAGTGCCTAGGTTTGTTTTCCAGGCCGCTTGAAGAACTTGTTACTTTGCCTAAATATTTATCACTCAGACTTGGTGGTCAGCGGAGTCATGCCGAACAATGCAATCTTATTTCTCGCTATCGCAGCATAGTAACAGAGAATGTAAAGGCGCTGCTGGCAGGTGGGACTCTTCACTCTTCTGATCCCAAATAATTTCGGGCGAAATGTCCGGTGAAAAATCCAACAACTCATTTGTCACTTAGCCAGATTAGGTGTGCACCAATGGGTTTCGACGAATTGCATCAAAGTGCAATATTTTCGAATCTTTTCGTTAAACTAAAGGCTATACATAGCCGGATCCGGACCGAAAATTAAAATCTTCCTAACAGCTTCCAAAAGATACGATGTGGAAGCACTTCTTTACTACTTATTAAGAAGAGCTTAAATTTTTTCCCACTGGGGTGGTACCAGACACAGACAGAAGAAACCCGATAAAGCTTTTGAGGTTGGTTCTAATACTACTTGCATCGCGGACTAATTTCTTTAGGCTTACCTAATTTTCTAATAAATAAAGTAATATTAAAAAAGTACTATTTTAGTTTTAGTTTTAGCACAATGTTTCGCTTTAATGCCGGTGAAGGGAATAAAATCCAAGAATGCAAGGGGCCTATCTTTTTCTGTATATAATGGACGAACAATCTACAGTATAGTTATCTTAATAGCATTACTAAGCCATGCAAGTCTTACAATTTATTGGTTCGCAGACGGAACAATGGAGTTTGACCAAATTGGTACGTATATACATTGTACAATACAATTGTAAAATATTTTTACATTGAAGATTTTAACGATTTCCTCTTCTTACAGATCCCTTGATTTTCCAGTCGACTATTATTATTGTTACTATTAAATTCCTGAGTATTGCAAAACAATGGCCTCAACTAATGATAAAATGGGAGAATTTTGAGCAAAAACTTCCGGCGTACGAACAACAAATGGAGAAAGCAGTTATGGCGAATAGGATCAAAATGGTAACATTTGTTATTATGATGTTATCTTTAAGTAAGTACATGTTACGTCTAAGATGGAACTTCCATGTATGTATATTTCAGCTGAACATATGCTAAGTGTTATCTCCATCGTTCACTACGTCAACTATTGTCCAAGTGACATTGTCGATCCTATAGAAAATTTCTTTCGTGCACAATTATCACAAATATTCTACATATTCGACTATTCACCAATTTTGGCATTTTTCGGCAAAATCCTGAATTGCATCTCAACATTTACTTGGACATTTATGGACGTTTTTCTCATGGCGATAAGCATTGGATTATCATCAAAATTTAAGCAGGTCAATGATAGCTTAATCAAATTCAAGGGACAAGTTAGTAATCGTTTGCTCAATTAAATCTGATTAAATTGAATTTGAATTAATTTGGAAATATTTGTATACAGAAAATGCCCGAATCGTTTTGGATGGCGGCAAGATTGAATTATCGAAATATTTGTAAGTTGTGCGACGAGATTGATAGGGCAATTTCTATTATTACAATGATTTCATTCTCAAATAATTTATATGGCATTTGTATGCAGCTATTGAAGAGCTTAAAGTAAGTTAAGTTAAATCATACTTTGATGGCGTTTTTCAGTTTTATTTTTTTTGTCATTTTTATTTTTATTAGTTTTTAGAATTTTTTTTTTTTTTTTTTTTTTTGTGATACGATGAAGCTTAGGAGTCACCCTTTGTACTACTAGTCCGTCATGTCGTTCGAGTCATGGTGCAATGTATAGTAGTAAGCTTGATCTGAAGGATAGAATAGAAAGGATAGGTTAGGGGTCTGGGGGGTGCATGAGTAGGTGTCGATGAACCTTGCGTTTGAACTCAGAGATGTTATATGAGCTCGGAAACACCGACTGCGGAAGAGAATTCCACAACCGAGTTGTTCTATTTATAAACGAACAGCTAAACCGTAATGTGCGTGAAGGGGAGGGCTGCAGGGTGAAGGGGTGAGCCGAGTTGGCTAGTCTTGTGTTGCGGGAAAAAAGTTGCCGTGTAGGCAGGAGGTTCTTTATTTCAGTGGAGCATTCGCTGTAATAATAGCGATAAAACTTGCTGAGTGCAGCTACGTTCCTACGGTGGCTTAAAGGGTCGATGGAGGAGCAAAGAGTGCTATCACCAATGAGTTTGATGGCGCGATTTTGCACCTTATCCAGACAAGCCAAGGTGGTTTTAGGAGCTCCCGCCCAGATATACGAGTTGTATTCAAGGTGGGGTCGAATGTAGGACTTGAAGATTGTGGCTAGAGCAGCTGGCTGAAGGAGGAACTTGCATCTCTTAAGGAATCCTAGGCATTGATACGCTTGTTTGGCAATTTGGAATATGTGACCATTCCATTGCATATCATTAGATAGAGTCATTCCCAGGATGCTAAGAGATGGGTCAGGTGTTAGGCTATCCCCGTCCACTGAAATAGAGGGAAAGTCGGTACAGGTTTTGGTGGAGATAAGGCAGTACTTTGTTTTTGATGCGTTAAATTCGACCCGATTCTTGCGGCCCCAGTCAAGAATGAGCTCGATGTCTGCGTTAAGAGAGCTGGACATGAGTTCGCGGTCTAAGAGACAAGGTCTGGCACCTGCTTGTCTAGCGTTGGCGTAAGAGTAACGCAGAGTACTGTCGTCGGCGAAACTGTGGAGTGGGTTGGAGGGGATTGAGAGCAGATCGTTAATAAATATTAGAAAGAGAGCAGGTGAGAGGATCGATCCTTGGGGAACGCCGGCCGAGATGGAGTGTGGGTTGGATTCGACGCCATCCAATACTACCTTGATTGAACGGCTGGAAAGAAAGCTCTCAATCCAGTTCATAAGAACTGAGTCGATACCAATAGCTTGGAGTTTGGACAGCAGAGCGGGATGCCATACTCTGTCAAAAGCCTTGGAAATATCTAGAGCAACCAGACCAGACTCACCGGAACTATGGATGCTTCGGTGTAGATGCTCGGTCAAACACACAAGAAGGTCGCCAGTAGATCTTTTCGTTCTAAAGCCGTACTGCCTGTCGTGTATGATTTGGTTAGATTCTAAATATTGCATCAGCTTTCTATTAATTATTGTCTCCATGATTTTGGAGAGAACAGAAGTTATTGCTATTGGGCGGTAGTTTAAAGGGTCGCTGGCATCACCTTTTTTCGGAATGGGCTGAACATGAGCTAGTTTCCAGGAGTTTGGATAAACTCCGGAGAAATATGATAAGGCAAAAAGTTTGCGCAGAGGTTTAGCCAAAGGTGAGGCACATTTATTGAGTACCATAGGGGGAATATTATCGGGGCCAGTGGATTTGTTGACGTCAAGTTCCTTGAGACATTTATACACCTCACGGGTCCTGAAGAAGATCCCGCCCATTGAATGGGCGATGCGATCGAGGACCGGTGGTGACGTATCAGATTCGGGCAGAGAAGAATTTGAGGCGAACAGAGATGCCAATAAATCGGCCTTGGATTTGCTTTCTGTTATCACCTCCTTTCCATTGATGAATGGAGGGGTTGAGGAAGAGGTAAAATTCTTCTTGATGGAAGTTACCAAGGCCCAGAAGTTTTTGCTGCCTGCATTTGCGTTGAGAATCTTGTTTCTTAATTTGTCGTCAAATGACGATTTAACCTTCCTGATGGTGGAATTACAGGAATTTCTTAATTTGATATACTCACGACGAAGGGACTCACTTGGGGAGTGTCTGTACGCTCTATAAGCGGCTTCTTTAGCTTTAATTGCGTCCATGCATTCCCCATTAAACCATCTAAACCATCTATTATAATAGAAATATAATTTTATAAATGCTTTAGCACGCAAAACATATCGACGAATGGCCATTCCTACACGAGGGATTATAGTTTTGCCCTAAATTAACCATGGTCTTGTATGAATGTCTTATTCTATAATACATCAGACAGCAAAAGTTTCTGGTTCTTAGTAATTTTCAATAAGAAAAAGTCGCTACTAAATCCAAGGGGGCTTCTTATCAACTATGCTCAGCTCGAATGTTTTGCTCATCATAGGTGGGTCCACCTCTGTACCTCACTTAATTTACCCCTGCACATGGTCCTAAAAAATGCCTTTAAAAAGCAATAATTTCTTCTGCTTAAATATAGCAATCTCTGTTGATCTGCCCGTTTGTTGGGCAAATTGCAAGCAGTGGGCGTAGGTTCCCTGTAAGACCAACCCGATTATGTTTGCATAAAACCTGCTTCATCGTTTCAGAAGAAAGAAAGAGAGGCTGATGGGTCGATAAGATTTCGCTTTCTTGCATGATTTGTTCCCCACTTTGGGATAAAAGACCACCGTACAGTACCTCAGAGTATGGATTAATATAGGATGGATGCTAGCGAGGGCGCCGGAGGATATTCATTGTGGGTGGAGAGCCCGTGAACAGATAATCGTTAAAATGTATAAAGTTAATCGGTCAATTTATTTACCTGCTGTCTGTTGACTAGCATAGGGAGCGAGTGTCGTTTGACTACTGCGGGCCCAACTGAGTGTACTTATCACGTCCAACGCTGCTTGACCTCTCTAATCGAACCAGAACCGGTCTATTAAGTACGCTAAATGGCACCCTTCACGGGGAGCAACATAATTGCCTCACATATGAAGCAATGCAGCAACAAAAACTAGAGCTTTGTATGAGTTAACTTATACGTAGGTGTGTTTCCGAGTTCGTAGGCAGATGTTGCCCCATTTTATTTGTAATGAGATTTGCCTCAGAAAGCCCTTATGAGAAAGTAATAAGGCATACAGTATCTGTATCTCTAATTTTTGTGGGGTTCATGAGGAACCTACGAGGCAATCCCACGTTCGTCTTGGAATCCTCTTTTTAAATGGAAGTCGGGTGGGGTTTAATAAGCCGAAGCTATACAGTTATGAGTTCTTAATAGCTCTAATAAAATATACTCAGCTTTTGTAGTCTTTCTTGTGGGCGGCCCTTCGAGAACGTATTTTAGTTAACGGCGACCAAGAAGGCTCTCCAACATTTTTGGTTATTAGGTTTACATGAAATATTTTGGTTCTGGTTTTCCCACCTAAAATGAAAGTGAGTGTGCAGCTTTCCTTCCATCCCCACGCTCTCCGCAGGGCCTGGATTTTTTTAAAGAACAGAAGCTGCAAACCAAATGTCGAACACTGCGGCCAAGGTAGGCCTATTGAGTATGCACCCCACTAACGAAACCCACCATCAGCACTCCTTTAGCTGTAGAGGACCGGACTTGAGAGGGGCTCATAAGCTCTCTGATAAACGTTCTCCTTCTAAGCCATATCAGAATAGGACATTCACAGAGAATAGCCCAACATGACCAGTCAGATAACACTCTTAAGGCAAAGGGTTTTATAAGATCTTTAGATTGTCTAATACTTGGGAGTGTTTCCGAATAGGCTAAGTTTAGTCCCTTAAAACACTCCTCTATTAGGGACTTGGAGGTACGTGTCAGACCCCTCCTTCGCGAGGTTGTCTGCAGCTTCATTTCACTCGACACTTTCGTGTCCGGAGCGAGATCTTATTTCTTCTGGTCATGCTCTTGCTGGAGCACGTTAGAATACCCTGCAACTATTTTGGAGGAAAACTTTCACGCTGAGAGTGCTTTGATGGCAGCTTTGCTGTCAGAAAAGATTTTAATGTTGGCACCTTTCAAACCTTTTGCAATGTTGAACCTAGTGCAGGTCTCAATGGCATGTATTTCAGTCTGGAAAACAGAGGGCCACCTACCTTTGAAACCGTACTTGACCAACCATATAGTCGGATACGCGGAAAAAGTAAATGTTTGGGCTATTGTTAAGGATATCTATGTATCCTCTGATTGTATAGGGCCAGTTTGATTAGATCTAAAGTAAGGCACTTATGGCGGCAGATTGCTATATGAGGATATGAAATGAGGTAAATTTAGTGAATGCCTTCATCGCAGCTGTGGGTTATGTCGGCATAGCTCCGGCAATGGAGAGGCAAGCAAGCCGTTGCAGTTTGTTGCATTTGAGGATCGACGAGTTTTGAGCCTCCAGACTATAGCGGCATAAGTGACTACAAGTTTAACCATCGTATTGTACGTCCAGTACATAATTTGTGGTGTAAGACCCCATGCGTTACCTAAAAGTCTGCTGCAGGCCCATATAACGCCAGTGGCGTTACTGATGGCGTAGTCGATTTGGACGTTCCAGTTCAGTGTCGCGTCCAGCTTTTCTATTTTTTTTTTTTTTTTTTTTATGTGAAAGACTAGAGTCTCAGGAAAGACCCTTTATACTGCTGACAATCTATTTTCTTCTTATAGAGTGCAATGTCGAACAGCAGCTCTAGTCGGGGAGGAAGGAACTGCCACAACCTTCCCGCGATATTTTTAGTCCGCCTACTCCTAACCATTACTATCGCGACTTTGACATCGGGGCATCGAGAAACAACTCGCTGGAGTGTTATGCCTCCTGAAACGAGTTGAATCTCATCAACCAACCGATGACATGCGCTTTGGTGGAGCGCGGAAGGGCTAAGGAAGGCTATGACAGAAGGAATCAAGAATGTAAAGAGGGAAGAAGAAAGAAGGAAAGTTATGTAGGTGGGAAAGTGGAAAAGGCGAAGGACCGGGGGGCTGGCCGGGATTCGAACCCGGGACCTCTGGGATAGTAGTCAGGCGCCTTACCCCTAGACTACCGAGGCCCCCAATTTGATATTTTACTGCGTCTGAGTACTCAACTGTACTATCCTGGATGCAAATAGGATCTAGGTCCACTCTGTAGCGTTTGGGAGAAAGGTACCAGGGCAGCCTTATTTGACAGACCCTCCGTGGTACACCATCTTTGAACTTATCGAAGTGCAATTCTCATGACCTCAGTAATGGCAGGTCAAACTTCGCAGAGACGATGCTGGCAGGATCATATGCATAGCCGATGACATCGAAACCAGATGTAAAAGTTCATATACAACTAGTGATAAGACGGGGATAAGACTCCACCTTCAGGGCAGCCTTTTAGCTTTTACACTAACGGTAGAGACACCTAGATCTACAAGCATGGCATTTACCCACTCAATTGTGAGAGAGTCCAGGTTTCTGAGAGCCAGTGCTCTAGAAATAAGGAACACAACTAAAGCAGTTTGTTTAGCGAGGAAGGCTTTTTCGATTTTGCTGACCAGGTGGTGTAAACCAACCTCTGTTGATTTACCCTTTGTAGGTGAACAGGGAGCTAGAAGGAGAGTTCCAGCTTGCACCTAATATGAAAGTGTAGCACCCTTTCTATCGTTTATAAAAGAAAATAGGTCAAGCTGATAGGTCTGTATGATTTGGGAAGCTCCAGGGGTCTGTTTTGAGAAAAACCACCACGACTTTGTTCCAGCTTACTTACTTGATACTCCATTAATCCTTCATGGGCGGAAACAGTTGCCCTCCGGCGGACTCTGGATCTCCCGGATTGTTCCAGCTGCTTGGAATTTAGCTGTTTAGTTAAAAAGAAGGCACTGCCCATTTAATCTTGTCACAGACGAAGATGTTCCCAGAAGGCTCAGGGAACAACAGTCTGGGACGATCCTATGACTACACTAAGCATCCAAGGGATAAGCGGTCTAGATAACTGATCCTGGGAAGTGCTCGCACAGCAGGCACCTCAAAGCTAGTATAGAGCAACGTCCTTATTCGTTCACTGCGCAAAACCTGCATACTTTAATCGGTTCGTGCAGGTGGCATACTTTTATCACCTGGTTTCGTGGTTTTTTCATGGGATTTCTGCTTCTGAAATTTTTATCATCATTTATATATTACTTTATATTTTTCATTTGTTTGATCAATGTACTAGAGTTTAAGATTTTTATATTTTCTAGTTGGATCGATTAACAATTTGTAAAGTTAGTATTAAAGTTTGATTAAAATATTTCAGCCGTATGCCATCTATCGCACATGCAGTGTATTTTTGGTTCTCCTTGTCCTTTCTCATCGGAAGGACACTTACTGTATCCCTACTGGCGGCCGAAATAAACGACCAATCAAAAGCACCAATTGAGGTGTTCAGATCTGTTCCACGAGAGTCCTGGTGTTCTGAAGTAAAAACAAAATATGATTCTAGTACAAAATTTATTTTCTCACACCGATTTCTTCATAGGTAAAACGTTTCTCCGAGGAGGTGACCATGGACACTATTGCATTATCTGGCATGGGATTCTTTCACTTAACGAGAAAATTAGTCCTGAGTGTAAATCTTGTATATTTTAAAATGGGCGAATTCTAATGCGATTTTGATTTGCATATTTTCACAGGTGGCTGGAACGATAGTCACTTACGAGCTGGTCTTAATTCAGTTTAGAGAGGACAAATTCGTGGAGGTGGACTGCCGTTCGACTGGAAACAGCACAATTGAATAAACACTAGAAAGAAGTCTGTTTATTCAAATTTAGACTTTCAAATGGACTCAAAAAAACTCAAACAACAAAGATTTTGCACATCGATTTCGTTACATTTCAGCCCAGCCTAGAGAGAGGAGTTCGAGATGATTTTTTCCCTTCTTATTATTGTATAACTTTGTGAGAGAAGTACTTGAAAATATATTGTACAGAGGTGATGAAAAGGTAAATTAACTTTTTTTTTTTGGGTGGATTCAAGACTGCAGAAGGTGATTGGCTAATGCTGTGCTGCTAAGAGTTACGTTGCCTTATATTACTCGTTAAAGTTTCCTTTTTGAAAGTTTGATTGTGAGGCTGCAAAGTACTCGTGAAGTCAAACTTGTGTGTTGTAGTTTTATATAGCGTTTCGTAAGTCTTCATTTAATTAAAAGTTTTTAAGTTAATGAAATTAACTCACTTGGCTTACGCACGAAAGAATCTCTTAAAAATAACATCTTCCAGTAATAAAGAAAAAAATTTTCAAACTTTTTAGCTCAGAGCAATTGCTTAGCGGAAATGTAAGTAATGGGTTGGGTCAGGAAAGATGGGTTGAATTTTTGCATATTTTTACTATTCAAGGTTAAGAACACCTACGTCAAAACTGTCATTTTATTGAGAATGGGCGATACACGAATTAGTTCGTTTATCACTTAATACCGTGTGCGAAGCAACACACTTTTATAGGTGTAGGTGATCTTCAGTAAGGTATATGACATTTGTCCAAGTTTCATGCAATCGATAAAAAATAGAAACCGATCCCATTTTTACTCAAAGACGTAATACCGAATAGTTAACAGTAGTAAAGCTATGTTAGTTCTGGACCAGCACATCGTCGGTTGAGAGTGTGGTCTACGATATGAGATTTTGGGAACTTTGCTATGTCTGGGGTGAAATTTTGTGCTTGGTTGGTGGGTTTGTGTATTGAGTGAGCGTTCAGCATTGTTTATTGGGTGAGACCCTGTGTGGGGTTCTAATCCGGGCTTCAAAAATTGGGTCTGGATTTGGCCTGTGGGAGTCGGAATTAAACTAACCTCTGCCTAAGTTGGACTTCTGCTACCCTACTACGAATTAATCAAAGCCCTATGAGAGTTGAGGACTTGTTCTAGCAAATGGTGTTCTAGCAAAAATGACTTGGTGATGAATTTTTGTAAGGATTCCACATAATTTCCCGGGGAAAAGAGAGACAGGGTATGTATGGAAGAGTGGCAGGCCCGTGGACTAAGGTGCGCCGTTTTGTAGCCACACTCGTGAAAAACTTTTTCCTTGCATGGAGAACATAACAAGATCTGGTCAAGCATTACTGCAACCTGTGGACCAGATACTTTTTTCTTTTTTTTTTTATGTGGCAGTGCTAAACTCAGGAATCACCCTTTGTACTACCAGTCCGTCATGTCGTTTGTCACGTCATGGTGCAATGTCTAGCAGCAAGCTTAGTACGGGGGGGGGGGGAATAGGTTAAGGGTTATGGGGGAGTGGGGGGAATAGGTTAAGGGTTATGGGAGTGTGAAGGGGTGTTGAAGAAGGTGGCGATGAACCCCGCGTTTGAACTCTTGGATGTTGTAGGAGCTCGGAAATACTGACTGAGAGAGATTATTCCACAGTCGAGTTGTTCTATTAACAAACGAATTCATATCTTGTTGAGTGCGTGAAAGGGGGAGTTGTAGGTAAAGGGAATGAGACGAGTGGGCTAATCTGGTGTTGCGGTTATAAGATTGCCGTGGAGGCAGGAGAGCGTTTATTTCGGAGGAACAGTCGCTATAATAATAGCGATAAAATTTTGTTAGTGCTGCTACATTCCTACGGTGGCTCAAAGGGTCGATGGTGGAGCAGGCGGTGTCGTCATCAATTAATTTAAGGGCCTTTTTTTGGACCTTATCTAACCATGCCAAGGTGGTTATCGACGCGCCGCCCCAGACGAGGGAGTTATATTCGAGAAGAGGCTGAATGTAGGATTTATAAATAACAGCGCGGGCCGATGGCTGGAGGAGGAACTTGCACCTCTTAAGAAATCCCAAGAACTGGGATGCTTGTTTAGCGATTTGGAATATGTGGTCATTCCATCGCAAGTCTTTGGCTAATGTCACGCCTAAGATGTGTAGGGATGGGTCGGCCTTTAGTTCCACGCCATCCACTGACAAGGATGGTGAGGTGTTGATCTTCTTCTTGGATATAAGACAGTACTTGATTTTGGAGGGGTTGAATTCGACACGATTCTTTATTCCCCACTCTAGAATAAGTTCAATGTCGTTATTAATAGAGTTGAACATTAGTTCATTATCATGAACATTGAACAACTTGCGGATGCTGTTATCGAATATTGTTCAATTTTTATATGATGATCACCAAAAACCCAAATTGGTGGAACCCGAACGAGATCCTCCACAGAAGGTTCCAGCCAAGACCTCCAGAGCGAAGGATCGCCCGAGACGCAAGTGCGAAATCTCAGCTCAGACACATGGAAGTACCTAACAGGTCACACCTAGATCACTTAATGGTACTCTCATGAATTAGTAAATAACGAATTTAATAAAAAGTTGAAAGTTTTGCCAATATCTCAATATTTCTTCAACATCTCATCAATATCTCATCGATTCTCAAGAAGTCGAGTACTTTTGAAGAAGTAAAAAGTTTCTTTCTTTCGATTCTACGCATAAGTATTTAATCGTGTATTCCCAACACATTACGTATCCCTCCCTAATGGGATCATTCAGTCACAACTCCCCAATGTACCTGGGAGTGATGATCGAGCACAAGGTAATTTTTAAAAACACACTTGGAAAGCTTGACGGACTAGCTCAGTCCTACTATAGGCGCTCCAGTGCTAGCAGCAGCGCTGTACAGGACGGGTAACAATGAACGTGCATTAATGTTGCATCCGTGATAGCAGGATGATCGCAATAGACATACTGGTTAGAAAAGTCATGCATATCTTTGATCCAAATTATGTTATAGCAGAGCCAAATACAGTACTGTGGGCAATGACGCTCGACGAGTCTTAGTGGAATAAGTCGATGGACCCACATACTTATCCCAAAAATTGATTGGTTACAAGGGGATTTGGAAAAGAAAATTACGACCTCACGTAACTCTTGAGTGGCCATGGAAGAATGTAACAAATACCGCCATGGTATTGAGCAAGACGATTCACTGCTTTGCCCGACATGCTCAAGTATTCGGAATAATATATAGCACGTCTTCGTTGAATGAGTGAAGTTTGACAAATACAGGCCGGAACTAGAGGCAACACGCAAGGTTAACTTGACGGGGTTATCCTCAATTTCTAAAAGTAGTCACAAGTCACAATGCAATCACAAGTCACAGTGACTCACCACACCCGCCTCAAGAGTCAAGAAGGCCTATATTAAATGAAACGTAGAAATAAAGTAGACTTAACTTCTATGAACAATGGCATAGAAATGGAATTAAGAAGGTCAAAAGAATTGAGCCCAAGCCAACAAAGCTTGTGATTTATGACTGGTCACAACTTTAGAAAAGGGGCAAGAATTGTGGCCATTATTTACATATCTTGTAGGAATACTCAATAACCGTAAAATTTGAAAAATAAAAGGATAGTGTCACACGCTTAGTTACTCTCAAATTCCGGGTGGGTATTTTACCTACCCGAAATTTTTCTCATGTGTGCTACTACCCACCATATCCACATCATCCGCCGGCTACGTATGGGACTTATGTGATGTTGACAAGATGAAGTGATTGCAATAATTGACGGAACTTGAAACACACCCATCAATTCATTATGCCTATCAAACTGTAGCAAATTGATTTTATTTTTTGGCTATGCAGACTAGGATTTTGATTAAAAAAAAAATACTTCTCTGTTTTTTTTAGCTATAAGGTGTTTTTTCTTGTTAAATTTTATTAATTTATATTGTTAACATTTATTGTATTGATTAACTTCGGGGTGTGTCACTATAGTTCTTGTTGTTTGATACACCACCGAAAAGATGAATCAACGTGTAGAGTAACAAAAAAAAACCTCGTGGTACCAGGGCGGGTTTTTTCAGATCTTTATTTATTTATTTTTTGTTTTCCTCAAATGCAATGTTGATATCACTTAATTCCTACACTTTACTTCAATTATTATAACTCAGATTTTGCAATCGTTAATTACTTTTCAGCGTATGTTTGTTTTCCTGCCAGGTACTTTGACTACCTTTAATGTGATTATTTTTTATTTGACAACCTTGATATGTGTAAGTTGTGCTGCGATTTCGGTATTTGTAGGATGATGTGCTGTTAAGTTCATGACAGGATGTCTTAGCGGTTGACGATGTTCCCTGTCTAGCCTAAATTACGTTTTCAGGTACCCTCATCGTTGTCCTGAGTCTACCGAGTCCGCTCCAAAAAGGAAGGCACGCACGTGCAGGTAAGTGGTAGTGCTTGAGTGTAAAATGGTACTCCGGAATCTCAATTTGATGTGTGAATTCGAAACTGACTTCTTCGGGCAACCAACCTAGGGTTCTCACGGCAAGCAATCCTTTTATCTTGGCTGGTGTTCACAAAAATGGGGAGTTTTCTAAGGCCGCCTTAGCGTTCCCCAGTAATGCGCAGAAACACGGAATCTTTGCCTACCGGTTTTGGTTTCTACAGACTCATTGACCCATCGTAGAAATTTAGCAGCCTTAATAAAATTATATCGCTATATGTATGCAATATTTCACACGCCCTTCCTGGATATTTCGAGCCTTTTCCTTTACGTCTCAAACAGTAAAAATGAAAACCCTCTATTCTAGAAGAAAAATACACCGGCCACCAAGTTTCTTATTGATTTTAACTTAGGAAAGCAATAAAAAGTATCGATTATCCAAAAATGTTGCCTCTACTTTATTGCGGTCAGTGGAAATAAATAAATGATTTCAGTTGCCCAGAAATAAAATTTTATTATCCTGGTCCGCTTGTTTTCCTATCAATGAATTCCGCCACGTGCTTTTCCTTTTGCCCAGCCCAAAGGCACACTGCGCAAAATCCTTTTTATAACAGTTTCAAAAAATTCCCCTCCAAGGAGAAGGCAACGAATTCGCCGGATATTATATCCTTGAAGGCATAAGGATATTGTCAATGAAACTCTACAGTTTAGTCCTCACGGTCGCCTCGTCGGAGGAGGGTTATGCCTCATTTTTCTGTCAATAGTTGGACTGAAGTTTACGTCAAATTGATTCGACGTCAACTGCGGTTGGTTTGGATACAAGAACGTCATTTTCGCATTTTAAATACCACGATTTATATCTTACCTGAACGTATCTCTGCGATGCACAAATAAAGGGGGAAGAGGCACTGATTGCCATTTTGCGTTTTATTCTTTTCTGGTGAATTCGCATATTTACAAATAATATTTTCAGAATGAACAAACAATTCTAATGCAGGCTTACAAGTACACAATGGCGGCGAAAACAACTTCTAGGTAAATACGTGAAGCCATTTATGGCCGGAAGTTTTTTGTTGGGGGGTTTAAGATATATTTAAACGGTTTCGTTGCCACTAATGATGGCAGTTAGTCTAGTTTCAGTACTCGCAATATGCATTCATCTTGCTCATGAATATTTAAATGTATAGTATGCAGTGTCGGTGATACAGGTGCTAGTGGCATTATGTTGTTGATGAGTATTTCACGCAGTTTTATTTGCTTTCCTGGAATTTTTGTTCATTTCAATTTATTCACAGAAAATTTATTCAATAAAAAAATTGCAAATATCAATGGATATCGGATTTGGTATTGCGTTGTTATTATGGTTGTTCATTGGACAATATTTAACCCTTTATATCTGTATGATTTGATAAAAATCCCATAAACGTTTTTTAAGACATGCATTGTTTTAACGGTATACTTTCCTCATGGAAGAAGCATTTGGAGCTTATTGTAAAATTAACATTATACTATTAAGTACAGGGTGGGGTGGATTAACTAGTGATTTCGAAAAGAGAGTCAAACATGAAGGTGACTAGAATACTGTCGGACGTTTTTTATACACTATATTATTTAATTAGTATGGAAGGTTGATCAGTCAACAAAGATCTGATGCTGTCAGCGAATTTTATCAAAGCGGTAACTTTTACGGAGTGACTTTCGTGTTCATTTTAATATTAATCGACTTCGGCAGGTTATGCTATTAAAATGTAGGTTCCAAACTTCGCAGAAACTTTATCAATCAGTCAAGAATTAATAGTATTAGAATAAAATCGTTTTGAATTCGATGCATACTTTGACCTTATATATCTCAGTCGGGTAATTCATAAGAAAAACCAGGACCTAAGCCTAGCTATTGAACTGGATGATACTGCCAAGCAAAATTGAACGAAAGAAAAGAAAAAGTTGTATTTCAGGAGAATTTGAAAAAAAGTTCGGCTCACCCCGAAACAAACGCATCCCGTCAACCTTGACTCGACTGATGACTGATTTGTTCAGTGTAAGGGATCTACTTGAAGCCAGTGGCCGAGTAAAAATAATTTAGTTGGTTAAATTTCTTGAGTGCAGACAAGCGTTCGAAACTAGTATGCTTAGCGAACAAATGCGCAGACGGGTATGCAACTGAGCATTAACCACGTCCGATGCTGCTTGACCTACGAAACCGAATGAAAGTCGGTGTACTGAGAATGCTAATGGCACCCTTTATGGTCACCAACCAAGATAATTGCCCGTTTTCTTCGTCCTATACAATTTTTCAAAATCCAAGTTTTTCTCCCTTTAGGTTTTGCCTGTTGTAGGCTAGGTGTAGGCTAGTGATATTTTTAAACGAGTGCTTGATTTTAAGATCAGGAGGGAGCAGGGTCTAATAGCACATCAACTACGTTCGCCCCGAGTAAAATTAAAGGATATTCTTACAACGGGCGAGCACCGGCCTAGTCCTCGGCCATGTACCAGGCATGAGAAGGTTGTTTGTCCGACTGTACGGCCGTATATGACGGCTACATAACGGTATTGCGATGGCCTTACAGTTCCAATAAAGGGCATACGACGGTAGTACAGTGGCTGTTCTCATGATAAAATGATCGCAAGATTAAAAAAAAAAAAAACGGGAAAAATATTTTCTTATTTACTCCTTTTTATTATTTTTTGCCAGACTACAAGAGGAAATAAAATAAATGTTTTTGCGAATAAGCTATAAAATTAGAGAAAGAAAGAAAATGGAAGAAAAAATTATAATTCATGACAAGCAGCGCGGGAGTTCATGTATATGGAAAGTGCAAAAAAATCTACTCCGAATTTTCGCTACAAGGAAATCATTTTGGGGAGCGAAAGTCCCTCAAAGCTCAAATTTTCCGCCGTATGCCCGTGTGTACAGCTCAGTACTCGGCCATTTAGATCTTTTGCTCAAGTTTGGCCGTCGTGAGAAGGAATGTCCCGCGTTAAAAATGGTTAAAATCTCTAGAGCCATCTTATGCCCTTTAAAAAGCCAAACGCTGTTGTTCGCCAGTGCGTGAAACATATTTTCTACCTGTAATCCACATTATTGCCGTCCTTTAGATCCTTCCTATCTATATGAATTTTCAGGTTCTGTTCAGCTCAAGTCACCAGCGTACGTAAAGGTTGGATGTACAACGTGGAAAAAGTGAAGAATTGTTTTCATTACTCGTTCATAATTCTACGTTGCCGTTCCATCTTATTTCGTTTCCTCGTTAACATGTATGTACATAGCTGGTAGCTCTGCGCTGGGTAATAGCAGATTTTGGGAGTAGTATTGGGTAGGATACGATTTTAAAATGAGTCTCTAAGGTACCTCTTTTTATTTTGAACTAGTACAATGAGGCGAGGTGCATTGTACTGCCAAAATGCCAAAACAATCAAATTGAAGAAAGAAAAAAAAAACAATGAAGAGCTTGTTTTCGAGTTTGATTCTAACATGCATTAAATTGCCTCAGAGTAAATAAAAAACCTAAGCTTCCACAAAGTATATTACTACGTTTATAAGCGGAGTTTCCCTCCGGATGGAAGTTTCGATCCGGAGTGAAACACCGCTTATAAACCGGGAGTGAAAATCCAGAATTTGGATTTTCGCTCCCGAAGAAAAAGCTGGAGTGAAACTTCGATCCCGGTTTATGTTGTGCTTATAAACGCTGACTGGGAGTGAGAATTTTTTCCGAAGGGGAAAAACTTTGTAAAGAAGATGCTGGGTGTTTTATTTTGCTACAATAGTTTTTTTCTTTGTTTATTGATATTTTTAAATAAATTAAATTAAACATTGGGTTTATATATGTCTTTGCTATGATTTTGAATTTGAGCTTGGAGCTGTCATCTCAAACCAGAAAGTATTTTGGATTTACACTCCCATTGCTTATAAACGCATCGGGAGTTTTACTTTGGATTGAAGATCCGGGAGTGAAACTCCGCTTATAAACGTAGTATATTTATACTTTACAATCTCGCCTCACTTCATTGAAGCCATTTTTCTGCTGCAAAAGAAGTAGGAAATATCCCTCCACTAAGTACTTAGAACCACAGCTCGCCTCATTTGACTGTCCTCCGTATCGACCGAGAGCCGGGCTATTGAGTATGCTAACGTCCAGGCGCGGATCCAAGGGGAGGGGGTCACGGGGGTCATGCCCCCCCCCCCCAAAACAGTCCACATTTCAAAAAATAGAGCTGAAACAATATTTTGCAAACCGAAAAACAAAAAAAAAACCAAACGAACAAAACCTAGTTTTTGCAAACATAAAAACCTGAAACTACCCAATAGTGGAGTCAGATGAGCATCAAATTTTAGTGAAAAGGGAATTGTCTCCAGAGTAAAATTTTATTTTTGGAACATGTTAGTTACATCGAATACTATATGAAATGGACATTTTCTACCTCTAGCAACCGCCGCTACGTAAGTTATCGGCCATTATGTCAAAAATTTACCATTTTGGTCGTTCTTTCTAAATATAAATGCGTATATCTCGGCATGTGTAGGTCCGAAAAAATCGAAAAAAATAGAGGTTGTTCGTTATGATATTGGCTACCAGCGGTTAGAATATGAAATCCTTTTCTGCACACATAACCTCAAAAAAAATCAAAAACTGAAGAAACTGCTCAATTTTGGTTTTTTGGCGAAAACTTCGAATATTTTTAGTGAAATTTGATGAAATTTTCAAAAGTTATACTTTATAATGTGAACAATAACTGGTTAAAATTTCAAGTCAAAATATCTAATACAAGGCTCAAAAATTGATTTCAAATTTGAAAATTGATTGGCCTATCAGTTTTGTGCATCGCTTCGTATGAGGTTCTTACTTTTTTTAAAATGAAGCTTCTTTTGTGCACTTTTGATGGTGAAAAAGAAAAAATTTTAAACTTGAAGAAAAGTGAAAAAAAACGAATCGAAAATCGACAATTTTTGCATTTTTTCGTCAATTTTTTTAGAAAAAAATCACAGTTTTTGATAAAAGTCAATTTTTCGATCATCATATGTCAAAAATGAACTAATAATTCAATAAAAATTGAACTTTGCCAAAAAAAGTCAAATTTTCCTAAAAAATTGACGAAAAAATGCAAAAATTGTCGATTTTCGATTCGATTTTTTTCACTTTTCTTCAAGTTTAAAATTTTTTCTTTTTCACCATCAAAAGTGCACAAAAGAAGCTTCATTTTAAAAAAAGTAAGAACCTCATACGAAGCGATGCACAAAACTGATAGGCCAATCAATTTTCAAATTTGAAGTCAATTTTTGAGCCTTGTATTAGATATTTTGACTTGAAATTTTAACCAGTTATTGTTCACATTATAAAGTATAACTTTTGAAAATTTTATCAAATTTCACTAAAAATATTCAAAGTTTTCGCCAAAAAACCAAAATTGAGCAGTTTCTTCAGTTTTTGATTTTTTTTGAGGTTATGTGTGCAGAAAAGGATTTCATATTCTAACCGCTGGTAGCCAATATCATAACGAACAACCTCTATTTTTTTCGATTTTTTCGGACCTACACATGCCGAGATATACGCATTTATATTTAGAAAGAACGACCAAAATGGTAAATTTTTGACATAATGGCCGATAACTTACGTAGCGGCGGTTGCTAGAGGTAGAAAATGTCCATTTCGTATAGTATTCGATGTAACTAACATGTTCCAAAAAAAAAATTTTACTCTGGAGACAATTCCTTATGTTTTGCTCATCTGACTCCACTAAAGCGACTTTTCTTTTGTTGACTTGTTTTTTATTCATTGAAAAAATTCGGCTGGCTTTGTTTATTTGGTTATTTTTGTTATTTTTTTCTATCCTGTGACCCCCCTCGGAAAAAAATTCTAGATCCGCGCCTGCTAAAGCCACATTTTCTGGTCACGAAGATAATTGCCCGTTTTATTTTTTTTTCTATAAAATTTATGAAAACTCCTGCAAAGCTTCCTTGAGAGTGCTCCAAATAAGCTCCCCTGTGCATCGCTCCCAATTTTTCGCACTGGGTCTTATACTTACACCGGTTTGCTGAGAAGAAAAGTGTTTGGCCGTATAATGGGGCTGAACATTCAGCATAATTTTGTCGTGGGGTCGATACCCTATTTAACATGTAAATTTATTTTATTTATATGTTATAATTGCCTGAGAACTTAAATAAATACTAGTTGAACACCACATCCTTAAAGTTTTATATTGCCCAACTTAAATTAAATTTCCCTTAAAATCATGTTTACAAGGATTGGCCCTTATTAAGAACTGAATATACCCAGCCAATATATTTCCGAATCCCATTAAAAGAAGCCATTATTATCCCTCGGCTCTAGACAACAGATTCTGATATTGTAATCCCAAAAATGTGTCCTTGCCTCCCTAAAAATGTTTTTAGCTTTTGCTGTTTGAAATCGTAAACGGATTTGTCCTGGGAAGAGAAAAATGTTGGAACAAAGAATTTCCATTCTTAAACTTTCGTTTTCCATAGTCTTCGCCAGGAAAAAACGAATTTTCGAATAACAGATTTTGTAAAATATGGGTCTTCTGTCGGAGGTTGTAATGAACGGGGAAAGGCAGCACCTTCAAGGTGTTTTTTTTGTAACATATTCCGGTTTTTTTATCCACACACAAAACACACGCAAAAAATATTCTCAACAAGTTTCCCTTACGGAGTTTAACCCCGGATTTGAATAATTCAGGGTAAGTCCTTTATGGGATTATTCCTACATTATGTCATCCCTTAAAGCATGTTCAACGAGTAATGCCGGCACCATGGCAGCATAGTTGACATCGAAATTAAAACCTACTTAAAATTTAAACCTTATACAAAAAAAGTTTTCACCTGGAAAAAAAAGCGGAAAGATTTCTTGAACATTTTATCATAAATTTCAGAGAGAGGGGGAGAGAGTGTGAAACCTGTCAACTCATATTTTTCGATAAGTACGTGATACAAGAAACCCAACTCCCACCCACCCCAACCACTTGAGCCGAAATGGGGGTGGGGGTGAATGGGTTGATTCCGTTTCACTGTTTTTACTCATGCGCGCCCCGAACAAATAACTTGCAAATTACCATCTTACACCTGGGTTGATTTATGGGAGAGAACTCTTATCTCGTCTTTCAATAAAAGCATTACTCAAATTGTGCAGGAAGCGAAGGAGCCGAGGAACCGGTTATCCCGATGCGGTCTGGTATTTTTAGGACTATATTTTCGGTGGCTGTGTTGACACCATTATCCTTTGAAATGAATTATGACATGCAGGCAGCAGCCTCCATTCTCATACATCTCAATTTCATCACGTACGCCGGGGCAAGATAACACCTTTACACCTTTATAGATATTAATTGGTAGGAAAGAAGCGAGAATTTGTGAAAGTCATTTCACCTGATAAGGTAAAAGGTACGAAAGTAACTCGCCAACATGATCTATGCTTCGATCATTTATTATCGACGACGTTATTTTTGTTTTATGTTGAAGCATTTCTACGCTTAAGCTGCGCTGCGGCTGGGTATTGCGCGTCCGGGTAATTATACCCGGTTCAGCAAATGTACACCTGCTGCTGTGGATGTTATTTCGTTAGAGAGAAATTATTACTTCCGATTCGTATGTAGTAATATGGCGGTAATGGTCGGTAATTACGAAAAGTGTTTTAACGTGTTTCGTGGAAAAACAAATAAAACATTGTTGCCAAATTTACATATCCTTTCATAAATTGGCGCTGGGTTAATTTGTTAGAATAACGCATGTTTGCGACTGCTAAGATAAATATCGAACGAAGCGAAAGAATAATTAATAAACTCACCCTCCTGGATTTATTGAAAGTTCAAGGTAAATGCGGAAGTTGTAAGCCGTTTTTGAATAGAAAATTTTATGGGTTTGTTGTGAAATAGATGCAGTTCAGAAGGTGATATTTGAATATATCACAGATATGTATTATCTTTCCACGAACATGGAAATATGAGGAGGAAATTCTACGCTAATAACAGACATTACTGTCCTTCAAAAAAGAACCTCTCATTATATTAGTTTTGTAAAATAGTTCCTGGTATTTTCCCGACAGATGGCATCACTTGCAAATAAGTGTGGGGACACTAACCAATGAAGTTCTGCTACAACACAAAAATCAAAGTGCACGAACATTACACTTGGCGGCTATGTTGGACTCTAACCTATATTTATACATACACACGCCTACACGCATATAAATATTACATATATGTATCTATGTATACATGGAATTAAAAAGCCTCCTCGACGACATCATCCCCCGGAACTGGCTACTAAGTATTAACGTTGCAGCCTTGACATTCTGTGGATGGCTTCAGCCTCCTCTCCACTTTTCTCCACATCTCCTTGGACCTCATCATGTGTCCTAGATTGTTTTTCGGCGTGAATGGTGCCTCGGCCATTTCCTCTAATTCCAACCTTTCGTCGGCAAATCTCGAGCAGCTAAAGAAGACCTATTCTGCGTCTTCTTGCATATCTGGGCACAAAGGTGAATCATAGTGCCCGATACGGTGAAGGTATTTTCTATACGCCCCATGTCCACTCAGGAATTGCGTTAGGTAGTGACTCACTTTCCCACACACCCTCGTAATCCACGTCTCGACGTTAAGGACAAATTTGTTGGTCCAACGACCCTTAACAGACTCGTCCTATTTCATTTGCCACTCCCTTACGGGTTCTCAGCGTGCCGCGTGCCGTCTTGTTTAACGCTGCTGCCCACTGCGCTGCGTATAGAAGGACTGATCTAACCACCCTCCTCAAATGGAGGTGGCGACTAGATCTATGGCCCTAACGTTGGGCAGTATTCTTGAGAGTCCTGCACAAATCTCGAGGCGTTTTGTTTGTCGTGCCTACCAAGTGCGCTATGAAATTTAGCCTCCGGTCGATTATCACTCCTTGGTACCTTAGAGCAGGCTGTTAGTGGGTGATCTGGTGACCTTTATCCTTACGGACACTAGACTTCTCCGTTTACTAATCAGCCCTGCTTCAGTTTTGGGGCCAGAAATCTTCAGTCCAGCACATTTTAACCATGCTTTTATTTCCCAGATGGCTTCGTTCGCGTTCAATTCGATGTCATCTGGGTGTTGTCCTACGTCATCCGCAAACCCGATCGCCACTGCTTCTTTTCGACACTTCATTGCTCATTGCGATCCACAGGAGAGGGTCCTGGACGGAACCGTCTTCCTATTTTGCTCCACCTCGCTGAGTTAAAAGCATGGTTAACTTCGAGGGTTATCAGTGCGCAGCAGTAATTTTTCTTTATGGCGGCTCTTGCTATATGCCCACGACCATTTTGACTTCATTGCTCGCCTAACAGGCCTCTTGTTACAGATCACCCGCTCGAAAAGTTTGCCTGTAGGACCATGAGTCCCCTAAAGGCTTGTTCGGTTTCGGTAGAAGCACTCTCTCTGCCACGCTGTGTAAACTTCAGAGAGCCGGTTTGACTTTATCGTAGCTGCTACCTTAGCCGCTTTGTTTGGTATGCCATCCATGTCAGAGGCCATGTTGAGGCTACCTTTTTTGCGGCTTCCAGAATCTCCTCCTTAAGGGTGGTAAGATCACCGCTGCGTACGTTCTGTAGGAGCAGGAGAGGGACTCTGGGGAAGCTCGGGCAGGTGATCGGCGGAGAGCGTTTGCCCTTTGCTGCCGACATGACCATTTTATGAGCTCTACCCCAGGGGTTCGAGTCTGCTTCTCTGCACAACCTTTTGAAGTGCTCGGATTTACTTTTAGCGATACCCTTGTCCAGCCTTTTTCTCGCTTTCTTATATCTTTTAAGGAGCTTGTCGAAATCCGGGTTCCGATTACTCTGAGTTCTCCTCGTTTTCAGGTAGACCCTTCGGCATTCGTCGATCTCTGCGTGCCACCATAAGTTTGGTGAGGTCGACGGTTGCCGATGCGCCGCGGCATGTTTGCGTCATTTGTCTGCTTTATAGATACTTTAATCCGCTCTACCCCTTCCCTGGCACCTTCTACCGACCTCGCATCATGCAGGAAACTTCCTCGAACACCATTGCATTCAGTTTGTTAACGGCCCATCCTTTAGCCATTCCGCACCCTGTCCTCGAAGATTATGATCTGTCTTGATTCTAGTAAAAAAATCTTTATTATTTATCATAGCAACGTTTCTATAAAAGAAACAGCCGTTTTGCCTACCTACCTACAATGAACGAATTCGTTTAGAAATATAACAAACGGACTTTGGAACAATCTTCCGCAGTAAATATTCAATGTGGAATTGGGAAATTATATTTTATTTCGGTCCATAAATTTAAATATTATGGTAACATGATAAAAAAAAAAACCCAAATCAGTAGGTACTGGGACACTTGAGGCTGGGAACCAAATATGTATAGTATTCTGTTACCTCAAGTACGCAATAAAATAAACTCCATCACAGTCCACTAATCATTTTGAAATTGTGTTGAGCTTCATTGAATTAAAACTTTTCAGCAATAATCAAATCTTCGATAATACTATCAGCACATCGATCTACCCTTAAAAAATAATAATGGAAGCAACCCTTCTTCCCTAAAAATTTTAACAACCAGAAATTATCTACCTGAAAACTTCTCAACTCAACTCTGTAGACGACCTTACTTAAAATATTTTCCCGTAGGTCGATTGGAAGCAATTTTGAAATTTCCACAATTTTCCGCCGCCGCCGACGCGGCTGAAGTCACAGGTGAACATTTTCCGCTTAAATCATCTTGGGCCTAATAATATTAAAGTTGAATTCGCCTCATCCGAAAAGGGTGCTGCTACACAAAAAGCTTTTAAGATTCCTCGGCTGATGGCACAATGTTGAAATTTTTGGCTCCGCCAGGCGCTGGAGGTCCTTAAACCCAGGAAAGTTTTTTCTTATGGTGAGGAATTCACTCTTAAGAATTATTCCATCCAGCTTTTAAGGACTTAAAAGGGATCAGGAAACAATTTTCTTTTGTGGGCGATGGTATGCTATTCTGAAGGGTGTTATCAAGAAAAAAAAATTAATATCTCGGTACTTAGCGTATTCTGCAAGGGAAAAAAGGGAAGAATAGCAGAACACCACGAAAGCACCATCTTCAGCATCGGATCTTGATAGAGTTTTATTTGCAGTTTTTAGTTGATTTTCTTTTCTTCTACCTCTAAAGTGGGTTCAGTCAGATGCACAATTTTTATGCAATTGGCAAAAGAGTACTTATATTTTTAATTATTCCTTTTTAACCCTAATTAAAGTCCGGCTATTATGAAGATCTTCCCTATTCCTCAAGGAATTTAATGATACTACAAGAGATTTCCAGCTTGAACCGTTTTGTGCTGTCCTCTTAAGTGTGTCCCTTCTCTTTAAGGATACTTGCCCTCCATGCTGTGCGAGACCTGCACCATATTCTGCTGTCCTGAGGGTTTAAACTTGTTTGGTTATTATCTTCGTCATCTTTTATTAAAATTCCCCAACAAGCTATTTTTATTTTTTCTTGGATATTTTTGTATCCTTCTCTGTGCAGTGAAAGAACAGAAATTTTTATTGGTGACAGTGTTTGGCTATAGTATTACCGCAATATTTCTCAGCCAGAGAATAATGCAAGCTGGGTAAATGCTTCTTGATATGTGTCAACTCCCTGATTCCGAATTAATTTGACGCGTTCGTTCAGCACATGCACTTCCGTCCTAAGCTTCAACGTTCTCGATTTCAAGCTGCATCTTATCTTAGTTTGTCCAATGTTGATTTTCATGTCATTTTTATTAACCTTAGTGGTTTGGAGGACTGTTTTGGGAACAAAACTTTACGCAAAACTGGAGTGAGTAACCCCAAGTAGCCAAAGCTCCATTATAAAACTATTTGTTTGGATTTTTTAAGATTTGTGATTTTCATGTAAATTTTTGGAAACTCAAATATCAATTTATGCCTTTGATTGATTAGTTAAAGTACCAAAAGGACCCACAAAATCAATGGTGAATGAATTCTTGGATTGTGACGAAACTTATTTCAAATCCGGACGCTCTGAGTACCTGAAATATTACACTTTCGGTAGCTAACGTTCAGGCCACTCATGCTGGGGAACAAACAGGATCAGGACGCCCGTAGAGACTTGGCCTCTTTCGACATGACATAAGAGAACTAGGCAGTGCTTTATTGCCTAAGCGGCAGCTATCGCCATTTAGCACAGGACCGCCGTCAAAACCTTTCATCGATCCTTTCGGCTGGTTATCGCCAATCATCACATCTCTCAAAATTTTATTCCTACAACTTTGGCTGATGAAACTCGGTTGGGACGAACAATTGCCTCATGAAGTATCACACAAGTTGTAAATCTTTGTAGACGGGACTACCGCAGTGGAAAGCATCTCGATTCAACGACGTATAATAGTTAATAACCATAAGGTGCAACTATATGGATTTTCGGATGCCTGAAAATCGGAAAGGCTTATGGGCAGTTTTGTATAGCCGATCCATCGATACGCATGAAATGTCATAATTGAATCGAAATGGCTCTCCAGTGAGGAAAGCGTGTGGCCACCAAATATCGTTCAACAAGAAACCTCAAAGGTGAAAGCAGAAGAAAGGAAGCAATTTGCTCTAGCTTGTGTACAACAAAGTGCCGTTGACCCTTTTACTGATATATGTAGCTAGCCGAATCTCACTCCTTTCAACTTTCATTCGCGTGCTGGCATATTGCTATCGGTCCTGCTCCAACTGCAAGTCTTTAACGGGCAATCGATATAAGGGGCACTTGTCAGCGAGTGAAATAAAATCTCAAGTGTTTTAAATGTGTACAAGCTTCAGCGTTCGAGCGACTTGACATCCAAGGGAGTTGTTAAACTAAAAAGCAAGATCTCCAGCCTCACCCCACTCGTAGACAACAAGGGCCTGATTCGTGTTGGTGGACGAATACAAAACGCAGACGTCAGTTTCAACACCAGGCATCACACCAGTGTTGCCAAAACATGACAATGTCAGTGTTAGGGCTGCATAGAATATACATATGTATCTACACCGTAGCAATCTTGTTGTTAGGACTGTTGCGACAGCGCTACTGGATTTTAGGAATGCGGAGGATTGTATCAAAGGTGACTCACAAATGCATCACCTGTCTTCGCTATCGTGCACCCAAAGCCCCACAACTTGTGGGTAATCTCCGGGATCCAAGAGTGAACATAGCTCGTCCTTTTTCCAAAGTAGGCGTGGACTACGCGGGTCCCATTAACTTGATTTATCGCACTGGTCGAGGAGTTCGACCGTTCAAAGGATATATTGCTCTATTCATTTGTATGGCAGTCAAGGCAATTCACATTGAACTGGTTACCAGTCTCAGTACTGAAGAAGTTATCGCAGCATTACGTCGATTCATTTCACGACGTGGTATACCATCTCACAACGGCAACAATTTTGTCAAAGAATTGCATGAACATAGATGGTCTGGTTTGAGTCGCGACGCGACGGTCAAAACCCATCGTGGAACCTTGGACCCGCAGTATTACCAAGTTGGTCAAGCTACCAATATGTTAAGACCGCATGGTCTCAACGGAGGGAGGAAAAGGCTCCCTAACACTGGTTGAATATCAACTCAGTTTTTCAGCAGAACATTTTTTGGACTGACGAGCAGGCCATAAACAATAATAAAATAAAAATAGAAATCTCGTTTTTGGCAACTAATTTTATCAAGCAGAGAAAATTCGGATTCACCGAGCCGGATTAAACCTTCGTTCACGCGCTGAACACTCAGATTCTTGGAGCCGAGTCAAATCCTTGTTCACGTGCGGAACACCCTTAGTAGGTACTAGGCGCATTTCTAGTTTTCCTTGTTTTGATTAGCACGGGGCCACCATAATGAATGCCTGTGCAAGTAAATGATCAACAGGCAGTCATTCGATTGGCTGATAGCACATAATGGTGGCTGTCTGCTAATTTCATTAACGAGAAACAAGCAGTCCTATTTGAGGAGGGCTTTAAGTGACCCTGGTTCCAAAGCAACATTTGTTACATCTGAGATTGTATCGTAATTAAATTTACAAAATCATGCAAACTTACTTTTAAGGCGCGCTTATCCGGTCATAGTAGTCTAGCCTGTCTTTTAGACGGAGCTCGACTGATTGGGGAGTTTGATAAAACTTCCATCTGTCTGGAAGTTATTCTTCAATCCACAATAAAGTTGACATTTCTTTGCGCTACTTTTATGCCTTCAATATTCTTAGTCATAAACATGCCAGTACTTTTGTTACTATTGTCAATTTACGAATATGACTCACTCAATCAACATTTGACGAATCTTTGATAGGGACTTAAAAGATAAATGGTGATGAATTTACCCACCGAATATTCCTAAATTCATACAACATCATACACAAAATTCATCGATTTATACTTCATCCTCCTGTTGTTGGCACAATTGAACGTTGCGTATGCCTTATATACTCCTTCGCACTAAACATTGCACAACGACTGACAGTACAAAAGACTCCCCTGAGCGGTTCTTACGAAAAGTTTGATATCAAGTAAATGGATAACAAAAAATATCTTGACAAGTACAACAATCTTACCCCAGGTTAATAGTTTAACATGTTGCATAAACGCTGCCGTTCCTCACCTGAGCATTTCTCATAAAAGATGACGAAAATAAAATTTCACTATCGCGTCGTCCTTATTGATTATTACTGTGTGCTCCTTGGGAAAATTTCTGCACAATCATGGAAAATCACAAAAATATTATCGCGATGGAAAAGTCTTTTTTGTCCTATTAGAAGTGCGTGGCTTCAAAAGTAATATTAGTATTAAGGTATTGCGATCTGTTAACATAATATGCACAGGTACAAATTTTGCAGTTTTATTGCTTTTCGCGGCCGTTTTCATTGCGTGCAGTTTTATATGTTAGTGGATATCCATTTCCTTTGGCTTTTACCCTTGGTCGAGTTTTTTCTATAGCAACAAGAGAAACCGTTCGTTCAGGTTCGATTCTTATTTATCCTGGAAAAAATCGATTAGGGACATATACTGTGCTATTAAAAACAAGTGCATCGATCCGACCTTCTTTCAGGTGTTTCATTATTGCATTTCACATTGCCGCCAGCTCACCCACCTCCACCCTTAGGACGCATTTACCACTTTTATTCCTCTATAAAATCCAATAATCCCTCGCTGTGGCAAATGTGTAGCCAGGTAGTTATTTTAAGATTAATTTACACGTAAACTTTCATCACTTTTCAACGAGTTTTAAATATTAATAATTTCGTAATTAATTTCTGATGTTAAAGTTTTTCTAATCGTAATTCCACACCTGGCGCCGCGCCGCTTTCACTTTTTGCGTTTTGGTTAAACGAAAAATCCGCAAATGGCAAAATATTGTAATTAATTTATGAACGCTTGAGTTTTCTTCTGGCTGTGTGTAATCAATCTTTAGAAAAACATCAACATTAAGTTACAAGGGTTTCCCTGCGGTTTTGGTCTTAAATCACGAGGATACCCACAGCTTCGCAGTTTGATGGAAACTTGAATAATTAAGAGAGAGAGAGAGAGAGAGAGAGTTTTGAGGACATTTACACCGCAGTTCGCTTGTTTAAAGTTTAGGAAAAATTCGTAGAATTTATCCACGTTTAATTAACACTGGTGTCAGTGTTTAATGAGCAGAGGCACTCTACAAGTGATAATGGCTTGCGTGAATGTTGATTGTAGAGAAATCGTTTCCGCTGTTGGAACGATAGAACTATTTATAGAGAGAGTTTAGGAAACATACATTTTTCGTACTACTATGAAATATTGCCGTAATAATATGAAAAACTATGGTCCGTTGAAGTAAGATTCTCTGTCAGAATGTTATAGTGAAAGTGTCGGAAGGAAGCAAGAAAGTGGAAATTTCAGTGTTAGCTACTAAATCGAAAATGCATGATTTGTTTACCAAACTTTAGAATGAAATGAACAACAAAAGGGCTAGAAAACCCTTTGGCCATGCATTCAAACTCGCCGCAGATACTCTCAGTACAGATGCTTATTCCATTTCACACAAAATTCATAAGATCGGGACAATGCAAGGTAAAAGTGCAGTGTGCCAAGAAAAGCAGGAGTCTCATAGATTCCGGGTCGCGTAGGGAAATCTAAAAGATTGTGGCAATTGTGAATAACTCAATATAGGTGTATAAGTTTTTGAAAGCCACTATAAAGACACTCTTATAACCAAAAAGTTATCAATTTACGATCAGCCACGATCGGTGGAGGAATTTCGAAGGGGGTAATGAGCCGATCAGTGCCTTGGTAGTGAGTTGGATGACCAACACGCTGGGAAACAGAGTGTTAGGTATTCGGACTTACGGCCTCATGAAAGGGTCAGCCGAGGATGTCCTCAAGGCATGGTTTATCCCCTCTTTTGTGGTATATTGCAATGAATTTTTTGTTTAGAATACTAGAGGAATTGGAGGTTCACCTTGCTTTAGATGCCGAGTTTAGCACGAGTTATGGTACCAAATATTCAATTTCAATTTCAAGGTGATGGTAACATGTCAGAGATCTGTAAAGACAAAGTGACTTGCCATGAAAATAAAGTATTGGGGCGAGTCCATCCCTGGTCTAAGAACTTGTCGTACTTCGAACTCTTCTATTACTTTATTTCAGATCCTTACTTTCGTCAATGAGCTATTTGCTGCGCATTAAATCGTCGCGCTAACTTTGAGTCCACTTAAATCAATTCAAATCCTGGGCTTCTCCCCTTTCAAAGCACGCGACCCGGATGGCATACTACCGGTCAGGTAACAGAAACTACCTGAGGTAGCAGCACTATTGCTTGTGGTCATGTAAGACACTAGAAAGACTCATCGACTCGCACATCCGCCAATCGGTAGATGCGACGTCACTGCTCAACAGCTCGAGAATAATCCAAGCGGATTTGGGAACCGAGACGGTAATCAAATTCGCCAGCAGAGATGCACCACTAAGAGGCGTCATATCTCCGGAGCTGTGGTAGTAGCATACGCAGATGACCTAGTCATTATGATATCCGCAATATTTCCAACATGTTTCATTGTTTCATCTGCGAAAAATTGAAGTGATGCTTTTTACAGGGAAGACGAAAATTCCCACCTTCAATCTCCCCAGGATGAAGGGGAGTACTTTCACCTTATCCTCCAGAGTGAAATTTTCGGGTATAATACTGGATCCTAAACTCAACTGGAAGACGAACGTCGATGAAAGGTTAAAGAAAGCCTGAAGAGTCTTTTACGCCTGTAAAAAGACTTTTGACAAAAGATTGAGTCTCAACCCAAAGGTGGTACACAGCTGTGGTGCGCCTAATTCTTACGTAAGGGTCGCTAGTATGGTGAAGTGTGTGGGTTATTATTATTCTTTAGTCAAAACATTATTAATTAAAGAATGAGCACTTCATTTATTTGTATTAATATTTAATTATTTTTATTTTAAATCTTTCGATATCTTTTATTTATTATTAAAACTTTTATACCGATAAATATTAACAAACTTGAAATCTTTTAAAAATTATTACGTAACTGAAAAATTAACATAATCATTATAAAAACTCATACGGAAGTTCTAACGAACTTCTGGATAGACTTTAGGAGGATTTGAACAATTCAGAACTCTAACTAATACTCTTACATTTTCTATTTTTTATTTTACATGACAACTTTTGTGTGCCTATGTTTTTGAAAATCGTTTGTGTGTTCAGTGTCTGCGTATGTGATATCTGATTCAGTATTCCTAAAGTGTATTTCTAAGTAGAAGTGAAAATATATTTTTTGACGTATTAAAAACACTGTACTAAAAAGTTACTAGTACAGGAACTGAATTGAATGTTGAATAAACTTGCTACAATAACGAACATAAATTAATAACAAGTAGTAACGAACATAAATTAATAACAAGTAGCAACCGCTACAATGGTAGCCAGGCCTGAGCAGGGCCTATAACGTTATAAAATTGGGAAGGGCCCAGAGAAAGGCAACAGTAGGGGCAACAGGGGGTCATGAGGAAAGGCTCCATGAAAGCTCTCGACGTTCTCTTACTCTCTCAAGAAGAGATTAGAGAAACGGAGATATCCTGGGAAAGTTCGATGTATGAATAATTCACTGACGGACTCAAAACGTAGTAGTGTCTTTCAAGCTAAGGTGCTGGCGTTCCTGAAGGCCTGCCACATAATGAACTTAGAACCTGCACAAGGATGTAGTATTGGAATTTTCATGGACAGCCAAGCCTTTAAAAAAGCTCTGGATTTAGTAATGATGTGCTCGAAGTTGGTGGAGCGAAGTAGAGTTGAGGTAGATAAGCTTGGTAGAAAACAAAATGTGATTCTCGTTTGGGTTCCCGATCATAGAAACATAGAGGGGAACGAGAAAGCCAACCAACTAGCCAAGCAGGGAGTCTCTCTCCGGAGCTCGGAGACCAAGATCATTAGCCCAATTGGTGGAGTCAAAAACCCTATATTTGACCACCACCTGCTGCTAGCCAGCCAAAAGTAGAGAGCTCTGGAGACCTTCACTATTTCTAGGGCGACCTAGCCGACTTTTAACAATGAAAAAACAATGGGCCTTTTAAACAGACCCCGACGAGATATTGCCAGAATCACGGCAATCTTCACGGGACATTGGGCTATATGAGACCAAGCTGCCAAGTTGGGGATTCCGTTCAAGGTCTCTTGTCGTGCCTGTGGAGAAGCGCACTCTAGGCATTTACCTTTTGGAAGACTTATAAAAGAGACTTCCAGACTGGAGAACAGATCACTGTTAAGCTTCCTGAATTCCACAGGATGGCTTTAAGCATCCGTCACACCTAACCAAACCACTACTTCACAATTCAGGTACACGAATTATGGCAACAAAACGGCGCACCAAGCGCTAATTGGGCCTCCGGTAGAACTGGGGGAAGCCCTTCACCTACCTACTTACGATATAACAGCATTGGATGAAATGGAGGTAGAGTTGCTATAGAAGCCAACAGGTCCTATTTTATAGTACATATATGATGAGTTGAACTCAGGTTGAACCCGAGTCAAACTACATGTAGACGAGACTCCGGTTGAGTTAGGGTCGACTGAACTTGAATCAGCTCTCCTACTTGGGTTGAGTTGATATTATACTATAGACGCGAGTTCAATAGTTGAGTAGTTGAATTTAGTTCACAGCAGCATCTGTGTTTTATTTGGGGTTTGTGACGCGAGTCGCAATCCTGAACTCAAATATTCAACTCATCATGTATACATTTTTTTTTGTGATAGTCTAAGCTCAGGTGTCATCCTTTGTACTACTAGTACGTCATGTCGTTTAAGTCATGGTGCAATGTCCAGTAGTAAGCTTAGCTCGAAAGATAGAGAGAAGGACATAATAGGTAATATTCTGACACAATCTTATGTAATAGGCTCTTCTAATCTGGACATCTAAAAATACCATACAAACGGACGATCTATAAGGCGACGGTTTTATAGGTTCGGGTAAGCTTAATTGCATGACCTAAGCTTAAAATCGTGATTGATGTTTAGCGGCCTGACTGGTTTTGGAGTCGTTTAACCCATGAGTAAGTAACAACATTACATAAATGAAGAAAATTCGTTATATATAAAATCAAACAAAGTAATTTTTATTTTTTAAGATTTTCTCGAGAAAACAAAATCCCCTCAAAGTCTTGTTGTATAAAAAGCTAAAAAGAGCCTCTGTCAGTTTCTCAGATATGACGACCCGCTGAAAAGGATAAACAATAAATAATTCAAAGCCTTTTAAAATAATTCACATATATTTTGTTATTGTCCTCAAAGATGATAATTTTCTTGACCTTTGCTTGATAAAGTTGTCATTTGATGTCGTCCAGCCTTGAAATGCTCAACTGATAACTCTCAACCCATTCCCCACCCCTGCTGCTGGTTAAATGACGCTGAAGAATTATTTATTAAATTGCATGAAAAATTTGTTCGGGAATTTTTCTAATGCCTCATTAATTTTCATCGAGAGACAACCCCCGCCCCCGAATCGAATGGAATTGGAAGAGAAATGATAAAATAAATTTATCTCATCAATTACCACCCTCTGCAGCATAGACTCGCCTAATTTCTATTTTCTTCTCCTTTTATTTTTTTTATGTTTATCCTGAGATATAAAAGTCCGTGAAGGAGTTTCCGTGCTGATGAATTGCAGAAAGGCTTGATTAACAAGGGATCCCAAAAAGTTTTTGAAGCGATCCTGCTCTTAATATACTGAACCCTTTTTTAATGCTCTCGTGAAAAATTTAAATAAATAAATTTTGCAAAAAGGAACCCCCAGATCCCGAATTTTCCGTATAAATTACACCATATGTCACTGAACATTCCGAATGCTTAAAGGATATTTTCTTTTAGAAAAAAGTCGGTCATGGTCTGATTAAAGTTTTCGTTTTAGTTATGCAGGATTTAAGAATGTCCTTAATTATTTCCAAATTACGACCTTTGCCAGGGATAAGGACATTAATTTAAAAAAAAATTAAATTCTGCTACATCCCCCAAAAATGACTTATTGTTTGTTCCCCTGTCTTTGGGGGCAGTGATTGATTGGGGATGTTGGCGTGAATTTTGTAATATGAAATGACACATATAGGGGTCGCCAACAAGGTGTGGATTACTATGACAGATTGGGCTTATGTCACTTCCAGTTAATGACCTGACATTGAAAGGGCTTAAAAAATTCGAGTCGATAACTGATTTCCCTTAATATAATTGATTGCAACCATTTCGTGATGTATGAGCAGTATTTTTTCGTTCGCCCTCTTATTGACAAAAGAAGTACTTTGTTGGAAACATACATATACATATGTATACACAAAAATACTAATTTCGCCTGCGGATCTGCGGACAAATTTATTGATGTTATTTTGGGGCTTATTTTGGGCCACCGTTCTAGGATTTCGGTTCTCCGTTGGCTTATAAATGCCCAATCGTAAAAATTGTCAGGACCAGGAATTTCGTGCAAAAAAAATCAATAATATTCTTGGTACATCAATAATGACGTTCTGATTGGGGGCGAACCTCATCTGACCAGGGAAGATTGATTCTTAGTATTAATTTCCGACTGTGGGTGTGTGTGTGGGTATCTAGCTTCATGAATCTAGGCTTTATTATTGCTATTAATTAAGCTGAGATATCTAATATATGTTACACACTCGGTAGAGGGATTTGGAACGTGTAACCTAATTGAGAAAATAAATAAGTAATGTTTTTAGAGGTCGGATTTTTGGTCCCTTTTTTTTGATTAAACTTGTCATTGTGCGTTCAGTCATTTTTCTCAGCTGGTTACTATTTTTAGACAATTATACTAATTAAAAATTTAAAAGGAAATATTAGGGACCACACAATTTTTAAGCAATTTTTTTAACACAAAGTTATAAATTTAATATATGGTTGAGGGTTGACATAAGAGACACATTGGGCTCGAATTATATCTGTGAAACAAAGGAAAGATGGTGGAAAAACTCCGTACTGAAGCCGCAAGGAAAGTTGGATGGACAAACGTTCTTGTCGTATGGACCCACCATAAGTAACTAATACCACTTCCCTATTTATAGAATTTGTGTATACAACTCGATTCACGAAAAGCTAAGCAGACGGCTACATACTGTATACCTGGAAACTTTCGTATACAACTATAACTTGGATTTATATTAACGATCATATAATTGAATAGTACTGATGTTTTCACTATAAAAAAAACCTTACTTTGTCGTTCGCCTATTTTTCACTATGATTTCAGAAAAAATATAATATATGTTTTCTTTAGAGCTGCCATGCGTTTGTGTACATGTCTTACACGTGGACACGTGTTCTTAGCCTACACGTGTAAAAACATGCGTATTTATTTTGCACGTGTACCAAACACGTGTAATTGTTTGATGCACACATCAACATAAGTTTTAAAGGAAAATAAGAGATAACTCTTAGAATAAACACTTTTTGTCTTGTTCTAAAAGGCCCTATTCATTTACAGGACGGCGGCGGGCCGTAGCCTTTCAGGCTAGGTCAGCAAGCACGGCCCGATGGAGGCCACACATTAAGGTCCGTTTATATCGAGCGTGCCAGACAAAATAATTTTCTTCTATACAGTGTGTATGAACGTATCTACATCTACCTTGACACTACCGCGTAGACGCGTACAGACATGGGCCGTGCCCGGGCAGTATTCGCGGAAAGAATTTTTTGCCTGCGCGCGCAGTTCATATCTGGACATATCTGAAGAGAGTATCGGAACCGTGCAGATATTTTTTTCTTTAACAATAGGCCGCCATACACTCAGAGGAAAGCGCGCCGGCAATCCTTTGCACTCCCAATTTTCAGATGATTGAGAGTAGGTGTGTGGACGATATGACACGCCACGCTTACCTCTGAGAAATCATGTGCATTAAACCGACAGTTTTCCTTTGGCCTTGACCGCACACTAGAAATTGTACACGCGCGCAATCCTGTCGGTTGGAGTGGCTTCAACTTTCTAATCCTAATTAAACTTTTCTCATTTTTACATGATTTAGGGGTGGTTTTAACTCTTTAGGATTATCTTTTATCATAAAGTATGGCTTAAATTTGATATAAATCAACCTCCATCAGATATCAACTGCAAAAGAATTCGGAATGACACTTGGAACGTTCATAATTTACAAATTTTACACTCCACACTCCAAGTGTCGAAGCAACAACAATTCCAATTGACTTTTTTATTTCTTTGGGAAGCTCTAAATTTTGCGCGCTATCCCGCAGGAAAGAATACCTAGTCTCTTCACGACAAGTTTTTTGCAGACAGACGCGCAATCTGGCAGGAAAACACACAGTTAAGTCCTTAGGAGTGACGCGTGCAGTTTCTTCTCAGTGTATGGCTTACTAATGCGACTATATATAATCCTCCACAGAGAAGTGTTTGTACATTTTCAACAAAAGTATAACCAGTGTCTGTTGTCTGATATGGCACAGTAGATGTGAATAAGCGACGTTTGTCGGTGTCGCGCACGGCGCATGTCTGGCATACTCAATATCTGTAGATATAAACGGACCTATATCAGTCTGATTGAGGCATGAGGACTTAAGACAACCGCCTGGCAAGTAGCGATGAGCAAAAATGGTCTTTTTCTTGCAGTCTTGTCATCTTCTTGCACAATTTGCAAGAACAAGAACAAAAACAAGACTTAAATATGCTTGCAAGAACAAGAACAGGATTAACTGTGCAAGAACAAGACCCAGAGCAAGATTCTTGCAAAATTTTCACCTAAACTCATTCTTTTAAAAACAAAAAAAAAAAATATAAAATTGATTATAATGTTCAAGTAATTATGATATAAATACATGTGTGTATATTTACTTTTTAGTACGATAATTGTAAAAGCATTTGTACATAAGTAAATAATGACTTTGCATGTATTGTGCACCAACTAGAGATGAGCAAAAATGGTCTTGTTCTTGCAGTCTTGTCTTGTTCTTGACATTTAGCAAGAACAAGAACAAGACTTAGTTATGCTTACAAGAACAAGAACAAGACAGACTGAACAAGAACTAGACAAGAACAAGACTAGATTAGATTAGTTCTTGCGTTTGCTCATCACTAGTTGTGTACACAGTTCTCTACCAATCAAATTTGGACCTTGTACTGTTTGCAATTTGTCACGATACTGCTGAGGTCGTTTATGTGCATGCTGAAAAGCAAAGGTCCTAATATGAAACCTTGCGGATCGCCGAGCGTAATTGGTAAATGATCCGAGGTTGAATTTTTTAGACAAACTTTTTGAGATCGATTATGTAAGTATTCCCGAATTAGGGATGCGGCTGAGGATGAAAATCTCATGTGGTGTATTAGCTTCATTTTAGAAGCTTATGGCTGACACTGTCAAAAGCTTTACTGAAGTCAAAAATCACAAGAAAAGCAATGCCATTAGAATCAAGAGAATCAAGAACGATGACTCACCGCTGTGCCCGGCCAGTCCAGGTATCCAGGATCAGGAGCACGTCTTCTTTTATTATGTGATATTTGGCGAATACATAACTGAATTACAGCCAATGGCTGAGGCGCCACTACCACCAACAAACATCGTCGAGAGCACGAACAGAAAATATATGGATGGGAGAAATTGGAAGGTATGCTGAAAGCCGGGAAGTTGGGTCTGGAAGAAGCTGAAGGAAAGACAGAAAGGCAAAGAAACTCCAGGAGTATTAGCATCTAGATAAAAGCTGATCCATTGTCAAAACGCTATGCTAAAAGGAGTTTTAATAAAACAACATGGAATAATATTAAAAGTGGGAAGTTAAATCGGCGTATGTTTATAAATTAGGACTACTTACTCTCAAATTCCGGGTGGGTATTTTACCCATTCGGAGTTTTCCACGTTGGTACTGCTCTACCCACCATACCCACATTATCCGCAGGCTATGGCCAAAGTGCCCGCAACAAGTGTGCCTTTATATTAGTTTCGCTGACTGTACATAACAATAAAATCTATGCGATGCGTTTAGCACACGCACTTCTATGCTATATGTCACTGCCCGCACCGCAAGCGCGCATCTATCTATTACCTGCTGTAACCGTAAACCATACAAAATGTCTTTACTGTCAAGCAATAGTCTTTCACAAATCTGATAGGCCTGGCCAAACAAAGTGGAGTAGGTATTGGTCATTCAGCATCCAAGAAAAAGGAAGTCTACAAAGCTCGACGTCTAAAACACAGTATCAACATAGAGGAAATAGCTGAAACTATTAAGATGAAAAATAATAAATCTCAAAACAAGCACAGACAGGATTACAGCCCAAATGATTAATTCCTCTTCTAGACATAGCTCCCATATGAAGATATTGTCGGATCTGACTATTAAAATCCTTTATGCAAATTTAACCCGCGATTGATTTTCTGTGTCGATTTTTTTCACAACATGGCTTTAAGGATTTCAGTATGGCTCACGGGATTTTTTCATCCCTAAATACATTTTAAATCAAGGATATTGAACCATCACCAACAACAATATACACGACACTGCTTCTAGTTACATAAACACAAACTTGATCCTTTAAAACCGTGACACGTTAAAACTTTTGCAAGTTTAATTAATTAATTTCCATTAATTAATTGGAGCTACAAAATTTCACTCTATTTTCGTGATGCTCTGCATGCCTAATGACAAGGGTCTAAAAACAATTCAGATTACACTGGAACTGGAGCTCTCATGTAGCAGAGTCGAGTTCACCCCGAACTGCACAGAATATTTAGATAATAACGAATTTTATTGGACAATTAAACGGGCAAATTACTCCATTCCGTGATTAAGATGGACATTGATATCTCTCGTTAAAGGATCGTATTTGATCAATGAAATTTTATTAAACGTCATTTCCGAGAATGCGATGTGCTTAAATCGTTAAACATTAATTATGGCATTGTGTTTGTCACGGAGAGGGGCATTCCGAGACTTCATTCATGATGAATTTTGAGAATAATGTGTTATTGATTTATTTTTGGAAGCACTTGAAAGGACTCAGGGACTTTGAATTGTTTTTTGTGGAATAAGAGAGTGATGTGGAGAGTTACAAAAATATGCTGCGAAGAAAAATTAAGAGATGATCAATTAATGTGCAGAAACGCGGAATTATTAAATTATTATTTCTGAGGAATTGCGAAATCTGCACACACCGGTTTGCTTGAAAGACTCGCGAAGTCTTTGCTCGATTACATAAAGCGAGTTTACAAGCTTGTAGCCGGCGAGTTTAGAAGCTACAGCTACTGCGATAATTTTAACAAAACCTGGATTGAAACCAAGAGAATAGCTCAAAACAGAGTCTGATGGAGAAGTTTTATAGTAGCCCTATGCTTCCAAGAGGGGTAAAGAGGAAATTTATAAATTAATAGAAAGCCCAATTTTAATCGATATCTTTAAAAATCTTGATAGATGAGAATTTTTACAACCAATATTCCTAATTTATCATAATTTATCAAATCGTTTTCCACAAATCCGGGATCATAACAAAACGAAATTTTACAAAGTTCCACATAATAATCAAAAGTAAATCAAATTAAGTACTCCAACGATGAAAATTTCAAGGATAAATATACAAGTGATCGTGGAGAATTCACCCCTAATGATTTGTCTTATATCCTGAGAAGGACCTTCAAAATTTAGTCCTTTTTATGTCTCGCAAATCTTTTTCAGCCAATATTGCTTTTTTTTGTGAGAATGTAATGATGCTGAGTGCCACGAAGTGTACCATAAGAAAATGTGGAAGTAGACTGTGGTTTCGCGATTTTTTTGTCATTACTTATAAATAAAAGTGTAAATTAAACACGTGGACGTTGAATATATCCATAAAGGCATCATCAAGCACCTCAAAGATATTTCTTACCATATTGAAAATAACAGGAGTGGCGCTTTCATAGATGCAAATGGTGCATTTGCCCCGGGCGCAATTTCAAGACTGTCTGTGCCTTTTTCCATTGCCTTTTCAATCCAATTCCATTTCGTTCGTCTGATTTCGTCGTATATCCTTTCTTGGCCGGCACAATGTTATAGTTCTTGATTTTTAATTCGTACTAGTCGAATTATTATAGATCCCTAATTCGGCGAGAATCAGTTGGATCGCCTCTGTTATGAAGTTATCGAAAGCCCCGGTTACTTTCTATGCAAGACTCTACAGTAGAAACTAATACACGCAGAGCAGTGATCGCGTATTATCTTCTGAAATGTGAAGGCTTGGAAAAGGACATAAGGTTATCTATTATGGAGATTCGAGTATATAGTACCTACTATAGATTTCCTGAGTACAGGATTGTGCTGAAAATAGTTAGGGAAGTGCAGCTAAGACCAGGAAATATTTTGGAGCATTAAACAGCATTAACGGGGGAGTTTTGTGAAGTTAAAGCGCAGGAAAACTCAGCAGAAAAGTAAGATCGCGAAGCAAATCCTGATTGGATCAAGGCAGGGGCGCCGCTTACGTAGGTGCAATTGGTGGGGCGCAATTTCAGAATAAATGCGAAAAAGTGCTCCCGCTCATTCCGATATTGCGCAAAATATTCGGGTCTTCGTTCACACTTTGTTATTCATATTTAATCAGTGTGGACGCACGTCAATATTGCATTCGCGCTCTATCCAGGCGGTACTATTTACATCTAGACTAAATCCTTCAGCCCTTCACGATCTGGTCCTCAAACAAGATGGAGTAATGTTCAGCAAAGAACTTACGCTAGTGGACACATACTATGGGGACAACGACGTTTTCTACTCGTAGTTAACGACTGATTCCAACAAAAGCCGTCTTCGTCCTAATGCTATATTTGATAATTTCCTGATAAGGTAGTATATCTGCAATATTTTCATAAAAAATAATTTGTATGAAAAATTTATAGTCCGGGGAAATTAGCAAAAAAAAAAGAACGAAAGGAGACAAAACTCCAAAATGGCTGACGTATTTTCTATATCCAGCATTTACACTCAAAAACTGCGGGCGGTCGTAACTCACTTTCCCACACTCCCTTGTAATCCATCTGTCCTGTTAATAATAGGGTACCAAATTTCCGCTTAGTTCGGCTCTTCATCTAGCGGTCGGTACACCTCCTTAATAAGTCTGAGGGCACACCGACTCTTAATAGACTAGGCTTACTTGTCTTGCCGTTATGTAACACACTGGCAGTGCGCCTTCTGTCGCCGCACTGAATTTGTCTCCCCTTTAACATATTCTGGCATGCCGACTCTTGCCAGTATCTCTAAGGATATTCCCGCTATCACGCACTCCACATCGTTGGAAAATGCAAAAGTTGATCTATTTCCTACTTTTCCGCATTGAAGCATCCGCCATAGACTCAATTTCTCGAAACATAAGCACACACAACAGACACCTGTACTCGACACTTAGGTACTGTACGCACTCACCGCATGTACTGTACGCACTCACATATCTGTTTCCAAATTTAATCTGTATGCGGCTTTCCATATTCTACTGTTAAGCTGAAAACAGATACATGCATGCGTGCGGTGCATCAACTCTAAAGGACGAATGCATACGTTTTTAGTGTGTGAACTTGTGTCTGGGCACTTGGGGCTATGTCGATTACGGCCATGCGAAACTGTGCAAACATGCGAAATTATATCTGGGATCGCATTTGAAGGCATGCTCTTCTACAATATCTGTTGCCGAACGCACGCATATTTCTGTCTTCAGCTTTAGCCCTCTTTTTAAGGTTCGATTACATGGAGAGTTTTCAAGCTACTAGCCAGCGAGTTTAAAAGTCGGGGGGTCAGCTATTGCGACGATAGTGACGATGACACACAAAACTTTCCACTCGCTCAGTAGCCAACCAGCTAGCTAGTTGAACCCACGACTTTGTTTTTCCTTTGTTAAACTTTTGCTTTGCTTTCCTTTTTAACTCTCTTTTGATGGCATGAGCTGAAATAGCGACTGCCGCGCGAACTAACTCCGTCGTTTTGTAAATAATGAAACATAATAATGAGATACAACCATTTTTTGCCAAAATAGTAGATGATCTAAGGATGAACCTGTTCTATTGTTCCACTTTCATAATTTTTTAAAAATAAATGTTCAGAATTTTTGAAAACAGCGAACATTCTCCCACATGAGCAATGCCTGTAAGCTCTGAACTAACACGTCTAACAAATTTCATGATCCTTGTTATTACTGGAATGAAGTTTTACGTACTTACAAATAAATCATAATATCCCAAGGTACCCAAGAAAATTGTACCTACTTTGTGGTGGTAATACATTCGCCCTAACATCGGGGTGACAGTCCTTTGTTATGGGGATTGGAAAACTTTATGGCAACGATGCCTCTGATTTATGTCTCATCAAACTTAAGGAAAATGTCCTTTTTCAACAAAAACTTTATCACCAAGTAGTTTTACGTGTATCTCGTGCGAGAAAAACTTTCCACAGCAAATATATAAGAGCGAATTTCTGCCAAGCACGATAATGAACTGAGATAAGATGAGGAAGATTTTACGCCCAACGAAACTTGAACGTAGCCAACGTATCCGTATGTGATTCTCCGCCATCTTTTTATCAATTTTACAAATGTGTGTATTGGAGCTGAAATCGATTACAAAAACGCTGCGAGAAGAAAACTCTTGGATATAAATCGAATTTTAAATTAGCTACCAATTGTCGATTTGTTCGTTCAGGTAGATATAAGAATTGTGATATAGGAGAACGTCTCCAAATCTGTCTACAAGTGGAGAGCTAATCTCGTCCTCATCTTCAGGTGCTGGCTGTGTTCAATAAAAAGTGGCAACGACAACGACGACGGTGACAATTTATTGTTCAATTTTGTTCTCTGATGTTGTAACCTTTTATTTGCATTGTGACGTGGATTATAAAAGGATAAGAATCTTTTTGTTGAACACCTTTTAGCGTCGCTGGAAGGATGCTCTACAAATACCTGACTCGAGAAATCCCATTAACGCCTGAAGGGGCGCTTTTTGGTGGCAGCAAAGGTTACCCAGAACTAAATCGCTCTAGGAAAATTTGCGATAAAAGAAGTCAATTAACACAAAATACAGGAAGAATGCTCCAAGAGGTAATATCGATTGTATCTTGATCGTTGGCTGAAGTCAATACCAAATTGCTTCCAAAGTGAGTAATTAATTCGAGGGTTTGACCGAAAGACTGAGTACCTTACAGGTATTGAGGTGAAACGTTGTTTTGCAAGGAGTTAATGGACATCGTTATTTGGACCACATTCTCCATAATCTGGGGATAATTAATTCTATTAGGGTGGAATAAAAAAGAGGAGGAACAACCTTTATTCTTCGATTTGTAAATTAATTTGGAGGATTAACTCAAAATCTGTACGTAATTGCTTCTTGTTCAAGCTTAGAAGAGCATATCGCTGTTATAATTCTACGAAATAAGCTGCACACTCGAACGGGTTTTACCCTGTTCTCGTTCCCCAAATGTTATCCATATTTTAAACGATGCTTTGGGGCCCCGACGGCTGTTTAGGAGCCGTTTGTTCTTTCTGTGCTATAAGTAGGCTGTCGTTCTAAAGATACTGCAGATATTCAGAGCGCTTCACTGAGGCAATTGCGTCCCAGCGGGAAATGAAGTGCTCCAATAGCTATCTTTGAGCACTCCAAAAGGAGGTTACAGCGCTCCCGTTCCCACCCAGTGGGAAAAATTGGTAGCGATGCACAGGGGAGCTTACTTGAAGCACTTTCAAGGGAGCTTTCCTGGAGTTTTCATAAATTTTATTGAAAAAAAGCCAATTATCTTCGAGACTATAAAATGTGACATTAGCATACTCAATAGCCCGGCTTTCGTTCGATACGGAGGACATGCAGCTTTGCAAGTGGTTAGAATTTAGTTGGGGGACTGCTTAGGTAAAGCAACTTTCGGGTTTGGAAAGAAAAGGGGGCCCATGAATATTTCTTTTTTAAAAAGCTTTTTATAATGCTCCTAGAACGCTTTTGAGGAGCATAAAAACGTATGCTTCCCTGCAATGACATGCAATGTTAAAAAGTATTTGGAACTGGCATGGGAACGGGAGCGCTGTAAGCTCCTTTTGGAGTGTTCAAAGATGGCTATTGGAGCACTCCATTTCCAGGATTTGTTTTTGGGAATAAATAGCTCTATTAGCCAGTAGTATTCGTCTAACTATTTCTTCCTTTTCACCGTTTGTTTTTGTAATTGTAGACCCAAGGCAGACTGTTTTATCGACAACTTCTAGATTGTGTTCGTCGATAGTTATATTTTCTGCCCTTTTACCTCTGCTACTAATTAATTGCATTGCCCGGGGGTTACGACGCGACGTGGACGCGGTAAATCGGACTAAGCTGACAGAACTGTTCAGTAGATGCTACTCAGTTTTTGCAACTCCAGAGTTCTCGGAGCTCTGGGATCCTGAATTAAGAACCGTAAAAGGAAGTTTGTGCCAATTTTCAACCTGTACCCAATCATTTCCGCTATTTTTAAATTCTTTTATTTAACTTACACTGTTTGTCGTCAAATCTTGGAAGTTAAATTTGACCCACTTCACGGTTTCGGATAGAGCTGAAATTTTGCATACACGTTTAGTTTGGATGACAATGCAATCTGGCCATTTTGTAAAAATATCAAGATGGCGGTTCCAAAATGGCGCCCGATTTTTGAAATTGTGCTTGTCGTCAAATCTTGGAAGTTAAATTTGACCCACTTCCCGGTTTCGGATAGAGCTGAAATTTTGCATACACGTTTAGTTTGGATGACAATGCAATCTGGCCATTTTGTAAAAATATCAAGATGGCGGTTCCAAAATGGCGCCCGATTTTTGAAATTGTGCTCCGCGGCCCTCTGACATGGGTATCAAATGAAAGGATATGACAGGTAGAGCACAATAAGCTATGTGGCGTCATTCCAAATTCAAAATGGCGGCCAACACTAAATTGCGGAAAGCTTATAATGGACTAAAAAGTAGAAAATATAACCGATCAACTTCCAATTTTGCACACACTCGTAGTTCGGGTGGTTAATGTGTATGAATGATGAGATGAATAGTTGAGTTAAGGGTGAGTTGATAATAAAGAAGCAATACACGTTACAAAAAATCACAAACAAACACAGAGATGCTGCTGTCAACTAAATTCAACTACTCAAATACTGAACTCATGTCCGTATGCATAATTTCAACTAAACCCAGGTAGCAGAGCTGAGTCGAGTTCAGTCAACCTTAACCCAACTCGACTCCCGTTTACATGTAGTTAGACTTGGGTTCAACTTGAGTTCAACTCATCATGTATAAGTACTAAATGCAATCTGACCTTTTTGTAAAAAAATCAAGAAGACGGTTCCGAGATGGCGGCCGTTTTTGCAATTATGTTCCACCGAGCCCACGACATGGGTATCAAATGAATACAGTAAACTGTGTGACGTAATTTTAAATCTAATAGAATTGCCATCATAAAATGGCGGAATACATATAATAAACTAAAAAGTAGAAAATAAAATAAATGGTTAAAAAATTTTTTTAAAAAAAAATCTTTTAATTAACTAAAAAATGTACTGAAAAGTAAAAAATAAAAAATATTTTAAAGAAAGCGTGAAATTTAAATTTTAATGAAAAAGTTAATTAAAAGAATGGCGCATTTTTCATCAAAAATTGAAAATATAACTATAAATCGCGTGAGATTTACAATAACCCTCAATTTTTTGCTTTGTTAATTTCAAATTCTAACAAAATTTTTTGATGAAAAATGCGCCATTCTTTTAATTAACTTTTTCATTAAAATTGAAATTTCACGCTTTCTTTAAAATATTTTTTATTTTTTACTTTTCAGTACATTTTTTAGTTAATTAAAAGATTTTTTTTTAAAAAATTTTTTTAACCATTTATTTTTTACTCTTTTACCTGTACTTATTTCTCTGATCGAAATTTGGATGCAATAAATAAAAATATTAAAAATCCCCTAGAAAACTCTTCTAAATTGAAAATATAAAAAATCCTTCGGCAAGTCATTTAAAAAATCGCTACTAAAAAAAACCAAATGGTGACAATAATTTAAAAGATACAAAAACCGAGAATTTATAACCCCCTGAAATCTTCTTTTAGGAAGTTTCTCAACCTTAATCTTGGATACTGGCTCAAGGCAGCAGCACCCAGCTGAAGGCCGCTAATCAAAATCGATTTAATTTGGTCATGTTCCTTAGCTTCCGTCCTTGCGTCCTGATAATGTCGAAGAGATTGAAACTGCCTAAGTTGATTTTAAGAAATTGAACAATTATCGAGACATCAAGTGGTTTATCAAGTGGGCAATCTTAAACTCATTTTCCCTTCCTATGTTGATTCAATAATCTTTGGGAAAAGTTTTCGAAATTCAAAAGGAAAAGTTGGGAAATGATTTTTTTCTTTCGTGAATGGGTAACCATTGGGCAGAATATGTTTCACTGAACTCTGAAAGGGGTATTTTGTTTTAGGCGTAAGATAGAAGATTAGATTCTTTTTAAAAAAAGACAACCCATGAGGGGATTGAATTTCATACATGTTCAGGGTTTTTAAAGACCCTAATCCCCTCTTTTTTTCAAAATTAATAAGAAAAATCGAAGACTTGAACTTCAACAAAGTCACACTTAGCACTTCCAATATATTTTTAATAAACTTTTAAACTTACTCTCAAAGAATACAAAACTATTTTTGGTATCACGAAATTCCGCCAGGTGCCTGAATTTTTTAGTTAAGATTAAAGTTTTATCGATTTTTCGGTGTTGCTATTTCAAACTCTTTTAAAGTTGTGGGAAACTTTTTCGAAAATATTACGGTAAGTTAACATTTATCGAATATTGATTTTTTCCTCAGCGAAGTTTCAAGTTGGAAAGTTGTGTTGGTTTAAAAATGTTTGCCATTGTCTGAAATTAATCTTTTTACGTTATTTTTAGGTGAAATTGATCGAATTTACCTTACTAGCTTCAATATGAGCGACTAACATACGCGGATAACTTATAATACTATCAGGGAATATTGGAAAGGGTTGCCATTCACAATATACTCATACGAGTATGTAGTCGTATAAAAGATGGTAAAAACCTCTTCGAAATTTCACAAAGCTCTTTGAGGGGTGGAAAATATGAACGGAAACACCGGAACCGTAAAAAGAAAGAAATAGTAAGAAGTTGCCGGATAACCGATCGGTGATCACTGATCAGTAGTGACTTAAAACAACGGACAGATATGGAAGGAGAAAGACCCGTAGGCAGGCCGAGGAAAAGATTGAAGGACGCGGTTTTAGCAGATGCGGAGACATTACTCCACACACCGAACTGGAGAGCTTCAGCCAGAAATCGAGAAGCCTGGAGGAAAAGATTAGAGGAGGTCAAGGCTCGAGTTGGGCTCCGTTAAAAAATTTTGTATACTTATGGAGTCTGTACCAGAATTTTGAATTGAAAACTACATTATCTGAAATGATTTATTAACATACTAGCTAAAACCCGCGTGCGTTGCAACGCCTTTCAATAAAAAATTATTATGTGGGCCCAGTCCGCGGTAGGAAAAAGGTATAATGAAAATAGAAGAAATCTGCAAAAATTGATTTTGGATACTTCAAAAAATGTACCATGTCATGCTTTTTCCCATTTCGAAATGTATGTTGTTTCCATATACTATAGCTGGGGTAATAAAAACTCTACATTCAAAATAATTTTTTACTTTTCGTTCATTTTATAATAAAAACGTATTTTTGGTGTTTTCAGCTATATTTTTATTTTCTATTTTTAGTTTATTATGTCTTCCGCCATTTTGTTGAGACCGCCATATTTGATTAAAAATTACGCCTCCCACCTTACTGTACTATTCTCGTCATACACAAGAATTTGGAATGAATCTACACAGATAATGGCATTCTACTTGTTACACCTTTTCATTTGATACCCATACCAATTGGCTTGTAAAGAAAAATGTTCTGCACTGTTTTTTTGGCCGCCATTTTGAATTTGGAATGACGCTAGATAGCTAATAGTATTCTACTAGTCACTCCGTTTCATTTGCTACCCAGTGGCATATAAAGAAAAACGGTATTCCCTATTTTGTGTTTGCCGCCATTTTGTGTTTGCCGCCATTTTGAATTTGACGCCACACAGCTGATTGTATTCTATTTGTCATAGCCTTTCATTTCATATCCATGGATTGGTTTTTTTTTTTTTTTCAGAAGTCTTGTTTCGTGAAGTCGCCTTCAGTACATGTATTTTGCGGCTGCTGAGATCCTTTAAGTGTGGCAATTCTGAGTAATTCTGTCCTCACAATAGTGTCAGCCGACATTTTACCTACCTTATTTAGTTAAAATCGACCGTTTGGGCAGGTGCTTCACCTGAATTAAAAATATTTTTCGGGAACTGCAGAGTTGCCTTTGAACCCATATTTAGAAGAGGATTTCAGCAGTATCTGTACTTTCGATAGGTTAAGCTTAATACTTTGTTGCCGTTTTAAGGAAGGAGTTGGTAAAAATTTTCTAGGTTAGAGTATATAAATTAACATACATACAATAGTTTTGTGTGCTTTTTCAAGGAACAACTTAATGACTTCCTTTCATCATGGGCTACAGTTCAAGCGATATATTTACAAAAGGCAATTTTGCAATAAAAAAGCAGCCCAATTTCGCATTTCCGAGCACGATTAATTGTGCTTGTCCTGAAATGTATATAATGGTCTCTCTTCTTTCGCACTTACCCAACAAAAGATTATTTTGCTTGAATACCTCTTTTCAATTACGACCGCAACTTTTCGTTTTTCGGTCCTAAAAAAACGAAGCAAAAATCCAATAATCACTTCTAAATTATTTCCTTTCTGGTGGCTTTCAATAGCGACCAGTTTTTTTTCTGAATTTTATTGACTGAAGGAAATTTGTGGGAGATATGAGTGAATGCAGGTATTTCAAAGGCGGGAAATTAAACAAGTTCCCATTAAATTTCGCAAATAACAAAAGAACAAAGGTGCCAGCAACTTAATCAAAGTTTAGCTCCACTTTCTTTGAGGTTAATAGCAATTTTCAGCGTCAACGCACTCACGCAAAGAGAAAGTAAAAATGAAGAACAAATCTCGGGTATTCAAGTTATGAGGGTGTGGTGGTGGTAGATTTGAGGGAAAAGTGAGCAGATAATTTGCGGCTATAGAATGGAAATTAAATCAAATTCTCACAAGAGGAAAATATCGCGAAATTTTCCTTACGACAAAACATGCATATTTTAAAGCCAGAAAGGACTTTTCTGAAACAACAGAGACGCGTCCTCGTGGCAACCCACCGATTCGGTACTCGAATAATTGAATTTGTACTCAGTTCGGTTTCCATTTATAAATTCGCAATGATCGAAAACCGAATCGAATCTATTTGAATATTTTAGGCCGGGATAAATTGGTTCTGTGTTGGCGGAGTCGTGGGCAAAGGACGGTGAAGGATTTTATTCCGGAGAAAGCACCGAAATTAAAATATACAGTGCTTTCGTAATGGCTGTTTTTTATGTGAGAGTCGTCACAGCCTGCAGCGTGCTAAAGCAGATATAAATTAATCAATAGGATCCAGGTCGAATGGATTCGGTGCTTATGTGATTTGTTTTGGAGTAATTCACCTGCAAATTGGAGTACTTTCCCTCAGAAAAGTTGATTTTACATTTTTTCGATTTAGTAGTTTTTCATGAGAAAAACATTAAGGACTATCGATAAAGCATCATATCGGTGGATATTGAAACTTTGATGTATGTTGCAATGATGCAAATATGTGTATCCTTTTCCCTTTGTATTCTTTTTCACTAATTGCAAAGCTTATTAATTTATCCAATAACTTTCTTTAGCATTATTTTGAGAACACTGTTAATCCTTATGCTACTATACCCAGGCAGACCTGTACCCGTTGTGGTCCTTGAGACGATACCATTCACCTCGAATACAACATGTATATCTGAGCTGGCGCACCAAAACCACCTTGGCTTCGCTGCAAACCCGTGCCATCAAACTCATTGGTTATAGCACCCTTTGCTCCACGATCGACCCATTAAGCCACCCTAGGAATGTAGCACCGCTATTACCCTAGCGGCAGTTCCACTGAGATTAGAAACCTCCTGCCACCTTTTTTCCCACAACGCAAGACTAGCCCACTCGGCTCACCCCTCACACTACAGCCCTCCTCTTCGCGTACATTACGGTTTAGTAGTTCGTTTATAAATAGAACAACTCGATTGTGGAATTGTTCCCGCAATCGGTGCTTCCGAACTCATATAACATCTCAGAGTTCAAACGCAAGGTCCATCGACATCTACTAGCTTACCTAATAGAAATTGCCCCATGACTTTAACGACATGACGTACTAGTGGTACAAAGGGTGACTCCTCGGCTTGTTTGCCGAGACTTGTTGACTTGCACCATATCTCCATGACGGGCGTTATAGCAGCTATTTCGGCTCGTATGTTAGCTTTGAGTCCGTCAACGGTCTTCGGCTTGCTGGCATAAATTTTACTTTTGAAATAACCCCAGAGGAAAAAGTCAGAGTCATCATTTTTCGACACATGTCTCGAGAACTTTTGCTGCAAGAACTTCATCTTCGCCTGCGGTGTGGCAAAGGGTCATCTTGTTGAAAATATAATTTCTTCAGAACTTTTTCACGCATTTTCGGACCCAAAAAGTACGCCAACATCCAATGATATAGCATTTGCCGCTGACGGTTTTTCCTACTTTGAAGAAAAATGGTGCGATTATGATTTTTGGGAGCACTCTCCAAGTCAAACAGTGACATTCTCGTCGTGTAGAGTGGTGTTTCGTGAATGGCGTATGCTCCGACAATTGCTGGCGGAGTCAGCGACGTAAAATGAGCTTCGTCCGTCATTAACACGTTGTCTTAAAAATCAGGCTTGCCATCGATCATTCTTGCGACGGCGTTTCCATATTGCAAATGACGCGGCTTGTTCGTTGGTAACAATCTTTGATAGTTGCAATTTGTATGTGAAGAGATGAAGATCTAGCTTTATAATCACTCTTTTTCACTCACATTTAACTCCTGAGTTCGGCTGGGCGATACGACAAGTTTGGATAATTGGCAGCACTCCCTCTTACCGTCACAGATACGGTCGCATAGGATGCTGGCGAGGGACCACATACCGGTACTTAAAGAAATTTTTCCCTAAACTACGATTTGTGTTGTCTGAAGGCGTCGAATTTCCTCCATATGTTTAAGATAAGCATGCACAGTTTTCACAACTGAACGATCGTTTTCGTTAATTTAGTGCGTTCTTTCGATGTTTATTTCCTCATAGCTAGGCCTTTGAATAAAGTTTCAGAATCGTGTATATTTATTGAAAGCGGCTAAAAATGTCAATGTTGGAATACCGAAGGTCTAGATGGCACATAAACCATTAAATAAGCTAAGCGAGTTACGGAAATGATTGATCGAGATATTAACGAACAAGCTCTGTATCTTTTCAGAAGCGGAAAAGTCACTTTAAATTTAAAGGTAGTCAAATAGCGTTGCAATAATACTTTATCATTCTTATTGTTCTATTGCTAATCAACTTCAAAACAAACAAACAAAACTACGACAATTATTTAATTTATGTGTTATCACACAATGGCTTAAGATCATAATCACTGCTCGCTTGACTGTACTGAACAATAATTATTTCAAAGGTCATCACTGTACCAACCATCTGTAACAAAAAGAGGTGAAAACTTTTTAGTTGTTTCAAAGCACTACTTACTGTGAGGACAAGCGTTCGTGTAAAATAGAAACATCCCATGGCAGATAATGCTATGGTTTCCATATTCAGATGATATAAGAAACGTTCAGCCTGTAATGATAGTCAATAGTAGTAGAATCGTAAATATTCTGCAATTAATAAAATAAGTTAATCAGTAGTCATTCTCTTCGTGGCATCATAAAAACGTTTTAATCTCTTCGATTTTTTGCTGTTCAGGACAATCACCTGCTAATCATGCCAATAAACAAAGATAAGCCCCATTGGTCGTCTCGAATCCGTTCAACTAGCTTAAATACCTGTCCACAAAGCAGACGCGTATTGAATTTTGAATTCGAATCGACTTCCACCGTTCGAACTATGAACTTCGTGCTAACCGCAGAATTTTTGATTTTCTTAATTTCGTCCCAGCGACTTTAATGCTCCCGATAAGCAAGACCACGGGATTTATGAAGGAATCGTTGTCTGTGTGTAAATTTAAAGGACACTTCGTGGAACAGGAATTTTATCATCTTTAAGATTCTCGTATTTCCCTGGGGGTTGTGGTACCATAACAAATCGATAAATTCGTGTAATCTCGCATAATGGTGCCAAAGTAATAAGAGAAGTGAAATTGTCGGAATATCAATAAAACGTTGCCGGGCGGGTATTGCAATTGCGTTACACCTTTTCGCCAGATAAAAACAATTTATTGCGCGGTATTTGATGAGGAAATCTCGTAACGCTCTTTTACACACCGGAAAAGCGTGATATAAATGATTTCACAGTTGTTTCGGGTTTATTTCTTGCATGAAGGTAACCACTAGATCAAGATTGAACACCGTGCTTCCTTAATTTACGAGAAGGTAAACGAATTTAATATGATGAAGTCAGCGCAATGATATCTTTAGTGATTCTTTTTATTATTGAAAATCTTTTATTTTGGTACTTTTTCAAACATTGTGAAATAACTCGTTTTTGACTGCGAGACCAGCTTTACTCATTACTAATGTCTGCTAGTAAAGTTACCTCGAAGGATTAAAAAGGATAGCATAGATAACGTAGAGTCTGGACAAACCATGAGGAGTAGGCGCTTAGCCGCGCACTTGAGCTCTTAATTGTTGTATGAGCCAGTTCACACGATGCTATAAGTGTGTTGAGTAAAACCGATTTTATAGATGCGAGAGGGAAGGAACGAGAGAAATTTACGAACAAAACCGGTTTTACTCAACCCACTTATGGCATCGTGTGAACTGCCTCTATGAGTTCATTTTTTAAGCAGCCGGCTGGGCCAGAGATTAAACCTTCGGAGTTTTGAGACAGCCACAGCGTTAGTGGTATACTTCCTGAAACAAGTGAATCTCGCTAATCAATCGAAAAAGGCCGTGATTTCGGCAGTATTCGACTACCAGATGAACAAGGAGGTTTGCAGTTCGATGGGTGAAGACGAACTTTGGTAACCCATTGCTAACTGGTTAACATTTATAGGGATACCATGCGAGCGAGCTTCCAAATTGTAAATTTTTTTACAGTATTGATCGTCGAACTTCGTAGTGGCTGCTGGATGAGAATTATTTCGTTGGGTTACTAACATGACTGGGATTCTACCTTAGCTTGATCGATGACCTTTTAAAACGTTAGATCTTAGATCCTATCCAACAAGCAAGGAGTTCACAAATTGGAGGTAAAGAAAGAAAGAATACAGTTTGCCAAATGTGATAAATGTTATGTGCTGAGTAGAAAGTAATGAATACACACAGTTGCTAAAATGTTAGATTGGTAAGATTGTGTTCAACAACGTGCTTGATCCGTGGTGATTTAAGTTCATTAATTCACCTTTTTGTGGACTGAGACAATTTTGCCTAGAAGCCATTATTTTTACATCGATGGTTACATCGACGCTCGATGCGAACGAATCTTTTCCCAACCAGCATGTGGAATCAATGTTGCGGGTGATTTCAACGTTCATAATGTCAATTTGCACCGACCGGATCTCCGCCTGTTGAAGGTCACGGAGCCCATTTGCTTGACCTATTTCTTACTGCTCATCCAACTCGATACTCCGTCTAGGTTATCTCATCGGACCGCAAACTCAGCGCTAATTTCCTATATCCATCTTCTAGTCCAACCGGCACAGTCCCCAAAAGAACTGCCTGCCAATATGGGAAACCCAACTGGTTAGGATTTATTCGCTTTATCCAAGCCGGTGGTGACTGGGATTTGTGTTTTCGCGATGCCAGTGCGAAGTATGCTGCGCTCTGTATTACTAAACTAATACATGCAGGAATGTGTTTGTTCATCTAACTATCTATAAAGCCTAGACCAAATACATGGTTTAGTGGGGAGTGTATGAACGCAATTAAAGCTCCCAAAACGAGTCACTTAGGCGTGAGTATATGAAATCGAGAAACTCCTGTAATTCCATCATCAGGAAGGTCAAAGCATCATTTGACGACAAGTTGAGGAGTAACATCGTCAATACACGCGTAGGCAGCAAAAACTTGTGAGCTTTGGTAACTTACATCAAGAACAGTTTAACGTCTTCTACCCCAGCAAACCAAACTTTCCGAATTCCTACAAGTCGAAAGGTTTTCGAAAGCAATACAACAACAAAAACTAAAGCTTTTTATGTGGCGATTAGTCGAAACTAAATCGAAAAGAATTCGGAAAACAATTTCGCAACAATGTCACGACGAAGCCGGTAACGAATTTTCTTAACGAAGTAGGCCAGAAATCGGAACACTTGTCTTAACTTACATCGTGTGTCAAAGTGAAGTGCGCAAGTGCATTATTGTGAAATTGAAGTTTGTTGTATTTTTGTGAGTATTTTTTAAAAGTGTGTTTTTTAAATAGCAAAGTAATAATAATTGTTTCAATTCCATTTAAGAGTTACGGAAATTCGTATATTTTTCCCGAATTCGCAATAAAATTCTGAACAAATTCGGAAAGAAAAATATATGAAGGGGTTGACACGACATCGTTAAAGAATTCTTTTCGAAATCGTTACGAAATTTAGTAAAGTAAATGGCCTATATGAATGTGAAGCTTTTATTAGGGGTAAAAAGCTTTGCTAAATCATTACTAAATTTCGTAACGATTTCGAAAAGAATTTTTTTAACGATGTCGTGTCAACCTCTTCATATATTTTTCTTTCCGAATTTCTTCAGAATTCTATTGCGAATTCGGGAAAAATATACGAATTTCCGTAACGAATTCGTTTAGTTATCTTAAAGATTGGTTTGCTGGGACAACTCCTCCATTAATAAAGGGGAGGAGGAGATAACAGAAAGCAAATCCAAGGCCGACTTATTGGCATCTCTGTTCGCCCCAAATTTTTCTTTACCCGGAACTGATACGCCTCCACGCGCAACGCCCATTCAATGGACGGAATTTTCTTCAGGACTCACGAGGTGTATAAATGTCTCAAAGAGCTCGACGTCAATTAATCCACTGGCCCAGACAATATTCCCTCTATGGTACTCAATAAATGTGTCTCACCTTTGGCTCACCCTGCACAAACTTTCTTTCTGACCCTTCAATCAAGGTAGTATTGGCTGGCGTCGAATCCAACCCCCATTCCATCTCGACCGGCGGCGTTTCCCAAGGGTCGACTCTGTCACCTGCTCTCTTTCTTAAGGCCCCCATACACGGTCCAATTGGTTGTACAGCGAAGTGCGGTTGTACAACCAAAACTATCGATTGTGGGCCGGTCGGCCGATCAAAATACATTGCGCTTATAGGTTTGATGAAAATCTGGTTGTACAGCCAATTTGACCGTGTATGGGGGCCTTTATATTCATTAATGATCTGCTCTTAATTCCCTCCAACCCACTTCACAGTTTTGCCGAAGACGGTACTCTGCGTTACTCCCACACCTTGGATAAGATAAGACAAGCACGTGCCAGACCTTTTCTCGTAGACCGTGAACTCATATCCAACGTGTCTATTTGGGCTGTTACTTATGTTTTGCTTTCAATTTTCTCTAGTCCGCGCTGGTCATAGCTTGCTCTTGCGCAAATCCGTCATACTACTCTGGGCAAAATCCAGTCGCAATTCTTCGGCCAAGCTTGTTCGTTAAGATATTCCTGCAGCTATCATCATAGACATTAAGCAGGGTTAGGCCTGTATTAGGATACAAGGTTTAGTTAGAGTTGAATAGGGTTGGAGGAAGCCTGGACCAGATGAGGACCCGTTGACAATTCTTATATAATGACTAGGTATGGTCGCAGAGTTTTTGATTGCACAAACAAGTACAAATTTCATAAATTGCTCTGCGTTCGTTTCCCAACAGGGTTTCTACAAATTTCTCGCCATAGAAAAAACATTTAAAGAATGTTACAGAGTATTTTCCGTACGTTGCCTCTTTTTTTTGCATGCAAAAATTCCAAATCTTCCAAAATTCCAATCACCCAAATCAATTCCAATTGAAACATAACAAGGAAAAAGGAAATGTTATTTATAGCAATAATTCGGTTCATTCCGAAGAATCGACAGAAATTATCGAGTATCGACGAAATAAATTCCTATAAGGAGACAATAAATTTGCAAATATACACAGACGAAGCATTGTAGTGCCGGAGTGCGTGTGTGTGGCACTGATTAAGGGATCTGATTTAATTTGAGGACTACAAACAAAAGCAATTTCAATCTCCAGCAAACAATATTTTTCGATGAGTTTAATTTCCTGAAATTGATTCTATTTTTATCCTGAAGAGGGAATCCTGGAATACATTAAGAACCATGGCATGTATATTTACCTCGCCGCACCAAGCGTAACGTGGGACGCTCCTCAGGAGGCTTACGGGCTTTCGGGAGGCATCGCATATGCTGGCAGCCGTGATAAATAAAAAAGCAGTTCGTCCCACTAAATACAGCAGGGAATACCAGAAGTATGCATAGTTAACGAAGTATCTTAGAACACTGCGGAGAGATATGAACAAAAAAAGGTGGATGAAGATTTAGTATGATGGTCGGTGGTCACCGGGGACCGCCATTAGTTTTCCATTTTGGTTACTCACTTGAATATATTCATAAGTTGATAGCATATATAGTAGAGGTTGTTGAAGCAGGATAGCAGGATGATAAATGACAGTTCTCTATCAACGTACCCTAGAAGATCGCACAGCGCTAGAAAATCCAGACGGATTTCACGAAAGAGCTCCTCTGTTTTGTTGATTTACCTGGGAAAAATATTGAAATGCGGATAATGATAAATTAAATTACCCCAAGTTGAGCGGCTTATCCTGTTCCTGATCCCTGCAGCCAGTGCTACCTTGAGCCTGTGGTAGATCTGCTCGAAGCGCGTAGTTAGTCCGATGCTCACTAGAATTATGAACAAGTCCATGAAGTTCCACATGAATGTGCTGCCAAAGCTGAGCACCTGTTAAAGATAAGATGTGAAGTTTCCTTTTTTTATAGCCAAAGATTTTTTTCTAAATCGTCCATGAATAATTTATAAAAAAAAAAAAAAGGAAAAATTCTTTGTGCCCTCGCTGAGAGAATGACAGTAATGATAACACGGACGAATGGAGGCGTCCCGGCGCAGTGGAGAAGGGCTCCGCGTGTATCGTCTCAAATCTGAAGGAACTTTTCACGTTAATGAACGTTCGCCAGGGAAAAAGGACGAAATTGAATTCATTCGAGTTAATGCGATTTCGTGTTTGCATTTTTTAAAATAAGCCAATTTGAATATTGCCGTCGGGCGCTGCCATAGTAGTCTTATTGGATTCCTTATTCGAGCGAGCCATGCAGGCAAGAGAATGTTTTTTTCTTCATTTTTAGTTATCAAGGAGCTCGATACACAAAGTTCCTGGTGATAAGAAATGATTGCGGAATAAATGGATCTCCACGGGTACTTTGCATGGTAAGGGCGTAGTTGAAAGATTTTTGCTTTTGGTTTAATGTTTCTTTAAAGTTTTTTGTTATTGATAGAAATCGGCAACCTGGGAGTTGGTATCTATTATGTATCATGGAATTTTTGCGTGTTTTTATATGTTCCTAGCAAAAGGAATACAAGTGTACGTAAGAAAGGAAAAGCGTTTGCAAAATATTCCACAATTTACCAGCTAGATTTTGCGGTTTTTGTATGTTAAAGAAGTATGTCAAATTTGGGCTTTCCTCTTCCTCGCCACTCTTCCCTGCCTTGAGCCGTTCCCGGGTCCATAGCAAATATATAAAATTTGGGCCGGTCATTACCGGAATGGCCGGGCCGCCAAGAGAGGTAAATCCGGCTCTGGTGAAGGTGATACCGCAGTTCTACATAGCCAGTCAGATAACCCATCGGAAGCCGCACTGTTTAAAGTGATAGTGCCCCTAAGGCGAAGGGTCCTATAAGATCTTTAGCCTGTCTAAGACCTGGCGTAGTCCCTTAAACCACTTCTCTACCAGAGACTTTGAGGTGGACCAAGAGATGCCACAGCAGGGTTCTCTGGGTTGTCTGCAGCCTCATTCCTCTCGATACCACAGTGTTCGGGGACGCAGCAGAGCGAGACCTCATTTCTTCTGGTCAGGCTCTAAAGTACGTCAAAACACCTTGCAAACATTTTGGAAGAAAGCTTCCACGTTGAAAGTGCGTTGATAGCAGCTTGGCTGTATTTCAGTCTGTAAAACAGAGGGCCACTTACCCATTGCAATCTAGACCTTGGAGTTGGGTCCTGCGACACCAGCCCCTGTGCAATGTTCCATCATTGACCCGTCGGTAAACCAGTAGATATGTTTTGGATCCCCAGGCAGAATAAGTTCCTCCCACTCAGAACGATCCGGAATAATCGCCCTGAATTTCCTTTGGAGCCGCAATATCCACATAGTCGAATATGCGGCAAATGTTTGGAATATTGTTAAGGGTAACCATGTGTCCTTTGACTGTATTGGGCCAGTTGAGTTTTGAAGTCTCAAAGCACTTACGGCGGCGAATTTCCATATGAAGATATGCAAAGGAATCCAATGATTACCTCCATTGCAGCTGTCCACAAAGCTCCGATAATGGAGAGGCAAGCAAACCGTTGCAGTTTTCTGCACTTGAGGATCGACATAACCTGTTTATTCTTGGGCCACCAAACTATAGCGGCGTAAGTGACCACAGGTTTAAAGATCTTCTTGTACATCCAGTACATCATTTGTGGTGTAAGACTCCATGTCTTATCCAGAAGCCTTTTGCAGGCTCATATGGCCCTTGTGGATTTGCTGATGACGTAGTCAAGTTGACCGTTCCAGTTCAGTCTCTTGTCTAACTTTACTCCCAAATATTTGACTGAGTCTGAGCACTCAACTCTGGTACCCTGGATACAGATAGGACCTAGGTCCACTTTGTAGCGTTTGTAGAAAGGTACTAGGACAACCTTATTTGGGTTGATTCACGGGCCCTCCGTGGTACACAATCTCAACCACTTCTCAGAGTGCTGTTCTCACGACCTCTGCAATGGTAAAGTCAAACTTGCCAGAGACAATAATTGCAAGATCATCTGCATAACCGATGACATCGAAACCAGATTCAGATAGTTTGGTCAAAAGTACGCCCACAACCAGTGACCAGAGTATCGGGGATAAGACTCCACCTAGAGGGCAGCCCTTAATAGCCTTAACACTAATGGCCAAGACACCTAGAGTAGAAGAAATGTTACGATCTGTAAGCATGGCATTTATCCACTCAATCATGTGAAGATCCAGGTTTCTAAGAGCCAGTGCTCTAGAGATAGAATCATAGCCATTGTTGTCGAAAACACTTTCGATGTCAAAGAGCGCATATAAAGCAGTTTCTTTAACGAGGAAGGCTTTTTCGATTTTACTGACCAGGTGAGAGCAGGTGACAGAGGTGATTTACCCTTCAAGTAATCGAACTAGGAGCTATGTAGAGGAAGGGGGAGCTCCAGCTTGCACCTAATACGAAGGTCTAGCAGTCTTTCCATCGTTTTCAAAAGAAAAGACGGTAAGCAGATAGGTCTGTCCTCGGCCTTGGGCTTTTGGTAATATCTCTCGCTGAAATAAGATCTTCCTAGGCCTCGCTTAGACAAGCAACGCATTTTACCAGGAAATCCTTCGAGAAATAGTCCCCACATCTGATTACTCGGAACCCGCGAGGAATCAAAATGGGGGCCGCGGCCTTTCTGGTCTGACGAGCTATATGACCATCTCTTATATTTTGATCCGGAGTTTGGCAGAACCTGAATTAGCTTCGCTTGAGCACTAGAAAGGGGCTTCTTCACTACTTCGCTCATTGGCCTGTTACCCGTTGAGCCTGATTTTTAGGCTCCTGAAGTGGAAGCTTCTCGACTATGGTTGGTCTTGAGCGCTTTTTCCTTTTTGGTCGTTATTTGAAGGCGATGGGCTATCTTCCCGAGATCTGTGTCGGGTCGTCTGTGCATCTGTTTGTTTTGGTTTCTCTTCATTTTTATTTTTGTTCGTGTTGCTCCCACGAGTAAAGTCGGAAATGACCACTTGTACACACTGCCCTTGTCTGGGCATCGGTGGGAACTGTTTGCGACCAGCCTGTATATATGTATGTACGTACTGGTTGGCCATTCAGCCTTCGGAGCGGTACCTTTATACCTTGGCTTAAAATTTTCTCTGCTTGTGGTAATGTCTTCCAAAGTGAAGCCTTGTGTAGTGAACGAAGATGTAGTTTCGTGTATTGACTGGTTTTTGATGAAATGCTCGTCTTCCTACACAGCAAAAATTTTCAATATTTATACATACAAAATTACAATTTAACTGTCACCTTTCAAAGAAATGTTTGGTCGTGTCGTTGCGATCAGTGGCTCATTTCTAATTTGCAATTGATGCCATCTATCGGAAACCCCTAAGGAATGTTTTCTCAGACGAAATTTAAAATAATTTTGAAATAGTCCCCGAAGATCCTCCTTACCTTTTCATTTAATGTAGAAATCTTCTACTAATAATCAAATACAATTTCATGGAATCACAAAATATTTAAATACACACGCGTTATAATTATCACCCCATAACTCTGTCCATTACAGAGCACAGCTGCTTCACATTCACTCACCTGTGAAAACTAAAGAAGGCAATGAGCAAATTAAATTAATACCACGAATGGGAGCCACAGCCACTATGTTATCACCAAATAGTGTAGCTTATTAGCAAAAGGGGGAAGGGCTTTGGTGTCCACATTCGGTTTGGTGGATACATGTTCATCCACAGCGTATATGGTTGGAGCTCACTTCTATAATTAGGTGTTAATGTGAACTAGAGGTAACTTATGCTGTTTGCCTGTTTATTAGTTTTGTCTACACCTTTGGCTTTTAACTTATCTAATAAGTGCTCTCGAGTGTGAAAATAATTTTAACGCATTAACTTCATTGACAATTCGCATCATTGATGATAATAATGTGATACCTTAATTGGAGGAGTTGGAATTATTGTATGGCAATTCGTGCCTTAAAATTTAATATGTAAAATTTAAATGTAAAAAAGCGTGGGACTCTTCCCCTATATTCTTAAAATGAAACAAAAAGTAAAAAATAATTTTGAATGTAAAGTTTTTATTGCTGGTGCCACTTACTTAAATGTAAAAAAGCGTGGAGCACTCTTTACCTATGTATATTCTTATTTTATTAATACTGCCACTTTTCGTTAGCGTCTCATGCTTTTCTACATTTCGAAACGAAGGTTGTTATACTGGTTGGAGCACTAAAAACTTTACATTCAAAATTATTTTTTACTTTTTAGTTTAAGTAAAAGCGTATTTGAAAAGCGTAGCTCGAAAAAAGGAAAAGGATATAGAGGATGCATGAGGAGGTGCCAATAAACCTCACGTTTTAACTCTTGGATGTTGTATGAAGTTGAGTATACGGCTGAGCGACAACAGTCGGGGTTAGCAAGAGACAGCCTCGTTTGAGTGTTATGCCTCCTAAAACAAGGGAATCCCAGCTAAGTAGACAACAAAGGCTGTTACGCAGCACCCAGCATCTTCGAGGTAGACGGTGTATACTCCACCCAAAATATCATTTTTCTCAATCGTTAAATATAAAAGGTGTCAACAATACCTCCGAGACTCCGGCCTGGGTCCTCGGTTACATTTTGCCTGATGGCATTAGAGTACGGCGCTTTGCCCTTAAACTCTACCTTCAGGTCTTTCATAACCTTTCAATCCATCAACATCCATCTTTCATTCTTTTTGTTTCCCAGGTTAACACATTTTATATCATCTCATATTTCAACCAAATGAGGACTGAATTTATAAAATGGGTAAAAAGAAAGTAATAGAGAGTCCAAATTAGCATCTACCTTGGGGTTTAAGTTCAATGCGCAGTTCTCACATACCTTCCAAAAAAATTCTTACCGTATATCCGTCTATAAGAAACCTATCTCCCAAATTTTAAGTTAATATGTGTATGTTAAATAAAAAATTTAATTCTCCTCATATTTCCTAGCTAGACAACTTCCTATTGGCGGTTCACACCACCGCTTCCTTTTTTCTATTGGCACAAGTTTTCAAGGACTTATTTTTTTAATAAAACCAGCAATATATTAATTTTTTCGATTCTTATAATAATAATTTAGTAGTATTAATAATTTTTACAAAACCTCTGTCTAAGGGACATATTAAAATTTAAATAAAATCGTCTCAGGCCCTCGACCTTTACAAAAATTTTGTGTAAGTTTCAATTTTTAACATTGAATGCCAAATGACTTCAAGCTAGAACGAAAAGGGATCGGACATTTTTTAATATATACGTTACTTATCAATGTCAACGACACTAGCTAGCATGCTCCCAAAATGTAAATCAGAATCGATATTATCCCTATTGAAACAAACTTAGTCCTTTAAGGCATCAAATATGGTCCTTTCAAGAGTCGCTCCCCTCCTTCCTCAGTCTCGTTCGTATCCTGTATAATTTCATGCTATATCCGGGTAACCTGCTGTGGAAAGATGAAAGAGTACTAGACTGACTGAAAGTCATCGCCATCCTCGTTTTTAGGGAATTCTCCTTACGAGATCAATCAATTTCGTTTTAACCTACTTTTTCCGCAACCTTCTAAAAAAATCATGCTGAGGGTGAGCACAATCGATTAAAAGGGTGAACATAAGTCAAATGCGTAAAATAACTTAATCATAACAATCCTCTTTGGAAAAGGGCGCCAAGGGTGACAGCCGCTTTGTGCCGGAAGAAGGCTTTAAGCCAGGTTTAACGTTTAACATTAATTTTTATTTCAAAGAAAAGTTACGATCGAAGAAAAGTTTTTAAGGGACAACGATGAGTTTTGATATTGCAAAGTTTGTAATTAACTCCACTGATATTTTCGATTCAAAGTTTTATACTATCTCGAGAATTTAATAGGAATTATCATAAGCTTTTATAGTAGTCCAGTCAATGCAAAACGGTCAAACCTGGAAATCCTGCCAAACAGCACCAATTTGCACCAAAATTTGGATTTGGTTTTTACTTACCCTCTACATCAAAGTTGCCAATGTGCCCAGGGTTGCTTTTTATTTTTTGGGGGTGTAAACTACCCCTATTCGAAAATAGTTGTAGAATTGTAGATTCAAGCGTTTAATCGATAGAAATTCATTGCATCATGAATTATTAGTTGCAACCCTTATGAAAACAATCCATATAAAAACAACCCCTATAAAAACAACCCCTACTGATTACAATTTGATTTAAAAAATAGGAAAAATAAAATTTTTATATATTTTGGGTCTTACTTTAGAAAATCAAAAAACATAATTAAAAATTATTTTTTTCTTCATTTTCACTCCTTTCTAAGTCTGCCTTATCCTTCCTCCTCGTTTTTCTCTTGATCTATAATTGTGGCACTATTCGGACAATTGTCTCCGCTGCTTAAACAAGTTGAATTGCAAAAGAGTCCTACTCTTCGCCAAACTAGTGATGAGCAAACGCAAGAGCAAGACAAGATTAATCTAGTCTTGTTCTTGTTCAGTCTGCTTGTTCTTGTTCTTGCAAGCATAACTAAGTCTTGTTCTTGGTCTTGCAAAATGTGCAAGAACAAGACAAGACTGCAAGAACAAGACCATCGCCAAACGCAAGTTGAACCACAACCCTTTTTGCAGTTGCAAAAAATCATTTTTGTGTGTGCGCATGCGTGTGTGTCTCACAATGTGTGAAAAGATGAAGAAATCTTCTAAAATGCACGTATTTTGATAACTGTAAAAATTGGTATTTTTACCATAACTCGCTTAGTTTTTGAGCTATCAAGTTCAATAAAAAACCATTTTGCAGGTTTTTTTTTGGGGGGCAAACGGCTAACAAAGACCTCGGAAAGTGGTGGTACCCGATTTGCCACCTCTGCCAAAACCCGAGAAAAGTCACTGCAGACAAACACCTAGCAGACCTGTTAGTAAGTCCTAATCCCACCTCCCCGCGGTGCCCCCTGGGGTACTTCTTCGGAAGGAGCTAACGGGAGACGGGCGAATGGCGAACTCTTTGCGCCACAAAACAGAATTTTAAGTCGGTTGGGCTGAGGGTTAGCAACCCGCTCCCATAAAAAACACCATTGCTACGAATCGGCAAACAATGCCTCGGAACCGGATGGACAACACGACGACGACCTTTGCTTTTCGAACAAGGACACGAATCGGATCATGGAATGTGAGAACACTGTTGGCTGAGGGACGGCTGGATGAAGTCCTCAACGAGATGGATCGATGTAAAATCAAGATCATGGGACTTAGCGAGACCAGATGGCCCGATGCGGGGGAACATATCTGCCCAAATGGTGAGTCCTTTTTATATTCTGGGAGAAACGAAACTGAAAGCCGTAGGAGTGGCGTTGGTGTAATACTCACCAAAGAAGCCAGGTCCAGCCTCATTAGCTAGTCACCAGTTTCTGAGAGGATTATTACCGTGCGCCTGCGTACCAGACTAAGAAGTACTACGGTAGTCCAATGCTATGCTCCAACTGAGGACGCTGAAGATGACATCAAAGACGAGTTCTATTTGCGGCTGAATGAGGTTTTTCGCTCTATTCCAAGGGGAGACATCATTGTATTAATGGGTGACTTAAACGCACAGATCGGCCGTGACAACACCGGCCTTGAACAAACAATTGGAAATCAAGGTCTAAGCCAAGTTACCAATAACAATGGTGAGCTTTTCGTTGACTTCTGTAGCTCCCACTAACTCATGGTAGGTGGAACTTACTTTTGTCACAAGAAGATACACAAAGAGACCTGGGTATCGCCCGATGGTAGGACGAGAAATCAGATAGATCATGTGGCCGTCAGCCGCAGATGGAGAACTATCCTTGAGGATGTCAAGAGTTTCAGGGGAGCAGACACTGGAAGCGACCACCATTTGGTTGTAGCAACTATTCGCCTTAAAATCGCCGCAATCAGAAACGTACAACGCGATGCTATAAACCGTAGACGGTTCAACGTAGATCTTCTGCGGGAGAGCGTTAAAAAGCCAGAATTTGCTGGAAACCTACAACAAATATTAAACCAGCAAACCGTTTCTGACGACACAAATATTGAAGAGCTGTGGAGTAGAACAAAGGGCGCAATATTGACGGCTGCGGAAACGAGCATCGGTTATGTCCAAAGAAACCAGCAACACTGGATCTCGGACACAACCTGGCAAAAAATGGAACGCAGGAGAGCCCTAAAAAATAAAGTAAACTCTACAAGCGACCCTGAAAGACGTTACCAACTGGAAAGGGAATACTCCCAATTACACCGGGAGGTAAAGAGAAGTGTCCGGCGTGATAAAAGGCAGCAGATAAATGAGATCGGAGCGGAAAACGCGGCAAACACAGGCAACAGTAAGGTGCTGTACCAAATTACTAAACAGCTCACGAGAAAGAACTCTACTAAAAAGCATGCCGTTAAGAGTGCGGATGGAAGGCTGCTGTGCAGCGACGAGGAGCAGCTCCAAAGATGGAGAGATTACTTCTTCGCCGCCCTGAATGGTTCATTTACACAGTAACCCTCAGGAAACCAGCAACAATGCACAGCCAATTCGAATCACCACCCGGGCCCCATCCAAGACGGAAATAGTAACCGCAATTCATGCGATGGCCAATGGTAAAGCAGCTGGGAAAGATGGCATGCCGCCAGAATTGTTGAAAGCCGACTCAAGCCTCACAACAGATGCGCTTCAGCCAATCCTACAAATAGCATGGAACACTTGTACCTTTCCGGAGGATTGGACGGAAGGTATCATAGTCAAAATACCAAAAAAGGGGGACCTAACAATATGCGAACACTGGAGAGGCATCTGTTTACTATCTACAGTGGGCAAAATTTTGTCCCATATATTACTATCTAGGATAAGTGAGGCAGTAGACCGAACGCTTAGGAGGCAGCAGGCCGGATTCAGGAAGGGCCGCTCATTTCGATAAATTCTGCTACCTCGGTAGTATTATTACCGAAAATGGCGGTGCAGGAGAAGATGTCAGTTCCAGAATAAATAAAGCACGAGGCGCATATGCATGCCTGTTCCGCATATGGAGATCAACGGAGATCTCAAGTAACACCAAATTGCGGCTGTTCAACTCCAACGTTAAGGCAGTACTTTTGTACGGTTGCGAAACATGGAAAGTCACCCAATTCATCACAGGGCGCCTACAAGTCTTCATCAACAGATGCCTTCGTCGTATCCTAAAAGTCCGCTGGCAAGATAGAATTTCAAACGAAGAACTATTAGTGCGTTTCCATGACAGCTTGAAGGTTACTTGAAGCGTACTTCAAGTTCAAATGTAAACGCAAGCAGCTCGACTGGAGTCGATCAAAAAGATTTTTGTGATCGGCTCGAGTGCTTGTCATGTAAACCGAGCTTGAAAGCTTGAGTGCTCGAAATTGCGAAAGTTAGGCCTGTAAATGTGTCCAAAAGGTAATGTGTGGGAATATGAGGAGACAATAATATTAATGAAGAAATAAAAGCACGATAAAAGGAAGAAATAAAAGAAATATAATAGTAACTTCAAATGACAGCTAAAGAACTCAAGCTCAGTTTAAGCTAATATGCCGCTTCAAGTAGGCAGAGCATATACGCGCTCGAGTTCTTGAGATTTTCAAGCCTTCGAGTACTCAAGCTGTCATGGAAACGTAGTATATGGCGCCGTGCCGGCCAAGAAAGGATAGACGACCAAATCAGACGAAGGAAATGGAACTGGGTTGGCCACACCATGCGACGCGAAAACGAAAATCTAGCCAAACAGGCCCTTGACTGGAATCCGCAAGGATCCCGTCGAGTAGGAAGACCTAGAACAACGTGGAGGAGAACCCTACTAGCAGAAGCCGCAACAACTGGGAGATCCTGGTCGGAGATGAGAGCTGTCGCGCAAAACAGAGTCCGCTGGAGGGCAACTGTTTCCGCCCTATGTCCCATGAGGGATTAAAGGATCGCAATGATGATGAATGAGGTTTTTTCAAGAGATAAATTTTTTTTAAGCTCTTATTTTTTAAAAGGTTGGAGCTCAAACAGCTTGAAAACGTTACTATTTGCGAACAAAGCAATCTTGAAACGGCCATATCCTGCTCAATATTTATCGTACAGAAATAGTAAAAAAACCAAAACTTTTAGAAAATACCCTAAAATTTTTTTCACTCTACCAAATTTTGCGTATCTTTCATAGTTTTTGAGTTATTTTGAAAGAAGGACAATATTTTGCAAACTAGCAAAAAAGCTCTCTTCACTTCAAGCTCAAATTTTTCAAAAACTAAGCACTGTAAACTGGCCAAACTTATAGAGCATATTATAAGTGCACAAATAAAATAAATTGTAAAGTGGTAACAATCATTTTAAATTCGGGTGGTAATTAGGGGGTGATTTTCACAATTTTTTGCCGCCAAAAAAATTAGAACCAATTTTGTTTTTATCATAACTTGCTTAATTTCGATACTAGGAACTTCCATAAAAAAAAAAAACAAAATAAAGATTTTTCTAAGCACTTCAAAAAAGTTCTATTAATTTTCCCCGAAAAATGCATTGTTTTTGGGACATTTCACGTTGAAACTTACGATTTTGGCGTTTGCCGAAGAAGAACCAACCTTTAACAAGCTATTAATCCGTTAGTAATGGGTCTAGTGATATTTTGAACCCAGTATTCTTTTTTGTTTTTTTATAAGCTACATTTTTACTCTGAACGATTTTTTCATAAAATACTTATTTTCAGAGTTATTCATGAAAAAACGTCTGAAAACGGGGTTTTTTTTTTGTTAAAAAATTGACATTTCTACTCTCGAATAAGTCGAAAAGTATTGACTTTCAGTAAAAACTTTATATAACAAATGTTGCTTAGAATTAGTCAATTTATCCATTCCCATACTTATTTTAAATAAAAAAAAGACTTATCCTGTAGACTTATCCCAAATCATATTTATCCGATCAACAATTTTAGTTATTATACTATATTTCTATATGTATGTCCGTCTGTTTTATTTGCATAAAGCTTTAGATCAGAGTGCATCACCAATATCCGGATAAAATTAATAAATACAACATAATCGTTTTACATGGAACTGTGGGGATCCCTAGAGAACATAATTATTTAATTTATTCCATATTATATTAAATGACGACCTCCATTTTCGTTCACACACATTTAATATGTATTATAATACAGCCATCTAGAATACTGGCAAATGTAGCCTCAATAGCGGATCCCGACGATATCACACGAAATTATACAGGGATTAAAGTTTCCGGGGCGGCACCAAGGTTTCCGCAAAAGGAGTAGTTGTGAAACTGCACTGCTGAAGGTGACCACCGACCTGCGGATGGCTCTTCATCCTAATGACATTGATTTTCTTGGCCTTTTTGACTTTAGTAAAGTTTTTGACAGTGTCAGTCATAATCTTCTAGAAATGAAGCTAATAGACCACATGGGATTTTCATCCTCATCCGCGTCTTTAATTCGGGAATACTTACATAATCGATCTCAAAAAGTTTGGTTTCAAAATTAAATTTCGGATATTTTACCAATCACCCGCGGTGTTCCGCGAGGTTTCATATTAGGACCGTTGCTTTTCAGCATGTACACAAACGACCGCAGCAGTATCGTGACGAATTGAAAACTGCACATGTTTGCAGATGATGTCCAAAGGAGAATGCACATTTTGGTACCCATCTGCAATAGCTATGTGTAATATGTTGTTGGATAGGTATTTTTGAGCTGAATATAAGTTACTGTGGCGCCTAGTTCGAAATCATTGTCCGTTTTGAGTAATACGGTCAGAACTGTACAAAGAGACAGCTTTACATGTCACCCTTTAATTTTGTAACCCTATAACCTATTTCCATTATTAAGTGAACGCAGAATTCCTCCACCTATCTATGATGGTAAAATAGATGGTTCTATCTTCTCAACTTTAAGAGCTATGAGTCGTCAAAGTCCAACTTTTGAGTTTTTTTTAAACAAAAATGTCAACTTCACCCAAAAATAAGTAGCTGAAGTCATAAATACCAAAGCGCACTGGAACGGCATTCCACTATTCCAGTTGATTAGACTCTTTTTAGCGAACTTTTACATTCCACATCAGTTCGAGATCAGTGGAGCGAACTGAGGTTTGTTTATTCTCAGTTGAATATGTGGAAATTGTATGCGAACTGACGTTATTTTTTTAAAGTTCAGCAAAGCTGTATTAGCGTATTTATTTAAAGCTATTCAAAAAGCTTTCCGAATAAGTAAGGCTGGCATTGCCATTCATTTGAAACAAGGTTTGCCTACGAGGGCCATTATGAAAAACTGATGAGGCATGCGTGACTACGGTGAATTCCGTCTTTCGGCATGCTCCTGAGCCAATTCCCTTTTTAAATGTTAGTTTGGTGGGGTTTAAAAAGCTTAGGCTATATAGTTATAAGGTCTTAATAGCTCTAATATAATATATTTACTTTTCGTATGAAAACGTGGATTTCCCCACCCAAAGCGAAAGGACGTATGCTCTTTTCTTTCGATCTCCATGCGCTCCGCGGCTTCTGGCTCATCTCTTGTTCAAAAAGAACATTAGTTGAATGAGAGATTTTCTCTCACCTGGTGGATGTTTCTTCTGAAATTTTTCCTTTTTCCCCTTTTTTCCTTCACTTTTTGAGTAGAATCATTGAATTGAGCAGAAATCATATGAAAACTTCGAAGCAAAAACCTCGGGTAGGTTCCTCTACGGGGGGAAGTCAAATTTCTCCCTTTTACTTGCGTGAGAAAGTACTGGCAAAGAATTTGTGTAACTTCTTGAGAATTGCTGTAACTTCATGCAATTTTAATACTTTTTTTCAAAGTTTTAATTTTGTTTTTAAATCTAAATTTCTGAAATAGTGTAATGGCGCCCGATGCGAGTGCACCTTTCACACCTATGAAAGCGCCGCCCCTGCATATACACAACAGTCCTAATTTGGCTGAATTTTTTTTTCTCCATTGAAATTACTATTAAAAATTCAAAAACATATTCAAAACCTTCAATGCACAACTCGTTATCGGGTAATCTATTTGAATGCATTATTTTTCGATCATAAACCGGCTAATCACTTTTACAATAAACCAACTTACTTGAATTATGAATGATATCCCATGATTATACGGCACGACACTAAAAACACTGCGATACTCGGTGCTATAAAAAAGTTGTACCGGCTCCTCCGTTATATTGCATATTAGCATTTTCTGGTGAAACGAGTAGATAGTGGAGGAGTGATACATCAAGTTCTCGCCTAGAACAAAATAGAGTCCACGAATTTCAATATTATATAGTCGTTGCTTGTCACACAGTCAACGGCACTAACCTGTTCCGAAAATGCAAATCAAGATCGATATTATCCTTATAGAAATAAATTTAGTCTTTCCAGGCATCAAGTAGGGCTCTTTCAGGAACTTCTCCTCCTTTTCAGTCCAGAAGCGTATTATCTTCGGCCATTTCCGGGCGAGCAGAAGAAAGAGAAAATAGGAGCACGTACCAACTGTGTAGAATACTAAACTGACTAAAAAGAGGGGGCCATCAGTAACAGTTTATTGATTTTTTTTTCTTCTTTATGGAATCAGCCGGTTTTATGCTTACCCATGTTCTTTACAGTGAGCCCGACTTTGCGGAAATACGTAAAGTACATGATTGCCATAGTGAAATTTCCTATAAGGAAACCAACAGTGATAAGAATCCGTTTCGATTTCCAGCTAAAGCCCAGATTTGAAGGGCTTATCGATCTCAATCCCCTTAGCGGCATCACTCCGAAAAATTGTGCACAAGAGATGGCTTTAAGAGGGTAGACTCCTTAAAATAGGATAACCAAAGTGAAATGCTTTAAAATAGCCTACTCATAGCGATTCCCCTGTAGAACGGCTCCATCAACAAAACGAAATTGGTGGGACTTGCACGAGGACTCTATATTAAGAAATATCACCTGAAACTAAATTTAATTTTAATTTACTTTTCAAGAACAGCCAAGAGGCTACACACAACAACCCGTAAGCCACCAATAACTTTTAATTGCTATGTGGAGAACGTTTGTAATTAGCGCTTATGTCACACACACATTTTACGGGTACCTACCTAATTAACGGGAACTTAATTCATCCCCTTCAAGCAACCCCAAACAAAGGTGGGCATATTGTGCCAAGGCATGAAATGCTAAATCCTTAAACTGGAAGAGTTAATTATAGATCTACTCCAGAACTGTAAAGAGGGCAAGTACTTGTATGGAATCCCTGGGAGCCTTTTGGCAGGTGTGGTGGTTGGTATTTTTTTTATCAAGCTCTGTACGAACTCCCAGTGGCGTCATATATCCTTGTCATGCTTGCACACAGAGTTTTAGAACTAGTTTTCATTAAGCCGGTTGATGGCAGAATTGATTGTGACTTGTCCGGAGGACTTCTTTCATAACGACTCTTCATTGAAGGCAGGACATATTACTTAGAATGTTGCTATATCCCAGCGGGGAATTGAAGCGCTCCGGAATAAATTCTGAAGCGCTGAAATAGAATGCCAACGCGCTTCTTATTCATATCCCAATTCCCTTCCTTTTAACACAGGCATGTCATCAGAGCGAAGCGCTTATATTTTAGTGTTGAAGAAGCGCAATCGAAGCAGGGAAATGGAAGCTTTTGAGAAGCTCCTGGAGCTTTTGTTTTCACCAAAAATAGTATTTCATAACAGACACGATTATTATAAAAGCACAAATTTACCAACTGTGGAGAATAAAAAAGAACTGGAGGAAAACAAAGCAAAAAATGAGAGTATAGAGTGGGTGCTTCTAAAGAGCTTCCATAACATATGAATAGGAAGCGCTGCTTTCTTGCTTCTTTTGGCAGCGCTTGATAAATTTCCCGCTGGGATGCTTTTGTCCGTAAGCTGTATGGGCATGTGTAAATTAAGCTTTATGTTGCTACAGGAGAGAATAACTCTAAAGTAACCTATTGAATTTTCTATAAAAGGAGAAGTTGGGAAGTTCTGCATAAGCATTTCTGAGGAATTGTAAAATAGTATCCGAGAGAATAGAGAAGCTACATCGTCTTTTTAAGGTTTGCTTGATTAGGAAAAGTTTTAGTGAATAAAGTTTTTATTGCATCCAACCTCTTGAACTACCGGAATATAATTGGCTTCGGTGATTTTAGCTGGTTGCTCTTCAAGGCTTTCTATAGAGTATGCCAACACTCCTTATGGGTAATACAGGCTATTACTGTGAAAAATTTCTTTATAGGCCATTACTATCGGCACTTTCTTATGAGTTATTGCGTTCAAAAGAACTTGGATGATCTATTTTACTACACTCCTGTACCTCAAATTTTTAGGCTAGACTGCTTCAACCGCTGCTGCTGACGACTTATTGCTCAGACTTAAATGTTAGTTGTGTGAGAAAACCTTGATCATCACTATCGCGAAGAACTCACAGAACCCATAATGGGTAGACTCATCTTCTTCAAGGCAAAACCTACAATTCGGGTCCTCCGGCCTTCATATCCCACTGTGGTGGTAATAATACATAATATCCGGTAATCAAGACAACAAGTGTCCTGACATTCTGTGGGCTATGCCCAAACAATTCCTTGGGCCACTTACTTCCATACAGTTGGCTACTTCAGGTAGGGAATTCCTGCATTGGGTAGATTTCATCAGTCCGATTAAAAAGGTCCCTCTTCAGAAAGCTGGTTGGTGCTCTAATACCGGTTCCGGTTCACTGCCTTTAAAAGCTCGATGACCGGGAACCCTAACAAGAGTAACTTAATTGAGACTGCCCAACTTACCAAGGGCATGTTGGCAGTCCTAAACCAATATAGACTTGGTCCTATAAAACCTTATCGCCCTGATCGCCACTATCAGAGAAGACACGTGCATTACAATATAGCGTACACCTGCAAAGGCAGGTGCTAAGTTGAATTATAGAAGATTATAGGAGGATTATAGCTCTAGTGAATTTGGAGCTTTCACCCCAGATTGCAGCGCCCACGTCAGGCTCTTATTTGGAGCCATGCTTGTACCATATTAATCCTCACTGCGGTACTTTAGGAAAAGTCCAGGTACGCCAATAAAGTATATGGTAAATAATTTTGAGATCTTAAAGAGCATTATGTTGGTGGTGCCTATCCAGTACATGAGTTTCGGTTTTAGATCCCATGTCTATCCATAACCACTGCGGCAAGCTCAGAGGAATATGCGTTTCCACAGTATCTATGTAATCGTTCGAGTTGAGCTTGGCGTTTAGCGTGATTCCTAAGTATTTGGATTGATTTGAAAAGCCTATTCTACTTGTATGGGTGGGTTCTGCCAGTCCCGGCAGTGTTGGTGTTTTGGTATACGAAACAAAAATCTTTCGTTTTGTCGGAATTCCAAGGCTCCAACTTAGGACCACACCAAGTGCTTGTTCTAGACGCCTTGACATTATTATTATTATTGTTGAGGGGCGCTATAGCGGGCACTGCGACCAATTTTGTTTGGTCTATTGTACCATCCCCGTCTTTAAAAACCATCAAGGTTAAGGCTTCTTAGGTAGCCTAAAACTGATTTAGGGTTGCTGTCCCAAATCTCCCTGGGAGTAGGGAAATCACGATGGAGGAGACTCAGTCTTTTCCTAACTGTAGCCTCACAGTCGCACATCAAGTGCTCCGCAGTTTCGGGAGCTGCCCCGCAGAATCGACAGCCAGAGTCGGCCACCAGACCTATTTTGTTTAGGTGATAGTTAAGCGAACAGTGGCCCGTCAGCAGCTCTGTTATTATTTTTAGCTCCCACCTTTTGAGATTTAAAAGTTTGCCCGCCTTAGCTTTATCGATTTGGATGAATCTTTTAGCTTGACGAGCACCCTGGGTCCTAGACCAGCTTTGAAGAAACATCTGGTCAACCCAATTCTTTATGGCCATTTTTACGTGGCAGCTTGCTAAGCTACAGAAAGGTTCCGGACCAATAGGTAATGAGTTTGCGCCTGCTCTAGCAAGGATATCGGCAATCTCATTACCAATGTGACCTTCGTGGCCCGGAATCCACATCAGCGTGACACTATTGTTCCTGCTGAGGAATTTCAGGGATTGAAGACAATCCAGGACAGTCTTTGATGAGACCCTGCGCGATTTAATGGCCAGCAGTGCAGCTTGACTGTCCGAGAAAATAACAATGTTAGAGATATTTGGAGCTCTATTAATACAAGTCTGAGCACACACCTGGATGGCGAGTACCTCAGCCTGAAAAACAGTGGGGGTAGTGCCCAGAGCCATGGATATTTTGCTCCTTGGGCCATAAACACCCAGCCCTACCCCTTTATCGGTTTTGGAACCGTCTGTGTACCAAAAGGCCGTGCTTCCTCTAAAGAGAGGCCTGCCATGTTGCCACTCTGACCTACTTCGAATAATCGTCGTAAATGGTTTGTCAAAGTCAAGAGTAGCAGGAATGGTATCGGACAAAGATATCATTGGCTCCAAGTTCAGCTCCTTGAGGATCGATAAATGATCCAGCAGGTCTCCTGGCTTAAAGGAGAATAGCTCCCGTAGACGCAGTACCCCTGCCAGAGCCTCCTTTTTCACCACCAGGTGTAGCGGAGGAAGGTTCAGTAGGGCCTCCATAGCCACAGTCGGACAGGTGCTTTTGGCCCCTGTGATACCAAGACAGGCCAGTCTTTGCACCCTGGCCAGCTTAATCATAGCACCCTTTTGTTTGGTCTTAGCCCACCATGCGATGGATGCATCTGTGATCATGGGCCTTACGACCGTAGTATATAGCCAGAACATTAACCTAGGTTTAAGACCCCAGGTTTTTCCTACAAATTGGCGACAAACATGGAGAGATGCAGTTGCCTTGGCAGTTACTCTCTCAATTTGAGATTTCCAGGAGAGCTTTTGATCCAGGATTATGCCTAGATATTTAGCCTCCTTTGAGAAACCTATTTCTTTGCCGTCCAAAGAGGTTTAGTACAGGAAAAATAGTAAAAATAGCGGAAATGATTGGGTACAGGCTGAAAATTGGCACGGAGCTTCCTTTTAGGGTTCTTAATAAGGGGTTATAAAGTCTACCGATTTTCTACCCCGGGAACCTTTCTTTCTAGGGGGTTTTAGGGTCAAAATATCTGTTTTTTGCAAATGCATCTGAAACCGTAAGTCCTATCATAAAAAAATGTTCACAAAGTTTGTAGCTCATACGATTTTCTACAAAAAATGTTATTATACATTTTCCCGTACGTATTGCCATTCATGAGATATCACCGTTTTAAAGATTTAAAATATTCATATGAACTCATTCACGACTTGTATAGGTTTTCCGACGTTCAAGTTGGACCACTTTTCTAATTTTTTCAGGGGTCATTCCTGGATGTATTTGGAGGAAAAATGTGTTCTAGATAGGGGGCTAACCACTAAGATACAGGGTGTTCGCGAAAAAACAATGTCTTTTTTTGTCATTTATTTAGAGTTGAATAACTCCTAGACCAATTATCGTAAACCAAAATACTTAGACTCATCTTTTAGGTCAAAGTGTATTCTTTTATTTGATATAAAGATCAGGAACTTGAGTTGCTCCGTTTAGAAGATATGTAGGTTCAAAGCATGAGCGAAATGTTTAAAAGCCTAATGATATTTTTTATTCAATTTAAAGTACAATCGACCTTGTGTTTTTTGTTGATCATGTTTTGTCTACTATCTGACATAATTTAGATGTAATTTTGTATTATTGTTCCAATTTGGACCATTTGGTAAAAAAAAAACAGAAAATATACTTTAAATTGAATAAAAAATATCATTAGGCTTTTAAACATTTCGCTCATGCTTTGAACCTACATATCTTCTAAACGGAGCAACTCAAGTTCCTGATCTTTATATCAAATAAAAGAATACACTTTGACCTAAAAGATGAGTCTAAGTATTTTGGTTTACGATAATTGGTCTAGGAGTTATTCAACTCTAAATAAATGACAAAAAAAGACATTGTTTTTTCGCGAACACCCTGTATCTTAGTGGTTAGCCCCCTATCTAGAACACATTTTTCCTCCAAATACATCCAGGAATGACCCCTGAAAAAATTAGAAAAGTGGTCCAACTTGAACGTCGGAAAACCTATACAAGTCGTAAATGAGTTCATATGAATATTTTAAATCTTTAAAACGGTGATATCTCATGAATGGCAATACGTACGGGAAACTGTATAATAACATTTTTTGTAGAAAATCGTATGAGCTACAAACTTTGTGAACATTTTTTTATGATAGGACTTACGGTTTCAGATGCATTTGCAAAAAACAGAAATTTTGACCCTAAAACCCCCTAAAAAGAAAGGTTCCCGGGGTAGAAAATCGGTAGACTTTATAACCCCTTATTAAGAACCCTAAAAGGAAGCTCTGTGCCAGTTTTCAGCCTGTACCCGATCATTTCCGCTATTTCGCTTTTTTCGGCTTAATTTGACTGTACTAGTTCGCAGTGGGGCGAAGAATGCCTTTTTTTACTGCTGCTTCATTGATCGCGTCGAAGGTAACGTTGTCAAACGCACCCTCAATGTCTGCAAAGGCGCAGAGAGAGATTTCCTTGGCCCTGAGGGATTTCTCAATATCTCTCACTAGCACATGAATGGCAGTCTCTGTAGATCTGCCCGGCCGGTAGGCAAATTGCAGACAGTGAAGTGGGCTCGCTGTAAGACCCTCTCTAATATGACTGTCTAAAACTTTCTCCATTGTTTTCAGAAGAAAGGAGGAGAGGCTGATGGGTCGATAGGATTTTGCTTCTCTATACGATCTTCTCCCCGATTTAGGGATAAAGACTACCCTAGCCTCTTTCCAGCACCTAGGAATATGGGCCAGCGCAAAGCTACCCCGAAAAAGTGGTAGCAGGACCGGTAAGATCTCTTCCAAGCCTCTCTGAAGGAGAGCTGGGAAGATGTGGTCCTTTCCAGCAGCCTTGAAGGGACTGAAGGTGCCAATGGCCCACTCAATCTTACCGGCAGTGAAAATCCTGTTTGCCAGGCCTTTGTTCCTATTATAGGACCGATGGGCAAGTACTACCTCCGATTCAATGTTAGGTTCAAAGGTCAATCCAGGGTTGATTACCTGAGATCCGGGGAAATGAGTGCTCATTAATAGCTCCTTGACATGCTATCTTTTGTTTCATCTCGAAAATTGTATTTTGTAGGCAAAACATTTTTTTCATCTACTTATTCTAAACATTAAAAACAGTTTTTGAGTGATTTTTGGGCAAAAAGTTAACCGGGTTAACATTTTTGTAAGAACTTCAGTTGTAGAGAGTTTCATTGTTAACATTTTGGGACTTTGCACGGTGTTGTATGACCTATAGAAACCGAGATACAAGGAAGACTCGGGTAAAACGCGATATCTCCTGCGAACATGTTGCAACTTTTGTTTAAGCTACTCAGAGTGCGTTCATTTCCATTGTCTTTCACTGCGATACACACATGATGAGGAACAATATGGCACACTGCACCGGGCGCAAAAAAACCAAGCCCCGGCCCTGCCTACATCTTCGAACTATTTTTACATACCTAGGTTTTGGTGTATAACTAAATTATGAAATTTTGTTTGTTACCGATTTCATTTCAGGAACAAAGGAGAGACCACAGGCTCCCTAATCCCCAGAAGGCGTCTTTTACATATCCTATCCCTTTTCTATGCTTCGAGTTATGCATGCTAACTACTAGTGGTAATGTAAGTTTAATACTGGTGGCCAACACGAACTATAATTGTTTCCTATTTGGACCGAAGTTTATGCGTAAATAAGTCCAACTACCATATCAGAGGTCCGTGGTTCGGCATGGTAATTCGTTTTTCCACTTCTTGATAACACCACCTCTTGATAACATTCTTTCTTTCTTGTCTTCCCTCTTTGGTAATATTTGGATGAAGACATATTGGATAAACTGTATCCTGGGGAATTTTTGACCAAATTGCAGGATACAATATATCACCAGGTGAAAAACAGAATGGCCTAGACTTCGGGACTTACTTCACATTTCATGCCCACCTTGGTATTATTCTTATTTATTTATTATTTGGCAGTTTAAAAGAAAATGAGCGTTCATAATATGTTTGGCAAAAGAATCCTAAGTTTCCGCATTTTTTTTTCGAAAGAAAAATTTTCCTAAGAAACGTCTTTATGGAAAATGTGTATAAACTAATACTTCGTATTTCGCAAAAAAAATTGAATATTCAAATTCAAAAATCAATATTTTGTTTCATACTATAAATTATTGATGAAACACTTAAAGCCCTTCGGGCTGCATAAATTTTTACGCTTATTTCTTCCAACTGTTTCATGGCTGATTTATTAAATAAATTTTTCGTTTAAATAATTTCAGTAACGCTATGGATTCTATACCATAACTGCTTAATGATGTAATTTGCCTCGTTTTTATTCCATCGTTGAAATTTATATTCTGCTATGTGTGCCCTAGGATGGTATGATGGTGGCTGGCTCGATTCAACATAATTCCTGTGGAAACATTAATATCCCCTCAAATCGAAATAAATTTTCAACATTACTCGAGTCTAAATAGTTCTGAATAGCTACTTTAAAAATCATAGCTGCAAGAATAATCTTGGTACCAAGTATGTATACCAATCTAGAGGCACGTTGTTGTATGAATAAGGGCTGCAGAAGACACCCCTTTGTTATTTATTGGATGGTGGGTTTGTGGGTTAATAGCTTAAGACGACGAAATAGGGTCGTTGTTCGTTTATATTGGTTAAATTGAGTGAAACATCTTGTTGTAGTATCTTCTTGAAAATTTTAATAAATAAATTATTTTCGTTTTGATAAAATGGATTGATAGAAAATTGTGTAGAGTTTAAAGGGAGGAGGGAGAGAAGACGTTGGGAATATACTTGGTCCTACTGGAATTTTAATTTTAAATTAGTATAGTAAGTTCCAGTATTGTAACGCCATTTCTATTTACAGAAGATGTGAAAAAGAGAAGCGAAGCATGGCTTGACAAACTCATATTCTGGCTTTCAACGAGCCCATCGGTCAATCGGGACAGTCTTAATTGGGATCTTTAGGGTCTCGCAGGTAATGAAAACCCGAAAGCTCAGACCGGATAGAGAAGTGGCACTGCATTCGAAGATCCGGAACTAGCTGGAATGACACCGAACGCTAGAGGCCCACAACTAGGACTCTGACCGGTGGCCACTTACGTTTCGAAGTGCTTACCAGACATGAAACTTCCTATGGACATAATGTATGCCTTTCCGACTAAATCAACAAGACCTGCATTTTCATGTAAGTCCTTTTTTAAACGAAAGTGTGAGATTTGAACCTTAAAATGATAAGTCTGCATAAACCTAGAAAATTATAGCAAAAAGAAAACTGTATGACGGGTGGCATAGCATAAAATTGGTGGCAGCGGTGGGATTGAGAGCGATGTGGTTTCGATAAAAGCTTTTTGGAAGATTCGTACTCCTTCGCCTCTCATTTTATGATTTTATTTGATTTATTTACATTTGTAATGTACATCAAGATAATTATAATCTTACCACGCTGTATCACGTATGTAAATTAAAAAAAAAAAAAATGAAAAAAAGTACATATGTATGAAAGAAAAAAATTATCAATCAAAAGAATTAATTTGATGGAAGATTATTGTCTGGTAAGGTAATTAAATACAAGTTTCCTGAACACTTTCGAAGATCTCGCACTCTGTAAGGTGTGTGGCAAATTGTTCTACAGGCAGAGACGATGAACAAAAATGGACCTTTGCCCAACTAGGTGATGGACTTTTGGCGTGGTACAACAAAATTTTCCTTGTTATACGACCGCGACTCAAGGAGGTAGGACGTGCGTTCATAGCGCTGAAATTTATAGATAAATACTGCTGCGTTGAAGGGAAGATATTCGTCGAGAGTGTAGCCCAGAATAGAAGAGCGGCATGGGCTTATGTGGTCAAATCTACGGGGTTATATACAAACCTGGTACTATCATTAAAGGCAACGTTAAGGTTGACCCGGGATGATGCATCAGGAGACGTAAAAACTGAGCTAGCGTAAGTAAAGAAAGGTAGAACTAAGGTTTTGATAAACTTTGACCTAGCACCTTCAGGCAATATGGACGCCGGGAACTATTTAAATAAACATGAACGTGCATCCTTGACAGCGCAGTTTCGCAGATACTGCTTTTACCGCGCTGTCAAGGATTGCACGTTCTGGTTTTTTTAAATAATTCCCGGCGTCCATATTGCCTGAAGGTGCTCGGTCAAAGTTTATCGAAACCTTAGTACTATGTACTTGACTGCAGGGATCACATTTAACAGTAGGTCTGGATTTGCCATGACATTAATTTCCCTAATACTTTGCCTAAGAAACATAGGATACTGATGGGGCGATAATCAGAAGGATTTTTCGGGGATTTGCGTTTAGGTAAGGCAATTACTTTGTTTTTTTTTTCCACTGAAGTGAAAAGTATGATTTCGTTAGGCAGTTATTAAAGACGGTAAAAACATCACCATAGATCCCAAGTTTCTTTACGTTAGCCCAAAATTTCTTCGAAGGTAGGATGGGACTGCTTAGCCGAAAAGAACATCAGTTTTGCTTTGCGGATAGTCGAGATACCATCCAGTGACACGGATATTGAAGGATCATGACCGCGTAGTAAGGCCTCAGACACCAGTACGAGGTGAATGCTGAACCCATGAAAAGTTTCCGGCAGTTCGTCAATTTTATTACGCAAGCTTCTTGCGTTGATGTGACAGAAATTTAAACTACGAGCACTACTTTGGAATATATTGAGCAAGGTTCTAATAGAGATCACTAGTGCGAGGTAGCCGAACGTGTGCAGGATGCGCGAGGTTTGGAAAATTCTGCTCTGGTAGCTGTTCTGATGACATCATTAAAATCAAGAACAGAAATAAATGTTTGCGGCGGTTTATTTCTGTCCAGCTGTACGTGACAAAGCCTCGACGCATGAAGACTGCAGTCACCATTCCTCTTCAGCAGCTTTCCTGCCTTATGGAAGATGTCATTATTTTTTGACGTTAGACTTTCCTTAAAATAGATCTGACTGTCTGAAACAAAACCTAAATTCAGCTCCTTCAGAGTAAGAGCTCCATGCTGACACCTCTTCTGCAAGAATTCCTGCTGGTCGTTGGGTGATGAGAATTTTACTACCAGCAGCGAGCCAGTCGTGTTGGTACTGTTGGGATGGGAGTCCAAACGCTGGCGATCCGTGGTCGAAACACGCTTACGTAGGGCGAAAGTTCGTGTCCGATGGTGGTGGCTACAAAATTTAAAATTTGTTTTGTATTAAGACCGTCTGTCATGGGTATGCCATGAATCACCACGTCCTGCAGCGTGGATTACCGGCGTAGGCCTTCGAGCTCATAGGAGAATACTGCAACGTTGTGCTGCACAGCCTGGACCTCGTCTCGTAACTTATCCACTTGACTGTTCAAGGCACTGCACACTTCGTCAATTCGCATGGCCAAGCGGGTCTCCAAATATTTCAGGTGGTCCTTCTCCATCAGGAAAGTACGGTTGGGCATTATAACATTGAGAGTGTTGTCATGTTAATTAAGGCCTTGTTGGAGCCCGTACTCCTTCGCCTCTCATCACCATTAGAAAAGTACGGGGGCCAATTATAACATTGGTGGCAGCGGTGGGATAGAAAGAAATGGTTTTTTGATAAAGGCTTGTAGGAAAATCCGTACTCCTTCGCTTATCATTTCCATCAGCAAAGTTGGGTAGGAAGCATAACATTGGTGGCAGCGGTGGGATTGACAGTTCTGTCATGTAAATAAAAGCTTCGTGGGAGACCCGTGGTGCTTTACCATTAGAAAGGTACAGGTGGCGAAGTATAACATTGGTGGCAACGGTAGAATTCCGATTGGGATAACTTCATCAACATTTGTTACCAACATGCTTTTAGAGGTTTTTGGCTGTAGAGATTCTGCTCGTGGAAGTCTCAAGCAGTTGGTATGTAGCTTGTTCGACTTCAAAATAGCCACAGAAATAATTCTAGAACTTCCAAAGTGGGCGATATCGTGGGCCTGTTCAAGTCGCCTAAAATTATTAAACGATTAAAGGAAGTACTAAGTGTAAATAAGTGGAGAAAAAACTTACTGCAGATTCTGAGTAACCTTTTTCATCTGCGGAGTCTTTGACTAACTTAGCGAAATTTCTACAGTACATGCTGAAAAACAAAAATTCAATTAGTTTCCTCAGTGAAATCCTACAAAATTTATTGTTTTCTGCAAAAAACGATTTAAAGCAAGTCTTAAGAGCTTACACATAATTATTTTATAATTTATCTTCATACATATTTAGGGATTCCCAAGTAAACAACAAATTGCTGTTGCTTTTTTCCTGAGCATAAGAAAGAATCATCGTCCCATTAAATTTCGCTTCATCATTCCAAGAAAATCGACTTCTGAGATTCTTAACGTAAAATAACATGCCTCCAGGATAATGTCAGCCTCTCTACAGCAGTGCGTAAAGTTAAAATTCCCCGAAAACTTCCTTTAAGAAGACGGAAAAGGCATCAGCATTATTGTTGGGTCACAAATCAAGGACAACAGGACAAATGAATTTTATTCGTCTTTTTTTTCCTTCATCAATATTTTCTATATTTATACAATTGCAAAATTTTTTATCCTTTTATTTGTTAAGACAACAAGGGTATCCAATACCTTGTTAACTCCCCAGACAGAAGTAATTTTTTCTCCATAAGAAGATATGATATCCTTTGTCTTCACTTGCATTTGAAGGCCTTTGATAAATGAAATTAAGGCTTACATGAGTAAAAGCAATAACAATGAAAGACTTCAGCGCAGGCATGTTATGACAGGCAGTATGTATTGTATTTATACTCTCAAGGACTCTTAGGCGGACAGGATCATATTTCAAAAAACCAATTCCCACTTGATTGCTCTCGGAAATAAAAATAGCCACCAAATATGAGATAAAAGGAGGACAGCGATTTCTTCGGCGGTATGAGGTGGGCCTTTACTGGATTTTTGGGATTCTGTTTCGCATGGGCTGGTAAGAACGTAATAAAAACATATTTATTTTTGTTTAATCTATATCAACATAACGAGCAAATGTATTTTTAACTCCAGACTTAACAAATAAAAAGAAACAGTCGATTTTGGTAAGCGCTTAGGATTATATGTTATTTGTGCAAAATCTCCTGATGCTTATTATCTTCTCGATGATTTTGGCTGGGATTGTGGGTTTGGTTTTGTTATTCGCGATATTTGAATCACTTGGGAGTAATCCCCGGTAGATGATGATGTATAAAAGAACAATTTATTACAACGAAAAACACCAACCGTTGCCGTGCAACAGTTAATACACGATGAATTGCTAAATGTAAGATTTTCGAAACAATTAGTAATTTTCTGATTCATTTTCCAGAGTATTACAATGTATCTTCTTCTACTTCTACAAAAATGTCCGCTGCTCGCAGCAGGCGGAGAAGATATCCACTTTACGAAAGCGTTTTACATTATTTGATGCCAAGGGGAGTAGCCCTGTAAATTTTTGATGTCAAACATCGATTGGCTTACTCTTGCACATTCGTATCACCGCAAACGACATGGCTTCAAAAAGACATTTCGTAATATTTCTCTCGGGTTAGGTTAAGAACTGTGTTAATAGAGTTGAGTTGAGTGAGTTGACTTAAGATAACTTGAGATTAGCTGAGTTAAGTTACGAATTAAGTTAATAATTGGGTTAATAGTTGACTTAAGACTTTTTCTGGGTTGGGTTGAGTTAAGTCTAGATGGATTGAAACTTCAGTTGAATTCAGTTGACTTGATTTTTCGGAGTTCGGTTAAGAGTTAGTTGAGTAGTTCTAATGATTTTAGTTCAGTTAAGTTGAGTCCATCCGGCAACGACTCAGCGATGTTAGGCTACATTTTGATTTCGATCGATGCTCAAAGACGTACGTGCAATGGGGTATCTTGTTCGAGCGAAATTACAGATGCGATAACAAAGAGCGAAGAAAACGACGCCACCACCAGCCAAGAAGAATTGGGCAGGCCTATGGTGTCCGGCCATCGGGCGAGAGTTTCAAATGGCATCATCCAACAAATTCGCGGCACTCGCGATACCGGACGATATCGATGTAGAAGAAAAGAAATTATCGGTGTCCATTGTGGGGTGAATCGAAACGCGAAGCGAGAAGCGGTGTCGAGGCATGAGTACCGGACGCTGTACCAGACAATACGGCGGTTAGGCGGAAAAACAACATCAACAAACGACAACATCAAAAAATCGGATGGCTCTTTCATGACCTCTCCCCAAGGGCGCTTGCAGCGGTGGAGACAATTCTTCCTCAGGACCTTAATAAAATTGCTGAAAAATGGAAAAGCGCCGGGAATAGACCAAGTAACCGCCGATATGATCAAAGCCGGAGTCTTATCACAACGACTCCATGTCCTCTTAACATACATGTCGCATTCGGATAGTGTCCCGTTGAAGTGGAAGAGAGCGATCGTTGTCCCAATTTTGAAAAAAAGCGACAGTTGGGAATGCAAAAAATATCGCTGTATTAGCCTCCTCTCCTACAATCAAGTGAAGCATTTGATGGACGACGCGGAGTTCGATAAGGGGACAACAACTTCGTAACCGCTTTGATGTTCGCCGGCGATAGCAAACACTTCTTTACCCAATGCTGTTATGTCACGTTCGAAAATACCACCCACTTAATGGACGGGGTTCACTTCAGGGCCCGCGAGGTATTCTGGTGCCTCAAGAGCTCAACGTCAACGAAACCACTGGCTCGGACAAAATTCTCCCTAATGGTACTTAAAAAATGTGCCTCACTTTTGGCTAAACCCTTGCGTAAATTTTCGTTCAATCAAAGTAGTATTGGATGGCTTCGATTCCAACCCCCACGCCATTTCAGCCGGAGTTCCCCAGAACTCAATTCTATCACCCGCACTTTTCCTAATCTTTATTAATGATCTGCTCTCAATCTCCTCCAACCCACTTCTCGCTGATGACGGGACTTAGCATTTATCTTTATCTTACTCCTCCGAGAATATAAGACAAGCACGTGCCAGAGTTTGTCTTTACCACCGTGAATTGATGTCCACTTTGATCAACCAGGATTTAAAATCGATTCTCGCTTGGGGCCGCATGAATCGTGTTGAACTTAACGCTACCAAAACAAAGTACGGTCTCACCTCCAACAAAAATTGCACCGATCTTCCCCCTATCTCAGTGGGTAAAGAGAATCTAACGACTGCCTCAACTCTGAGCATCCTAGGGGTAACTTTAACGGAGGATCTGCTTTGGAATGATCACATATTCCAAATCGCCAAACAAGCCAGGATTTCTGAAGAGAAGAGAGAGTTCCTCCTGCAGTCTTGAATACACCTGGTACATATATCTGTGCAGGCCCCCCAAAAATCACTTTGGCTTGCCTCGACAAGGTGCAAAATCGTGCCATCAAACTCATTGGTAATGGCCCCTTACACGCCTCCATAGACGCCTTAAACCATTGTAGAAATGTAGCAGCCCTCTCTATACTTTATCTCTATTATCACAGCGACTGTTTCATTGAAATTCTGGAACTCCTGTCGGCTCATCCCCATACCCTTCAGCCCCTGTTCCTTTCTCGCACAATTGGGCCTCGGAAGCCTAGGGAGTAAGGCGTCTGGTTACCATGCCAGAGGTCCCGGGTTCTAAACTGGTACAACACTTTAGAGTTCAAACGCAAGGCTCATCGACATTTTCTTTAAAATCCACCAGACCCCCTCTAATCTTTCCTATTCTCCTTTATTCTTTAAAGCAAGCTTACTACTAGACATGGCACCATGACATGACGGACTGATAGTATAAAGAGTTACTCCTAAGCTTGGTTTTTCCATATAAAACAGAGAAACGCGGCGTTGTTGGCAGTTTGACTATTTTTTTGAAAATGGTATTCAATTTCACAGTGCCTTTTTTATTCACCATCAAGCCAAGCACTACATACCATTCTTGTAATACTTCTTCTAAGTCGGTATTGAGATGGCATTTCTTTTTTGAAATGTTTTACTATGGGGGATTTTTTTTTATATTTTGTTATTCTCATCACGTAATTGACTAGGTGACTTTCCGTCTCCCACCTTCCTCCAATGAGCATATTAACAGCCACTGTTCCTTCCTATCCCTAGCATAAATCAATCGCATAATCACAGTAAAAACAAAACAATTTCGTCCTAGATTGATTTTTATTTTTTCTTCTTCCATGTAATGGACGTCTTATCCGAAGTACTCATAAAACGCCAACAGAATACAATCTTGGCATAAAGTTAAATTTTACGGCACCTACACCACCACCCCCCAACCAACGACATCCGCATTCTATGACATTTCTAGTCCTTTTTATTGACAATAAGACGTGTGCGGATTGTGTCTCAATTTATGTGGATACGAAAGGATATAAATCAAATCCTGAAATAGATTTTAATCCTCTCTAAATAAAACCCTGGATTTGTAACACCATTCTGTATCTGACTTTGTATCATCAAAACACCAATGTCTGGCACACAATTTACTTTGCGGCAGCCTTTGTTATTTTCCCCGTACGTAAAAGGGAGCCCCATCGTCCCTTGCAAATATTTAATCGTGGATTAAGCATTTCGCATTTAATTCATCGTGCAACACCAAATTGTGGGATTTTATTTTTTCGTGTTGGTAGGACGAAGTGGGATTTATCTGTGATGAGTTTTAAAATTTCGAAATATTACGTAAAATCTGTGAAATAATTGGAAAGGCTCATTCGCGTTTGCCTTCGTGCCTTTATGCCATCACGACTTGTTATTAACTTTTTACGTTTATGGCGGAATCTATTTTATTTTTTGTGGTTCCGGTTAATTATAATAAGGGTGAGTCCACTCAATTTGTGGTAATGTATAAAAGAACTGATTTTTAATTCATTTATTCTCTCATTAAGCTGGTTATAGGTTGATATTCTGATAGAAAAGCAGACAAACTCACAAATATACAGAATGCCGCAATAAAAATTTTGTGGTGAGATTAAAAACTACTTTTGAAAACTATGTCAGATGCTTCATAATTTATATTGATAACAGAGTTTCAGTTTTCCACAAAAAATGGTATTACACAAAAGATAATTTTTTTGGATTATTTGTTGGTAGAAACGGATTTTAATTTAAGGCACAAGTATCTAGGTATAGTTGTGTTTGTAGACATAACATGTAATATGTTCTTAACAGATGAAGCCCTCTCGGCAGCCCAGCGGCATTCGTTACTAAGCATAAAGGTTTTAACGTTTGCCTGTGAGTGAACACTTGTAAAATTTGTGTTTGGTTTTGAGAAACTTTTCCATTCATTTTAATAAAATAAATTAATAAACTTTTAAAATAAATACATTGCATTGCAATAAAGACAGGCTAGAACTCAGCCTTATCTGAAAAGTGAATGTGGACAATCTCACTCTAGAACTCATTACTGGAAATCTTATTTTTAATTGTCTAAATACCCGTTCAATGATAACTGTTGTACCCGTTCAATGGTAACTGTATGTAATTTGTTGTACTTTTGTTCTGCATTTGATGTTGCATTTTTAAAAAGCGTCATAATCCAGGGAGTCAGGCCATAACCCTCATCTCCTGGCAAAATGGCTCCTGCAGAATACTCATTATAGATGGATAGAGTAGAATTTCGCCAGATTCGTAGGTGGTGGACAGATCCCGGTCATTGAACATCAACACTTGTAAATTGCTCTTGTCCATTTTCCGTCGCCTGCACATTTAATGAAAAAAAAAAGCAGCTTATCAATTTAGATATTCGTCTCCTTGAAAACTTGGCTTTAATATTGGAATATGAGGGCACTCTAAAGAACCTATTGCGCGGGGAAAGCTATATTTAAATTGGCACTCTTCTTTTGCTTCTCGCGTATTTCCTCAAAGGTGGTCAGAAATTTAATCCATTCGCACAAATAGCACCACATACATCGCAAAGAAATTTCGAAACTGTTGTTCTATGAACGCCAATATCCTCCCCGACTCCAACGTGAAATCCGGGGCTCCTACATATCTTAGGAATATTTTCACCCTTTCAACTTTTGGTATTCTACCACTACCTACAAGTTCCTCCAGTATCATCGGATAAGAAATTATAGCTTAACCATTGTACGTTATCGAATTCAAATCGGTACAATGATTTGAAATTAGGGCAGATATTAGGGCAGATTCACAATGAACGCTTCAAGTTTCGAAATTAGGATTATAGGATTTATGTACAATACACATTCACAGCTTCAAGATGCAAGCCATAAATCTTTCATTGTGCATCGTAAACTTTCCTTTTACGTGTTTCACTCAGCTTTGAAATTTTACACATGTGTAACTAATATCCCTCCCAGCGTGCCAACTTAGTGTTTTACCAATAGAACTGATGGCTTAGACTTGCCTTTAGTGGGAAAAAAATCTTATATAGTGGCTAGTGGTTCTTTCTGGTGGTAACTATACAAAAATTATTACTGATATGATGATTCACTTAAATGAAAACCATGAGTTTATTGTTGAAGCTGATGAACAGTGGCGTCAAATTCATCATCTGAAATGGAATGAAACTAAAAATACCATCAAATTTTTAAATGACGTTCTGCAGTTTAAAGAATGATCAGGAGTAGCTCGGTTTGAATAATTGTCCGGCCACTTTTGCTTTTTCATTACTAATTTTTCCACATTCGAACACCGATGTTGAAAAGCTTTAGGACCATGAACATTGTCAAGAATATGCGTAGGTGCCGTTGAACCTCGAGTTTAAACTCTTGATGGTCCATGAGTTCAGACGTAACCGTCGGGGTTAGTGGAAAATATTCTCATTGGAGTCTTACTCCTCCTGAAAATGGTGGATCCCGCTAACCAGCTGACAAGAGCTGTGACGCCGGAAGTGCCAGATACCAGTCGGCACAACAATGTATGTCGTCCGCCAGGTAAAGACCCAACCTTAGTTGAACTTTGGTACTCCAATTAACCAGCTAAGCCGTCAAGATGTGTTATTAGAGCCTGCATACCCTTACAAGTGCCGGCTAATGCCCCGACTTTACCTACCTCAGTTGAATAATGTTCAGTTCAATCCACATAAGTGGCTTCACCGGCTAAAGTCCAGTTCATTTACAGTTCGTGCTTGAAATGGTTATTCCCACATGGAAAAAAATATAGCCAAAAATATATCCTAAAAAGTAACCAAAATATAGCTTTGATATCTAACTTTTGGCCGCTTTTTTATATCTCAGATATATCTCAGATATAGAATATATATTGAGATATATTTTTCGCATATTCCTAGATACATATGGAATATAAGCGGTAAGAATTTATCCATCAATTATATCACAGATATATTTGGGTGTTTCTCACCAAAGTGGTAAAATCGCTGTCCTTGGCAAATATTACGGAAACTATGGCGAGAAATATTTATATTTCTGCAAATTTGAATTTATAACTATCTAAACTATAGTATACAATATAGAAAATATCTCACTTAAAAACCTATATGGTTTCAATAACGTATTTTTTAGGTCTAAAAACAGTCCCCTAGCCGGTCCCCAAACCAAAATATTTTCTATTGAGTTCATTAATTGAACTAATCTTTTAAAAACAATTAACTTATATAACACAATTTAATCAATATGAAATGATATGCTATTAGACTCTAATATCAATTTATTTAAACTATTTTTTGATTAGTTTAATTTAACCTAAAGTTGGTCCCCGAATTTCATGAACAGTCCCCGGCCAAAGTTTCGAGTTACGCATCAGGCCATCTACAGTAAAGACAGACTTGTTAATGGGCGTAACGAAACGTGAACGACATGAAGTTAGCTCTGTTACCACCAAAAGTAGCTATACCTCATTTTGTTTAGTGTTACAAGAGTTAGAGGGGCACATGCGCGCATCGGTACGCAACATTAGACAGTCCCCTAGTAAGTGTTATTTTTCTTTTTTTAAAGTGTTCCAGTTTTCTCTATTGTGCATCGTTTTAAATAAGATGTCTTGTATTGTTTCTATAAAACAAAATAAAGTCATAATGAAGGAATTTTATGGTACCGTAACAATTACACAAATTAAACAGTCCCCTGCCAACAGTCCCCGGTCAACAGTCCCCCGCTACATACAGAAACAGGAGACTGTTTCATTTATTAGGGCACTATTATTGTACTTTTGCCTTTGTTTTAGGTCTATAACCATCTTTTAATCATGGCGCGAGAAAGAAGAAAGTGTCTAAGGAAGAAATAAAAGTTCACAAGTTTACTTGAAACCACACAGAGAACTTGGAACTACCAAAGAAGACTGTTTTATTTTTATATATATGCGTCATGAGGAATGTTTTTAAAGTATATATACTACTAATAAATGCTCATTTTACTTATATATACAGTCCTTTGACATATGCAACAGTCCTCTGACATATGAATTTTTTAAATTTACTCAATAAGTCCTAAAATAAAACAAATATATTTGGGTCCCTTACTGTTTATTATCCACCAGATATATATCTATTTAATTGTATATTTTTTTTTCATATTCACTTAAAAAAGTTACTGGGACAGATTTCTTGCAAAAATTTACCAGTTTACAGAGAAACACCCATTTATATGATATAAAGTTTATATCTTGCCTATATAGGATATATCTCGAGGTGCAAACCGAGTTATATTTTTTTCCATGTGGGTTGCTTTTCTGCCAGAAGTTAGAAATGCAAAAGCTCACTGGAATAACATTCCATTATTCCAGTTGATTACTCTCTTTTCAGTGAGCTTTTGTGTTTAACTTCAGATCGAGTTCAGTTGAGTTGGTCTGTTTTATTCTCAGTTGAATATGTGGAAAATGTATGCGAACTGAGGCTATTTTAAAGTTCTTTCTGTTCACCAATTTGCTCGAACCTGCGCAATTCGGCGAGTGAAGCCAGGGTGTAATGACAATTGGTTAAAGCAATAATGCTGATTCTATGATTAAAATATTGATATTTTATAGCATTTAGTAGTCATTTTTTGAATTTACATATGTGATTACTTCCGCTTAAAAAGCGCCTTTCAAACATTAAGTTTGAGGAATTTAAGATTTAGTGGAACATCTACATAGTTACTTTTGGCGAAGAGAAAAATATTTTAGTGGTTTTCTGGTGGTTTCAAAAGTCGAATCTATTGCTCTCTCGAGGAAAGAGTTTGCAACGCTGATCCCTCAAAATTCAGTTTGGCGGACATCCCAACAGGGCGGAATTCTTCTTTTCTTCGAAGCCTATTTATTTACACGACAGTGTACGACACAGACTTTTGTTCTGCAGATACATACATATATGCCCAGGCATATAGACGGAATGTCTATAGGGTGACGGTCTTTTCATTACTACAAACTTTTATTTTTAGGAATGTTTCACAGAAAAATTCTATAGAAATCTATACGCACAAAAGCCTGGAACGATCAAAGTCTATTTCGTGTGGACCCTCCATAACGTTTCAAACAGTTTCCAGAACTTCGCCATACATATATATTATTTACTTCCCCCGACGTTTTATTCTCTACAAAACCTCCAGCAAATCGCCCACTATGCAATTGATCATAATGAAGTAAATTCTCAATAACGTCCAGATTAATGGCAACAAAAAGGACTGACAATTTCGTTTAGCCTTATTATTTCCCAGAAGAAAAACCTATCAGGGGCCATAAACCACTTTTATGAAATGGCAACTTCCCAGCCTTTTCAAGTACAACTTAAAGTAAATTCCCGAAATTACAACCTTTTATGAATAATAAAACCGGAACGATTCCCTACAAATCCCTTATGATTTTATTTGGATTTAATCCTTGCAGATTTAATGCTGTGTTGGTACTGTTAACGGGTGAGAATCCTTCCGTGCTCCTTCCAGCTCTCTCCATTAAATAAAAATTACATTTGAGAATGTTTTATGTTCTGGCAGCGTCGGCAACTGGCACCTCCTTCCGACGCCTGAAACTAATGCTGTAGGTGCACACTTCACATGATTATGAACTTTAAAACAACTTTAATGAATATTTTCAGGGAGTGTTGTAGTGTGTCATTACAGGTCGTGCATCTTCACAAGTGCTTTATATATGCGCGAATAAAAGTGCACACACAGAAATCCAATTTAAAGTCACGAAATTAAAGGTTAAAACCCAGTAATTTTGAGGCAGTTTTTCCTCTTGCGTTTTAAGCTTTGAATAACGTGGATGTTACGAAGGATAATCAAAATATTTACGGACTGCATAAATATGTATATATCCACGGGGATTTATTAAAACGGTACACGTGTCGAGAAGTATTATTCCGATCGTATATGTATATGTAGATATGGGCCTGAGCCGTTTAAGGGATGTGCACCAAGGAGGAAGCTCATTGCGGATCCTTTTTATTATCTCTCATCCGAAGCCACTACTCCTTTGATGGGCTCCAAGACCTTAGATTACCTCAAGCAATTTGGAATCCTGAAAGGTTTTTTTTATTGATATCTCCGGCCTTTTAAGATCTGCGTGTAAAAATATGAAAACGCCTTTTCCGTACATGAATTCAAGATTAAACTGATCTTCGATGGCTGGAAGTCGCTCCTTGCCATAAAAGAATTTTAATATCACACTCTCCACACTCGGCTGGATGCTCTTTTATGGGCGAAACGTGGCGCCATTATGAACGCTAAAAAAATTCTTTTACGACTCCATAAAAAACCTTCAGCAAAAACATTTCACAGGACTATGAGCGATAGTGGTCATGTGATTGCCCAGGCATACATAATCGTTTCAGGTTTATCCGTGGTTTAAATAATTAACTTACCAGAAAAAATATCCTTTTAAGGAATAATGTCAGTTTGTTGAAAGAATATTTAGGAAATAGTTTTTTTAACCCTGAAAATGTAAAATAACTTTGTGATTGACCCTTGATTACTTATCTCGTGTTTACAAAAACATCCTTGTTGGTGGTGATTTTATCATGAGCTTATTAAGGCGGCAAAGGACATAGGCCTGAAGGTAAACGAAGAAAAAACGAAGGTGATGCAACAATCCAGAGCAGGAAGATTTGGAATGGGAAGAAATATAGCCATCGATGAACATAACCTAGAAGTAATCGATAAAACAGAGTACCTTGGGTCTAACTAAAATCACAAAAAGAAACGAAGAAAAAGAAGAAATAACCAGACGATTATTACTGGCTAATAGAGCCTTTTATGCCCAAATACAAATCCTGCACTCAAGATTTGTGCACGGGAAAACCAACCTCTCACTCTACAAAATAGTAATACGACCAGTACTGTGTTATGACAGCGAGAATTGGACAATCACCCTGGACATAGAGGAATGAGTCAACAGGTTTGAGAGAAAAATTCTGAGATGCATAGGCCCAACCAGGGAGGATGGAATATGGCGAAGAAGATTGAGAAGATCAATGAGTTGTATGAAATTATTGATGACCCGCAACACTCTCAACTTTAATAAAGTATAACAGACTGAGACTGGCCGGCCACGTAATCAGGACGGATGACAATCGTATCCCAAAACGGCTTGTAGCCTTAGAAATTTCGGGAAGTAGGCCAGTTGGTAGACCCAGGGGGAGCTAGATAGACTCTGTGACGGCTGACGAAGAGGCAATGATCAACATCCGGAGCTGGAGACTTGCTGCAAGGGACCGTCAAACTTGGAGAAATGCGCTAGAGGATGCCAAGGCTCGATTTGGGCTGTAGCGCCATTGGATGGATATTAAGGAAGTCCTCCCTGCAAATCTTTTTTATGCACACCATGAATTCACTAAGTTTGGAAGCTATTACCGTACACCCCACATACTTCAATTGCTCGACGTGTTTCTTTCCAATGGTATTAACTCCTTTCTTTCCAATGATAATTGATTACATGGATCACGATATTTTGTTCCTGAGCCACAGCTTTTCTGTTGATTCCTCTCAATTGGCAACTCTGATTTATCGTGGTTTCTCCTATGTTGATCGTGTTGAACTCGTACGCAGATGTTCTCCCCTAGTGTGGGGTAATATTTTCTCCATGATTGACGTTGATGATAAAGTAGTTGAATCTGATAGGTTACTGCTCGGCTTATATGATCAGTTCGTACCTTTTAAGTGCAAAATTCTTACCGCCAAATCTAAACCTTGGTTTACTGCGGAAATAAAATCGCTTATTGCTGCACGGGAATTTCTTTATCGCTGGTCCAAAAAGTTAAAAGTGCTACTGCCATTCGTTCTTTCAAGCGTATCCGGAAGAGTGTCGCTTCAAAAATTAAGAAGGCTAAAAGAAGTTATTATGCTCGTAAGCTTGATCCTTCGCTTCCAGCCAGAACTGTCTGGAATAACTTACGCTCCTTAGGCGTGCATTCTAAAAATGTCACTGTGCCCAGAAAGCCTCAATCAACATTTCATTGGAAACCATTCGACTGCTGAGATTAATTCTCTCCCCTCCACATCCCCTGATGACTTTTGCTTTCGCTGTGTCAATTCTCTTAAGGTTATCTCAGCTCTAAAATCAGTTTAGTCACAAGCGACCGGTAGTGAGAACATATCTCCTAGATTCTTAAACATGCTTATGCATTGTCTCTTGCTGACTCACATCTTTAACACATTCCTCACTGTTTCTAAGTTTCGGTCGCCGTGGAAACTTGCTTTAATCACACCTAAATGCCTTAATGCCACTCCGGGGATTTCCGTCCCATCAGTACACTTCCTTTTTTGGCTAAGGTTCTTCAAAAGCTTATTGCTGCCCAAATACTTTTGTGGACGAATTCAACTCATTAACGAATGCCAATCTGGCTTTCGCAAGCGCCATAGCTGTGACCTGCCCTCCTAAAAGTGATGTCTGATATTCGAAAGTAGCTTGACCAACATCACACTTGGTGCTTATTGTTGCTCGATTTCTCAAAAGCTTTTGATAGTGTTAATCACTGTTTCTTTAAAAAAAAAACTCGCCTCCCAAGATAGATTCTCTCTGCCTGTCTTGATACATAGTTTCTTAACCGATCGTTCTCAGAAAGTTCTGCTCGGTAACAATTCTTCCACAGATGCTGCTCTTCACTCTGGTGTTCCCCAAGGCTCTATTCTTGGTCCGCTTTTATTCGGGATTTTCATTAATGATCTTCCTTTTGTAGTCAGAGACTCCAAGATTCACATGTACGCAGATTCAAATTTATATCTCTTCCCCCAAAGAACAATTCCTCAGTAGTTTAGAAAAACTTAACGCAGATCTGCAGCGAGTTTCCTCTTGGTCGACATTGCACCATCTACTACTTAATCCTTGGACATTTCAATGCATGTTTCTCTCTCATTTTTTTATTACTCTTTTTATCATCCTATTCCACCGAAATATTAATAAATGTACTAGTTATAAGAATCTATCTGGTGTACATGGCCTATCAATAAATAATAATAATCTGTTTAAAAATGCAGAACATATCCATCTCAAATCTTCTAGAAAAAAGGACGACCACAGAAGAGTCAAAAGATACCCCATAATTCAAAATCATTTACGAAATGTGCCACCGGGGAACGTGCTTTTATAATACCTACAAATAAGGATCCTATACATACATATATATTCACAAGGGTAGAGCAGCTCGGGGTTCATATACCGCAAATATTCAAGTGTGCATGGAAAAAATCGTCCCTCCAAGGGATTCCGAAATTTGCAGCACTAAGAAATTCCATTCAAACATCTCCAAGCAGTCGAGCTGAATGTTTTTTAACTTTTAGGATCCTCGACAGCTTCGAGCCATCATCCTCCCCGAAAGGATCAATCGGTATTCATGAATAGTAAGAGAATTCCTTGGGGTTTATTGAAAATTCATGCAGTCAATATACAGGACATGCAGGACAAGCATAGATTGCATTTCTTTACTTAGTTAAAGTGGACTAAATTAACTGAAAAAAGTTCGTTGTCCTTCAGTGAAGGAGTTCAGAAAGATTCTCCTTGTTGGGGATTGAATTTAATCTTTTAGCGCTCATCTGAATGGCTATCATGTGGACACGGATTATAGGAGAACGTTTAATCTTCTGCTCTTGTTTGTTGCAAATACAGAAGTAATAGCGTGGAAAATTGACCTTGGAAGTTGATCGCTGAAAGGATGACGATAGAATGACTTTTAATCCGTAACTGTGTTTTAAGATTGTAAGGATAGCAAGGATTTTTTTCATGTGAAAAAATCAACCTTATGTTATGGACACAAACATTATACGGTATCTGTACCATGGTATTCTCATACCACGTACCATAGATGGATGTACTATGTCAATACCAATTGAAAAATTTGTATACCATGACTCTACTTTGAATTTTTGGTTGGCTTTGCCCTTATATTCATAGCGATCTACATACTTACTGATGTTTGGTGTAACAAAACAGAAAACTTTCTTGGCAAAGAAAAGTGTTAGGCTGGTCGTCCACTGGAAGCGTATTCGAGCGGTTACGCGCTTCGGCTACATGAGCGGCTACAGGCGGCTACAAGCGGCTACAAGCGGCTACAAGCGGCTCTGATATATGCGGCTATCCGGCTATACACTACAGGGGTCGTCCACTGCAAGCTTTTCATGCTGTTCAGTTTGAAGTAAAGTGCTATCGCGGCACTGTGACAGAGTCACGATCACTGAAATAACACAAGCAACCCAATACTTGAGTTGTCGAATGTAGATGTACGAACAAAGTCGATATAACAAGCAGACCCGGACAGCCGCCGCTCTGCCTAAATTTCTGGGACTACAAAAGGGCCATGCTAAGGATAGTCGGAGTGGGATTAGGGAGCACACCAATGTGACCTTCATGGCCTGGAATCCGCATCAGGGTTACATTGATGTTCCTGCTGAGGATAGGAAACAACCCAGGATAGTCTTTGATGACACTCGGTGAGATTCATTTTGCTGCTTAGCCCATATAGGCCCAGTCTCACCCCTTATCGGGTTTGGAACGCCTTATGTTTCCTCTACATAGGGGTCTGCCAAGTTGCCATTCTGCCCTTCGAATAATCGTCGTAAACGGTTTGTCGAAATCAAGAGTGGCAGGAATGGTATCGGACAATGATGTCGTTGGCTCCGGGTTTAGCTCCTTGAGGATCCATAAATCATCTAGATGGTCTCCTGGTATAAAGAAAAAAGATTCCTGTAGACGCAGCGTCCCCGCAAGAGCCTACTTCTTCGCCACTACGTGGAGTGGATGAAGGTTTAGAAGGGTCTTTATAGCCGCAGTCGGATACCAAGATAGGCCAGTTGCGTCTATATGCATTCTCGAATTCTCTGGCAATTTTACGAGAATAAACTGCCTGAAGCCCTCCAGATCCGGATAAATTGAAACTGTGCTTAAACCCATCTTGAACCAGGAGTCTGCATTTTTATTGCTCTCGAAGGTTTAATGGCTCCGGATCCACATAAGAGTGACACGATTTAGAGCATCTAGCTGATTAACGGCTTCTTGGGATACCCAAATTAGTCTCGAGTAGGTCCAACGGAACTTGATAGCTCTGGTTGTTGCTGGACTCTCAGAAAGAGCAAATATCGGCTTTTTCTTAGATTTTCATAGGTTCATGCCAATATAGCGTACTCCGTTACTTGAATGTTAAATGGCAGTATCTAGCATCCCCTACTGAACCTTTGGCTTTCGGCCCAAATCTAAAATTCGGGTACTCAACGAGTCAAACTCATTTTAAGGAAACCAAGGATAGACTATCCACCATAGATCATCCTGTACCAGTTGATGAAGTCAGAGGATTTGTAGAGAAAGGTGGAATTGACTCGGAAGGTCACAACAACAAAACCTTAAATAATGCGAAGCTTAGAGGCAGAGGAAGGCACAGAAATGCCAGGAGAGAGAGCAGCTAAGGGGGGTTAGTCTATAGAGATTAGAGACACACAGAACCGCGATGCAGGAACTTCTCGGTAGAATGCTGTTCACCTTCCAATACACTTACAATGTTGCCAGTGAATAGAATGGAGGTGGCTTCGTCGAGGTAACCTCTCCCGCAAAGAGTAAGCAAGGAGATATTCTTTGAATATTGTTTAAAATTGTATGGAAGCTACCATGCTTCGTTCTATGCCACCATTTAATGCTAATCACTAAGTGCCAAAAGTCTTGCAGTGATGAGTAAAACGGCTTGCAAAAAGTCTTGCTAAAAATCTTTCAAAAAATCTTGCAAAAAGCATTAAGTTCGACACGATTCATACGACCCCAATCAAGTATGAGTTCAATGGAAACCTACAGCAAATATTAAACCAGCACAACATTTCTGACGACACAAATATTGAAGGGCTGTGGAGTAGGACAAAGGGGGCAATATTGACGGCTGCGGAAACGAGCATCGGTTATGTCCAAAGAAACCAGCAACACTGGATCTCGGACACAACCTGGCAAAAAATAGAACGCAGGAGAGCCCTAAAAAATAACGTAAACTCTACAAGCGACCCTGAAAGACGTTACCAACTGGAACGGGAATACTCCCAATTACACCGGGAGGTAAAGAAAGTGTCCGGCGTGATATAAGGCAGCAGATAAATGAGATCGCAGAAAAAGCGGAAAATGCGGCAAACACAGGCAACAGTAATGGTGCATCCACACTACGCGGACTGAGGTCATACGCGCTTTTGCCTCTTTTTTTCATATAGAGTTTAATGCCTTTTTTTGCGATATTTTTAATGGCAAAGGCAGTACAGCCAAACTGCGCGGACCAAAGGCTGTGCTTAAAAAGGTACATTGTACGTCTACACAATACGGGCTTTTCAAAAGCGCGTATGTTTTTTCAAACAAAAATTGATTTATTTCCTCAATTTGCTCACGATTCAGAACTCATGCGCGATTTTGTCAGAGGCCGTACGGCGAAAAGCGCGTAGGATCTAAGTCCGCGTAGTGTGGGCGGCCCATAAGGTGCTGTACCAAATTACTAAACAGCTCACGGGAAAGCACTCTACTAAAAAGCATGCTGTTAAGAGTGCGGATGGAAGGCTGCTGTGCAGCGACGAGGAGCAGCTCCAAAGATGGAGAGATTACTTCTTCGCCGCCCTGAATGGTTCATTTACACAGGAACCTCAGGAAACCAGCAACAATGCACAGCCAATAAGAATCCGCAATTCATGCGATGGCCAATGGTAAAGCAGCTGGAAAAGATGGCATCCCGCCAGAATTGTTGAAAGCCGATTCAAGCCTCATAGCAGATGCGCTTCAGCCAATCCTGGAAATAACATGGAACACCTGTACCTTTCCGGAGGATTGGACGGAAGGTATCATAGTCAAAATACCAAAAAAGGGGGACCTAACAATATGCGACAACTGGAGAGGCATCTGCTTACTATCTACAGTGGGCAAAATTTTGTCCTAAATATTACTATCTAGGATAAGTGAGGCAGTAGACTGAACGCGAGGCAGCAGGCCGGATTCAGGAAGGGCCGCTCTTGTATTGATCATATCAACACCTTACGAATAATAGTGGAGCAGTCTACTGAATTCCCATCCCCCCTTTACCTTGCTTTCGTAGATTATGAGAAAGCGTTCGACTCGGTTAATAGGAGCTTTATATGGCAGGCACTACGGCGACGTGGACTGCCTGATAAAATAATAGAATTGATAAAAGCCCTATATAACAATTCCAAATGCAGAGTTCTCCATAATGGAAAATTATCCGACAGCTTTGAGGTGAGCTCAGGAGTACGACAAGGATGCCTACTTTCGCCATAGTAATAAATAGTAATAAATAGTTATTCTTATAGTAATAAATGACATCCTTGTCGGCGCTTTAGATAATAGAACAGGCGGCATACAATGGGGTTTGTTACCGCCTTAAGGATCTCGACTACCCCGATGATATCTGTTTGCTGGCCCACAGGCACCAGGACCTCAAAAACATGTTAAACAATTTGGCAACAGAAAGTAGTCCAGCAGGCTTAAGGCTAAATCCGACTAAAACTAAAGAAATGCGGATAAATGCAAACACCATTGAACGGACTGCGCTGAATAACCGTGACGTGGAACTGGTACATAAATTCTGCTACCTCGGTAGTATTATTACCGAAAATGGTGGTGCAGAAGGAGATGTCAGTTCCAGAATAAATAAAGTACGAGGCGCATATGCATGCCTGTTCCGCATATGGAGATCAACGGAGATCTCAACTAACACCAAATTGCGGCTGTTCAACTCTAACGTTAAGGCAGTACTTTTGTACGGTTGCGAAACATGGAAAGTCACCCAATTCATCACAAGGCGCCTACAAGTCTTCATCAACAGATGCCTTCGTTGTATCCTAAAAATCCGCTGGCAAGATAGAATTTCAAACGAAGAACTATGGCGCCGTGCCGGCCAAGAAAGGATAGACGACCAAATCAGACGAAGGAAATGGAATTGGGTTGGCCACACCTTGCGACGCGAAAACGAAACTCTAGCCAAAGAGGCCCTCGACTGGAGGATCCCGCAAGGATCCCGTCGAGTCGGAAGACCTAGAACAACGTGGAGGAGAACCCTACTAGCAGAAGCCGCAACAACTGGGAGATCCTGGTCGGAGCTGAGAGCTGTCGCGCAAAACAGAGTCCGCTGGAGGGCAACTGTTTCCGCCCTATGTCCTATGAGGGATTAAAGGAGCGCAATGAAAAATGATGTCAATGAAATGAAAAAGACAAAGCTAATCTCAATAATTCATTTTACACTCCCTTCATTCACTCAGACACTAAAATCTTAGCAATAATTCCTTAATTAAATAATGTAATTTCAAGTAATTATCGTTCCCTAAGAAAACACGTATATTCAGCACTTCTGTCGAAATCCATCAGTTTCTTCTATTTCAAATTGGATCGAAGTTTTCAACTGAAACAATATGTCTTTTCCAATTAAACAAATTACATACAATCAATCTGCTTTCGGGGGAAATTTACTGTCAATTAATTTCACTTAATTAAATGAAAGAAATTCACTAATTCGGTCCCTTAAAGCTGTCAATTAAATTTTTTTAACGGAGGAGAACCTTCGTAGGGAAATTTCTTAAGTTGTCTTAAGGTAATTCAAATTAGCGTCTGTAATTTATTAAGATTCAAGGTGCAAATTTACTGGGAAGAAAAACTTAGTTATTTGAATTATTTTTATTTTGTGGAATTTCTTGATAAAGTGTATATTTAATTATTTGAGACTGGTTTGAACATTCGATTTTAGCTAGGCGTTTTGTTATATGGTCGTCATAAATTATAGAGACATTTCATCTTGGAAGGATTCTTGGATTCAGGTTCACTTATTCGGTTTTTGTGTTGGTGTTAGTAGAGATGGTTTTGGAGTAGTTACTGGGGGTTGTTCTACTAGAAGTGCGTCTTCTGAAAAAAAGAACAAAACACTTTTAGATGTTCTTTCAAATTGATCCTTTTGATGCCAATCTGAAGGCATTAAAAAACAATTTTAGTTGAAACAAAACAACAAAAAATACTTGAATGTTTCACTTTTTTATTGAGGCACTAGGTGTAATGGGTCATTCAACGTACACTCTTCATAATTAGTGAGGTACCGCCTTTAAGGACAATTTGTACATTAAACTCGCTATTCCTACCGGCTATGTTTTGGTGCCATTGTACACGTTCATGTGCGGAGATGCCGGAAATTGGCTATCTCGAGAGGGAGGGAACGGGAAGCGGCCAAATCACTGAACTTTGGGTTCAGTGATCTAGCCGCTGAAGTGCTCCAATTGATCGTTTTGATCGTGCCGGAAGTTGCTGTGTCACCACATACTCCCCCAGAGTAGCGTTAACGGAATGTTGCCGCTTTAGACGGCTTAGCTTCGTTGTCGCGGTCACAACCGAAGGCTGGCTTTAGCATGTCAATGGATATTAACTTGGTTGTGCCGTTCGATTTGACAACGAAGTGTTTTCGTAATCGTTTGATTACTTCATATGGGCTTTCATATGGATGTTCTAAAGGCTTTCGAACTCTGTCGACTCGTATGAAAACGTAGCCGGCGTTCTCCAGGGCTTCTGGCACGCAGACATTCTTTTGGACGGGTTGCCGAGGATGTATTGCCTTAATGTTCTGCATATGAAACGAAGGTGAGAGAAGAGTTATGATTGTTCAATTGGATTTCCATCGGTTGTGATAGAAATCGAATTGGGAAGTCTCAGATTTTGACCTTATACGAGATGGGCTAGTGGCCATTGTAAGTCGGTTTTAATTGCCGTGCGTATGCCTAACATGACAAAGGGCAAGTTGTCCCTTGCCATTAAAGCTGCTTTCAGTGGTCTGTGGAACCGTTCAACCATACCGTTTGCCTGCGGGTGGTAGGCGGTTGTCCGGATTCGATAAGTGCCGAGTAATTTGGCAACTTTATTGAACAGTTTCGAGTCGAACTGCGTACCTTGATCTGTTGTGATCTCAAGAGGTACGCCGAATCGTGGGACAAATTCAGTGACGAACCTTTTTGCCACTGTTGAAGCTGAGATATCCCGAATTGGTTATGCTTCAGGCCATCGTGTGAAATTATCGTCTATCGTTAAGATATAAGAATATTCACGAGATAGCCGTAGGGGTCCCACTATAACCATATAGATATGGTCAAATCTATTATTAAGAAGTTTGAAAACTTCAAATGGAGATTTGGTATGCCGTGAAACTTTGGACTTGACAACATGATCAATGATCTAGACCGATTAAATGCAAAGTACTTCCGTTCGGTTGGTGACAGCAATCGTTAGAATATATTTTGCATCCTCGATTGGATGGTTCGGCAGAGTTACTTCGGCCATCGAGGTTTTCACCTTGAGGAATGCCGCCTGACATTCTGTTGGCCAGGTAAATAAATTATTGGCACGAGAGCGGTTGAGAAGGCCTCTCAAATGCGAGATCAGCGATAGCCTGAACCCGATCGGAGGATGGAACTATTTCATCCGTTGCGATGCGGTGTCTTAGAAACTTAATCTCTTTTGCACCAAAAACGCATTTCCAATTATGGCCGATTTGAGCCTGTAAATCGCATGTTCATTAATGTAAATAAAAATATTAATGTTTTTAGCGTAAGCACTAACAAAGAGCTGCTTAAAAGGAGTCTATTTGTTGTCTCATGACTGTTTATGTGTTTCGCATGCAATTTTTATTGGTACTTAATCTTTTATGTTTGCATGTCTCAGCTGAGCCACAGCAGTGGTAAATATTTCTCAGCCCTGCTGGGAAGTGCACCTTCTGTATTAGAAGGGAAACTCTATATATGTATATATATACATATATATATTTATATATGTATGTGTGGATATATATATATAGATTTTCATGCTTAGCTGTAAAGTGCGCCTTCTGTGCTAGAAGGGTTAACTCTTGCATGTAATGATTAAACCGAAGCTATCGAGGCGTTTAAAGAGCTCTTCGAGATGAACGATATGTTCATCCTCGGTTTTACTGGCGATAAGTAGGTATATTGTCCAAGTATACATAAACGAAGTCGAGAGTGAGTCCCGTTTAGGTGGTGTTGCACATTGTGTTTAACTGGAAGGTTAAAATTGGGCGGCTTTATTAACGAAGCGTACTTCGTTAAAGGCTCTTTATATGTAAATGCCAGTAATTTGGCATGGATTTGTTTCGGGGTTGTAGTCGACTTTAGCGCACACGTTAATTCGAAAATTCGTGCGTTTGTCGACTAAATGCCGATATTCGAAATCGATAGACAATTTGAACTTCGTCGTCTGCCAGATAATGGCTTTAGTGGATTCGGCTATGATAAAAGATGAACATATCGTGGGCGTAGGCCGAGATAGAGTTCAAGCAACTTTGGTGATCAGTGATCTTTGGTCAACAGTGATCCGTTGGTGGCATGCAGAAGGACGTTCGCGCTTACGTTATGAGCCGGGAGCGCTTTAGCGCGAACAATTGAAACGTCCAAACTTCCATACTTTGTCCGCTGTCTCCGCGAGCTCGGCCAACGTTTGGTCGGCGACAGTGTCCAATGTGACCTGGATGGCCTGTGAACTCCTTCGGCCCCACAGGTTCCGGATCAGATCTTCATTGACCGCGGTAAGGAAAGGTAAGGTCCATCGGAACCTGTTTCAGCACTCCTAGGCTCCTCTTTACCTGTCATATACTCTTCTATCCTTCAATCTAAGCTTACTACTAGAAATTGCACCATGATATGACCAACGTCTTCACCGACAGTAAGCTAGATTTTCTGCCTTAAACATAGAGGTCAAGCCAGGTAAGTAAAGATTATAGGTGAGAAAAGTGGAAAAGGGTGGGGTGCAGCTTGGAATCGAACCCGATTCTGGTCAATTCGGCAGGTCGACCACCCTCCTCAGACGACGGCGGAGTTTGGTTACATATTAGCTTACATTATCTTCTCTATTCTAAAATTGTGACAAGTCATAAGTCACAAGGTTTGATGTCAATGCTAACAGAAGTTACGTTTACTAACCGCATATAATATATTAAAAAAAACGCATATAATATATTCAAGTGTGACAGACAGGCAATATTGAAGTAGTTGCTCAATTTAATCACATCACGTTACCGAGGCATTACATCAGACCCTTATCATCCTTGAGCTTTCACATGGTCTTACACGACTATATCCATGAATCCAGTAAACATATATCAAAACACATTTAAGTGCGAAACTAGATGCGATAATTCGCCTAGGATTAACTATTTGCAGATATCCTGAATATATAAATTCGTGAAAACCTTCCAGGATCCGGAGCGCCAACGAAAGTCTCCTAATTCCATAAATTGCTGCTTAAAGTGTGTTTGGGTATGTATTTATGTACAGTTATTTGGCCTTGATTCGTAGTAAATTGGAACTGGATCCAAAGGATTTATTCAGCAGAAGATCCTAGAGGCAAAAGGATGCCAGAATCTTATCCAAACGGAAAAATATAGTATTCGGGTTCGTATCCTTTGCAATAAATATGCAAAATTCTGCGTAATGCAAATTTTAAGCAAGAATTTGCTGAATCAGGTATTTGAAGGGCTCCGAGTAGTTCCTATCATTACTACTTTGGTATTTATGTGTGTATGTAGTATGTCTAAGTGATCACAGAATTAGTCTACATTGAGTTTTGTGTGTTTTTTCTCACGCTCTCCAAAGGATTCCGGATGCTAAGGAATTATTTTCTTCCGGGTGAACCGGAACACATGCCAGAAATTGCTAGGACGATTACATTTCGAAATCCTTTCGGTAGAAACATTTTTGTGTGAAGAAAAGTTTCCTTTATTGGCTGCTTCTAGCCCTTATTTATTTTATTCAACTGCTGATAAGACAATTTCGGGCGGAGAATCCTTTTCACCCTGAGGACCTTTTTTTTCTTCATAAAATTGGTCTTCGAACAAAATGTTGCCCGTATTTTATTGAAATTATATCCAAGTACATAAATAGTTGTTGCTTAAGGGCGAAATGTATCCTTGTTTTAAGTGTTTGCTGTAAGGATTGTGATGGATGATATCGTGAGTGATTGCCAAGAGATTGACGTGATTTAAACAAACATTTGCGTGTGGAAATGTGAAATTGTTTCAATAGAAGTTGGGTTGGTTTTATTTTCGGTTTTTTTATTCTATTTTTTTTTATGTGACAGACTAGAGGCTTAGGGAAAGTCCCTTTGTACTGTCGACAATCTATTTTTTCGTATAGAGTGAATGTCGGAAGATAGAGAGAAGAGAAGGAAGTAACTGTCACAACCTAGCCGCGATATTTTATTCCACCTACTCACAACCATTTCACGACTCTGACATCGGGGCGACGAGAACAACTCGCTGGAGTGTTATGCCTCCTGAAACAAGTTGAATCTCATCAACCAACCGATGCCATGCGCTTGGTGGAGCGGGGAAGGACTAGGGACATAAATTGGTCTAGGGTTGAAGATAACCGAAAAAGAGTAACCCACAGGTTTGAAATAATTCATCATTTCTATCGTCTTGGAGTTAAAACCAAAAAAACTCAGGTTGGCCTCTTTGTATCGAGCCCACGAAGATAAGGGCCCTTTACCTCCGACGACCTTCCAGCACCTGGTAAGACACAGCGATGCTACGACGGTCCTGGTTGTGCACAAGGCTTGCAATCTGTAACAAGGGAAGTGGCCCCACCTTTGTTACCAAAAACAGAGAGGAAATGCTGAACATCACACTTGTCTTGGACTGCCACTCCGACCAAATATTGGCTTGGAAGGTCTTGAAGCAACACTCTTTCTCAGAACACAGATTTTTAGAGTTCCATCTGCAAGACTCTAGCTGGCTAGAGTCTAGCACTACGACCGCTTCAAAAATAGAACACCACAAGAAGACAATTCGGGGTTACTATACTAGGCACAAAGAACCTTGCGCTAGGCCACTGTGTATTCCCAAACACCGAGAACAACTCTACATTTTCACAGAACAATATACTTACGCCATTAATAACGCTTGTCCGAACAGACCGCATAAAGAGGCTTCCAAACCGGTCTCGCGAATTTGAAACACTCCGAAAAGAGTATAGAAAGGAATTTAAGTCAGCTAGACCAGCACCAGCGCAACCTCCTAGGGCTGCTATAAGTCGAAGCTGAATAGATACAAAGCGCAAAACAGAGTCCGCTGGAGGGCAACTGTTTCCGCCCTATGTCCCATGAGGGATTAAAGGAGCGCAATGATGATGAATGAATAGATACAAAACGGCAATAACGAAGGCCAAACGTACCTCGCAGCAACATAGAGTGGACGTCGGAAGTCTCAAGGCTATGTAAAATACTGACTAAGGCGCAAATAATGCTTAGTTACTTACGGAAAGAAAGCGGCGACTGGACAGATTCAATCGAAGAATCTCTGACACTACTCATGGACACCCTCTTCCCGAGTAGTGCCATGACTGAGACAACCATAGTGATAAACCTTCCATCCTCACCACAGCTGGTATCCGTCCGTTGTGAGCACTTTGGACTTTTCCGCATTGATTTTTAACCCGTATGACTGGGCGATTTGAGAAATGCGGTATAAGATGTCCGTTGGCTCGGCATCCGTGCTGCCGACCACGGCACTATCGTCGGGGAACAGTCGTCCATCGAATGCTTTACGCAATAGTCGTGTCGGTCACAACATTGAAGAGAAGGGACCAAGCGACGTCTCCCTGTCGGACACCCGTTCGAATCGGGAACTATTCGGATAAGTCGCTTCGAATACGAACGCTGCTGGTTGAGTCATCGTACGACGTTTGGAAAACTTGGATGATTTTCAATGGCACGTGTTCGGTTTCTAAGGCTGTCTACAAGCTGTTCCAATCGAGGCAATCAAGAGTGAATTTGAAACCGATGAAAACAACGACAGTTCGTTGGCCGCAACGAGTTTTTTCTTCCATTAGCTGACCAAAGGATGCTAATACCGCGATAATTCTTCCATTCCTGAAAGTCGCCTTTCTTCAAAATTGTTACAACGATCGCTTTCATCCACACCGGCAGGACACGATCCGAATGCCATATGTGTTATGAGTCGTTGTGATAAGACATCACTTTCGGCTTCGATCATCTCGGCGGTTACTTAGTCTATTGCCGGTGCTTTTTCATTTTTCAGCGATTATACTGCCGTCTTCACCTCGTTAATTGTCGGTTCGGTATCGAGAAACTGATTCGTCGGCTGTTCGATAATCGGCGGTTGGGGTACTGGACCTTGTGCCGGATCATCATTGTGCAGCTGGTGGAAGAATTCTCGCCACCGCTGCAGGCACCCATGAGGAAAGGTCACGAAAGCCTCATCCGATTTTTTTATGTTGTCGTTAGTTGATCTTGTTTTGCCGCCAAACCGCCGGATTGTCTGATACAGCGTCCGGTAGTCGTGCTTCGACCCCGCTTTTTCCATGCCGCAACGTTATTCCAGTACGCTTCCCGTTCCGATTTCATTTTGTCGAACTTTTTTGTTCAATCGTCGGTATTGCTCAAAATCGACGTGTTTCATTCATTTCCGCTGATCGACGAGGTTTAGAAAGGAATACTGTATTATTATCAAGTGAGGTTATGCAGGCTACTCTACGGCTTGTTTGTTTATTTACAGTCCGTGTTTATGCGCCCCACTTCTCTCGAAACAATAACATAGTGCGTAAATTTTGCTATATGTTCCGCGTGTCATATGTTCGTACCTCTGACCTAGGCTATCGTTGCCTTGATAAAATTTTAGGGGAATATTGCAGAAAATGTCGCAGTGCCTCCACGGTCATAACGGGCAATAATTTCTATTTCTATGGCCGGAAAAATTGGTCCTGGAAAACTGGGTTCATGTTTGAACCACGTTACTCGTCTTTTACTTCAGGCTATTCAAATTACCACCAACGAATTAGCCCCAAAAAATTTGAAGCCTCAGCTTGGGTCATTCTGAAATCTAATTTGAAATTCGCAGAGGTACTGGTTTGTTTAGAGAGATTCGTTCACCCATTAACAAGGATCTAGTTTGACTGGACTAAATTGCCGACTGCAATAAACTTACGCAGCTTAAGATCTCATTACATATAAAAGGAGCTTATGTCCACATATCCTTATTTATTTATTAGATATTCCTTTGATGTTTACCAGTCACTCTTTCTTGTCCCTGTTCGTCAGCGGATAAGGACATTCCTTTTATACTTCCTCGCATTCGACTAATTCCACATTATTTATTAAAAACACGACGTAAAGTGGCTGGAGATAATTAAACATGCTCCGAAGGCTGCCAAATGGAAGAGGAGGCTTTGTCTGCGTTCTTAGTTCATAATTTAATTGCAATAACACCTAATCGTATTAAGATTAATTAATATCGTAGCTTTTCAAAGAATTATACGCATCACCCCTACACCCCCGCAGGGCTCCTTCTGTTGTGCTTTAATGCTCGCTCTTGGGACATTAAACTCCAGATAGCATACGTAGAATAATACTTTAGCAGATGGATGGAATTACGGCGAGCAAGTTCTGAACACTTTTATAAGAGGTCCCTTGAGCAGGGACTAAGAACGGAACGAAAACGAGAACGAAAGAACGAAATTAACCGAATAATTCATAAGAACGAAAACGGAAACGAAAACGAAATTTTTATTTTTCGTTTATGATTGAAAACGTAATAAATAATTTCGGTTACCGGTTTTAACCGGTTTTATGTATCGGGGATGCATGCAAGGGTCTTCTATTCACGTTGGCCTTGGAAGCTCCCAGTTCTATTTCCCACTACTTTACCGAAGTATCTACTCGCACTCATTACTAGTGCTCCGCTATAAAGTAGGAGAACCGAAGGTGACGTGATCGCCAACCACTGAAATATAGGAGTGGACTGCTAACTGACAATGCGGAAGGCACCATTTTTCTCCAGAATAAGAAAACGTTTTTTATGTAAAAAAAATTTCTTCGAATTTAGGAGAAAATAAGTAATAAGATGTCTGTTATAATTCATAGAAATAAATTTCCATCACTCATTTTTATTTATGAGCAGTTTTTTCATTAAATAAATGTATTTAGTTCAAAACTGTGACGGTTATTTCCCCTGTTTAAGGAACTTTTCAAAATAGCTCAAGGGTAAGACAGAAGAACAAAAACTATACCTGTCTATTTTTTTCTAATTAATTTTATATTGCTGACATGCGCTGATGATTAAAGTTAATTGGAATTTAACGTGGGAACGAGACAGCAATATTTTTTGGTGCCATATTTTTGTATAGGATTTTTGCTCATTTAGCAGTCCATTACTATTAGTGGAGTCAGATGAGCAAAACATAAGGAATTGTCTCCAGAGTAAAATTTTTTTTTTGGAACATGTTAGTTACATCGAATACTATACGAAATGGACATTTTCTACCTCTAGCAACCGCCGCTACGTAAGTTATCGGCCATTATGTCAAAAATTTACCATTTTGGTCGTTCTTTCTAAATATAAATGCGTATATCTCGGCATGTGTAGGTCCGAAAAAATTGAAAAAAATAGAGGTTGTTCGTTATGATATTGGCTACCAGCGGTTACAATATGAAATCCTTATCTACACATATAACCTCAAAAAAATCAAAAACTAAAGAAACTACAGAATTTTGGTTTTTCGGTGATAACTTCGAATATTTTTAGTGAAATTTGATGAAATTTTCAAAAGTTATACTTTATAATGGAAACAATAACTGGTTAAAATATCAAGTCAAAATATCTAATACAAGGCTCAAAAATTGACTTCAAATTTGAAAATTGATTGGTCGATCAGTTTTGTGCATCGCTTCGTATGAGGTTCTTACTTTTTTTAAAATGTAGCTTCTTTTATGCACTTTTGATGGTGAAAAAGAAAAAATTTTAAACTTGAAGAAAAGTGAAAAAATCGAATCGAAAATCGACAATTTTTGCATTTTGTCGTCAATTTTTTAGGAAAATTTGACTTTTTTTGGCAAAGTTCAATTTCTATTGAAGTATTAGTTCATTTTTGACATATAATGATCGAAATTTTGACTTTTATCAAAAAATGTGATTTTTTTCTAAAAAAATTGACGAAAAAATGCAAAAATTGTCGATTTTCGATTCGATTTTTTTCACTTTTCTTCAAGTTTAAAATTTTTTCTTTTTCACCATCAAAAGTGCATAAAAGAAGCTACATTTTAAAAAAAGTAAGAACCTCATACGAAGCGATGCACAAAACTGATCGACCAATCAATTTTCAAATTTGAAGTCAATTTTTGAGCCTTGTATTAGATATTTTGACTTGATATTTTAACCAGTTATTGTTTCCATTATAAAGTATAACTTTTGAAAATTTCATCAAATTTCACTAAAAATATTCGAAGTTATCACCGAAAAACCAAAATTCTGTAGTTTCTTTAGTTTTTGATTTTTTTGAGGTTATATGTGTAGATAAGGATTTCATATTGTAACCGCTGGTAGCCAATATCATAACGAACAACCTCTATTTTTTTCAATTTTTTCGGACCTACACATGCCGAGATATACGCATTTATATTTAGAAAGAACGACCAAAATGGTAAATTTTTGACATAATGGCCGATAACTTACGTAGCGGCGGTTGCTAGAGGTAGAAAATGTCCATTTCGTATAGTATTCGATGTAACTAACATGTTCCAAAAAAAAAATTTTACTCTGGAGACAATTCCCTTTTCACTAAAATTTGGTGCTCATCTGACTCCACTATATATGTCAGTGTCGCCAACCAATCGCTCGCACATGCAGGGTATTCTCCTATTATTTAAGTTTTTAAAAGCATATGTTAATAATTTTTGCCAGCTATGACTAAAATTATGACAAGTGACTTATTTGTCAAATATAAAAAAAATAAAAAAAGCATGTTGGCATACTTTTATTAGAAAAATAGTAAAAAACCGGTTTTAACCGTTATTTCATTTCGGTTCACGAAAACGAAAAACATATTTTTTGGGTGTGGACGAAAAGAACGAAAACGAAATTTTTCGTTTTCGTTCTGATCGGAAACGAACCAAATACTTTTCGTTTTTAGTCCCTGCCCTTGAGGCTTGAGGTTAGTCTACTGTGAAGGTATCGGGATGACGCGATGTTGGGTTAAATTTTAACGCTTGAATCTCTGCGCCTCCGGAGGGGCCTTAACTGGAGCAAGCACTCACAGGTGAGAATTTACGATGGTCGTGACAAGTAAAGGTATAAATATTTTACGGTCTATTCTCTAGGAGAAGTTCAGCATTGAAAAGGTGATATCTTTCTGATTTATATCTAGACGAAGGTATGAAACAAAATGAAATCATAAAAATGAACGAAAGGCAGCAAATGACCTGGAATATGATTAGAGATTGTGTTGATGCCTTGGAAGCTCTAGGCAAGTATCGGCCGTGTTCAATTTTAAGTATTTAAATGACGTTTCATGGTCGTGATAAAAGGATCTTTCGCCAATATTTCCAATCAATAACTCAACGGTTGAATTAATTATGATTGCCCGAGCAGCTCTGGCACGAGCGAGTGAATGTTATTCGGTCTTTGGTTTCCTGGCTGACTTTTTTCATTAAGCAATTATGCAAATAAGATAGGAATTGACAGTGCCATTACAAAAATAAGAACGCTTATGGAACGCCTATCAATAAATTCAGTTATCAGTAAAATAAATAGGGGTCTGATTTGCCCCACTAGGCCGTCTACACTTCGACGAGTCTTCTTTAGAGGATTAAGCCATGTCTTTATGGCTGAATATATCGTCTTCTTTTCATTGTTCTGTTAGCTGACGGTCCGAGCGGGACGTCCGGCAACGGATACGCTGCTGTCGGTGCGGCTAGGGCTCGAGATCCGTTCACGATTCGTTTCCATTGTTGAGGTTTTTTTGCAACGTCTCAAGCCTCGAGTATGATTAACTCGGTTCGAGGTATCTTATCCAGCGTCTGTTGAAGCTGATAGTAAAATGCGTCCTTGTGCTCGTCCGGGGTGGTTTCGAAACGGATACGATATTTGTCTTGATCTTCCCACCGAAGCTTATAGCCGCCTAACGCTCGGGTATCAGTTGGACTGCTATAACGTGAGTCTGACTTATTTTGGTTACCAAACTATCAAGGATGGTTCTATGCTAGCATTCTAGTGCTCAGAAAGCTCTCCAGTTCATAGTGTTATATTAGGTTGCAAACCTAGTGTGAGCCCGGACCTTCTGCAGCTAGACGAGCGTCCTGTTTATCAGATTGTCAATATAATCTTGCAGAATTTGTTGGTTACACTTCGTCTTCTTAGACCCCTAGTTAAACTTTTTTTGTACGAGGGAGATTTCCTGGTTAGGTTGTTTCATTAGTCAAGAAGCAGGGTATGGTGCTCGTCCACCTGTAAGGCCTATGCCTAAAACAGGAGACACCGCAGAGAGTCCCTACCCGAAGTGTAGTGCCGGATTGGCCAAACGCACCAACCCCTTTCTATGACATTTGAGTCGAAACCGGAACAACCCATTACTTCGGCCTGGGGTTGTCAAAGTGACACTTAGAACGTAACCTCGAAGAGTTTCTTACCAGAACTGGAACAGAGGAACCTACCTACTGTGCTCTCTTTGCAAAAATGTGGAGTGTATTCAAGGTAAACGAAAGATCCAGCTTAGGTATAAATGTCCTGCGGCAGTAGAATGGTATAAACGATTTGCGCTCTACAGCAGGAATCTGGCCCTGGCTTCTCGCAATTGTTCTCTCCACCACTTCCGATTCCTAACCGATGTCATTCAGCTTGACAGCCCAAGATCGGGGCTTCGTGGTTTTCGCCATCCTTTCAGCGGAGGTTGTGTCTCCCTCACTGTCACACCCAATATTTGTTACGGCAGAGAGCAGGTAATTATCTCTATGTAGCAATTACCTAGGTACATAGAGAGTTACCTGCTCGGAAAGTTCTCTCAATTTATTCAACGTAGGTGCTAGTTTCTAATTAATTCGGAATGGTAGAATAAAGGATTTTAAAGAAATTTGGTTTAACCATTAGTGGACCACCTCCCTTCCACCTTACACCTTTCTAGGCTCAGAAATCACCCTTTGTACTATCTATCTTTCACGTCATATGTCAATGTCTGGTCTAGTAAGCTTAGTTCAAAGAATAGAAAAGATTTCAGATTATGATCAGCCAGAAGAGTGCTGATATGATGATGAGCATTTTATTATCATTCCCTTGCAAGCTCGTTCAAGTGTAGAATAGTGGAGTGGAGCAGTGACGACGACGACCACGACGACTACCTACATGGCCTACATTCCGCAGAGCCACCGGCAGTGACCTAGTTCCCAACCTAAACTGACCCCATACCTACTTTTATCAAACTGTAGTGATATATTTGTTTCGTTAAGCCATATATTTCTTAATTAAACAAATGATTATCTTAAATTTGATTGCCTGAACTTTTTACCTTGATGCCATCATTGTTTATGCTTTTCTGGTGTGTAATTCGATTTTATTATCACTACATACACACTCGCTTGTAATAACAAACTATTAATATAATTTTAAACTAAAGACGACAGCGTTTATCCATCCGTCGAACTATAATCCCAACATCACTCCCCACCATTAAACAAATGAATTTGCGTACAAACAACAAATTATCCCTCAAAGTCCCACAAAGCACCATCCTAAAGCACGCTCAAATTGCGGAAATTCAATTATCCACGGCCGCTTTAAACTGTGGCTTTAATAAAATTTTGTGGATTTCTGACAATCAATGTAACCTTAACAGCTCAGCCTTGGTCCTGCGACACATCCTTGAGCGTCTCCCAGCCAAGACCCTAATGGCGACCGAGCACCGAGTCCTGATTTCCATACAAACGCCGAATTGATTTACTTTGAAGGGATTTCCATTATGCAAGCCACACTTTGCTCAGACAGCTCAGGATTACACAGGCCAACTATTTCCTTAATTAATTAGAGACAGAGCCGTGCTGAAATTAGCCAACAAGTGCTTACCCGGGCAATTACGAATTACAGGGTGCGCATTAATATTAATGCCGGGCCAGTCTGGGGCGAAATACGCTTTTATTTGGTTGTCAACTATCCAATTTGCCAGGACTATCCTCCGACAGCCAATGTGCTTGGTCGAGCTGGCAGTAATGGTGCCCGTCAGGCTGTTTTATCTGGGAGAGGTTTGGATTGTGGACAATCTTATTCGATTGCCAAAAACGGGGAGGTTATGCCTGGGATATGCGAAATTGCTGGCATTCCTCGCTATTGACATTCCGGAGCATCCGCCTTGCTTATTTTCGTAATCAGGGGCCAAAGGTGCCTTGTGGAAGGAGCACTGTGCCTCGTCCCTTTGCTGTGATTCCATTACAACAGCTTCCGGTAACGGGGGCACTTCAGAAACAAACGGCAGAACTAATTTCGCTTCCTGGCAATTGGGGAGGAATAGGAAAGTGGCAAGGGATTCTCTATTGACCTTATTCAATTTACCCAAGAAATTTCTTCGTAAATAGTTTTAAGACGGCTCAAGTCGCAGTTTAGTATCTTTTTGGACGTTCAAGAAATTGATAGAAACTTTTAAAATTCGAGCGGAATTATTTTCGTTTCCGCTGGAAACGTAATCCTTAAGGGACGACTAAAAAAGGGAAGTTGCACGAACCCTTGTAATTATGGAAACCTGATCAGCAGTAATAGATACTGAAAAACAGGATAAAAGGAAGAACGACATTAACCTTATACTATCATCAATTTATCGTTAGCGATTCGCCTTCTGCAGGATAAATACTAAGAAATAGAATGATGCATTAAGGTTATAATGACACTAAGTTGGGAATAGTAATTCGGTTGTAAGCAAAAGCTAGAATGATGAAAGCACAAAAGATATTATATGATGGATGTTACAACTGAGGTAATGTGACTTGGACAAAAGTACAATGGTTCCGCTTAAATCCATTTCAATCTCATTAGCTTTACCTGAATGCATAAAAGGTATGACTGCATAAAGATACCACCTGCAAGATACCACTGAAGTAATTACTTCGTGCTGTTAATCCTTAATCAGTTTTTTGTCAATCATACTCCATGACGACTTATGATAGTTTTTATAATGATATTTTGTGCAGAAGATACAAGCCTTTTAGAATCATCCTTTGTTCGACTTACTTTCGATTGTACGATCTAGTGCAATACAGTATGTGACAATTTAGTTAGGAGGGTGCTGAAGGAGACGGAAATAAGACCTGCAAACACTTGGATGTTGTGGAAGTTCACAAATACTATCTTACATAGTCACAGTCGATTTGCACTATCATTTTCACTGTTTTTCCTGCCTCTAGTATAGTGGAGATAGGAACGCCTTTTTTACACCTGATCCTTCCCAACGGGTAATGGAGTGGTTTGCCATATTTGAGCACTACTTAAAAACCTTGCAGTGCAGCGTTCCCGTTCACATACCAGCTCCATAACAAAATAGTATCTCAAACCAATAATTTTTTTTTACTTCTAGTCAACTTTTGTCTTCATCCAAGACAATAAATCAAAGACTATGAGTATTGCTTATCCCGAGACTATTTTGTTTTCGTTATATCCAAAATATTATTTGCTTGTTTCAAGAAAAAGTGTGTCAAGCCAAGAATTTTTTTTATCAGTGTGGCTGAATTGGAATTAAACAAATTTTCTGCCGAGTCGGGGGGTGTGGGCCCCGTGTCCTGAGAACTACCCGCCTTATTCAGCCAGATTGTGACGTCATATTCAGCAAACTGTCTGGCTTACGCAGCGGATTACCTACTTAGATCCACTTTCTTATCATTAAAGGGAAAAATAATTCTTCGTATAGGCATTGCCGAAGCACTAGAAGCACTATGTTTGCCTGAAACCCTTCAGATCAACCCATATTGTCTAATTTGAAGCATACATATGTACGCTGATGATATGCAACTTTATATCTTAGTGCCCAATGATCAAATTTAAAGATGTGTGGAGGAGCTTGCTGCTGACCTACGTCCTGTTTCTTTCGGACCTTAAACTTCTTCTTCTTTAACCGCTCGCTCTACAACTGGGATCCGGTCCCGGCCTCTCGCAACAGTTGTTTCCACCGGTCCCGATTCAGAGCCGATGTCATTCAGTTTGGCACCTCTAAGCTCTGAGCGTCCTCGTCTACGCCATTCTTCCAGCGAAAGTTAGGTCTCACTCGCTGTCGCACCCCATAAGTCTTACCGCAGAGAACTTTCCGAATCTCGGATCACTTTCTCCAACGCCAGGTTGAAAAGGAGGCAGGCCAGACCGTCCCCTTTGCGGAGTCCATTACAGATGTAGATTGGTCTGGACAGTGTTCTCGATTCCTTTACTTGGCTTGTCTCATTGGTCATGGTCAACCTACATAGTCTTGTCAGTTTGTTGCGGATGCCGAATTCTCTCGTGGCTTTGTGGAGTTCTACTCTGGCTATGCTATCATAGGCGGCTTTAAAGTCTATGAAGATGTGTTGAATTGAGTTTTGAAACTCTAGACATTCTTCCATAGCCTGCCTCAAGGTGAAAATCTGATCAGTTGTTGATTTGCCTGGGCTGAAGTCACACTATTAATGACCTATGATGTTTCTGGCGTATGGGAACATCCTGTTTTGTACGATAGCGGAGTATATCTTATACACGGTACTCAACATCGTTAGACCGTGATAATTAGTGCACGTTGTGATATCTTTGTTTTTATGTACCAGGCAGAGGATGCCTTTTCTCCAGTTTCTGGCATCATTCCCTGCTCCCATACTTGCACAAATTATTCATGCTTGGTGTAGTGAAGGCCCTCCATATTGAACCAGCTTTTTATTCACAATAACTAACATGTTTTTTTTTGTTTTTTTTTTATGTGAAAGACTAGAGTCTCAGAAAAGGCCTGTCGACAATCTATTTTATTCGTATAGAGTTCAATGTCGAACAGCAGCTCTAGTCGGGGAGGAAGGAACTGCCACAACCTACCCGCGATATTACTATTGCGATTACTATCGCGACTTTGATATCGGGGCATCGAGAAACAACTCGCTGGAGTGTTATGCCTCCGAAACGAGTTGAATCTCATCAACCAACTGATGACATGCGCTTTTGGCGGAGCGGGGAAGGGCTAAGGAAGGCTATGGCAGAAGGAATCAGGAATGTAAAGAGGGAAGAAGAAAGAAGAAAAGTTATTTAGGTGGGAAAGTGGAAAAGGCCCAGGACCGTATGGCTAGCCGGGATTCGAACCCGGGACTTCTGGGATGGTAGTCAGGCACCTTACCTCTAGACCACCGAAGTTAATTAAACAGTTGTGCGATCAACCAATTTGTGAGCAAACGGAGCGGAGCGTGCATACTTCTAGCAGGGGAATTTTGATATTTTCTTGCCTGTGGCGGTAGAATGCATGCCCGTGGCGGGAGCGTGCATACTTGTGTGGTATGCGCATTTGTTGGCTATACATATGTACATGCTAGGTGCAGCCTCATTTTTTCTAAAGATGCCGACTATACTCGTTGTTCTTGAACCAATTTAGGTATTTCAAAATTTATTCCAAACATGGCGCGGTTACAATGCAGAATCTTTAAAAGATTTTGGTTGTCAAATTAATAGATAAAAATACCAATGGACAATGAGCCATCAGTTATAAATACTCTTCCCACACTAAACCCACTTTCATATCATTAAAGGCAAAATAATTCTTCGTTGCAGCACTATCATTTCTGTTTGCTTGAATTGAAACCCATCACTTTATCTCATTTTGTTATATTCAAATTTAATGTTTTTTAAAAAATTAAATACTTGTAGTCGTTAATACACAAATATTAGATACTAAACAACCTTTTTTTTATAAAAATATTTCTGAAAAGTATCACTTGGTTTTAATTTAAAATTGCAGACATAAAGTACACGTGTACTACGACTACACCATCCCAACTTAATAAGGCTTGCATATTCACATGGGAATTTTTCCTTGCATTTCAAAAGTTACAGACGGAGCGAAATAAAATTCAGTTGGAATGCATTAGATGAAAAATATTTGGAGGAATCTCTTACCATCTACAAAATAAATATAAAAAATGTTTGAATTTACATGGAAAAATCTTTACAAAGTGAAATTCCGCTTTCATTAACAGGAAAAATAGAATGGTTTAAAAAAAATTATATTCAATTGCAGAACAGCGAATCCCACTACAGAAAATTCACAATTCGTGTTTCATCATACCGAATCAACGTTCCACGAAAAATTTATTTCATTTTTAATGTCATCAGGGTGAAAGTATCTCATTGAAATTTTGAATACATTTCAAATGAAACATATCATATTTTTAATGGAGTTTTGGAAAATGCAAAAATATTTGTGGTATTTTAAATTGCAAGTTTTAAAAAGGAATATTTCTGTTGACATAATTGCATAAATTTACTACATTACAGACGTGATTTAAGTCTTTTAAATTCACCATATCTCTTTTAAAATAACATTTTATAATCAGTTGGTTTCTCAGGCGAAAAGGAGTCCTTTGATATTTGTATATTTGGTTGCACCGATCGTATTCCAGCGAAGTTTTTTAATAAAATATAAGAAATTCTACTTCTAAATTGAATTGTGTTTGAAACTTCTTTAAAAATTTGAGATGAATTTCATAGAAATCTGTAGATACCATTTTTTAATTCAACATATGCAGTTTTATGCCATTGTAATTCTGGGTATCTTGCGGTGTGTTCGGGTTTACTCCGAGGGCTGTTAAAGACTTACTAGAAAATTACTCAGCATCTGGTCGCAATGAGGCAGGATTACCGAAATCATATGCCAAATTAATTTCGCTAAGCCGGTATGAACTGCAGATTTTAAATGCAATGATTGTCGAAATGCAAAGATTATAAAAAGATGTTTATAAAATTTAAGGCTTAGAGACATGTTTAATGTCTCATATCAAATCTTGCTTCTTCAAAAGTTGCTTTGCCTTTTTATACAGTTTACTCGAGTGCAATATTCTTAAAATTAAGGTATAAGGTGAACATGTGCATTGTGAGCAGAATACTTTCCATCTCTCGAAATACCCACTCGCGCCCCTCTAACCCATTCCGAGTAAAAATAAAAAATGGGCCTACAGCGGGCGAACACCGGCCGCTTGTCTTTTTAAGGGAGATATGATGACCGTAGAATTTTTAATCATTTTTTATGGGAAAAGGAACGAGCTCGCCGGTTTGTTGTACGTGAAGTATATGGTGCGTGTTGATTGATATTTCAGCGGGAAATGTTCTTCTATAACCATTCGATAAAAAACACATCGAAGAAAAATAAAACATTTTATTACAGTGTGTTTATTAAAATTATGCGGCGAGTGTTAAGTTTTGCTGGGGAGCGAAAGTCACACTGGCGGGTAAGCATGATATCTTTGTTGAGTAGTTAAGTTCCGCCAATTTATCTTATAGTTCTGCCGGGTGGCGGCCTTCAATATATAAAGGGAATGAGGAGATTGCGACTGTCCGTTTGTGTATGCGTTTGATTTATTTATTAAGTTATTTATTTATTTATTGGGCAAACCGAAAAGATCTACTGGTGACCTTCTTGTGTGTCTAACTGAGGCCCTCAACCAAAACATCCATCGCTTCGGTGAGTCTGGTCTTGTTGCTCCAGATATTTCCAAGGCTTTCGACAGAGTATGGCATCCCGCTCTGTTGTCTAAACTCCAAGCTATTGGTATCGACTCAGTTCTAAAGAACTGGATTGAGAGCTTTCTTTCTGGCCGTTCAGTCAAGGTAGTATTGGATAGCGTCGAATCCAAACCTCATTCCATCTCGGCCGGCGTCCCCCAAGGCTCTATTCTCTCACCTACCCTCTTTCTCATATTTATTAATGACCTGCTCTCAATCCCCTCCAACCCACTTCACAGTTTCGCCGATGACGGTACTCTGCGTTACTCCCACACCTTCGATAATACAAGACAAGCGCGTGCCAGACCTTGTCCCGTTGACCGTGAACTCATGTCCAATTCTATTAACGAGGACATTGAACTTATTCTTGGTTGGGGCCGCAAGAATCGTGTCGAATTCAACGCAACCAAAACAAAGTACTGTCTTATCTCTACAAAAACCTGCACCACCCGTCCCTCTATCTCAGTATACAAAAAGAATGTAATGGCTGACCCATCTCTTAACATCCTAGGCGTAACCTTATCATCAGATCTGCGATGGAATAATCACATATTCCAAATCGCCAAACAAGCTTTCCAATGCCTGGGATTCCTCAAGAGATGCAAGTTCCTCCTCCAGTCAACTGCTCTGGCTACAATATACAAGTCCTACATTCGGCCCCGCCTTGAATACAACTCGTATATTTGGGCGGGAGCCCCAAAAACCACCTTGGCTTGGCTCGACAAGGTGCAAAATCGCGCCATCAAACTCATTGGCGATAGCACCCTTTGCTCCTCCATCGACTCTTTAAGCCACCGTAGGAATGTTGCAGCACTTAGCAAATTTTACCGCTATTACCATAGTGAGTGTTCCACCGAAATTAGAAACCTCCTGCCTACACGGCAATTTTTTTCCCGCAACACAAGACTAGCCAACTCGGCTCACCCCTTCACCCTTCAGCCCTCCCCTTCGCGCACATTACATTTTAGTAGTTCGTTTATAAATAGAACAACTCGATTGTGGAACTGTCTTCCACAGTCAGTGTTTCCGAACTCATATAACATCTCAGAGTTCAAACGCAAGGTTCATAGACATCTACTCACGCACCCTCCAGACCCCTAACCTATCCCTTCTCCTCTATCCTTCAAAGCAAGCTTACTACTAGAGACTGGCCATGACTCGAACGACATGACAAACTAGTAGTACAAAGGGTAATTCCTAAGCTTGACTTTACCACATAAAAAAAAAAAAAAAACAAGGCACACTTATAAACTAAATACAACCAGTTTTTCTCAAATATCTCGTAAATTATCGGCGCTATGTAATTTTTGGCTAAGTAAAGATTGTTCGTGAGATGAATGTAAAAATGTCCTATACGAAATTTACGTAGATTCAATGGTTTTTGAGATATGGGGCTGAGAAAACTCGCGCTGACACTATGGGATTTTCAAATCCGCAGCCACGGACCTCTCTTTGACATTTTCCGCACTGTAAAAGTGTGATCCTCAACAAATTTTCCGCGGATTTGAGACGGACAAATTCGCCTAAGCAAATCCGACATAGCGTTTTTCATAATCGCGTAAGTCTTCACTCCGAATTTTTGATTTAATTGAATCCGCGACTGCGGATTCGAGAATCGCAAAATGTCGATTCCGCACTCACTTCCGATCCGTCGGATCTGGGATTTGAGGCCTTGATGAACTTTTTTTACAAGATTATAGCTGCTGAAAGCGATTCGCCTCCTTGTTTGATCTACTCTTATTTTGAAGTACTAGGTTTTAAAATAAATAAATGAAATGAAATACTCTACTGAGAAGTTATCAATTCCTGAAGATTTGCTGTTTTTTATGGTTCGTATGGCACTTTGTTCTTCTTCCAGAGTGGGTACACTTGTTTCTCTGGCATTATCGTTATGACGTAGACGGGGCTTCTGAGACATGTCTGTTGCTTTGTTTCTTTCCACCTTTTCTTTACAACTTCGCTGGTTGTGACTATAGTGTCTTCTTTTGTTCTATATATTCCGGAGAAGGTTTTGAAGCCTTTCTTTAGGAAGTTTACTTTCTTGTATTCAGAGCCGGTTCTGTTTTTTTTTTGCGCCCGGTGCACTATGCCATATTGCAATATTGCTCCTCATAAGCTGGTTCATTTTTGAACTCAGTGAAGGACAATAAAAAAAGACACAAACACTGAATGGGAGAGAGAATTTTCATAGTATACGCAAAATGTAAAATTTCAGTGTGGCAGCGTATTAGCCCAGTGAATAAGCCGGAAAAAACTATATAATGTGGAGAAGTGGTGGAATAGCACCGATTTCAAAAATTCTTTTTTCCCGTATTCTGTAGACCTTCAGAAATATTCACCACCACTAACCCTTGCATTACCTCGAAAAATGAATAAATTGGTTTGGTTTTACCCCTCCAAAGCACCCTCATGAATTGAGGTAGCGAAAATATTTGTAAAATTTATATATATTTGGGCTCGGAAATAGGAAATAGTCTCTCGGATGTTTTTGGGGCGCTGATCATTAAAAAAAAAAAATACATAGGAAGTTTCACAACAAAAATCTGCTGATAACGTTGTTTCCCGGAAAAAGAGTAGGAGAGGACGATGGGGTGATAGTAATAAACAAGACAATTTTTCAGAACAGAATTTTCACAAAGTGCTCCAGCGTAGTATAAATAAATGAGAGATTTTTCTCTCACTTGGGAGATTTTTTTCTAACTTTTTGCTTCTGACTCTCAAAGACCTTCACTTTTTGAGTAAAATGTCGAGTATCATTTCTTGAGTAAAATTTTATGAAAATCTGAAAGCTAAAAACTTCTCTGGAAACTTCTTGCTCGAAAGTAGGAAAAAGTAAAATTACCCATCATTCGCACTTTTGAAAGCGCCGCCGCTGCTTGTAGGCTTCGCGTGTTTTGTTTTGTGCTAAGTTTTCCTCTACTCTCAAGATGTAATTATTGAAGAATTGTCTTTTCTTCTTCCTGCAAATGTTTTTTTCTGTTCTCGTTTCCTTGTATTTCGATTTCTTGCTCCTCGCCGGTCTCTCTATGTATATTTTTCTATTTTTATTTCTGGCCTCTATAGATGGTTAGCATTCCTTGTTGAACCATTCACTGGCTCTGCCTGCGCATTTGGAACCTACAGTTTGCTTCATGCCATCTGTTAGTATCCTTTTCATTCCTATCCATTTTCCCTAGACGGTGTGTATATTATTTATTTTTGGACCAATCCTTACTGCTAGATTTGCCTGATATGCTGCATCACTTTTGTCTTACATATGTACCAACAGTCAGTAACAAAACACGGTATTAACAAAAATATTATTTTACTCACCTTTTTGAACTCAGAAGTTGCGCTAGAACGTGAAAGCATCATTGTATGTATCAATGCTGTAGAGTCTATATTTTATAAAATTTCAAATCATCTTGAAACCAAGACCCCTAAAAATCTTGATCTAAGAGAAAATACACATTTTATTTTTTAATATAACAACTTTAATTAAATACAACAAATATTTACATGAAGTACAATTATTATTTTACTTTAATTTAATTTATTTTACTTTAATTTACTTTAATTTTATTTTATACACAGTTAAGCCTTAAAATACTGAAGGTTTTCTTTATTGATTTGTTAAATATAGGTTTCGTCCTTTTTCAAAAGATTTCCTTGGGGGTTGTTTTCAGCGAACACCTTTGCCCTGCCATTTATCGTATTATCAACAACAACAACGACACTGGCTCCTGTCGTGCTGGATGCTGTTGTTGAGATTTCCTCCTCCTGCGAACGATCAGAAAAAAAAACAGCATCACAAAAATGAGTAATTGAAGGTGAATTTATTTATTTTCGCTTAAGTTCCTTTCTGCCTCCACCCCAATGTTGTCTTCATTTGTGTGCCATCGCGCAAATTGAGTTAAAAAATATGAATTTAAAATTCTTAAATGGCATAAATTTTGCCGGAAGATCAATACGCAATTCGCGAGATTAAATTCATTTTTAGAAAATTCACATTTTTTTGGGGAACGTGGTAATTTGCATATGGGATTAATTTGAGGCCGTTTTTTTAGCTATAATCACTTTCGGATATTGCATTAGCAGAGATTATGTTAATTGTTGTTAAACAAAACGTGAGGAAATGAGAGCAAATTAAATATTCAGAGATTTTTTTTAAGGAGCGAGTGTGTATAGGCAGAAAAATATAATAAATTAAAATTATGAATTGGGAATGGTCCGGAATTAACAGTGTAGGGAAAAATGTGACGACGATCGTTAGTAAGTATTCTGACCGAAAATTAAATCGAGATCTGTTTATTATAAAACATAAATCTATACATGGTGTATCAGTGAAAATGTCGATACCTCTGGCTGTGGATTGGTCTAGGATAGACGAAAAAAAATCGTATAAGTGGGGGGATCATAACGGTTTGGCTGCTAGGGCGTTTTGAATTTTTTTTTTTTTGTAGAGATTTACATATTACCCTGTATTTTTGTAACCCTATTAGATATTTTCATGAATGCAATCTACGCAAAATACTTCCACCTTTCTAAAACTGTAAAAGTCCAGGTTACAACCCACCAACGTCCAGAGTTATGAGTCGTCAAAGTCAAAACCATTTCTTTTTCACTAAAATTTCAACTTCAACCACCAATTTCTCCAAAAAATACGTAATTAACCAATACTTTTTTTTTACAAAATTGGAAAGCTTGGATAATTTCCTATGAATAGTGTCTAACAACTATTTTGCTACGGCCTTTACTTTTGAAGTTATAATCAATTTTAATGTTAAATTTGGCCTTATTTGGTGCTTATTTGGTACTTTTGGACAAAACTCAGGTAGACTCAGGTTCTAACTCCTAGATGACGCTGTCGTGGAGAGCTTCATTGAAAATCATTGCAGAGATTCGAAATTTTTTCATTACGGTCCGTGGGGGTCGGCTATGCACCTCGAAGCCCGGTTTTGAAAAATTCAAAATGGCCGCTGAAGTAAGACCAAATTCAAAATGGGCACGGAAATATCGGAAAATCTTCGAAACCGCCCAACCGATTTAAATGCAAATTTGACAATGTGTATGGTTATTTCCAAATTGAAAGATAGGATAGTTTTGGTCCAGATAAGTGAAGCTGTGAAAAAATATGAAAAAACACATTCCAGCCTAAATGAAAATGAAATTTTAGAGTAAAAACAAAATGAATCAATTGTCTATTTCTGTTGGCAGGTGATTTTCACAAAATATTGCCACTGTTTCCACGGCAAACGAAAAAAAAGTAATTAAAACTGTAGGGTATTCTTGAATTCTTTTTTACAGGAGCACAATTGATTGTCATCGAATGCCCGGTGCATGAAAAGTTGAAAGTTGGGGAACTTCACGCGTTGCATGTGACGCGTCTACGCTTTTCTACAATCACTGGGCATGTACTCCAACGCAACGCATGAAAACGACGCATGAAACGCTGGCACCTTTACACAGTTCATCCAAGCAAAGGCGAGTGTTTCAATTTGCATTTGCTATTAGGCATTGTTCGTGGCCCAACATCATTCCAACATCTATGAACTGTTAAGCGTGAATTGTGTGGCACATATACATATATAGAGGAGCCTGCCAACTTTTGGGACTGCTTGAATATGACACTCATTGGGAGTACACTATCCGAGATGCTGTGATTTTGTCAAATGATTTTTACTTTGTTTTCACATTTCCAATAGCTTTCCACAAATTCACAAAACGACTACAACCTAATTTATTGAAATTTGGGCAGGACTAGGTCTGTCGGGTCAGCTAGTTCAAAATAAACCTTAAATAGATTTTAAATGCTTATGGGATTAAATTCCAGAATTTATCCAAGAAAGGACTAATTGCCATTAGCAAGTTATAAAAGAGTTATCTCATATTATCCTTTATCATATTAAAGAATGTTTAAATGAGCAATTGTAGATACAATAGTCCGATAAACCAATTAACATTGTGTTTCCTTTTACTTTCTCTGTAATTGGAATACTTTAGTACCGCCAGGATATCAACAACCTTTTATTAAAACTGTCAGCTAATTGAAATGAATCCTGAAAAGCCATTGCTCAGTTCAACTCAGTGGGCATCCAAGCTACTCCCATTCGCCTAAGCTTAATTAAAAGCATGTTTGCTGATATTAGGAGGCAGGTCTCTGGTTTCCCACGTCCAAGTTCAAAGGGTAAACGACAATTCTTAGGGGACATATATATCAATGCTGCTACATCTTTATACAAACTCATTAGCCCTTCACTCCTAAGAGCTAGTCTACATGCTTATCCTCGTTCCACATCCACGGTTCTACCACGAACCGATACAGAGTGAAGTTTTCCTTTTGTTCGAGTGGACAATAATTTACGAAATGTTGAAATTGATTACACCCAATCAATTGGGGTTTAACAGAAATTCCTTGAACCCGTCGAGATAGAAGATTGCCACAATGCGTTATTGATCCGTAGCTTTAATGACCTCCAAAGAAATTAGCTGTCTTTAAGGGATTAGCCCAGCTTGCTCTAGCATAAAAAGGAAAAACGGAAATGTACCATAACAGATTAATTGCCCATTGAAGAGGGAGAAGCTGTTGTAGTGTTGAGATATCAATATACTGGATTGAAGCATGCTAAACTTATTAGTCTCATTTTATCGAATTGCAATATCCATTAACAATGGTTTTTATGTGAATGGCAAGCAATTGTGCTGCTTTCAGACTAAAAGAAAAATCAATCTTGGTGGTATTACCAGCGATAGAACAGGTGCCCCTAACTAATTTTTGCATAATTGACGAAGTTGCAAACGAAAATCAATAGGTGTCTTTTGTTATGCGCTATCATATGGGAAGTTGTATGTAGTTGTTAGGTTCATCCATTATTGAATTGATTTGAGGCTTGTTCGGCTGGAGTTTTCTGTACTAATTAATTTATGAAAACTTTTGTCATAACTAGTGCAGTCACCAATTTGTACAATCCAATGCACTAAAACTTTGCATAAGCTCGATATTCATTCGTATTGATTAATTACTGATTACTGTGATGCAGATATGTTAAAACAATGGATTAGGAATTTTCGTTGTAATTTATTTGGTTAAATTTTTTAATTGCAATGAGGTAAAAAATTTGTTTTGATAAACTTCTTCTCCTTGTTGGACTGGGGCTCTTCTTTCAGTCGTCTCTGCGCCTTGCTAGTTTACTCCAAATGGTTATACGAAGTTTTCGTACATCTTTTAGCGCGTCATCCAATATCACCATAACGAACCACTATTCGTTACTAGAATCCCTCTCGTTATTTTTAACAAATAATTCCATTACTTTCATACCAATGCATTTATTTACTTCATTTAAACGTAGTAATGAATAATTGGTATTCGTTTTGCGTCTCTCCTGAAAAATCTATCATCTGACAGTTGTGAAGAGAAACGTCATTGTTTTACCGGAACGGCGATATAATACAGTAGCAGACCGAAGAGAGGTTTTCTCTCTTTGCAATTTTAAGAGAGATTCTCTTTTTCAAAGCTTCTCTTCGAAGGTTAAAGTTTCCTGCCCAGAAGAGCTTTCCTGCTATAAAATAAGCCGAGTCACCTCACCAGTCTAAATTCATTTCTTTCCCGGAGTAGTTCAGAAGAAGTAAGCTTCTTTGATCCTAACCGTGTCGAGGTGTATGACCGGTCAATATTCCTGATCGTGTCGAGGTGTCGATGCCAGAAATATAGCTGTGATTCAAAACACCATGTACTCAGGGTAGGTTATATGGTCAGCAAAAGAAGAACGCCAAAGTAGGCCAGCAGCCCGTATACCGGCAATATTTCGGCACCCACAGTTTGTATGAAAGCACTAATGACAATGAAGAGCGAGTTTAGAGATGGCAGCAAGTAAGAACTTGGACGTTGCAAGTACTAGATTTGCGCGTAAAGATATCCAAAAAGCCACCCGGGTATCTCCCGTTGGAAGAATTCGCAACATAATAGACCATGTATTGATAGACCGCCGCCACATTTCGGGTGTACAAACGAACGTACCAACTTCTACTCGGATCACTATCTTGTTGGTGTGGTGCTCGGGGAGCACATTTACAAGGCTGAAAAGCTTTGTATCCACTGATCAGGCTCCAATCAGCACAGCTACCCTACCCAATGAAATAGCCAGAAACAGCTACAGTCATGCGTTAGAACTCGCGCTCAGAAGAGTAAGTCCTGGGGATGAGATGCCGGGCGTAGAAGAGAGCTGGAACCGCCTTGAAAATACTGCCATTGGTACTGCTGCTTCCAGGCGTAGACCAGGACGCTCCGAGCTTAGGGATGCCAAACTGGATGACATCGGCTCAGAATCGAGAACGGTGGAGAGAACAGTTGCTAGAGGCCAGGACAGGATCTCGGTTGTAGAGCCGTTAAAGAAGAAGAAGCAAACGACGACAGCGAACTCTCGTGGTTGCATTGGATAGGAGCGGATGAAGTAAAACTCAGCTGAACAAGTAAATTATTTAAAGTTCCATTCATGTGGTAATCCCATCGCAGATACTCGTTAATATGCAGTACCCCGTCAGTAGGTATTCGGGAACTTGAGCCTGAGAAGAAAATATACCAATAAAATTCGGTTAACTGTGACGGATGGTGGCACACCACTCGTCCTAACGGATGGCTTCGAAATTGTCACCACCAAAGGTGACCGCATTTCATTATAATATTTGGTTCCCATGCTCAATGGTTCGAATACCTACTGCCGTCTATAGGTTAAACATATTTTTGATTTATAGATGTAAAATTCTTCCGGACATATTCAAAAATTAGTTCAACCTTCTTGCCTGTTCTTTTTTTCCTCGTGGTGGTCGTCGTTTTTGTTGCTTTGTCTCGAGGCATGCTGCTTATTCCGTAATAGAGTTCTTCCCTGTTAGATTCTCGTCAATCTAACTTGGCGAGACTATCACGCTCATATAAGCCTATCCTCGTCCACTATTGCCCTGATGACTGACGGCCAAGGTTTGTGGTTAGGTCAGTGTTATTTTTCTGGCAGTTACAAACTTTTAAACAGGGAATAAGCTAAAAGAATTATTTAAAATTAATTTGGGTCCTAAATTTAGGAAATGCTAAAAATAAAGAAATTCTTCTCGCATCTACCTTTTCAGCCCAGCTTAATCCACTCCGGAGTATTTTTTAGCAAAAACCCAAACACCAGTTTTGCAAAGTTTAATTACGGATGACAAATTAATTCATGATCTTCAAGATTAAATTCATAACATATTTTGATGTGGTGAAAAAAACCATCAATTTACAAACTTTGCGCCATCATCATCGTGGCATCATCTCGTGTAAAGCATTTCTGTTTGCTAAGCAGCCTCCGCAACTGCCTACGTAGTTACAGGGATTAATATTACCACAATTAATACTCTATTTTTAGAACACCAAACCTTCTCTGATAAAGTGGTGTCGGAATGAAGGATGAGGGTGCTAAAATCGATTATTGAGGTGTAATTTAATGGAGCAAAAGTGGTGCTCAAATTGATTTTGATTACTTCAAGTCTTTTCCCTTCACAGATTATTTTGCATTTACTTAACCACGGGCTTTAACGGAATTTATTTGGGTTTCAATAATTTGTTAAGTTTAAAGGTTTGAGAAAACAAATAAGGCTTTGGATTCGAGTTCATTTCTTCTTCTTTAATATTTATGTTACAAATGCAGCTTAGTTCACCACATACGCTCTCTTTCCTGAAAAGCAAAAAATACAATCCATCGTAACAGAATCCCATCTGCCTTACAATTCTTACTTCTTTCTTTATTATTAATGGAATTCAGATTTTATGTGAACATTTTTGAATAAGCTCGTAAAAAATTTCTTTACGAGTTTACTTTTATGTAACTTTTGAGTAACTTTTCAATAAGCTTCTCGTATGGTATCAAAAATAACGTCTCAATGGTTATAAAAGGCGTTTGGAATGTATAAGTTAACGTATTTCAGCCTTTAAGCAGTTTAACTCCGCCTTCGTCTGGTCCCAAGCCCAGAGTGTGAAAGGAGGAGGGTTGTCGACCTGCCGAGTCGATCGTAAAAACTAGGCAAGAAACCGCATGGATACACGAACTAACCATTCACGAAATAATGCTACTGCATCCGGGGCAGCCGATGCGCCAGCGATGGGGACCAGGGATGCTGGTGAGAAGTGGCTTACTGGCCGAACACCCAAATTAGTCACACCGAAAAGGGAATTAAAATTCGCTGCGTGGAATGTACGAACAGGACATCACGTTGGTCAAAAGGAAATCATAGCAATGGAATTGTTGAAATGCAAAATATCAATTGCTGCGCTATCGGAACTACGGCTTACCGGATCCGGGATATTGACAATCGTCCCGCCAACAATCGACGAAACGTTGATGCTTTACTATTCCGGTGGTGAGAAAAGAGAGGCCGGCGTCGGCTTTATGGTCGACCGACGGGCTGCCAGCAGCGTTATCGCATTCGAGAGTTTCAAATGGCATTATCCAACAAATTCGCGGCGCTCGCAATACCGGACGATATCGATGTAGAAGAAAGGCAATTGTCGGAGTCTATTGTGGAGTGTGCAATGGAGTTGTGTCCAACTATCCGTAAACGGACGCAGCCATGGATCTCGGACAGCTGTCTGGACCTCGTCGATCAGCGGAAGCGCATGAAACACGTCGACTTTGAGGAATACCGAAGATTGAACAAAGAAGTTCGGCAGAAAATGAAATTGGAACGAGAAGCGTACTGGAATAACTTGCGGCCGACATGGAAAAAGCGGCGTCGAGGCACGAGTACCGGACGCTGTACCAGACAATCCGCCGGTTAGGCGGCAAAACAACATCAACAAACGACAACATCAAAAAATCGGATGGAACTTTTGTGACTTCTGCCCATGAACGCCTGGAGCGGTGGAGAGCATTCTTCCACCAGCTGTATAACCACGATCCGCCGCAAGGTCCAGCACCCGAACCACCGATTATCGAACAGCCGATGAATCAGTCTCTCGATACCGAACCAACAATTATCGAGGTGAAGACAGCAATAAAATCGCTGAAAAATGGAAAAGCGCCGGGAATAGACCAAGTAACCGCCGAGATGATCAAAGCTGGAGGTGATGTCTTATCACAACGACTTCATGTCCTCATAACACACATATGGCATTCGGATCGTGTTCCTTCGGTATGGAAGAAAGCGATCGTTGTCCCAATTTTGAAGAAAGGCGACAGTCGGGAATGCAAGAATTATCGCGGTATTAGCCTTCTTTCGATCGTCGGTAAAGTATTTACGAAAATAATACAATCGAGGCTACAGAAACATCGAGAGCAAACGAGCCGGGAGGAACAAGCGGGATTTAGACCACATCGAGGATGCATTGATCAAATATTCGCCCTCCGTCAGTTAATGGAAGAAAGAATTCGTTGCGGCAAACGAATTGTCGTCGTTTTCATCGATTTCAAATCCGCTTTCGATTGCATCGATTGGAACAGCTTGTGGAGAGTCTTGGTAACCGAACACGTGCCATTGAGAATCATCCAACTTCTCCAAGCGTCGTACGATGGCTCAACCAGCAGCGTTCGTATTCGAAACGACTTATCCGAGGAGTTCCCGATTCAGACGGGTGTCCGACAGGGAGACGTCGCTTCGCCACTTCTCTTCAACGTTGTGATCGACGCGATTATGCGTGAAGCATTCGATGGACGACTCGGAGTTCAATACGACGACAACAACTTCGTAACAGACTTAATGTTCGCCGACGATAGCGCTGTTTTCGCCGACACGGATGCCGAAGTAACGGACATCTTATACGATATTTCCCGCATCGCCCAAACATACGGGTTAAAAATCAATGCGGAAAAGACCAAAGTGCTCACAACGGATGGATCAAGAGCCAGTGTTCACCTCGATGGAACCCAAATCGAACAGGTTCCAAGGTTCAAATATTTGGGATCATTGGTTGAGGAAACGAAAGTAGCATCGACGGCCGACGTTCACAGCCGTATCGGCCAGGCAACAGCAACATTCGCCTCGCTCAAGTGGTGCATATGGAAACGAGCAAATATCTCCATCAAAACAAAACTACGTCTTTACCGAACGTTGATTCTTCCGATTCTTCTTTATGGATCTGAAACGTGGACACTGCTCAAACCGGACGTTAAGAAGCTCGAGGTCTTCCAAATGCGATGTTTGAGGCAGATCCTCCGTGTCTCACTCCGTGATCGCCTTCGAAACGAGGTTGTCAGACAAAGATGCGATCAGCAAACACTGATCGAAGAAGAAATGCAAAAACGTCGACTACGGTGGTTTGGACATGTTTGCCGAATGGATGATAACCGCTTGCCACGTAAACTTCTCTGGCGAGACCGTCCTGCAGACTGGAGAATACAGCGATCGGCACCGAAGAAAACCTGGTTGAAGAATATCGAGGGTGACTTAAAGAATCAACGATTATCAGTTACCGAGGCTCGAGACACCGCCAAAAACCGAGAAGAATGGAAGCGAATCGTGAATAGAGTTCGGGACCCAGCGGCACCGACAGCAGCGTATCCGTTGCGGGGACGTCCCGCTCGGACCGCCAGCTAACGGATCAAAGAAGAAGAAGAAAGAAGCAGTTTAAGATTTTGTTTTCAACGTTTTTCCTATTTTTGTTTTAATATTAGGTGTATATTGAAAGCAGTTTCATTTCTGGAGAATTTTACGAGTACATAAACCAAGTAGAAGAGGACATATTTTAATGCATTGGTATTTTATGATATTTGGTATGGTAACAATAATTTGGTTTTGGATAGGGCTCTCCTGGTGGTGTGCCATAAGTTGAATGCAGGGACGAAAACGTAGGGCGCTTTCAGTAATGCAGGATGCGTGCGCAAATGACTTATTCAGCAATTGAAAGTGTGAAGCTTTCAATGACTGAATAAGTCAATTGCGCACGCATCCTGCATTACTGAAAGCGCCCGTAATATTTGAGACAATGCGACAATAGGGTTCACGTACAGTCCAGTCAATCGGTGTAAAAAACAGTAATGTTTTGTCCTTTCTGCGAAACGTATAAAACCCCCACTTCCACCCCAACTCAACTCGAAAAATAGACACCTTATTGACAAAAAACCCCTTATACCACGTGAAAGTATTATTGAGTTATTGAAACTTATTCTTTGTGAAACCTCTTTCTTTCCAGCTGCGTCATCTCGTCTGGTGTGGAGCTTCAGCGAGTATACAACAGGTAGTGAAACCATAACTTCCAAATAATAACCACTGGTAGCTTTCCGAACTAGAGATAGGTAACCCAGATCTGAGTCAGCTCAAAGATCCGCATCTTTAAAATGCGTCAAGTCAATCGGTTCGCTGAGTTGGTTCTTGAAGAGTCGCGGGTCTTTCATGAACGACCGGAACTTATACTTCTTCTCGGGCCACCCTTTGTTTGGTGGTACAAAGGGTAATTCCTGAGCTTGACCATGCCACATAAACTATATGCGCATGTATTGTTAAAAGTAACTAATGAACATAAACGTGAAGCAATATAAACGGGCAAACCTACGTATTTGCCTACCGATCTAGAAAAAGTCTCTGATTTGATAGACTTTTACATTATCGGAAAAATAACTGAAAACAACTTAATTCAGATCATTCAGCACAATCGTTAACCCTAAGTGAGAGCATCATTCAGAAGTCATGTAACCCTACATTAATTAATAAAAGAACAGATTGGGAAAATTTCAGGATGATATTAGGCGAAAGGATTCAATTGGAAGTGTCACTACAAAGTGAAGAACATCTAGACTCCGACAACGAAAAATTTGTCAATGATATCCACCAAACAGCGTGGCGAAGCACTCCTGAAATTAAAAGCAAACTGAAAGCTAACAATTATCCTAGAGAAATTTTAGAATTAATTTCAGAAAAGAGAAAAGCGAGAAAAAAATGGCATCAATCCAGAGCTCCACAAGATAAAACTAAACTGAATAATCTAAGTTCACAACTAAAAGAAGAGAACAGCTCAAAAATGACAACAACAGTCACTGAGAAAATTAACTAATGACTCCAGCACTGTTTATTCACTTTGGAAAACAATTAAAAATTTAAAAAGACTCATCATACAAACGCCGCCAATTAAGAACTTTAGATGGTAGTTGGGCAAGAAGTAATGAGCAAAAATCATCAAGATTTGCAGAACATTTAGAAAAATTATTACAACCTAATTCCACGAACAGCAATGAAATACTACCCGAAAGCTTGGAACAAGGAACAGCAAATATTCTATTTACTCCATCCCCCCAAGCAGTTTGGACTTATGGTATTCAACTCTGGGCTAGCCAAAATAACAAAAACATAATTCAACGCTTCCAAAACAAAGTTCTTCGTGATATTGTCGATGCTCCGTGGTACATTCGTAATGACAAGCTGCATAAGGATTTCGATGTAAATAGGATCGAAGGCGTCACCCAAAAATTTGCTCAAGTCATGAACAAGAGCTAAACCAGCATATCAATGCCGAGACCCTCCAACTCCTGGATAATAGTGACTAATCAGAAAATTAAAACGAATCAAATCGTTCGAACTAGTGTGAAAATCAAGGTGAACTATATAATGCACATTATAGCGCAGTCACTTTATACATGAATCTCTGAAAAAATGCAACTGGAAAATTTTTAGCGGGATTCTCTTTATTTTGGGCTCACAAATAATTTCCTAAAAGTCCATAAAGCGAACTGACCAGCTACTCAAGTTATGGAGGATCAAAGGTCACGTAAAGTACTTGTCAGATTTGATCAGAGAGAACAAATATTTCGGTAAATACTGGAGATCCCGTGATGAACCGCAATTTCCTGAAACTGCAATAATTCCCCGTTAAAAAAGTGCTGATCCAAGGTTTGAAAAATTCGTGATCTTTATAAATGGTAATGTAATTTTTGCACCATTTTTAAAGAGTGTCGGATTTTGACAAGTGATGTTTTGTTCGAAAGCTATCGCTGGGCAGAATTAAAAAAAAATCACTCCGTTTAGAAAGGGCCTCATTCCATCGAGTTTATTTGATACTAGCAAAAACCCGCGTGCGTTGCAACGCCTTTTAATAAACAAAAATTATGTGGGCATACTCCGGGATAGGAAATGGTTATAATGAAGCATGGTTATGGGTACATAAAAGAATTTAGAGTTACCTATAAAAAATATGCTTCAAATTTATTAAAATTCGAGGTTGAGCACCACCTATCGGAAAAAAAATTATGTGTGCGTTGTACGCGGTAGGAAAAAAAGTATAATGAAAAAACAATAAATCTGGAAAAAATTGCCTCTTCCCAATCTTATCGGTGATTCAACTAGAACAGCGTTATGTATTCAAGTAGATGCATCTAAACATATAACTTCTCGGTGAATTGGAATTTTAACTTTCTCTTTTCGGTTAGCCGTTACACTGCTCCCTTCTTACTCAGTATTCGTCCCGAACACAGCTTCCTTCAGGTCCCGTTTTTTCCGATCGAACTTTTTGGAAGCGATAGATGACATCGTTTAACCTCGTGATGACAATGTAGGGGCGCACAAATTTGCAAACTTCGACTCTTTCTACCGTTTTTACTGTTTCTATACTGGTTAGAGGGAATTTTAGAAATTTACTACATTTCAGAATGTGGCTTGGGAAAATTCGTGCGTCATATTGGACCCGCAATTTTGAATTTATAAGCTTTGATCACAAATTCGTTGTTTGCCCTAAAAGCCCCCAGATACCGATTTTCATTGCAATCGGAATACAATTGGAAAAATTCGTCGGCCATATTGGCGCGGCCATTTTGAATTTATAAGTTTTGATCATAAATTCGTTATTTGCAACCTTAAAAACCCCTAGATATTCACTTTCATTGGAATCGGAATACAATTGGAAAAATTCGTCCGCCATTTTGAATTTATAAGTTTTGATCATAAATTCGTTATTTGCAACCTTAAAAACCCCTAGATATTCACTTTCATTGGAATCGGAATACAATTGGAAAAATTCGTCCGCCATTTTGAATTTATAAGTTTTGATCATAAATTCGTTATTTGCAACCTTAAAATCCCCCAGATTTCGATTTTCATTGGAATCGGAACACAATTGGCAAATTCGTCGGCCATATTGGCACGGCCATTTTGAATTTATAAGTTTTGATCATAAATTCGTTATTTGCAACCTTAAAATCCCCCAGATTTCGATTTTCATTGGAATCGGAACACAATTGGCAAATTCGTCGGCCATATTGGCACGGCCATTTTGAATTTATAAGTTTTGATCACAAATTCGTTATTTGCAACCTTAAAATCCCCCAGATTTCGATTTTCATTGGAATCGGAACACAATTGGCAAATTCGTCGGCCATATTGGCACGGCCATTTTGAATTTTTTTATAAATTATAGCCTATATGTTATTCTGATATATGAGCTATATTATTGTAAAGTTTCATTAAAATCCATTCAGTAGTTTTTGCGTGAAAGAGTAACAAACATACATACAAACATTCACGTTTATAATATTAGTAAGATAGTAAGATAAGATTAGCAAAACTTATCAATTTAAGGTATTTTTGACACTTAGCCGAAGTTTTTCCATTTAAACAAGAAAAGGCCCGACCGAATGTTATGACATGCTTTTCAGAGCATTCGTTAATATTCTTCTTTCGGCATCTCAAAGAAATTGATATAGTTTTTGGTTCGCGCGATATCGTGCAGGTACAAAATTCACGAACGTCGTTTAAACAAAAAAGTTTGCGAACGGTTTGACCGAATTTTATGAAAATCTTTTCAGATCATATTTTCGTTAATACGCTTCGAACGACACCTCAACGAAGTCAATATTGAAAATTTCGATTTCGATTTTCGGACTGATTACACTAATTTCCTTTGTTACCTTTGTACTACTAGTCCGTCATGTCGTACAGGTCATGGTTCGAGGTCTAGTAGTAAGCTTAGCTCGAAGGATAGAGAGAAGGATTAGGGGGAATCGGGTGGGTATTGAAGGAGATGGTGGTGAACCTTGCGTTTGAACTCTTGGGTGTTGTATGAGTTCGGGAATCTTGACGGCAGTAGTTTGTTCCACAGTCGAGTTTTTCTTGTTAAAAACGAATTTCTAAACCGGAGTGTGCGCGAAGAAAAGAAGCTGTAAACTATAACGGTGAGCCAAGTGGGCAAGTGTTGCGGGAGAAATATTTCCGCGGAGGTATGAGGCTATTTATTTCAGGGGAGCAGTCTTTGTTCTAAAATCGGTAAAATTTTGCCAAAGCTGCTACATTCCAACGGTGGCTTAGTAAATCAATTGAAGAACAAATGGCGCAATCACCAATAGGTTTAAGAGCGGAGTTGCACTTGTCCAGCCAAGCTAAGGTGGTTCTCTGGGCACCGACCGAAATATACGCATTGAAATCGCGACCTACGATGAAATCGCTCTTTCGACATGCTCCTGAGAAAATTCCCTTTTTAAATGCTAGTCTGGTGGGGTTTAAAAAGCTTAGGATATACAGTTATAAGGTTCTAGTAGCTCTAATATAATATATTTAGTTTTCGTATAGAGAACTTTGTTTGTGCGCGACCCTTCGCCCACATTCATTCGTCGCCAGCGACCGAGATAGCCCTCCAACGTTTTGGTTCATCAGGTGTACTTTAAATATTTAGAGTATGGATTTCCGCACTCAAATCAATGGTGTGGGTGCACTTTTCCTTCCATCCCTACGCGCTCCGACGCCCTTGCTCACAACGACAGGCTTCAACCTCTTTTTCGACCTCACTACGTTCGTTCGTTTATAAAAAATTAATGGTCTTGGATGTGAAGTATCACGTCCGTATTTTAACGTGACAACGTCTGTTATTACGTTTTGTATTATTTTCTCAATTAATAAATTATATATGTATTTCGAAGCAAATTTTTTTTTGTGTGCGGGACATTTTCACACGCGCGTCCTATCTTAAACCGATTTAATAGACGTTGTCACGTCAATAAGGTGAATGAATGTATTTTTCCCGTGTAGAGGATAAATTAACGAAAATTTTGAGCGATTAACCACCCCCCTAACATGTATGGGGCGGAGATATGATTTTTGACGTGACAACGTCTATTAAATCGGTTTAAGATAGGACGCGCGTGTGAAAATGTCCCGCACACAAAAAAAAATCATATCTCCGCCCCCATACATGTTAGGGGGGTGGTTAATGGCTCAAAATTTTCGTTAATTTATCCTCTACACGGGAAAAATACAAAACGTAATAACAGACGTTGTCACGTTAAAATACGGACGTGATACTTCACATCCAAGACCATTAATTTTTTTTTGTGTGCGGGACATTGTCCGGGACATTTTCACACGCGCGTCCTATCTTAAACCGATTTAATAGACGTTGTCACGTCAAAAAGAACTTACTTGATTGTGGAATAATATTATTATTATCTTACAGTATTCCCGAAGGAAGACAAAATTGGCACTTTACACAACACTAATAAGGCCTGTCCTACTATATGGTTCGGAAGTGTGGACATTGAAAAATGCAGACGAAGCATTGGTAGGAAGATTCGAAAGGAAAATCCTTCGTTCGATCTACAAAGGAATACAGGTTGAGGGCGTTTGGAGAAGAAGATACAACTCAGAGTTGTATGAAATCAGCAAGATTTCAAACATTGTTAAAGTGATCAAAATAAACAGACTACGATGGATTGGTCATGTACAACGAGGTGGAGAACGAAACCCGACAAAGATAGTGCTGGAGAAAGCTCCACCAGGAAAACGGAGACCAGGTC